>OY720628.1:23154889-24377175 GCA_963170105.1 Cantharis lateralis
CTTCAACTTATAATTTGCAATTATAATTTAAAGCTATCAATTTTAAGTTCTGTATTTGATAATTACAAGTTCAGATCTTCTAATTATTATTTACAATCATAATTTGAAGTTCTGAATTCTAAGTTCTGTATTTGACAATTACAAGTTCAGATCTTCAAGTTATAATTTCCACTAATAATTTGTATTTAACAATTCGGAGTTCTGTATTTGAATATTACAAGTTGAGATCTTCAAATTATTATTTACAATCTTAGTTTGAAATTAACAATTCGAAGTTCTGTATTTACCTATTACAAGTTCAGATCTTCAAGTTATAATTTGCAATTATAATTATAAGCTATCAATTCTAAGTTCTGTATTTGACAATTACAAGTTCAGATCTTCCAGTTATAATTTGCAATCATAATTTGAAGTTATGAATTCTAAGTGCTGTATTTGACAATTACAAGTTCAGATCTTCAAGTTATAATTTCCACTAATAATTTGTATTTAACAATTCGGAGTTCTGTATTTGAATATTACAAGTTGAGATCTTCAAATTATTATTTACAATCTTAGTTTGAAATTAACAATTCGAAGTTCTGTAATGCACTATTACAAGTTCAGATCTTCAAGTTATAATTTCCAATTATAATTATAAGCTATCAATTCTAAGTTCTGTATTTGACAATTACAAGTTCAGATCTTCAAGTTATAATTTACACTAATAATTTGAATTTAACAATTCGAAGTTCTGTATTTGACTATTACAAGTTCAGATCTTCAACTTATAATTTGCAATTATAATTATAAGCTATCAATTTTAAGTTCTGTATTTGACAATTACAAGTTCAGATCTTCAAGTTATAATTTACACTAATAATTTGAATTTAACAATTCGAAGTTCTGTATTTGACTATTACAAGTTCAGATCTTCAAATTATTAATTACAATCTTAGTTTGAAATTAACAATTCGAAGTTCTGTATTTACCAAATACAAGTTCAGATCTTCAACTTATAATTTGCAATTATAATTATAAGCTATCAATTTTAAGTTCTGTATTTGATAATTACAAGTTCAGATCTTCTAATTATTATTTACAATCATAATTTGAAGTTCTGAATTCTAAGTTCTGTATTTGACAATTACAAGTTCAGATCTTCAAGTTATAATTTCCACTAATAATTTGTATTTAACAATTCGGAGTTCTGTATTTGAATATTACAAGTTGAGATCTTCAAATTATTATTTACAATCTTAGTTTGAAATTAACAATTCGAAGTTCTGTAATGCACTATTACAAGTTCAGATCTTCAAGTTATAATTTGCAATTATAATTATAAGCTATCAATTCTAAGTTCTGTATTTGACAATTACAAGTTCAGATCTTCAAGTTATAATTTGCTCTAATAATTTGTATCTAACAATTCGAAGTTCTGTATTTGACTATTACAAGTTCAGATCTTTAAATTATTAATTACAATTTTAGTTTGAATTTAACAATTCGAAGTTCTGTATTTACCAATTACAAGTTCAGATCTTCAACTTATAATTTGCAATTATAATTATAAGCTATCAATTCTAAGTTCTGTATGTGACTATTACAAGTTCAGATCTTCTAATTATTATTTACAATCATAATTTGAAGTTCTGAATTCTAAGTTCTGTATTTGACAATTACAAGTTCAGATCTTCAAGTTATAATTTCCAATCATAATTTGAAGTTATGAATTCTAAGTGCTGTATTTGACAATTACAAGTTCAGATCTTCTAGTTATAATTAGCACTAATAATTTGTATTTAACAATTCGAAGTTCTGTATTTGACTATTACAAGTTCAGATCTTCAAATTATTAATTACAATCTTAGTTTGAAATTAACAATTCGAAGTTCTGTATTTACCAATTACAAGTTCAGATCTTCAACTTATAATTTGCAATTATAATTATAAGCTATCAATTTTAAGTTCTGTATTTGATAATTACAAGTTCAGATCTTCAAGTTATAATTTGCACTAATAATTTGTATTTAACAATTCGAAGTTCTGTATTTGACTATTACAAGTTCAGATCTTCAAATTATTATTTACAATCTTAGTTTGAAATTAACAATTCGAAGTTTTGTATTTGACTATTACAAGTTCAGATCTTCTAATTATTATTTACAATCTTAGTTTGAAATTAACAATTCGAAGTTCTGTATTTACCTATTACAAATTCAGATCTTCAAGTTATAATTTGCAATTATAATTATAAGCTATCAATTTTAAGTTCTGTATTTGACTATTAGAAGTTCAGATCTTCAAGTTATAATTTGCAATCATAATTTGAATTTTACAATTCTAAGTTCTGTATTTGACTATTACAAGTTCAGATCTTCAAGTTATAATTAGCAATCATAATTTGAAGTTAGGAATTCTAAGTTCTGTATTTGACAATTACAAGTTCAGAACTTCAAGTTATAATTTGCAATCATAATTTGAAGTTATGAATTCTAAGTGCTGTATTTGACAATTACAAGTTCAGATCTTCAAGTTATAATTTGCACTAATAATTTGTATTTAACAATTCGAAGTTCTGTATTTGACTATTACAAGTTCAGATCTTCCAATTATTAATTACAATCTTAGTTTGAAATTACCAATTCGAAGTTCTGTATTTACCTATTACAAGTTCAGATCTTCTACTTATAATTAGCAATTATAATTATAAGCTATCAATTTTAAGTTCTCTATTAGACAATTACAAGTTCAGATCTTCAAGTTATAATTTGCACTAATAATTTGTATTTAACAATTCGGAGTTCTGTATTTGACTATTACAAGTTCAGATCTTCAAATTATTATTTACAATCTTAGTTTGAACTTAACAATTCGAAGATCTGTAATTTACTATTACAAGTTCGGATCTTCAACTTATAATTAGCAATTATAATTATAAGCTATCAATTTTAAGTTCTCTATTAGACAATTACAAGTTCAGATCTTCAAGTTATAATTTGCACTAATAATTTGTATTTAACAATTCGGAGTTCTGTGTTTGAATATTACAAGTTCAGATCTTCAAATTATTAATTACAATCTTAGTTTGAAATTAACAATTCGAAGTTCTGTATTTACCTATTACAAGTTCAGATCTTCAACTTATAATTAGCAATTATAATTATAAGCTATCAATTTTAAGTTCTCTATTAGACAATTACAAGTTCAGATCTTCAAGTTATAATTTGCACTAATAATTTGTATTTAACAATTCGGAGTTATGTATTTGACTATTACAAGTTCAGATCTTCAAATTATTATTTACAATCTTAGTTTGAACTTAACAATTCGAAGATCTGTAATTTACTATTACAAGTGCAGATCTTCAAGTTATAATTTGCAAATTCAAATAAAATATTGTTAAGATGAAGGTCTATTGAAACAATAAATTGTCCAACGTTTCGGGAATTTTAATGTCCCATTTTCAAGGAATACAGCAATAATATAACTTTAAAAAATAATAATATAACTTTAAAATTAACATAAACTTTCAAAAAATTAGTTTGACAATAATGACAAATAAAGTTTGACATAATATTGATAATCATAGTGATGGTCAGCGAAAAACTAATGAAACCCACAAGAGACATCAGTATAATTATCAATATTATATCTATGAAAATTAAAATCAAAATTAAAATTATTATTAAAAATTAAAAATTAAAAATTAATTTAACAGAATTAATAAAATTGATAATTCAAAAACTAGTAAAGCCCCTACTTCAACTACAATAGAACCACCTCCTATATTAAAATTTCATAGTCTAACTTACATCAAAGGTCTTTCCGATAAACTTATTTCAATTTTTAAACCTATCAGTAATATAAAATTTGGTCTCAGATGCCCAAATAAAAATATAAGATTTTTTTCTAAAACCAAAGATCCTACTCCCATAGAAGATGAAAGTGGTTTAGTCTATCGCATCCCGTGCAATGATTGTGATTCGGTTTACGTAGGTGAAAGTTCAAGAAAGTTAGGCGTTCGGATAAAAGAACACATTAGAGACGTTAAAAAGGCTCGTGTTTTCATGCATGATGAACATGATACAACTTACACTGCCCTATGTAAACACATGACAAATAATTCGCATTCTATCAAACACTCTGATATTAAAATTATGGATCGTGAGAAAATTGATAGAAAACGTAAAATTAAAGAGGCCATTAACATCCATATGAGCACCAAAACTATGAACGATAAAAGGGATGTGCAATACTTTCATGGAGGTTACAAACATATCCTTAATTTAATAAACAAATTATAATTTTTGGTCAAATTCTGTTAAATTAATTTTTAATTTTTAATTTTTAATAATAATTTTAATTTTGATTTTAATTTTCATAGATATAATATTGATAATTATACTGATGTCTCTTGTGGGTTTCATTAGTTTTTCGCTGACCATCACTATGATTATCAATATTATGTCAAACTTTATTTGTCATTATTGTCAAACTAATTTTTTGAAAGTTTATGTTAATTTTAAAGTTATATTATTATTTTTTAAAGTTATATTATTGCTGTATTCCTTGAAAATGGGACATTAAAATTCCCGAAACGTTGGACAATTTATTGTTTCAATAGACCTTCATCTTAACAATATTTTATTTGAATTTATAAAATAAAAGGTCAACTATATTTATTACTTATTATAATTTGCAATTATAATTATAAGCTATCAATTCTAAGTTCTGTATTTGACAATTACAAGTTCAGATCTTCAAGTTATAATTTGCACTAATAATTTGTATTTAACAATTCGAAGTTCTGTATATGACTATTACAAGTTCAGATGTTCTAATTATTATTTACAATCATAATTTGCAGTTCTGAATTCTAAGTTCTGTATTTGACAATTACAAGTTCAGATCTTCAAGATATAATTTGCAATCATAATTTGAAGTTATGAATTCTAAGTGCTGTATTTGACAATTACAAGTTCAGATCTTCAAGTTATAATTAGCACTAATAATTTGTATTTAACAATTCGAAGTTCTGTATTTGACTATTACAAGTTCAGATCTTCAAATTATTAATTACAATCTTAGTTTGAAATTAACAATTCGAAGTTCTGTATTTACCAATTACAAGTTCTGATCTGCAACTTATAATTTGCAATTATAATTATAAGCTATCAATTTTAAGTTCTGTATTTGATAATTACAAGTTCAGATCTTCAAGTTATAATTTGCACTAATAATTAGTATTTAACAATTCGAAGTTCTGTCATCGACAATTACAAGTTCAGATCTCCAAGTTATAATTTGCACTAATAATTTGTATTTAACAATTCGAAGTTCTGTATTCGACAATTACAAGTTCAGATCTTCAAGTTATAATTTGCACTAATAATTTGTATTTAACAATTCGAAATTCTGTATTTGACTATTACAAGTTCAGATCTTCAAATTATTATTTACAATCTTAGTTTGAAATTAACAATTCGAAGTTCTGTATTTACCTATTACAAATTCAGATCTTCAAGTTATAATTTGCAATTATAATTATAAGCTATCAATTTTAAGTTCTGTATTTGACTATTACAAGTTCAGATCTTCAAGTTATAATTTGCAATCATAATTTGAATTTTACAATTCTAAGTTCTGTATTTGACTATTACAAGTTAAGATCTTCAAGTTATAATTAGCAATCATAATTTGAAGTTAGGAATTCTAAGTTCTGTATTTGACAATTACAAGTTCAGAACTTCAAGTTATAATTTGCAATCATAATTTGAAGTTATGAATTCTAAGTGCTGTATTTGACAATTACAAGTTCAGATCTTCAAGTTATAATTTGCACTAATAATTTGTATTTAACAATTCGAAGTTCTGTATTTAACTATTACAAGTTCAGATCTTCAAATTATTAATTACAATCTTAGTTTGAAATTACCAATTCGAAGTTCTGTATTTACCTATAACAAGTTCAGATCTTCAACTTATAATTAGCAATTATAATTATAAGCTATCAATTTTAAGTTCTCTATTAGACAATTACAAGTTCAGATCTTCAAGTTATAATTTGCACTAATAATTTGTATTTAACAATTCGGAGTTCTGTATTTGACTATTACAAGTTCAGATCTTCAAATTATTATTTACAATCTTAGTTTGAACTTAACAATTCGAAGATCTGTAATTTACTATTACAAGTGCAGATCTTCAAGTTATAATTTGCAATTATAATTATAAGCTATCAATTCTAAGTTCTGTATTTGACAATTACAAGTTCAGATCTTCAAGTTATAATTTGCACTAATAATTTGTATTTAACAATTCGAAGTTCTGTATATGACTATTACAAGTTCAGATGTTCTAATTATTATTTACAATCATAATTTGCAGTTCTGAATTCTAAGTTCTGTATTTGACAATTACAAGTTCAGATCTTCAAGATATAATTTGCAATCATAATTTGAAGTTATGAATTCTAAGTGCTGTATTTGACAATTACAAGTTCAGATCTTCAAGTTATAATTAGCACTAATAATTTGTATTTAACAATTCGAAGTTCTGTATTTGACTATTACAAGTTCAGATCTTCAAATTATTAATTACAATCTTAGTTTGAAATTAACAATTCGAAGTTCTGTATTTACCAATTACAAGTTCAGATCTTCAACTTATAATTTGCAATTATAATTATAAGCTATCAATTTTAAGTTCTGTATTTGATAATTACAAGTTCAGATCTTCAAGTTATAATTTGCACTAATAATTAGTATTTAACAATTCGAAGTTCTGTCATCGACAATTACAAGTTCAGATCTCCAAGTTATAATTTGCACTTATAATTTGTATTTAACAATTCGAAGTTCTGTATTCGACAATTACAAGTTCAGATCTTCAAGTTATAATTTGCACTAATAATTTGTATTTAACAATTCGAAATTCTGTATTTGACTATTACAAGTACAGATCTTCAAATTATTATTTACAATCTTAGTTTGAAATTAACAATTCGAAGTTCTGTATTTACCTATTACAAATTCAGATCTTCAAGTTATAATTTGCAATTATAATTATAAGCTATCAATTTTAAGTTCTGTATTTGACTATTACAAGTTCAGATCTTCAAGTTATAATTTGCAATCATAATTTGAATTTTACAATTCTAAGTTCTGTATTTGACTATTACAAGTTCAGATCTTCAAGTTATAATTAGCAATCATAATTTGTAGTTAGGAATTCTAAGTTCTGTATTTGACAATTTCAAGTTCAGATCTTCAAGTTATAATTTGCACTAATAATTTGTATTTAACAATTCGAAGTTCTGTATTTGACTATTACAAGTTGAGATCTTCTAATTATTATTTACAATAATAATTTGAAGTTATGAGTTCTAAGTTCTGTATTTGACAATTACAAGTTCAGATCTTCAAGATATAATTTGCAATCATAATTTGAAGTTATGAATTCTAAGTGCTGTATTTGACAATTACAAGTTCAGATCTTTAAGTTATAATTTGCACTAATAATTTGTATTTAAAAATTCGAAGTTCTGTATTTGACTATTACAAGTTCAGATCTTCACATTATTAATTACAATCTTAGTTTGAAATTAACATTTCGAAGTTCTGTATTTACCAATTACAAGTTCAGATTTTCAACTAATAATTTGCAATTATAATTATAAGCTATCAATTTTAAGTTCTGTATTTGATAATTACAAGTGCAGATCTTCAAATTATTATTTACAATCTTAGTTTGAAATTAACAATTCGAAGTTCTGTATTTGACTATTACAAGTTCAGATCTTCTAATTATTATTTACAATCATAATTTGAAGTTATGAATTCTAAGTTCTGTATTTGACAATTACAAGTTCAGAACTTCAAGTTATAATTTGCACTAATAATTTGTGTTTAACAATTAGAAGTTCTGTATTTGAATATTACAAGTTCAGATCTTCAAATTATTAATTACAATCTTAGTTTGAAATTAACAATTCGAAGTTCTGTATTTACCTATCACAAGTTCAGATCTTCAACTTATAATTAGCAATTATAATTATAAGCTATCAATTTTAAGTTCTCTATTAGACAATTACCAGTTCAGATCTTCAAGTTATAATTTGCACTAATAATTTGTATTTAACAATTCGAAGTTCTGTATTTGACAATTACAAGTTCAGATCTTCAAGTTATAATTTGCACTAATAATTTGTATTTAACAATTCGAAATTCTGTATTTGACTATTACAAGTTCAGATCTTCAAATTATTATTTACAATCTTAGTTTGAAATTAACAATTCGAAGTTTTGTAATTACCTATTACAAATTCAGATCTTCAAGTTATAATTTGCAATTATAATTATAAGCTATCAATTTTAAGTTCTGTATTTGACTATTAGAAGTTCAGATCTTCAAGTTATAATTTGCAATCATAATTTGAATTTTACAATTCTAAGTTCTGTATTTGACTATTACAAGTTCAGATCTTCAAGTTATAATTAGCAATCATAATTTGAAGTTAGGAATTCTAAGTTCTGTATTCGACAATTACAAGTTCAGATCTTCAAGTTATAATTTGCACTAATAATTTGTATTTAACAATTCGGAGTTCTGTATTTGACTATTACAAGTTCAGATCTTCAAACTATTAATTACCATCTTAGTTTGAAATTAACAATTAGAAGTTCTATATTTGACTATTACAAGTTCAGATCTTCGAATTATTATTTACAATCTTAGTTTGAAATTAACAATTCGAAGTTCTGTATTTACCTATTACAAGTTCAGATCTTCAAGTTATAATTTGCAATTATAATTATAAGCTATCAATTCTAAGTTCTGTATTTGACAATTACAAGTTCAGATCTTCCAGTTATAATTTGCAATCATAATTTGAAGTTATGAATTCTAAGTGCTGTATTTGACAATTACAAGTTCAGATCTTCAAGTTATAATTTCCACTAATAATTTGTATTTAACAATTCTGAGTTCTGTATTTGAATATTACAAGTTGAGATCTTCAAATTATTATTTACAATCTTAGTTTGAAATTAACAATTCGAAGTTCTGTAATGCACTATTACAAGTTCAGATCTTCAAGTTATAATTTGCAATTATAATTATAAGCTATCAATTCTAAGTTCTGTATTTGACAATTACAAGTTCAGATCTTCAAGTTATAATTTGCTCTAATAATTTGTATTTAACAATTCGAAGTTCTGTATTTGACTATTACAAGTTCAGATCTTTTAATTATTAATTACAATTTTAGTTTGAATTTAACAATTCGAAGTTCTGTATTTACCAATTACAAGTTCAGATCTTCAACTTATAATTTGCAATTATAATTATAAGCTATCAATTTTAAGTTCTGTATTTGACAATTACAAGTTCAGATCTTCAAGTTATAATTTGCACTAATAATTTGAATTTAACAATTCGAAGTTCTGTATTTAACTATTACAAGTTCAGATCTACTAATTATTATTTACAATCATAATTTGAAGTTCTGAATTCTAAGTTCTGTATTTGACAATTACAAGTTCAGATCTTCAAGTTATAATTTCCACTAATAATTTGTATTTAACAATTCGGTGTTCTGTATTTGAATATTACAAGTTGAGATCTTCAAATTATTATTTACAATCTTAGTTTGAAATTAACAATTCGAAGTTCTGTATTTACCTATTACAAGTTCAGATCTTCAAGTTATAATTTGCAATTATAATTATATGCTATCAATTCTAAGTTCTGTATTTGACAATTACAAGTTCAGATCTTCCAGTTATAATTTGCAATCATAATTTGAAGTTATGAATTCTAAGTGCTGTATTTGACAATTACAAGTTCAGATCTTCAAGTTATAATTTCCACTAATAATTTGTATTTAACAATTCGGAGTTCTGTATTTGAATATTACAAGTTGAGATCTTCAAATTATTATTTACAATCTTAGTTTGAAATTAACAATTCGAAGAACTGTAATGCACTATTACAAGTTCAGATCTTCAAGTTATAATTTGCAATTATAATTATAAGCTATCAATTCTAAGTTCTGTATTTGACAATTACGAGTTCAGATCTTCAAGTTATAATTTCCTCTAATAATTTGTATTTAACAATTCGAAGTTCTGTATTTGACTATTACAAGTTCAGATCTTTAAATTATTAATTACAATTTTAGTTTGAATTTAACAATTCTAAGTTCTGTATTTGACAATTACAAGTTCAGATCTTCAAGTTATAATTTGCTCTAATAATTTGTATTTAACAATTCGAAGTTCTGTATTTGACTATTACAAGTTCAGATCTTTAAATTATTAATTACAATTTTAGTTTGAATTTAACAATTCGATGTTCTGTATTTACCAATTACAAGTTCAGATCTTCAACTTATAATTTGCAATTATAATTATAAGCTATCAATTTTAAGTTCTGTATTTGACAATTACAAGTTCAGATCTTCAAGTTATAATTTGCACTAATAATTTGTATTTATCAATTCGAAGTTCTGTATTTAACTATTACAAGTTCAGATCTTCAAATTATTAATTACAATCTTAGTTTGAAATTAACAATTCGAAGTTCTGTATTTACCAATTACAAATTCAGATCTTCAACTTATAATTTGCAATTATAATTATAAGCTATCAATTTTAAGTTCTGCATTTGATAATTACAAGTTCAGATCTACTAATTATTATTTACAATCATAATTTGAAGTTCTGAATTCTAAGTTCTGTATTTGACAATTACAAGTTCAGATCTTCAAGTTATAATTTCCACTAATAATTTGTATTTAACAATTCGGAGTTCTGTATTTGAATATTACAAGTTGAGATCTTCAAATTATTATTTACAATCTTAGTTTGAAATTAACAATTCGAAGTTCTGTATTTACCTATTATAAGTTCAGATCTTCAAGTTATTATTTGCAATTATAATTATAAGCTATCAATTCTAAGTTCTGTATTTGACAATTACAAGTTCAGATCTTCCAGTTATAATTTGCAATCATAATTTGAAGTTATGAATTCTAAGTGCTGTATTTGACAATTACAAGTTCAGATCTTCAAGTTATAATTTCCACTAATAATTTGTATTTAACAATTCGGAGTTCTGTATTTGAATATTACAAGTTGAGATCTTCAAATTATTATTTACAATCTTAGTTTGAAATTAACAATTCGAAGATCTGTAATGCACTATTACAAGTTCAGATCTTCAAGTTATAATTTGCAATTATAATTATAAGCTATCAATTCTAAGTTCTGTATTTGACAATTACAAGTTCAGATCTTCAAGTTATAATTTCCACTAATAATTTGTATTTAACAATTCGGAGTTCTGTATTTGAATATTACAAGTTGAGATCTTCAAATTATTATTTACAATCTTAGTTTGAAATTAACAATTCGAAGATCTGTAATGCACTATTACAAGTTCAGATCTTCAAGTTATAATTTGCAATTATAATTATAAGCTATCAATTCTAAGTTCTGTATTTGACAATTACAAGTTCAGATCTTCAAGTTATAATTTCCTCTAATAATTTGTATTTAACAATTCGAAGTTCTGTATTTGACTATTACAAGTTCAGATCTTTAAATTATTAATTACAATTTTAGTTTGAATTTAACAATTCTAAGTTCTGTATTTGACAATTACAAGTTCAGATCTTCAAGTTATAATTTGCTCTAATAATTTGTATTTAACAATTCGAAGTTCTGTATTTGACTATTACAAGTTCAGATCTTTAAATTATTAATTACAATTTTAGTTTGAATTTAACAATTCGAAGTTCTGTATTTACCAATTACAAGTTCAGATCTTCAACTTATAATTTGCAATTATAATTATAAGCTATCAATTTTAAGTTCTGTATTTGACAATTACAAGTTCAGATCTTCAAGTTATAATTTGCACTAATAATTTGTAATTAACAATTCGAAGTTCTGTATTTAACTATTACAAGTTCAGATCTTCAAATTATTAATTACAATCTTAGTTTGAAATTAACAATTCGAAGTTCTGTATTTACCAATTACAAGTTCAGATCTTCAACTTATAATTTGCAATTATAATTATAAGCTATCAATTTTAAGTTCTGTATTTTACTATTACAAGTTCAGATCTTCTAATTATTATTTACAATAATAATTTGAAGTTATGAATTCTAAGTGCTGTATTTGACAATTACAAGTTCAGATCTTCAAGTTATAATTTGCACTAATAATTTGTATTTAACAATTCGAAGTTCTGTATTTACCAATTACAAGTTCAGATCTTCAACTTATAATTTGCAATTATAATTATAAGCTATCAATTTTAAGTTCTGTATTTGACAATTACAAGTTCAGATCTTCAAGTTATAATTTGCACTAATAATTTGTATTTAACAATTCGAAGTTCTGTATTTGACTATTACAAGTTCAGATCTTCAAATTATTAATTACAATCTTAGTTTGAAATTAACAATTCGAAGTTCTGTATTTACCAATTACAAGTTCAGATCTTCAACTTATAATTTGCAATTATAATTATAAGCTATCAATTTTAAGTTCTGTATTTGATAATTACAAGTTCAGATCTACTAATTATTATTTACAATCATAATTTGAAGTTCTGAATTCTAAGTTCTGTATTTGACAGTTACAAGTTCAGATCTTCAAGTTATAATTTCCACTAATAATTTGTATTTAACAATTCGGAGTTCTGTATTTGAATATTACAAGTTGAGATCTTCAAATTATTATTTACAATCTTAGTTTGAAATTAACAATTCGAAGTTCTGTATTTACCTATTATAAGTTCAGATCTTCAAGTTATTATTTGCAATTATAATTATAAGCTATCAATTCTAAGTTCTGTATTTGACAATTACAAGTTCAGATCTTCCAGTTATAATTTGCAATCATAATTTGAAGTTATGAATTCTAAGTGCTGTATTTGACAATTACAAGTTCAGATCTTCAAGTTATAATTTCCACTAATAATTTGTATTTAACAATTCGGAGTTCTGTATTTGAATATTACAAGTTGAGATCTTCAAATTATTATTTACAATCTTAGTTTGAAATTAACAATTCGAAGATCTGTAATGCACTATTACAAGTTCAGATCTTCAAGTTATAATTTGCAATTATAATTATAAGCTATCAATTCTAAGTTCTGTATTTGACAATTACAAGTTCAGATCTTCAAGTTATAACTTCCTCTAATAATTTGTATTTAACAATTCGAAGTTCTGTATTTGACTATTACAAGTTCAGATCTTTAAATTATTAATTACAATTTTAGTTTGAATTTAACAATTCGAAGTTCTGTATTTACCAATTACAAGTTCAGATCTTCAACTTATAATTTGCAATTATAATTATAAGCTATCAATTTTAATTTCTGTATTTGATAATTACAAGTTCAGATGTTCTAATTATTATTTACAATCATAATTTGAAGTTCTGAATTCTAAGTTCTGTATTTGACAATTACAAGTTCAGATCTTCAAGTTATAATTTCCACTAATAATTTGTATTTAACAATTCGGAGTTCTGTATTTGAATATTACAAGTTGAGATCTTCAAATTATTATTTACAATCTTAGTTTGAAATTAACAATTCGAAGTTCTGTAATGCACTATTACAAGTTCAGATCTTCAAGTTATAATTTGCAATTATAATTATAAGCTATCAATTCTAAGTTCTGTATTTGACAATTACAAGTTCAGATCTTCAAGTTATAATTTGCTCTAATAATTTGTATTTAACAATTCGAAGTTCTGTATTTGACTATTACAAGTTCAGATCTTTAAATTATTAATTACAATTTTAGTTTGAATTTAACAATTCGAAGTTCTGTATTTACCAATTACAAGTTCAGATCTTCAACTTATAATTTGCAATTATAATTATAAGCTATCAATTCTAAGTTCTGTATTTGACTATTACAAGTTCAGATCTTCTAATTATTATTTACAATCATAATTTGAAGTTCTGAATTCTAAGTTCTGTATTTGACAATTACAAGTTCAGATCTTCAAATTATAATTTCCAATCATAATTTGAAGTTATGAATTCTAAGTGCTGTATTTGACAATTACAAGTTCAGATCTTCAAGTTATAATTTGCACTAATAATTTGTATTTAACAATTCGAAGTTCTGTATTTACCAATTACAAGTTCAGATCTTCAACTTATAATTTGCAATTATAATTATAAGCTATCAATTTTAAGTTCTGTATTTGACAATTACAAGTTCAGATCTTCAAGTTATAATTTGCACTAATAATTTGTATTTAACAATTCGAAGTTCTGTATTTGACTATTACAAGTTCAGATCTTCAAATTATTAATTACAATCTTAGTTTGAAATTAACAATTCGAAGTTCTGTATTTACCAATTACAAGTTCAGATCTTCAACTTATAATTTGCAATTATAATTATAAGCTATCAATTTTAAGTTCTGTATTTGATAATTACAAGTTCAGATCTTCAAGTTATAATTTGCACTAATAATTTGTGTTTAACAATTCGAAGTTCTGTATTTGACTATTACAAGTTCAGATCTTCAAATTATTATTTACAATCTTAGTTTGAAATGAACAATTCGAAGTTTTGTATTTGACTATTACAAGTTCAGATCTTCTAATTACTATTTACAATCATAATTTGAAGTTATGAATTCTAAGTTCTGTATTTGACAATTACAAGTTCAGAACTTCAAGTTATAATTTGCTATCATAATTTGAAGTTATGAATTCTAAGAGCTGTATTTGACAATTACAAGTTCAGATCTTCAAGTTATAATTTGCACTAATAATTTGTGTTTAACAATTCGAAGTTCTGTATTTGAATATTACAAGTTCAGATCTTCAAATTATTAATTACAATCTTAGTTTGAAATTAACAATTCGAAGTTCTGTATTTACCTATTACAAGTCCAGATCTTCAACTTATAATTAGCAATTATAATTATAAGCTATCAATTTTAAGTTCTCTATTAGACAATTACAAGTTCAGATCTTCAAGTTATAATTTGCACTAATAATTTGTATTTAACAATTCGAAGTTCTGTATTTGACAATTACAAGTTCAGATCTTCAAATTATTATTTACAATCTTAGTTTGAAATTAACAATTCGAAGTTCTGTATTTACCTATTACAAATTCAGATCTTCAAGTTATAATTTGCAATTATAATTATAAGCTATCAATTTTAAGTTCTGTATTTGACTATTACAAGTTCAGATCTTCAAGTTATAATTTGCAATCATAATTTGAAGTGAGGAATTCTAAGTTCTGTATTTGACAATTACAAGTTAAGATCTTCAAGTTATAATTTGCACTAATAATTTGTATTTAACAATTCGAAGTTCGGTATTTGACTATTACAAGTTCAGATCTTCAAATTATTAATTACAATCTTAGTTTGAAATTAACAATTCGAAGTTCTGTATTTACCAATTACAAGTTCAGATCTTCAACTTATAATTTGCAATTATAATTATAAGCTATCAATTTTAAGTTCTGTATTTTACTATTACAAGTTCAGATCTTCTAATTATTATTTACAATAATAATTTGAAGTTATGAGTTCTAAGTTCTGTATTTGACAATTACAAGTTCAGATCTTCAAGATATAATTTGCAATCATAATTTGAAGTTATGAATTCTAAGTGCTGTATTTGACAATTACAAGTTCAGATCTTCAAGTTATAATTTGCACTAATAATTTGTATTTAACAATTCGAAGTTCTGTATTTGACTATTACAAGTTCAGATCTTCAAATTATTAATTACAATCTTAGTTTGAAAATAACAATTCGAAGTTCTGTATTTACCAATTACAAGTTCAGATCTTCAACTTATAATTTGCAATTATAATTATAAGCTATCAATTTTAAGTTCTGTATTTGATAATTACAAGTTCAGATCTTCTAATTATTATTTACAATCATAATTTGAAGTTCTGAATTCTAAGTTCTGTATTTGACAATTACAAGTTCAGATCTTCAAGTTATAATTTCCACTAATAATTTGTATTTAACAATTCGGAGTTCTGTATTTGAATATTACAAGTTGAGATCTTCAAATTATTATTTACAATCTTAGTTTGAAATTAACAATTCGAAGTTCTGTATTTACCTATTACAAGTTCAGATCTTCAAGTTATAATTTGCAATTATAATTATAAGCTATCAATTCTAAGTTCTGTATTTGACAATTACAAGTTCAGATCTTCCAGTTATAATTTGCAATCATAATTTGGAGTTATGAATTCTGTATTTGTATTTGTGCTGTATTTGACAATTACAAGTTCAGATCTTCAAGTTATAATTTCCACTAATAATTTGTATTTAACAATTCGGAGTTCTGTATTTGAATATTACAAGTTGAGATCTTCAAATTATTATTTACAATCTTAGTTTGAAATTAACAATTCGAAGTTCTGTAATGCACTATTACAAGTTCAGATCTTCAAGTTATAATTTCCAATTATAATTATAAGCTATCAATTCTAAGTTCTGTATTTGACAATTACAAGTTCAGATCTTCAAGTTATAATTTGCTCTAATAATTTGTATTTAACAATTCGAAGTTCTGTATTTGACTATTACAAGTTCAGATCTTCAACTTATAATTTGCAATTATAATTATAAGCTATCAATTTTAAGTTCTGTATTTGACAATTACAAGTTCAGATCTTCAAGTTATAATTTACACTAATAATTTGAATTTAACAATTCGAAGTTCTGTATTTGACTATTACAAGTTCAGATCTTCAAATTATTAATTACAATCTTAGTTTGAAATTAACAATTCGAAGTTCTGTATTTACCAAATACAAGTTCAGATCTTCAACTTATAATTTGCAATTATAATTATAAGCTATCAATTTTAAGTTCTGTATTTGATAATTACAAGTTCAGATCTTCTAATTATTATTTACAATCATAATTTGAAGTTCTGAATTCTAAGTTCTGTATTTGACAATTACAAGTTAAGATCTTCAAGTTATAATTTGCACTAATAATTTGTATTTAACAATTCGAAGTTCTGTATTTGACTATTACAAGTTCAGATCTACAAATTATTAATTACAATCTTAGTTTGAAATTAACAATTCGAAGTTCTGTATTTACCAATTACAAGTTCAGATCTTCAACTTATAATTTGCAATTATAATTATAAGCTATCAATTTTAAGTTCTGTATTTTACTATTACAAGTTCAGATCTTCTAATTATTATTTACAATAATAATTTGAAGTTATGAGTTCTAAGTTCTGTATTTGACAATTACCAGTTCAGATCTTCAAGATATAATTTGCAATCATAATTTGAAGTTATGAATTCTAAGTGCTGTATTTGACAATTACAAGTTCAGATCTTCAAGTTATAATTTGCACTAATAATTTGTATTTAACAATTCGAAGTTTTGTATTTGACTATTACAAGTTCAGATCTTCAAATTATTAATTACAATCTTAGTTTGAAATTAACAATTCGAAGTTCTGTATTTACCAATTACAAGTTCAGATCTTCAACTTATAATTTGCAATTATAATTATAAGCTATCAATTTTAAGTTCTGTATTTGATAATTACAAGTTCAGATCTTCTAATTATTATTTACAATCATAATTTGAAGTTCTGAATTCTAAGTTCTGTATTTGACAATTACAAGTTCAGATCTTCAAGTTATAATTTCCACTAATAATTTGTATTTAACAATTCGGAGTTCTGTATTTGAATATTACAAGTTGAGATCTTCAAATTATTATTTACAATCTTAGTTTGAAATTAACAATTCGAAGTTCTGTATTTACCTATTACAAGTTCAGATCTTCAAGTTATAATTTGCAATTATAATTATAAGCTATCAATTCTAAGTTCTGTATTTGACAATTACAAGTTCAGATCTTCCAGTTATAATTTGCAATCATAATTTGAAGTTATGAATTCTAAGTGCTGTATTTGACAATTACAAGTTCAGATCTTCAAGT
The DNA here is from genome assembly GCA_963170105.1 of Cantharis lateralis. Lineage (NCBI taxonomy): Eukaryota > Metazoa > Arthropoda > Insecta > Coleoptera > Cantharidae > Cantharis > Cantharis lateralis. The sequence goes on from OY720628.1 coordinate 23,172,872, forward strand.
TATAATTTCCACTAATAATTTGTATTTAACAATTCGGAGTTCTGTATTTGAATATTACAAGTTGAGATCTTCAAATTATTATTTACAATCTTAGTTTGAAATTAACAATTCGAAGTTCTGTAATGCACTATTACAAGTTCAAATCTTCAAGTTATAATTTCCAATTATAATTATAAGCTATCAATTCTAAGTTCTGTATTTGACAATTACAAGTTCAGATCTTCAACTTATAATTTGCAATTATAATTATAAGCTATCAATTTTAAGTTCTGTATTTGACAATTACAAGTTCAGATCTTCAAGTTATAATTTACACTAATAATTTGAATTTAACAATTCGAAGTTCTGTATTTGACTATTACAAGTTCAGATCTTCAAATTATTAATTACAATCTTAGTTTGAAATTAACAATTCGAAGTTCTGTAGTTACCAAATACAAGTTCAGATCTTCAACTTATAATTTGCAATTATAATTATAAGCTATCAATTTTAAGTTCTGTATTTGATAATTACAAGTTCAGATCTTCTAATTATTATTTACAATCATAATTTGAAGTTCTGAATTCTAAGTTCTGTATTTGACAATTACAAGTTCAGATCTTCAAGTTATAATTTCCACTAATAATTTGTATTTAACAATTCGGAGTTCTGTATTTGAATATTACAAGTTGAGATCTTCAAATTATTATTTACAATCTTAGTTTGAAATTAACAATTAGAAGTTCTGTAATGCACTATTACAAGTTCAGATCTTCAAGTTATAATTTGCAATTATAATTATAAGCTATCAATTCTAAGTTCTGTATTTGACAATTACAAGTTCAGATCTTCAAGTTATAATTTGTTCTAATAATTTGTATCTAACAATTCGAAGTTCTGTATTTGACTATTACAAGTTCAGATCTTTAAATTATTAATTACAATTTTAGTTTGAATTTAACAATTCGAAGTTCTGTATTTACCAATTACAAGTTCAGATCTTCAACTTATAATTTGCAATTATAATTATAAGCTATCAATTCTAAGTTCTGTATTTGACTATTACAAGTTCAGATCTTCTAATTATTATTTACAATCATAATTTGAAGTTCTGAATTCTAAGTTCTGTATTTGACAATTACAAGTTCAGATCTTCAAGTTATAATTTCCAATCATAATTTGAAGTTATGAATTCTAAGTGCTGTATTTGACAATTACAAGTTCAGATCTTCAAGTTATAATTTGCACTAATAATTTGTATTTAACAATTCGAAGTTCTGTATTTGACTATTACAAGTTCAGATCTTTAAATTATTAATTACAATTTTAGTTTGAATTTAACAATTCGAAGTTCTGTATTTACCAATTACAAGTTCAGATCTTCAACTTATAATTTGCAATTATAATTATAAGCTATCAATTCTAAGTTCTGTATTTGACTATTACAAGTTCAGATCTTCTAATTATTATTTACAATCATAATTTGAAGTTCTGAATTCTAAGTTCTGTATTTGACAATTACAAGTTCAGATCTTCAAGTTATAATTTCCAATCATAATTTGAAGTTATGAATTCTAAGTGCTGTATTTGACTATTACAAGTTCAGATCTTCAAATTATTATTTACAATCTTAGTTTGAACTTAACAATTCGAAGATCTGTAATTTACTATTACAAGTGCAGATCTTCAAGTTATAATTTGCAATTATAATTATAAGCTATCAATTTTAAGTTCTGTATTTGACAATTACAAGTTCAGATCTTGAAGTTATAATTTGCACTAATAATTTGTATTTAACAATTCGAAGTTCTGTATATGACTATTACAAGTTCAGATGTTCTAATTATTATTTACAATCATAATTTGAAGTTATGAATTCTAAGTGCTGTATTTGACAATTACAAGTTCAGATCTTCAAGTTATAATTAGCACTAATAATTTGTATTTAACAATTCGAAGTTCTGTATTTGACTATTACAAGTTCAGATCTTCAAATTATTAATTACAATCTTAGTTTGAAATTAACAATTCGAAGTTCTGTATTTACCAATTACAAGTTCAGATCTTCAACTTATAATTTGCAATTATAATTATAAGCTATCAATTTTAAGTTCTGTATTTGATAATTACAAGTTCAGATCTTCAAGTTATAATTTGCACTAATAATTTGTATTTAACAATTCGAAGTTCTGTATTTGACTATTACAAGTTCAGATCTTCAAATTATTATTTACAATCTTAGTTTGAAATTAACAATTCGAAGTTTTGTATTTGACTATTACAAGTTCAGATCTTCTAATTATTATTTACAATCTTAGTTTGAAATTAACAATTCGAAGTTCTGTATTTACCTATTACAAATTCAGATCTTCAAGTTATAATTTGCAATTATAATTATTAGCTATCAATTTTAAGTTCTGTATTTGACTATTACAAGTTCAGATCTTCAAGTTATAATTTGCAATCATATTTTGAATTTTACAATTCTAAGTTCTGTATTTGACTATTACAAGTTCAGATCTTCAAGTTATAATTAGCAATCATAATTTGTAGTTAGGAATTCTAAGTTCTGTATTTGACAATTTCAAGTTCAGATCTTCAAGTTATAATTTGCACTAATAATTTGTATTTAACAATTCGAAGTTCTGTATTTGACTATTACAAGTTGAGATCTTCTAATTATTATTTACAATAATAATTTGAAGTTATGAGTTCTAAGTTCTGTATTTGACAATTACAAGTTCAGATCTTCAAGATATAATTTGCAATCATAATTTGAAGTTATGAATTCTAAGTGCTGTATTTGACAAATACAAGTTCAGATCTTTAAGTTATAATTTGCACTAATAATTTGTATTTAACAATTCGAAGTTCTGTATTTGACTATTACAAGTTCAGATCTTCAAATTATTAATTACAATCTTAGTTTGAAATTAACATTTCGAAGTTCTGTATTTACCAATTACAAGTTCAGATATTCAACTTATAATTAGCAATTATAATTTGAAGTTATGAATTCTAAGTTCTGTATTTGACAATTACAAGTTCAGAACTTCAAGTTATAATTTGCACTAATAATTTGTGTTTAACAATTAGAAGTTCTGTATTTGAATATTACAAGTTCAGATCTTCAAATTATTAATTACAATCTTAGTTTGAAATTAACAATTCGAAGTTCTGTATTTACCTATTACAAGTTCAGATCTTCAACTTATAATTAGCAATTATAATTATAAGCTATCAATTTTAAGTTCTCTATTAGACAATTACCAGTTCAGATCTTCAAGTTATAATTTGCACTAATAATTTGTATTTAACAATTCGAAGTTCTGTATTTGACAATTACAAGTTCAGATCTTCAAGTTATAATTTGCACTAATAATTTGTATTTAACAATTCGAAATTCTGTATTTGACTATTACAAGTTCAGATCTTCAAATTATTATTTACAATCTTAGTTTGAAATTAACAATTCGAAGTTTTGTAATTACCTATTACAAATTCAGATCTTCAAGTTATAATTTGCAATTATAATTATAAGCTATCAATTTTAAGTTCTGTATTTGACTATTAGAAGTTCAGATCTTCAAGTTATAATTTGCAATCATAATTTGAATTTTACAATTCTAAGTTCTGTATTTGACTATTACAAGTTCAGATCTTCAAGTTATAATTAGCAATCATAATTTGAAGTTAGGAATTCTAAGTTCTGTATTCGACAATTACAAGTTCAGATCTTCAAGTTATAATTTGCACTAATAATTAGTATTTAACAATTCGGAGTTCTGTATTTGACTATTACAAGTTCAGATCTTCAAACTATTAATTACAATCTTAGTTTGAAATTAACAATTAGAAGTTCTATATTTGACTATTACAAGTTCAGATCTTCGAATTATTATTTACAATCTTAGTTTGAAATTAACAATTCGAAGTTCTGTATTTACCTATTACAAGTTCAGATCTTCAAGTTATAATTTGCAATTATAATTATAAGCTATCAATTCTAAGTTCTGTATTTGACAATTACAAGTTCAGATCTTCCAGTTATAATTTGCAATCATAATTTGAAGTTATGAATTCTAAGTGCTGTATTTGACAATTACAAGTTCAGATCTTCAAGTTATAATTTCCACTAATAATTTGTATTTAACAATTCTGAGTTCTGAATTTGAATATTACAAGTTGAGATCTTCAAATTATTATTTACAATCTTAGTTTGAAATTAACAATTCGAAGTTCTGTAATGCACTATTACAAGTTCAGATCTTCAAGTTATAATTTGCAATTATAATTATAAGCTATCAATTCTAAGTTCTGTATTTGACAATTACAAGTTCAGATCTTCAAGTTATAATTTGCTCTAATAATTTGTATTTAACAATTCGAAGTTCTGTATTTGACTATTACAAGTTCAGATCTTTTAATTATTAATTACAATTTTAGTTTGAATTTAACAATTCGAAGTTCTGTATTTACCAATTACAAGTTCAGATCTTCAACTTATAATTTGCAATTATAATTATAAGCTATCAATTTTAAGTTCTGTATTTGACAATTACAAGTTCAGATCTTCAAGTTATAATTTGCACTAATAATTTGAATTTAACAATTCGAAGTTCTGTATTTAACTATTACAAGTTCAGATCTTCAAATTATTAATTACAATCTTAGTTTGAAATTAACAATTCGAAGTTCTGTATTTACCAATTACAAGTTCAGATCTTCAACTTATAATTTGCAATTATAATTATAAGCTATCAATTTTAAGTTCTGTATTTGATAATTACAAGTTCAGATCTACTAATTATTATTTACAATCATAATTTGAAGTTCTGAATTCTAAGTTCTGTATTTGACAATTACAAGTTCAGATCTTCAAGTTATAATTTCCACTAATAATTTGTATTTAACAATTCGGTGTTCTGTATTTGAATATTACAAGTTGAGATCTTCAAATTATTATTTACAATCTTAGTTTGAAATTAACAATTCGAAGTTCTGTATTTACCTATTACAAGTTCAGATCTTCAAGTTATAATTTGCAATTATAATTATATGCTATCAATTCTAAGTTCTGTATTTGACAATTACAAGTTCAGATCTTCCAGTTATAATTTGCAATCATAATTTGAAGTTATGAATTCTAAGTGCTGTATTTGACAATTACAAGTTCAGATCTTCAAGTTATAATTTCAACTAATAATTTGTATTTAACAATTCGGAGTTCTGTATTTGAATATTACAAGTTGAGATCTTCAAATTATTATTTACAATCTTAGTTAGAAATTAACAATTCGAAGATCTGTAATGCACTATTACAAGTTCAGATCTTCAAGTTATAATTTGCAATTATAATTATAAGCTATCAATTCTAAGTTCTGTATTTGACAATTACAAGTTCAGATCTTCAAGTTATAATTTCCTCTAATAATTTGTATTTAACAATTCGAAGTTCTGTATTTGACTATTACAAGTTCAGATCTTTAAATTATTAATTACAATTTTAGTTTGAATTTAACAATTCGAAGTTCTGTATTTACCAATTACAAGTTCAGATCTTCAACTTATAATTTGCAATTATAATTATAAGCTATCAATTTTAAGTTCTGTATTTGACAATTACAAGTTCAGATCTTCAAGTTATAATTTGCACTAATAATTTGTATTTAACAATTCGAAGTTCTGTATTTAACTATTACAAGTTCAGATCTTCAAATTATTAATTACAATCTTAGTTTGAAATTAACAATTCGAAGTTCTGTATTTACCAATTACAAGTTCAGATCTTCAACTTATAATTTGCAATTATAATTATAAGCTATCAATTTTAAGTTCTGTATTTGATAATTACAAGTTCAGATCTACTAATTATTATTTACAATCATAATTTGAAGTTCTGAATTCTAAGTTCTGTATTTGACAATTACAAGTTCAGATCTTCAAGTTATAATTTCCACTAATAATTTGTATTTAACAATTCGGAGTTCTGTATTTGAATATTACAAGTTGAGATCTTCAAATTATTATTTACAATCTTAGTTTGAAATTAACAATTCGAAGTTCTGTATTTACCTATTATAAGTTCAGATCTTCAAGTTATTATTTGCAATTATAATTATAAGCTATCAATTCTAAGTTCTGTATTTGACAATTACAAGTTCAGATCTTCCAGTTATAATTTGCAATCATAATTTGAAGTTATGAATTCTAAGTGCTGTATTTGACAATTACAAGTTCAGATCTTCAAGTTATAATTTCCACTAATAATTTGTATTTAACAATTCGGAGTTCTGTATTTGAATATTACAAGTTGAGATCTTCAAATTATTATTTACAATCTTAGTTTGAAATTAACAATTCGAAGATCTGTAATGCACTATTACAAGTTCAGATCTTCAAGTTATAATTTGCAATTATAATTATAAGCTATCAATTCTAAGTTCTGTATTTGACAATTACAAGTTCAGATCTTCAAGTTATAATTTCCACTAATAATTTGTATTTAACAATTCGGAGTTCTGTATTTGAATATTACAAGTTGAGATCTTCAAATTATTATTTACAATCTTAGTTTGAAATTAACAATTCGAAGATCTGTAATGCACTATTACAAGTTCAGATCTTCAAGTTATAATTTGCTCTAATAATTTGTATTTAACAATTCGAAGTTCTGTATTTGACTATTACAAGTTCAGATCTTTTAATTATTAATTACAATTTTAGTTTGAATTTAACAATTCGAAGTTCTGTATTTACCAATTACAAGTTCAGATCTTCAACTTATAATTTGCAATTATAATTATAAGCTATCAATTTTAAGTTCTGTATTTGACAATTACAAGTTCAGATCTTCAAGTTATAATTTGCACTAATAATTTGAATTTAACAATTCGAAGTTCTGTATTTAACTATTACAAGTTCAGATCTTCAAATTATTAATTACAATCTTAGTTTGAAATTAACAATTCGAAGTTCTGTATTTACCAATTACAAGTTCAGATCTTCAACTTATAATTTGCAATTATAATTATAAGCTATCAATTTTAAGTTCTGTATTTGATAATTACAAGTTCAGATCTACTAATTTTTATTTACAATCATAATTTGAAGTTCTGAATTCTAAGTTCTGTATTTGACAATTACAAGTTCAGATCTTCAAGTTATAATTTCCACTAATAATTTGTATTTAACAATTCGGTGTTCTGTATTTGAATATTACAAGTTGAGATCTTCAAATTATTATTTACAATCTTAGTTTGAAATTAACAATTCGAAGTTCTGTATTTACCTATTACAAGTTCAGATCTTCAAGTTATAATTTGCAATTATAATTATATGCTATCAATTCTAAGTTCTGTATTTGACAATTACAAGTTCAGATCTTCCAGTTATAATTTGCAATCATAATTTGAAGTTATGAATTCTAAGTGCTGTATTTGACAATTACAAGTTCAGATCTTCAAGTTATAATTTCCACTAATAATTTGTATTTAACAATTCGGAGTTCTGTATTTGAATATTACAAGTTGAGATCTTCAAATTATTATTTACAATCTTAGTTTGAAATTAACAATTCGAAGATCTGTAATGCACTATTACAAGTTCAGATCTTCAAGTTATAATTTGCAATTATAATTATAAGCTATCAATTCTAAGTTCTGTATTTGACAATTACAAGTTCAGATCTTCAAGTTATAATTTCCTCTAATAATTTGTATTTAACAATTCGAAGTTCTGTATTTGACTATTACAAGTTCAGATCTTTAAATTATTAATTACAATTTTAGTTTGAATTTAACAATTCTAAGTTCTGTATTTGACAATTACAAGTTCAGATCTTCAAGTTATAATTTGCTCTAATAATTTGTATTTAACAATTCGAAGTTCTGTATTTGACTATTACAAGTTCAGATCTTTAAATTATTAATTACAATTTTAGTTTGAATTTAACAATTCGAAGTTCTGTATTTACCAATTACAAGTTCAGATCTTCAACTTATAATTTGCAATTATAATTATAAGCTATCAATTTTAAGTTCTGTATTTGACAATTACAAGTTCAGATCTTCAAGTTATAATTTGCACTAATAATTTGTATTTAACAATTCGAAGTTCTGTATTTAACTATTACAAGTTCAGATCTTCAATTTATTAATTACAATCTTAGTTTGAAATTAACAATTCGAAGTTCTGTATTTACCAATTACAAGTTCAGATCTTCAACTTATAATTTGCAATTATAATTATAAGCTATCAATTTTAAGTTCTGTATTTGATAATTACAAGTTCAGATCTACTAATTATTATTTACAATCATAATTTGAAGTTCTGAATTCTAAGTTCTGTATTTGACAACTACAAGTTCAGATCTTCAAGTTATAATTTCCACTAATAATTTGTATTTAACAATTCGGAGTTCTGTATTTGAATATTACAAGTTGAGATCTTCAAATTATTATTTACAATCTTAGTTTGAAATTAACAATTCGAAGTTCTGTATTTACCTATTATAAGTTCAGATCTTCAAGTTATTATTTGCAATTATAATTATAAGCTATCAATTCTAAGTTCTGTATTTGACAATTACAAGTTCAGATCTTCCAGTTATAATTTGCAATCATAATTTGAAGTTATGAATTCTAAGTGCTGTATTTGACAATTACAAGTTCAGATCTTCAAGTTATAATTTCCACTAATAATTTGTATTTAACAATTCGGAGTTCTGTATTTGAATATTACAAGTTGAGATCTTCAAATTATTATTTACAATCTTAGTTTGAAATTAACAATTCGAAGATCTGTAATGCACTATTACAAGTTCAGATCTTCAAGTTATAATTTGCAATTATAATTATAAGCTATCAATTCTAAGTTCTGTATTTGACAATTACAAGTTCAGATCTTCAAGTTATAATTTCCACTAATAATTTGTATTTAACAATTCGGAGTTCTGTATTTGAATATTACAAGTTGAGATCTTCAAATTATTATTTACAATCTTAGTTTGAAATTAACAATTCGAAGATCTGTAATGCACTATTACAAGTTCAGATCTTCAAGTTATAATTTGCAATTATAATTATAAGCTATCAATTCTAAGTTCTGTATTTGACAATTACAAGTTCAGATCTTCAAGTTATAATTTCCTCTAATAATTTGTATTTAACAATTCGAAGTTCTGTATTTGACTATTACAAGTTCAGATCTTTAAATTATTAATTACAATTTTAGTTTGAATTTAACAATTCTAAGTTCTGTATTTGACAATTACAAGTTCAGATCTTCAAGTTATTATTTGCAATTATAATTATAAGCTATCAATTCTAAGTTCTGTATTTGACAATTACAAGTTCAGATCTTCCAGTTATAATTTGCAATCATAATTTGAAGTTATGAATTCTAAGTGCTGTATTTGACAATTACAAGTTCAGATCTTCAAGTTATAATTTCCACTAATAATTTGTATTTAACAATTCGGAGTTCTGTATTTGAATATTACAAGTTGAGATCTTCAAATTATTATTTACAATCTTAGTTAGAAATTAACAATTCGAAGATCTGTAATGCACTATTACAAGTTCAGATCTTCAAGTTATAATTTGCAATTATAATTATAAGCTATCAATTCTAAGTTCTGTATTTGACAATTACAAGTTCAGATCTTCAAGTTATAACTTCCTCTAATAATTTGTATTTAACAATTCGAAGTTCTGTATTTGACTATTACAAGTTCAGATCTTTAAATTATTAATTACAATTTTAGTTTGAATTTAACAATTCGAAGTTCTGTATTTACCAATTACAAGTTCAGATCTTCAACTTATAATTTGCAATTATAATTATAAGCTATCAATTTTAAGATCTGTATTTGATAATTACAAGTTCAGATGTTCTAATTATTATTTACAATCATAATTTGAAGTTCTGAATTCTAAGTTCTGTATTTGACAATTACAAGTTCAGATCTTCAAGTTATAATTTCCACTAATAATTTGTATTTAACAATTCGGTGTTCTGTATTTGAATATTACAAGTTGAGATCTTCAAATTATTATTTACAATCTTAGTTTGAAATTAACAATTCGAAGTTCTGTATTTACCTATTACAAGTTCAGATCTTCAAGTTATAATTTGCAATTATAATTATATGCTATCAATTCTAAGTTCTGTATTTGACAATTACAAGTTCAGATCTTCCAGTTATAATTTGCAATCATAATTTGAAGTTATGAATTCTAAGTGCTGTATTTGACAATTACAAGTTCAGATCTTCAAGTTATAATTTCCACTAATAATTTGTATTTAACAATTCGGAGTTCTGTATTTGAATATTACAAGTTGAGATCTTCAAATTATTATTTACAATCTTAGTTTGAAATTAACAATTCGAAGATCTGTAATGCACTATTACAAGTTCAGATCTTCAAGTTATAATTTGCAATTATAATTATAAGCTATCAATTCTAAGTTCTGTATTTGACAATTACAAGTTCAGATCTTCAAGTTATAATTTCCTCTAATAATTTGTATTTAACAATTCGAAGTTCTGTATTTGACTATTACAAGTTCAGATCTTTAAATTATTAATTACAATTTTAGTTTGAATTTAACAATTCTAAGTTCTGTATTTGACAATTACAAGTTCAGATCTTCAAGTTATAATTTGCTCTAATAATTTGTATTTAACAATTCGAAGTTCTGTATTTGACTATTACAAGTTCAGATCTTTAAATTATTAATTACAATTTTAGTTTGAATTTAACAATTCGAAGTTCTGTATTTACCAATTACAAGTTCAGATCTTCAACTTATAATTTGCAATTATAATTATAAGCTATCAATTTTAAGTTCTGTATTTGACAATTACAAGTTCAGATCTTCAAGTTATAATTTGCACTAATAATTTGTATTTAACAATTCGAAGTTCTGTATTTAACTATTACAAGTTCAGATCTTCAAATTATTAATTACAATCTTAGTTTGAAATTAACAATTCGAAGTTCTGTATTTACCAATTACAAGTTCAGATCTTCAACTTATAATTTGCAATTATAATTATAAGCTATCAATTTTAAGTTCTGTATTTGATAATTACAAGTTCAGATCTACTAATTATTATTTACAATCATAATTTGAAGTTCTGAATTCTAAGTTCTGTATTTGACAATTACAAGTTCAGATCTTCAAGTTATAATTTCCACTAATAATTTGTATTTAACAATTCGGAGTTCTGTATTTGAATATTACAAGTTGAGATCTTCAAATTATTATTTACAATCTTAGTTTGAAATTAACAATTCGAAGTTCTGTATTTACCTATTATAAGTTCAGATCTTCAAGTTATTATTTGCAATTATAATTATAAGCTATCAATTCTAAGTTCTGTATTTGACAATTACAAGTTCAGATCTTCCAGTTATAATTTCCAATCATAATTTGAAGTTTTGAATTCTAAGTGCTGTATTTGACAATTACAAGTTCAGATCTTCAAGTTATAATTTCCACTAATAATTTGTATTTAACAATTCGGAGTTCTGTATTTGAATATTACAAGTTGAGATCTTCAAATTATTATTTACAATCTTAGTTTGAAATTAACAATTCGAAGATCTGTAATGCACTATTACAAGTTCAGATCTTCAAGTTATAATTTGCAATTATAATTATAAGCTATCAATTCTAAGTTCTGTATTTGACAATTACAAGTTCAGATCTTCAAGTTATAATTTCCACTAATAATTTGTATTTAACAATTCGGAGTTCTGTATTTGAATATTACAAGTTGAGATCTTCAAATTATTATTTACAATCTTAGTTTGAAATTAACAATTCGAAGATCTGTAATGCACTATTACAAGTTCAGATCTTCAAGTTATAATTTGCAATTATAATTATAAGCTATCAATTCTAAGTTCTGTATTTGACAATTACAAGTTCAGATCTTCAAGTTATAATTTCCTCTAATAATTTGTATTTAACAATTCGAAGTTCTGTATTTGACTATTACAAGTTCAGATCTTTAAATTATTAATTACAATTTTAGTTTGAATTTAACAATTCTAAGTTCTGTATTTGACAATTACAAGTTCAGATCTTCAAGTTATAATTTGCTCTAATAATTTGTATTTAACAATTCGAAGTTCTGTATTTGACTATTACAAGTTCAGATCTTTAAATTATTAATTACAATTTTAGTTTGAATTTAACAATTCGAAGTTCTGTATTTACCAATTACAAGTTCAGATCTTCAACTTATAATTTGCAATTATAATTATAAGCTATCAATTTTAAGTTCTGTATTTGACAATTACAAGTTCAGATCTTCAAGTTATAATTTGCACTAATAATTTGTATTTAACAATTCGAAGTTCTGTATTTAACTATTACAAGTTCAGATCTTCAATTTATTAATTACAATCTTAGTTTGAAATTAACAATTCGAAGTTCTGTATTTACCAATTACAAGTTCAGATCTTCAACTTATAATTTGCAATTATAATTATAAGCTATCAATTTTAAGTTCTGTATTTGATAATTACAAGTTCAGATCTACTAATTATTATTTACAATCATAATTTGAAGTTCTGAATTCTAAGTTCTGTATTTGACAATTACAAGTTCAGATCTTCAAGTTATAATTTCCACTAATAATTTGTATTTAACAATTCGGAGTTCTGTATTTGAATATTACAAGTTGAGATCTTCAAATTATTATTTACAATCTTAGTTTGAAATTAACAATTCGAAGTTCTGTATTTACCTATTATAAGTTCAGATCTTCAAGTTATTATTTGCAATTATAATTATAAGCTATCAATTCTAAGTTCTGTATTTGACAATTACAAGTTCAGATCTTCCAGTTATAATTTGCAATCATAATTTGAAGTTATGAATTCTAAGTGCTGTATTTGACAATTACAAGTTCAGATCTTCAAGTTATAATTTCCACTAATAATTTGTATTTAACAATTCGGAGTTCTGTATTTGAATATTACAAGTTGAGATCTTCAAATTATTATTTACAATCTTAGTTTGAAATTAACAATTCGAAGATCTGTAATGCACTATTACAAGTTCAGATCTTCAAGTTATAATTTGCAATTATAATTATAAGCTATCAATTCTAAGTTCTGTATTTGACAATAATTACAAGTTCAGATCTTCAAGTTATAATTTCCACTAATAATTTGTATTTAACAATTCGGAGTTCTGTATTTGAATATTACAAGTTGAGATCTTCAAATTATTATTTACAATCTTAGTTTGAAATTAACAATTCGAAGATCTGTAATGCACTATTACAAGTTCAGATCTTCAAGTTATAATTTGCAATTATAATTATAAGCTATCAATTCTAAGTTCTGTATTTGACAATTACAAGTTCAGATCTTCAAGTTATAATTTCCTCTAATAATTTATATTTAACAATTCGAAGTTCTGTATTTGACTATTACAAGTTCAGATCTTTAAATTATTAATTACAATTTTAGTTTGAATTTAACAATTCTAAGTTCTGTATTTGACAATTACAAGTTCAGATCTTCAAGTTATTATTTGCAATTATAATTATAAGCTATCAATTCTAAGTTCTGTATTTGACAATTACAAGTTCAGATCTTCCAGTTATAATTTGCAATCATAATTTGAAGTTATGAATTCTAAGTGCTGTATTTGACAATTACAAGTTCAGATCTTCAAGTTATAATTTCCACTAATAATTTGTATTTAACAATTCGGAGTTCTGTATTTGAATATTACAAGTTGAGATCTTCAAATTATTATTTACAATCTTAGTTAGAAATTAACAATTCGAAGATCTGTAATGCACTATTACAAGTTCAGATCTTCAAGTTATAATTTGCAATTATAATTATAAGCTATCAATTCTAAGTTCTGTATTTGACAATTACAAGTTCAGATCTTCAAGTTATAACTTCCTCTAATAATTTGTATTTAACAATTCGAAGTTCTGTATTTGACTATTAGAAGTTCAGATCTTTAAATTATTAATTACAATTTTAGTTTGAATTTAACAATTCGAAGTTCTGTATTTACCAATTACAAGTTCAGATCTTCAACTTATAATTTGCAATTATAATTATAAGCTATCAATTTTAAGTTCTGTATTTGATAATTACAAGTTCAGATGTTCTAATTATTATTTACAATCATAATTTGAAGTTCTGAATTCTAAGTTCTGTATTTGACAATTACCAGTTCAGATCTTCAAGTTATAATTTCCACTAATAATTTGTATTTAACAATTCGGTGTTCTGTATTTGAATATTACAAGTTGAGATCTTCAAATTATTATTTACAATCTTAGTTTGAAATTAACAATTCGAAGTTCTGTATTTACCTATTACAAGTTCAGATCTTCAAGTTATAATTTGCAATTATAATTATATGCTATCAATTCTAAGTTCTGTATTTGACAATTACAAGTTCAGATCTTCCAGTTATAATTTGCAATCATAATTTGAAGTTATGAATTCTAAGTGCTGTATTTGACAATTACAAGTTCAGATCTTCAAATTATAATTTCCACTAATAATTTGTATTTAACAATTCGGAGTTCTGTATTTGAATATTACAAGTTGAGATCTTCAAATTATTATTTACAATCTTAGTTTGAAATTAACAATTCGAAGATCTGTAATGCACTATTACAAGTTCAGATCTTCAAGTTATAATTTGCAATTATAATTATAAGCTATCAATTCTAAGTTCTGTATTTGACAATTACAAGTTCAGATCTTCAAGTTATAATTTCCTCTAATAATTTGTATTTAACAATTCGAAGTTCTGTATTTGACTATTACAAGTTCAGATCTTTAAATTATTAATTACAATTTTAGTTTGAATTTAACAATTCTAAGTTCTGTATTTGACAATTACAAGTTCAGATCTTCAAGTTATAATTTGCTCTAATAATTTGTATTTAACAATTCGAAGTTCTGTATTTGAATATTACAAGTTCAGATCTTTAAATTATTAATTACAATTTTAGTTTGAATTTAACAATTCGAAGTTCTGTATTTACCAATTACAAGTTCAGATCTTCAACTTATAATTTGCAATTATAATTATAAGCTATCAATTTTAAGTTCTGTATTTGACAATTACAAGTTCAGATCTTCAAGTTATAATTTGCACTAATAATTTGTATTTAACAATTCGAAGTTCTGTATTTAACTATTACAAGTTCAGATCTTCAAATTATTAATTACAATCTTAGTTTGAAATTAACAATTCGAAGTTCTGTATTTACCAATTACAAGTTCAGATCTTCAACTTATAATTTGCAATTATAATTATAAGCTATCAATTTTAAGTTCTGTATTTGATAATTACAAGTTCAGATCTACTAATTATTATTTACAATCATAATTTGAAGTTCTGAATTCTAAGTTCTGTATTTGACAATTACAAGTTCAGATCTTCAAGTTATAATTTCCACTAATAATTTGTATTTAACAATTCGGAGTTCTGTATTTGAATATTACAAGTTGAGATCTTCAAATTATTATTTACAATCTTAGTTTGAAATTAACAATTCGAAGTTCTGTATTTACCTATTATAAGTTCAGATCTTCAAGTTATTATTTGCAATTATAATTATAAGCTATCAATTCTAAGTTCTGTATTTGACAATTACAAGTTCAGATCTTCCAGTTATAATTTCCAATCATAATTTGAAGTTTTGAATTCTAAGTGCTGTATTTGACAATTACAAGTTCAGATCTTCAAGTTATAATTTCCACTAATAATTTGTATTTAACAATTCGGAGTTCTGTATTTGAATATTACAAGTTGAGATCTTCAAATTATTATTTACAATCTTAGTTTGAAATTAACAATTCGAAGATCTGTAATGCACTATTACAAGTTCAGATCTTCAAGTTATAATTTGCAATTATAATTATAAGCTATCAATTCTAAGTTCTGTATTTGACAATTACAAGTTCAGATCTTCAAGTTATAATTTCCACTAATAATTTGTATTTAACAATTCGGAGTTCTGTATTTGAATATTACAAGTTGAGATCTTCAAATTATTATTTACAATCTTAGTTTGAAATTAACAATTCGAAGATCTGTAATGCACTATTACAAGTTCAGATCTTCAAGTTATAATTTGCAATTATAATTATAAGCTATCAATTCTAAGTTCTGTATTTGACAATTACAAGTTCAGATCTTCAAGTTATAATTTCCTCTAATAATTTGTATTTAACAATTCGAAGTTCTGTATTTGACTATTACAAGTTCAGATCTTTAAATTATTAATTACAATTTTAGTTTGAATTTAACAATTCTAAGATCTGTATTTGACAATTACAAGTTCAGATCTTCAAGTTATTATTTGCAATTATAATTATAAGCTATCAATTCTAAGTTCTGTATTTGACAATTACAAGTTCAGATCTTCCAGTTATAATTTGCAATCATAATTTGAAGTTATGAATTCTAAGTGCTGTATTTGACAATTACAAGTTCAGATCTTCAAGTTATAATTTCCACTAATAATTTGTATTTAACAATTCGGAGTTCTGTATTTGAATATTACAAGTTGAGATCTTCAAATTATTATTTACAATCTTAGTTTGAAATTAACAATTCGAAGATCTGTAATGCACTATTACAAGTTCAGATCTTCAAGTTATAATTTGCAATTATAATTATAAGCTATCAATTCTAAGTTCTGTATTTGACAATTACAAGTTCAGATCTTCAAGTTATAACTTCCTCTAATAATTTGTATTTAACAATTCGAAGTTCTGTATTTGACTATTACAAGTTCAGATCTTTAAATTATTAATTACAATTTTAGTTTGAATTTAACAATTCGAAGTTCTGTATTTACCAATTACAAGTTCAGATCTTCAACTTATAATTTGCAATTATAATTATAAGCTATCAATTTTAAGTTCTGTATTTGATAATTACAAGTTCAGATGTTCTAATTATTATTTACAATCATAATTTGAAGTTCTGAATTCTAAGTTCTGTATTTGACAATTACAAGTTCAGATCTTCAAGTTATAATTTCCACTAATAATTTGTATTTAACAATTCGGAGTTCTGTATTTGAATATTACAAGTTGAGATCTTCAAATTATTATTTACAATCTTAGTTTGAAATTAACAATTCGAAGTTCTGTAATGCACTATTACAAGTTCAGATCTTCAAGTTATAATTTGCAATTATAATTATAAGCTATCAATTCTAAGTTCTGTATTTGACAATTACAAGTTCAGATCTTCAAGTTATAATTTGCTCTAATAATTTGTATTTAACAATTCGAAGTTCTGTATTTGACTATTACAAGTTCAGATCTTTAAATTATTAATTACAATTTTAGTTTGAATTTAACAATTCGAAGTTCTGTATTTACCAATTACAAGTTCAGATCTTCAACTTATAATTTGCAATTATAATTATAAGCTATCAATTCTAAGTTCTGTATTTGACTATTACAAGTTCAGATCTTCTAATTATTATTTACAATCATAATTTGAAGTTCTGAATTCTAAGTTCTGTATTTGACAATTACAAGTTCAGATCTTCAAATTATAATTTCCAATCATAATTTGAAGTTATGAATTCTAAGTGCTGTATTTGACAATTACAAGTTCAGATCTTCAAGTTATAATTTGCACTAATAATTTGTATTTAACAATTCGAAGTTCTGTATTTACCAATTACAAGTTCAGATCTTCAACTTATAATTTGCAATTATAATTATAAGCTATCAATTTTAAGTTCTGTATTTGACAATTACAAGTTCAGATCTTCAAGTTATAATTTGCACTAATAATTTGTATTTAACAATTCGAAGTTCTGTATTTGACTAATACAAGTTCAGATCTTCAAATTATTAATTACAATCTTAGTTTGAAATTAACAATTCGAAGTTCTGTATTTACCAATTACAAGTTCAGATCTTCAACTTATAATTTGCAATTATAATTATAAGCTATCAATTTTAAGTTCTGTATTTGATAATTACAAGTTCAGATCTTCAAGTTATAATTTGCACTAATAATTTGTGTTTAACAATTCGAAGTTCTGTATTTGACTATTACAAGTTCAGATCTTCAAATTATTATTTACAATCTTAGTTTGAAATGAACAATTCGAAGTTTTGTATTTGACTATTACAAGTTCAGATCTTCTAATTATTATTTACAATCATAATTTGAAGTTATGAATTCTAAGTTCTGTATTTGACAATTACAAGTTCAGAACTTCAAGTTATAATTTGCTATCATAATTTGAAGTTATGAATTCTAAGAGCTGTATTTGACAATTACAAGTTCAGATCTTCAAGTTATAATTTGCACTAATAATTTGTGTTTAACAATTCGAAGTTCTGTATTTGAATATTACAAGTTCAGATCTTCAAATTATTAATTACAATCTTAGTTTGAAATTAACAATTCGAAGTTCTGTATTTACCTATTACAAGTTCAGATCTTCAACTTATAATTAGCAATTATAATTATAAGCTATCAATTTTAAGTTCTCTATTAGACAATTACAAGTTCAGATCTTCAAGTTATAATTTGCACTAATAATTTGTATTTAACAATTCGAAGTTCTGTATTTGACAATTACAAGTTCAGATCTTCAAGTAATAATTTGCACTAATAATTTGTATTTAACAATTCGAAATTCTGTATTTGACTATTACAAGTTCAGATCTTCAAATTATTATTTACAATCTTAGTTTGAAATTAACAATTCGAAGTTCTGTATTTACCTATTACAAATTCAGATCTTCAAGTTATAATTTGCAATTATAATTATAAGCTATCAATTTTAAGTTCTGTATTTGACTATTACAAGTTCAGATCTTCAAGTTATAATTTGCAATCATAATTTGAAGTGAGGAATTCTAAGTTCTGTATTTGACAATTACAAGTTAAGATCTTCAAGTTATAATTTGCACTAATAATTTGTATTTAACAATTCGAAGTTCTGTATTTGACTATTACAAGTTCAGATCTTCAAATTATTAATTACAATCTTAGTTTGAAATTAGCAATTCGAAGTTCTGTATTTACCAATTACAAGTTCAGATCTTCAACTTATAATTTGCAATTATAATTATAAGCTATCAATTTTAAGTTCTGTATTTTACTATTACAAGTTCAGATCTTCTAATTATTATTTACAATAATAATTTGAAGTTATGAGTTCTAAGTTCTGTATTTGACAATTACAAGTTCAGATCTTCAAGATATAATTTGCAATCATAATTTGAAGTTATGAATTCTAAGTGCTGTATTTGACAATTACAAGTTCAGATCTTCTAGTTATAATTTGCACTAATAATTTGTATTTAACAATTCGAAGTTCTGTATTTGACTATTACAAGTTCAGATCTTCAAATTATTAATTACAATCTTAGTTTGAAATTAACAATTCGAAGTTCTGTATTTACCAATTACAAGTTCAGATCTTCAACTTATAATTTGCAATTATAATTATAAGCTATCAATTTTAAGTTCTGTATTTGATAATTACAAGTTCAGATCTTCTAATTATTATTTACAATCATAATTTGAAGTTCTGAATTCTAAGTTCTGTATTTGACAATTACAAGTTCAGATCATTAAGTTATAATTTCCACTAATAATTTGTATTTAACAATTCGGAGTTCTGTATTTGAATATTACAAGTTGAGATCTTCAAATTATTATTTACAATCTTAGTTTGAAATTAACAATTCGAAGTTCTGTATTTACCTATTACAAGTTCAGATCTTCAAGTTATAATTTGCAATTATAATTATAAGCTATCAATTCTAAGTTCTGTATTTGACAATTACAAGTTCAGATCTTCCAGTTATAATTTGCAATCATAATTTGAAGTTATGAATTCTGTATTTGTATTTGTGCTGTATTTGACAATTACAAGTTCAGATCTTCAAGTTATAATTTCCACTAATAATTTGTATTTAACAATTCGGAGTTCTGTATTTGAATATTACAAGTTGAGATCTTCAAATTATTATTTACAATCTTAGTTTGAAATTAACAATTCGAAGTTCTGTAATGCACTATTACAAGTTCAGATCTTCAAGTTATAATTTCCAATTATAATTATAAGCTATCAATTCTAAGTTCTGTATTTGACAATTACAAGTTCAGATCTTCAAGTTATAATTTGCTCTAATAATTTGTATTTAACAATTCGAAGTTCTGTATTTGACTATTACAAGTTCAGATCTTCAACTTATAATTTGCAATTATAATTATAAGCTATCAATTTTAAGTTCTGTATTTGACAATTACAAGTTCAGATCTTCAAGTTATAATTTACACTAATAATTTGAATTTAACAATTCGAAGTTCTGTATTTGACTATTACAAGTTCAGATCTTCAAATTATTAATTACAATCTTAGTTTGAAATTAACAATTCGAAGTTCTGTATTTACCAAATACAAGTTCAGATCTTCAACTTATAATTTGCAATTATAATTATAAGCTATCAATTTTAAGTTCTGTATTTGATAATTACAAGTTCAGATCTTCTAATTATTATTTACAATCATAATTTGAAGTTCTGAATTCTAAGTTCTGTATTTGACAATTACAAGTTAAGATCTTCAAGTTATAATTTGCACTAATAATTTGTATTTAACAATTCGAAGTTCTGTATTTGACTATTACAAGTTCAGATCTTCAAATTATTAATTACAATCTTAGTTTGAAATTAACAATTCGAAGTTCTGTATTTACCAATTACAAGTTCAGATCTTCAACTTATAATTAGCAATTATAATTATAAGCTATCAATTTTAAGTTCTGTATTTTACTATTACAAGTTCAGATCTTCTAATTATTATTTACAATAATAATTTGAAGTTATGAGTTCTAAGTTCAGTATTTGACAATTACAAGTTCAGATCTTCAAGATATAATTTGCAATCATAATTTGAAGTTATGAATTCTAAGTGCTGTATTTGACAATTACAAGTTCAGATCTTCAAGTTATAATTTGCACTAATAATTTGTATTTAACAATTCGAAGTTCTGTATTTGACTATTACAAGTTCAGATCTTCAAATTATTAATTACAATCTTAGTTTGAAATTAACAATTCGAAGTTCTGTATTTACCAATTACAAGTTCAGATCTTCAACTTATAATTTTCAATTATAATTATAAGCTATCAATTTTAAGTTCTGTATTTGATAATTACAAGTTCAGATCTTCTAATTATTATTTACAATCATAATTTGAAGTTCTGAATTCTAAGTTCTGTATTTGACAATTACAAGTTCAGATCTTCAAGTTATAATTTCCACTAATAATTTGTATTTAACAATTCGGAGTTCTGTATTTGAATATTACAAGTTGAGATCTTCAAATTATTATTTACAATCTTAGTTTGAAATTAACAATTCGAAGTTCTGTATTTACCTATTACAAGTTCAGATCTTCAAGTTATAATTTGCAATTATAATTATAAGCTATCAATTCTAAGTTCTGTATTTGACAATTACAAGTTCAGATCTTCCAGTTATAATTTGCAATCATAATTTGAAGTTATGAATTCTAAGTGCTGTATTTGACAATTACAAGTTCAGATCTTCAAGTTATAATTTCCACTAATAATTTGTATTTAACAATTCGGAGTTCTGTATTTGAATATTACAAGTTGAGATCTTCAAATTATTATTTACAATCTTAGTTTGAAAATAACAATTCGAAGTTCTGTAATGCACTATTACAAGTTCAGATCTTCAAGTTATAATTTCCAATTATAATTATAAGCTATCAATTCTAAGTTCTGTATTTGACAATTACAAGTTCAAATCTTCAAGTTATAATTTGCTCTAATAATTTGTATTTAATAATTCGAAGTTCTGTATTTGACTATTACAAGTTCAGATCTTCAACTTATAATTTGCAATTATAATTATAAGCTATCAATTTTAAGTTCTGTATTTGACAATTACAAGTTCAGATCTTCAAGTTATAATTTACACTAATAATTTGAATTTAACAATTCGAAGTTCTGTATTTGACTATTACAAGTTCAGATCTTCAAATTATTAATTACAATCTTAGTTTGAAATTAACAATTCGAAGTTCTGTATTTACCAAATACAAGTTCAGATCTTCAACTTATAATTTGCAATTATAATTATAAGCTATCAATTTTAAGTTCTGTATTTGATAATTACAAGTTCAGATCTTCTAATTATTATTTACAATCATAATTTGAAGTTCTGAATTCTAAGTTCTGTATTTGACAATTACAAGTTCAGATCTTCAAGTTATAATTACCACTAATAATTTGTATTTAACAATTCGGAGTTCTGTATTTGAATATTACAAGTTGAGATCTTCAAATTATTATTTACAATCTTAGTTTGAAATTAACAATTAGAAGTTCTGTAATGCACTATTACAAGTTCAGATCTTCAAGTTATAATTTGCAATTATAATTATAAGCTATCAATTCTAAGTTCTGTATTTGACAATTACAAGTTCAGATCTTCAAGTTATAATTTGCTCTAATAATTTGTATTTAACAATTCGAAGTTCTGTATTTGACTATTACAAGTTCAGATCTTCAACTTATAATTTGCAATTATAATTATAAGCTATCAATTTTAAGTTCTGTATTTGACAATTACAAGTTCAGATCTTCAAGTTATAATTTACACTAATAATTTGAATTTAACAATTCGAAGTTCTGTATTTGACTATTACAAGTTCAGATCTTCAAATTATTAATTACAATCTTAGTTTGAAATTAACAATTCGAAGTTCTGTATTTACCAAATACAAGTTCAGATCTTCAACTTATAATTTGCAATTATAATTATAAGCTATCAATTTTAAGTTCTGTATTTGATAATTACAAGTTCAGATCTTCTAATTATTATTTACAATCATAATTTGAAGTTCTGAATTCTAAGTTCTGTATTTGACAATTACAAGTTAAGATCTTCAAGTTATAATTTGCACTAATAATTTGTATTTAACAATTCGAAGTTCTGTATTTGACTATTACAAGTTCAGATCTTCAAATTATTAATTACAATCTTAGTTTGAAATTAACAATTCGAAGTTCTGTATTTACCAATTACAAGTTCAGATCTTCAACTTATAATTAGCAATTATAATTATAAGCTATCAATTTTAAGTTCTGTATTTTACTATTACAAGTTCAGATCTTCTAATTATTATTTACAATAATAATTTGAAGTTATGAGTTCTAAGTTCTGTATTTGACAATTACAAGTTCAGATCTTCAAGATATAATTTGCAATCATAATTTGAAGTTATGAATTCTAAGTGCTGTATTTGACAATTACTAGTTCATATCTTCAAGTTATAATTTGCACTAATAATTTGTATTTAACAATTCGAAGTTCTGTATTTGACTATTACAAGTTCAGATCTTCAAATTATTAATTACAATCTTAGTTTGAAATTAACAATTCGAAGTTCTGTATTTACCAATTACAAGTTCAGATCTTCAACTTATAATTTGCAATTATAATTATAAGCTATCAATTTTAAGTTCTGTATTTGATAATTACAAGTTCAGATCTTCTAATTATTATTTACAATCATAATTTGAAGTTCTGAATTCTAAGTTCTGTATTTGACAATTACAAGTTCAGATCTTCAAGTTATAATTTCCACTAATAATTTGTATTTAACAATTCGGAGTTCTGTATTTGAATATTACAAGTTGAGATCTTCAAATTATTATTTACAATCTTAGTTTGAAATTAACAATTCGAAGTTCTGTATTTACCTATTACAAGTTCAGATCTTCAAGTTATAATTTGCAATTATAATTATAAGCTATCAATTCTAAGTTCTGTATTTGACAATTACAAGTTCAGATCTTCCAGTTATAATTTGCAATCATAATTTGAAGTTATGAATTCTAAGTGCTGTATTTGACAATTACAAGTTCAGATCTTCAAGTTATAATTTCCACTAATAATTTGTATTTAACAATTCGGAGTTCTGTATTTGAATATTACAAGTTGAGATCTTCAAATTATTATTTACAATCTTAGTTTGAAATTAACAATTCGAAGTTCTGTAATGCACTATTACAAGTTCAGATCTTCAAGTTATAATTTCCAATTATAATTATAAGCTATCAATTCTAAGTTCTGTATTTGACAATTACAAGTTCAGATCTTCAAGTTATAATTTGCTCTAATAATTTGTATTTAATAATTCGAAGTTCTGTATTTGACTATTACAAGTTCAGATCTTCAACTTATAATTTGCAATTATAATTATAAGCTATCAATTTTAAGTTCTGTATTTGACAATTACAAGTTCAGATCTTCAAGTTATAATTTACACTAATAATTTGAATTTAACAATTCGAAGTTCTGTATTTGACTATTACAAGTTCAGATCTTCAAATTATTAATTACAATCTTAGTTTGAAATTAACAATTCGAAGTTCTGTATATACCAAATACAAGTTCAGATCTTCAACTTATAATTTGCAATTATAATGATTAGCTATCAATTTTAAGTTCTGTATTTGATAATTACAAGTTCAGATCTTCTAATTATTATTTACAATCATAATTTGAAGTTCTGAATTCTAAGTTCTGTATTTGACAATTACAAGTTCAGATCTTCAAGTTATAATTACCACTAATAATTTGTATTTAACAATTCGGAGTTCTGTATTTGAATATTACAAGTTGAGATCTTCAAATTATTATTTACAATCTTAGTTTGAAATTAACAATTAGAAGTTCTGTAATGCACTATTACAAGTTCAGATCTTCAAGTTATAATTTGCAATTATAATTATAAGCTATCAATCCTAAGTTCTGTATTTGACAATTACAAGTTCAGATCTTCCAGTTATAATTTGCAATCATAATTTGAAGTTATGAATTCTAAGTGCTGTATTTGACAATTACAAGTTCAGATCTTCAAGTTATAATTTCCACTAATAATTTGTATTTAACAATTCGGAGTTCTGTATTTGAATATTACAAGTTGAGATCTTCAAATTATTATTTACAATCTTAGTTTGAAATTAACAATTCGAAGTTCTGTAATGCACTATTACAAGTTCAGATCTTCAAGTTATAATTTCCAATTATAATTATAAGCTATCAATTCTAAGTTCTGTATTTGACAATTACAAGTTCAGATCTTCAAGTTATAATTTGCTCTAATAATTTGTATTTAACAATTCGAAGTTCTGTATTTGACTATTACAAGTTCAGATCTTCAACTTATAATTTGCAATTATAAGTATAAGCTATCAATTTTAAGTTCTGTATTTGACAATTACAAGTTCAGATCTTCAAGTTATAATTTACACTAATAATTTGAATTTAACAATTCGAAGTTCTGTATTTGACTATTACAAGTTCAGATCTTCAAATTATTAATTACAATCTTAGTTTGAAATTAACAATTCGAAGTTCTGTATTTACCAAATACAAGTTCAGATCTTCAACTTATAATTTGCAATTATAATTATAAGCTATCAATTTTAAGTTCTGTATTTGATAATTACAAGTTCAGATCTTCTAATTATTATTTACAATCATAATTTGAAGTTCTGAATTCTAAGTTCTGTATTTGACAATTACAAGTTCAGATCTTCAAGTTATAATTACCACTAATAATTTGTATTTAACAATTCGGAGTTCTGTATTTGAATATTACAAGTTGAGATCTTCAAATTATTATTTACAATCTTAGTTTGAAATTAACAATTAGAAGTTCTGTAATGTACTATTACAAGTTCAGATCTTCAAGTTATAATTTGCAATTATAATTATAAGCTATCAATTCTAAGTTCTGTATTTGACAATTACAAGTTCAGATCTTCAAGTTATAATTTGTTCTAATAATTTGTATCTAACAATTCGAAGTTCTGTATTTGACTATTACAAGTTCAGATCTTTAAATTATTAATTACAATTTTAGTTTGAATTTAACAATTCGAAGTTCTGTATTTACCAATTACAAGTTCAGATCTTCAACTTATAATTTGCAATTATAATTATAAGCTATCAATTCTAAGTTCTGTATTTGACAATTACAAGTTCAGAACTTCATGTTATAATTTGCTATCATAATTTGAAGTTATGAATTCTAAGAGCTGTATTTGACAATTACAAGTTCAGATCTTCAAGTTATAATTTGCACTAATAATTTGTGTTTAACAATTCGAAGTTCTGTATTTGAATATTACAAGTTCAGATCTTCAAATTATTAATTACAATCTTAGTATGAAATTAACAATTCGAAGTTCTGTATTTACGTATTACAAGTTCAGATCTTCAACTTATAATTAGCAATTATAATTATAAGCTATCAATTTTAAGTTCTCTATTAGACAATTACAAGTTCAGATCTTCAAGTTATAATTTGCACTAATAATTTGTATTTAACAATTCGAAGTTCTGTATTTGACAATTACAAGTTCAGATCTTCAAGTAATAATTTGCACTAATAATTTGTATTTAACAATTCGAAATTCTGTATTTGACTATTACAAGTTCAGATCTTCAAATTATTATTTACAATCTTAGTTTGAAATTAACAATTCGAAGTTCTGTATTTACCTATTACAAATTCAGATCTTCAAGTTATAATTTGCAATTATAATTATAAGCTATCAATTTTAAGTTCTGTATTTGACAATTACAAGTTCAGATCTTCAAGTTATAATTTGCAATCATAATTTGAAGTGAGGAATTCTAAGTTCTGTATTTGACAATTACAAGTTAAGATCTTCAAGTTATAATTTGCACTAATAATTTGTATTTAACAATTCGAAGTTCTGTATTTGACTATTACAAGTTCAGATCTTCAAATTATTAATTACAATCTTAGTTTGAAATTAACAATTCGAAGTTCTGTATTTACCAATTACAAGTTCAGATCTTCAACTTATAATTTGCAATTATAATTAAAAGCTATCAATTTTAAGTTCTGTATTTTACTATTACAAGTTCAGATCTTCTAATTATTATTTACAATAATAATTTGAAGTTATGAGTTCTAAGTTCTGTATTTGACAATTACAAGTTCAGATCTTCAAGATATAATTTGCAATCATAATTTGAAGTTATGAATTCTAAGTGCTGTATTTGACAATTACAAGTTCAGATCTTCAAGTTATAATTTGCACTAATAATTTGTATTTAACAATTCGAAGTTCTGTATTTGACTATTACAAGTTCAGATCTTCAAATTATTAATTACAATCTTAGTTTGAAATTAACAATTCGAAGTTCTGTATTTACCAATTACAAGTTCAGATCTTCAACTTATAATTTGCAATTATAATTATAAGCTATCAATTTTAAGTTCTGTATTTGATAATTACAAGTTCAGATCTTCTAATTATTATTTACAATCATAATTTGAAGTTCTGAATTCTAAGTTCTGTATTTGACAATTACAAGTTCAGATCTTCAAGTTATAATTTCCACTAATAATTTGTATTTAACAATTCGGAGTTCTGTATATGAATATTACAAGTTGAGATCTTCAAATTATTATTTACAATCTTAGTTTGAAATTAACAATTCGAAGTTCTGTATTTACCTATTACAAGTTCAGATCTTCAAGTTATAATTTGCAATTATAATTATAAGTTATCAATTCTAAGTTCTGTATTTGACAATTACAAGTTCAGATCTTCCAGTTATAATTTGCAATCATAATTTGAAGTTATGAATTCTGTATTTGTATTTGTGCTGTATTTGACAATTACAAGTTCAGATCTTCAAGTTATAATTTCCACTAATAATTTGTATTTAACAATTCGGAGTTCTGTATTTGAATATTACAAGTTGAGATCTTCAAATTATTATTTACAATCTTAGTTTGAAATTAACAATACGAAGTTCTGTAATGCACTATTACAAGTTCAGATCTTCAAGTTATAATTTCCAATTATAATTATAAGCTATCAATTCTAAGTTCTGTATTTGACAATTACAAGTTCAGATCTTCAAGTTATAATTTGCTCTAATAATTTGTATTTAACAATTCGAAGTTCTGTATTTGACTATTACAAGTTCAGATCTTCAACTTATAATTTGCAATTATAATTATAAGCTATCAATTTTAAGTTCTGTATTTTACTATTACAAGTTCAGATCTTCTAATTATTATTTACAATAATAATTTGAAGTTATGAGTTCTAAGTTCTGTATTTGACAATTACAAGTTCAGATCTTCAAGATATAATTTGCAATCATAATTTGAAGTTATGAATTCTAAGTGCTGTATTTGACAATTACAAGTTCAGATCTTCAAGTTATAATTTGCACTAATAATTTGTATTTAACAATTCGAAGTTCTGTATTTGACTATTACAAGTTCAGATCTTCAAATTATTAATCACAATCTTAGTTTGAAATTAACAATTCGAAGTTCTGTATTTACCAATTACAAGTTCAGATCTTCAACTTATAATTTGCAATTATAATTATAAGCTATCAATTTTAAGTTCTGTATTTGATAATTACAAGTTCAGATCTTCTAATTATTATTTACAATCATAATTTGAAGTTCTGAATTCTAAGTTCTGTATTTGACAATTACAAGTTCAGATCTTCAAGTTATAATTTCCACTAATAATTTGTATTTAACAATTCGGAGTTCTGTATTTGAATATTACAAGTTGAGATCTTCAAATTATTATTTACAATCTTAGTTTGAAATTAACAATTCGAAGTTCTGTATTTACCTATTACAAGTTCAGATCTTCAAGTTATAATTTGCAATTATAATTATAAGCTATCAATTCTAAGTTCTGTATTTGACAATTACAAGTTCAGATCTTCCAGTTATAATTTGCAATCATAATTTGAAGTTATGAATTCTAAGTGCTGTATTTGACAATTACAAGTTCAGATCTTCAAGTTATAATTTCCACTAATAATTTGTATTTAACAATTCGGAGTTCTGTATTTGAATATTACAAGTTGAGATCTTCAAATTATTATTTACAATCTTAGTTTGAAATTAACAATTCGAAGTTCTGTAATGCACTATTACAAGTTCAGATCTTCAAGTTATAATTTCCAATTATAATTATAAGCTATCAATTCTAAGTTCTGTATTTGACAATTACAAGTTCAGATCTTCAAGTTATAATTTGCTCTAATAATTTGTATTTAACAATTCGAAGTTCTGTATTTGACTATTACAAGTTCAGATCTTCAACTTATAATTTGCAATTATAATTATAAGCTATCAATTTTAAGTTCTGTATTTGACAATTACAAGTTCAGATCTTCAAGTTATAATTTACACTAATAATTTGAATTTAACAATTCGAAGTTCTGTATTTGACTATTACAAGTTCAGATCTTCAAATTATTAATTACAATCTTAGTTTGAAATTAACAATTAGAAGTTCTGTAATGCACTATTACAAGTTCAGATCTTCAAGTTATAATTTGCAATTATAATTATAAGCTATCAATTCTAAGTTCTGTATTTGACAATTACAAGTTCAGATCTTCAAGTTATAATTTGTTCTAATAATTTGTATCTAACAATTCGAAGTTCTGTATTTGACTATTACAAGTTCAGATCTTTAAATTATTAATAACAATTTTAGTTTGAATTTAACAATTCGAAGTTCTGTATTTACCAATTACAAGTTCAGATCTTCAACTTATAATTTGCAATTATAATTATAAGCTATCAATTCTAAGTTCTGTATTTGACTATTACAAGTTCAGATCTTCTAATTATTATTTACAATCATAATTTGAAGTTCTGAATTCTAAGTTCTGTATTTGACAATTACAAGTTCAGATCTTCAAGTTATAATTTCCAATCATAATTTGAAGTTATGAATTCTAAGTGCTGTATTTGACAATTACAAGTTCAGATCTTCAAGTTATAATTTGCACTAATAATTTGTATTTAACAATTCGAAGTTCTGTATTTGACTATTACAAGTTCAGATCTTCAAATTATTATTTACAATCTTAGTTTGAACTTAACAATTCGAAGATCTGTAATTTACTATTACAAGTGCAGATCTTCAAGTTATAATTTGCAATTATAATTATAAGCTATCAATTCTAAGTTCTGTATTTGACAATTACAAGTTCAGATCTTCAAGTTATAATTTGCACTAATAATTTGTATTTAACAATTCGAAGTTCTGTATATGACTATTACAAGTTCAGATGTTCTAATTATTATTTACAATCATAATTTGAAGTTATGAATTCTAAGTGCTGTATTTGACAATTACAAGTTCAGATCTTCAAGTTATAATTAGCACTAATAATTCGTATTTAACAATTCGAAGTTCTGTATTTGACTATTACAAGTTCAGATCTTCAAATTATTAATTACAATCTTAGTTTGAAATTAACAATTCGAAGTTCTGTATTTACCAATTACAAGTTCAGATCTTCAACTTATAATTTGCAATTATAATTATAAGCTATCAATTTTAAGTTCTGTATTTGATAATTACAAGTTCAGATCTTCAAGTTATAATTTGCACTAATAATTTGTATTTAACAATTCGAAGTTCTGTATTTGACTATTACAAGTTCAGATCTTCAAATTATTATTTACAATCTTAGTTTGAAATTAACAATTCGAAGTTTTGTATTTGACTATTACAAGTTCAGATCTTCTAATTATTATTTACAATCTTAGTTTGAAATTAACAATTCGAAGTTCTGTATTTACCTATTACAAATTCAGATCTTCAAGTTATAATTTGCAATTATAATTATAAGCTATCAATTTTAAGTTCTGTATTTGACTATTACAAGTTCAGATCTTCAAGTTATAATTTGCAATCATATTTTGAATTTTACAATTCTAAGTTCTGTATTTGACTATTACAAGTTCAGATCTTCAAGTTATAATTAGCAATCATAATTTGTAGTTAGGAATTCTAAGTTCTGTATTTGACAATTTCAAGTTCAGATCTTCAAGTTATAATTTGCACTAATAATTTGTATTTAACAATTCGAAGTTCTGTATTTGACTATTACAAGTTGAGATCTTCTAATTATTATTTACAATAATAATTTGAAGTTATGAGTTCTAAGTTCTGTATTTGACAATTACAAGTTCAGATCTTCAAGATATAATTTGCAATCATAATTTGAAGTTATGAATTCTAAGTGCTGTATTTGACTATTACAAGTTCAGATCTTCTAATTATTATTTACAATCATAATTTGAAGTTATGAATTCTAAGTGCTGTATTTGACAATTACAAGTTCAGATCTTCAAGTTATAATTAGCACTAATAATTTGTATTTAACAATTCGAAGTTCTGTATTTGACTATTACAAGTTCAGATCTTCAAATTATTAATTACAATCTTAGTTTGAAATTAACAATTCGAAGTTCTGTATTTACCAATTACAAGTTCAGATCTTCAACTTATAATTTGCAATTATAATTATAAGCTATCAATTTTAAGTTCTGTATTTGATAATTACAAGTTCAGATCTTCAAGTTATAATTTGCACTAATAATTTGTATTTAACAATTCGAAGTTCTGTATTTGACTATTACAAGTTCAGATCTTCAAATTATTATTTACAATCTTAGTTTGAAATTAACAATTCGAAGTTTTGTATTTGACTATTACAAGTTCAGATCTTCTAATTATTATTTACAATCTTAGTTTGAAATTAACAATTCGAAGTTCTGTATTTACCTATTACAAATTCAGATCTTCAAGTTATAATTTGCAATTATAATTATAAGCTATCAATTTTAAGTTCTGTATTTGACTATTACAAGTTCAGATCTTCAAGTTATAATTTGCAATCATATTTTGAATTTTACAATTCTAAGTTCTGTATTTGACAATTTCAAGTTCAGATCTTCAAGTTATAATTTGCACTAATAATTTGTATTTAACAATTCGAAGTTCTGTATTTGACTATTACAAGTTGAGATCTTCTAATTATTATTTACAATAATAATTTGAAGTTATGAGTTCTAAGTTCTGTATTTGACAATTACAAGTTCAGATCTTCAAGATATAATTTGCAATCATAATTTGAAGTTATGAATTCTAAGTGCTGTATTTGACAAATACAAGTTCAGATCTTTAAGTTATAATTTGCACTAATAATTTGTATTTAACAATTCGAAGTTCTGTATTTGACTGTTACAAGTTCAGATCTTCAAATTATTAATTACAATCTTAGTTTGAAATTAACATTTCGAAGTTCTGTATTTACCAATTACAAGTTCAGATATTCAACTTATAATTTGCAATTATAATTATAAGCTATCAATTTTAAGTTCTGTATTTGATAATTACAAGTTCAGATCTTCAAGTTATAATTTGCACTAATAATTTGTATTTAACAATTCGAAGTTCTGTATTTGACT
The DNA here is from genome assembly GCA_963170105.1 of Cantharis lateralis. NCBI lineage: Eukaryota > Metazoa > Arthropoda > Insecta > Coleoptera > Cantharidae > Cantharis > Cantharis lateralis. The sequence continues at coordinate 23,205,248 of OY720628.1, forward strand.
ATTACAAGTTCAGATCTTGAAATTATTATTTACAATCTTAGTTTGAAATTAACAATTCGAAGTTCTGTATTTGACTATTACAAGTTCAGATCTTCTAATTATTATTTACAATCATAATTTGAAGTTATGAATTCTAAGTTCTGTATTTGACAATTACAAGTTCAGAACTTCAAGTTATAATTTGCAATCATAATTTGAAGTTATGAATTCTAAGAGCTGTATTTGACAATTACAAGTTCAGATCTTCAAGTTATAATTTGCACTAATAATTTGTGTTTAACAATTCAAAGTTCTGTATTTGAATATTACAAGTTCAGATCTTCAAATTATTAATTACAATCTTAGTTTGAAAATAACAATTCGAAGTTCTGTATTTACCTATTACAAGTTCAGATCTTCAACTTATAATTTGCTATTATTATTATAAGCTATCAATTTTAAGTTCTCTATTAGACAATTACAAGTTCAGATCTTCAAGTTATAATTTGCACTAATAATTTGTATTTAACAATTCGAAGTTCTGTATTTGACAATTACAAGTTCAGATCTTCAAGTTATAATTTGCACTAATAATTTGTATTTAACAATTCGAAATTCTGTATTTGACTATTACAAGTTCAGATCTTCAAATTATTATTTACAATCTTAGTTTGAAATTAACAATTCGAAGTTCTGTATTTACCTATTACAAATTCAGATCTTCAAGTTATAATTTGCAATTATAATTATAAGCTATCAATTTTAAGTTCTGTATTTGACTATTAGAAGTTCAGATCTTCAAGTTATAATTTGCAATCATAATTTGAATTTTACAATTCTAAGTTCTGTATTTGACAATTACAAGTTCAGATCTTCAAGTTATAATTTCCACTAATAATTTGTATTTAACAATTCGGAGTTCTGTATTTGAATATTACAAGTTGAGATCTTCAAATTATTATTTACAATCTTAGTTTGAAATTAACAATTCGAAGTTCTGTATTTACCTATTACAAGTTCAGATCTTCAAGTTATAATTTGCAATTATAATTATAAGCTATCAATTCTAAGTTCTGTATTTGACAATTACAAGTTCAGATCTTCCAGTTATAATTTGCAATCATAATTTGAAGTTATGAATTCTAAGTGCTGTATTTGACAATTACAAGTTCAGATCTTCAAGTTATAATTTCCACTAATAATTTGTATTTAACAATTCGGAGTTCTGTATTTGAATATTACAAGTTGAGATCTTCAAATTATTATTTACAATCTTAGTTTGAAATTAACAATTCGAAGTTCTGTAATGCACTATTACAAGTTCAGATCTTCAAGTTATAATTTCCAATTATAATTATAAGCTATCAATTCTAAGTTCTGTATTTGACAATTACAAGTTCAGATCTTCAAGTTATAATTTGCTCTAATAATTTGTATTTAACAATTCGAAGTTCTGTATTTGACTATTACAAGTTCAGATCTTCAACTTATAATTTGCAATTATAATTATAAGCTATCAATTTTAAGTTCTGTATTTGACAATTACAAGTTCAGATCTTCAAGTTATAATTTGCACTAATAATTTGTATTTAACAATTCGAAGTTCTGTATTTGACTATTACAAGTTCAGATCTTCAAATTATTATTTACAATCTTAGTTTGAAATTAACAATTCGAAGTTTTGTATTTGACTATTACAAGTTCAGATCTTCTAATTATTATTTACAATCTTAGTTTGAAATTAACAATTCGAAGTTCTGTATTTACCTATTACAAATTCAGATCTTCAAGTTATAATTTGCAATTATAATTATAAGCTATCAATTTTAAGTTCTGTATTTGACTATTACAAGTTCAGATCTTCAAGTTATAATTTGCAATCATATTTTGAATTTTACAATTCTAAGTTCTGTATTTGACAATTTCAAGTTCAGATCTTCAAGTTATAATTTGCACTAATAATTTGTATTTAACAATTCGAAGTTCTGTATTTGACTATTACAAGTTGAGATCTTCTAATTATTATTTACAATAATAATTTGAAGTTATGAGTTCTAAGTTCTGTATTTGACAATTACAAGTTCAGATCTTCAAGATATAATTTGCAATCATAATTTGAAGTTATGAATTCTAAGTGCTGTATTTGACAATTACAAGTTCAGATCTTCAAGTTATAATTAGCACTAATAATTTGTATTTAACAATTCGAAGTTCTGTATTTGACTATTACAAGTTCAGATCTTCAAATTATTAATTACAATCTTAGTTTGAAATTAACAATTCGAAGTTCTGTATTTACCAATTACAAGTTCAGATCTTCAACTTATAATTTGCAATTATAATTATAAGCTATCAATTTTAAGTTCTGTATTTGATAATTACAAGTTCAGATCTTCAAGTTATAATTTGCACTAATAATTTGTATTTAACAATTCGAAGTTCTGTATTTGACTATTACAAGTTCAGATCTTCAAATTATTATTTACAATCTTAGTTTGAAATTAACAAATCGAAGTTTTGTATTTGACTATTACAAGTTCAGATCTTCTAATTATTATTTACAATCTTAGTTTGAAATTAACAATTCGAAGTTCTGTATTTACCTATTACAAATTCAGATCTTCAAGTTATAATTTGCAATTATAATTATAAGCTATCAATTTTAAGTTCTGTATTTGACTATTACAAGTTCAGATCTTCAAGTTATAATTTGCAATCATATTTTGAATTTTACAATTCTAAGTTCTGTATTTGACAATTTCAAGTTCAGATCTTCAAGTTATAATTTGCACTAATAATTTGTATTTAACAATTCGAAGTTCTGTATTTGACTATTACAAGTTGAGATCTTCTAATTATTATTTACAATAATAATTTGAAGTTATGAGTTCTAAGTTCTGTATTTGACAATTACAAGTTCAGATCTTCAAGATATAATTTGCAATCATAATTTGAAGTTATGAATTCTAAGTGCTGTATTTGACAATTACAAGTTCAGATCTTCAAGTTATAATTTCCACTAATAATTTGTATTTAACAATTCGGAGTTCTGTATTTGAATATTACAAGTTGAGATCTTCAAATTATTATTTACAATCTTAGTTTGAAATTAACAATTCGAAGTTCTGTAATGCACTATTACAAGTTCAGATCTTCAAGTTATAATTTCCAATTATAATTATAAGCTATCAATTCTAAGTTCTGTATTTGACAATTACAAGTTCAGATCTTCAAGTTATAATTTGCTCTAATAATTTGTATTTAACAATTCGAAGTTCTGTATTTGACTATTACAAGTTCAGATCTTCAACTTATAATTTGCAATTATAATTATAAGCTATCAATTTTAAGTTCTGTATTTGACAATTACAAGTTCAGATCTTCAAGTTATAATTTGCACTAATAATTTGTATTTAACAATTCGAAGTTCTGTATTTGACTATTACAAGTTCAGATCTTCAAATTATTATTTACAATCTTAGTTTGAAATTAACAATTCGAAGTTTTGTATTTGACTATTACAAGTTCAGATCTTCTAATTATTATTTACAATCTTAGTTTGAAATTAACAATTCGAAGTTCTGTATTTACCTATTACAAATTCAGATCTTCAAGTTATAATTTGCAATTATAATTATAAGCTATCAATTTTAAGTTCTGTATTTGACTATTAGAAGTTCAGATCTTCAAGTTATAATTTGCAATCATAATTTGAATTTTACAATTCTAAGTTCTGTATTTGACTATTACAAGTTCAGATCTTCAAGTTATAATTAGCAATCATAATTTGAAGTTAGGAATTCTAAGTTCTGTATTTGACAATTACAAGTTCAGAACTTCAAGTTATAATTTGCAATCATAATTTGAAGTTATGAATTCTAAGTGCTGTATTTGACAATTACAAGTTCAGATCTTCAAGTTATAATTTGCACTAATAATTTGTATTTAACAATTCGAAGTTCTGTATTTGACTATTACAAGTTCAGATCTTCAAATTATTAATTACAATCTTAGTTTGAAATTACCAATTCGAAGTTCTGTATTTACCTATTACAAGTTCAGATCTTCAACTTATAATTAGCAATTATAATTATAAGCTATCAATTTTAAGTTCTCTATTAGACAATTACAAGTTCAGATCTTCAAGTTATAATTTGCACTAATAATTTGTATTTAACAATTCGGAGTTCTGTATTTGACTATTACAAGTTCAGATCTTCAAATTATTATTTACAATCTTAGTTTGAACTTAACAATTCGAAGATCTGTAATTTACTATTACAAGTTCAGATCTTCAACTTATAATTAGCAATTATAATTATAAGCTATCAATTTTAAGTTCTCTATTAGACAATTACAAGTTCAGATCTTCAAGTTATAATTTGCACTAATAATTTGTATTTAACAATTCGAAGTTCTGTATTTGACAATTACAAGTTCAGATCTTCAAGTTATAATTTGCACTAATAATTTGTATTTAACAATTCGAAATTCTGTATTTGACTATTACAAGTTCAGATCTTCAAATTATTATTTACAATCTTAGTTTGAAATTAACAATTCGAAGTTCTGTATTTACCTATTACAAATTCAGATCTACAAGTTATAATTTGCAATTATAATTATAAGCTATCAATTTTAAGTTCTGTATTTGACTATTAGAAGTTCAGATCTTCAAGTTATAATTTGCAATCATAATTTGAATTTTACAATTCTAAGTTCTGTATTTGACTATTACAAGTTCAGATCTTCAAGTTATAATTAGCAATCATAATTTGAAGTTAGGAATTCTAAGTGCTGTATTTGACAATTACAAGTTCAGATCTTCAAGTTATAATTTGCACTAATAATTTGTATTTAACAATTAGAAGTTCTGTATTTAACTATTACAAGTTCAGATCTTCAAATTATTAATTACAATCTTAGTTTGAAATTACCAATTCGAAGTTCTGTATTTACCTATAACAAGTTCAGATCTTCAACTTATAATTAGCAATTATAATTATAAGCTATCAATTTTAAGTTCTCTATTAGACAATTACAAGTTCAGATCTTCAAGTTATAATTTGCACTAATAATTTGTATTTAACAATTCGGAGTTCTGTATTTGACTATTACAAGTTCAGATCTTCAAATTATTATTTACAATCTTAGTTTGAACTTAACAATTCGAAGATCTGTAATTTACTGTTACAAGTGCAGATCTTCAAGTTATAATTTGCAATTATAATTATAAGCTATCAATTCTAAGTTCTGTATTTGACAATTACAAGTTCAGATCTTCAAGTTATAATTAGCACTAATAATTTGTATTTAACAATTCGAAGTTCTGTATTTGACTATTACAAGTTCAGATCTTCAAATTATTAATTACAATCTTAGTTTGAAATTAACAATTCGAAGTTCTGTATTTACCAATTACAAGTTCAGATCTTCAACTTATAATTTGCAATTATAATTATAAGCTATCAATTTTAAGTTCTGTATTTGATAATTACAAGTTCAGATCTTCAAGTTATAATTTGCACTAATAATTAGTATTTAACAATTCGAAGTTCTGTCATCGACAATTACAAGTTCAGATCTCCAAGTTATAATTTGCACTAATAATTTGTATTTAACAATTCGAAGTTCTGTATTCGACAATTACAAGTTCAGATCTTCAAGTTATAATTTGCACTAATAATTTGTATTTAACAATTCGAAGTTCTGTATTTGACTATTACAAGTTGAGATCTTCTAATTATTATTTACAATAATAATTTGAAGTTATGAGTTCTAAGTTCTGTATTTGACAATTACAAGTTCAGATCTTCAAGATATAATTTGCAATCATAATTTGAAGTTATGAATTCTAAGTGCTGTATTTGACAAATACAAGTTCAGATCTTTAAGTTATAATTTGCACTAATAATTTGTATTTAACAATTCGAAGTTCTGTATTTGACTATTACAAGTTCAGATCTTCAAATTATTAATTACAATCTTAGTTTGAAATTAACATTTCGAAGTTCTGTATTTACCAATTACAAGTTCAGATATTCAACTTATAATTTGCAATTATAATTATAAGCTATCAATTTTAAGTTCTGTATTTGATAATTACAAGTTCAGATCTTCAAGTTATAATTTGCACTAATAATTTGTATTTAACAATTCGAAGTTCTGTATTTGACTATTACAAGTTCAGATCTTCAAATTATTATTTACAATCTTAGTTTGAAATTAACAATTCGAAGTTCTGTATTTGACTATTACAAGTTCAGATCTTCTAATTATTATTTACAATCATAATTTGAAGTTATGAATTCTAAGTTCTGTATTTGACAATTACAAGTTCAGAACTTCAAGTTATAATTTGCAATCATAATTTGAAGTTATGAATTCTAAGAGCTGTATTTGACAATTACAAGTTCAGATCTTCAAGTTATAATTTGCACTAATAATTTGTGTTTAACAATTCAAAGTTCTGTATTTGAATATTACAAGTTCAGATCTTCAAATTATTAATTACAATCTTAGTTTGAAATTAACAATTCGAAGTTCTGTATTTACCTATTACAAGTTCAGATCTTCAACTTATAATTTGCAATTATAATTATAAGCTATCAATTTTAAGTTCTCTATTAGACAATTACAAGTTCAGATCTTCAAGTTATAATTTGCACTAATAATTTGTATTTAACAATTCGAAGTTCTGTATTTGACAATTACAAGTTCAGATCTTCAAGTTATAATTTGCACTAATAATTTGTATTTAACAATTCGAAATTCTGTATTTGACTATTACAAGTTCAGATCTTCAAATTATTATTTACAATCTTAGTTTGAAATTAACAATTCGAAGTTCTGTATTTACCTATTACAAATTCAGATCTTCAAGTTATAATTTGCAATTATAATTATAAGCTATCAATTTTAAGTTCTGTATTTAACTATTAGAAGTTCAGATCTTCAAGTTATAATTTGCAATCATAATTTGAATTTTACAATTCTAAGTTCTGTATTTGACTATTACAAGTTCAGATCTTCAAGTTATAATTAGCAATCATAATTTGAAGTTAGGAATTCTAAGTTCTGCATTTGACAATTACAAGTTCAGAACTTCAAGTTATAATTTGCAATCATAATTTGAAGTTATGAATTCTAAGTGCTGTATTTGACAATTACAAGTTCAGATCTTCAAGTTATAATTTGCACTAATAATTTGTATTTAACAATTCGAAGTTCTGTATTTGACTATTACAAGTTCAGATCTTCAAATTATTAATTACAATCTTAGTTTGAAATTACCAATTCGAAGTTCTGTATTTACCTATTACAAGTTCAGATCTTCAACTTATAATTAGCAATTATAATTATAAGCTATCAATTTTAAGTTCTCTATTAGACAATTACAAGTTCAGATCTTCAAGTTATAATTTACACTAATAATTTGTATTTAACAATTCGGAGTTCTGTATTTGACTATTACAAGTTCAGATCTTCAAATTATTATTTACAATCTTAGTTTGAACTTAACAATTCGAAGATCTGTAATTTACTATTACAAGTTCAGATCTTCAACTTATAATTAGCAATTATAATTATAAGCTATCAATTTTAAGTTCTCCATTAGACAATTACAAGTTCAGATCTTCAAGTTATAATTTGCACTAATAATTTGTATTTAACAATTCGGAGTTCTGTGTTTGAATATTACAAGTTCAGATCTTCAAATTATTAATTACAATCTTAGTTTGAAATTAACAATTCGAAGTTCTGTATTTACCTATTACAAGTTCAGATCTTCAACTTATAATTAGCAATTATAATTATAAGCTATCAATTTTAAGTTCTCTATTAGACAATTACAAGTTCAGATCTTCAAGTTATAATTTGCACTAATAATTTGTAATTAACAATTCGAAGTTCTGTATTTGACAATTACAAGTTCAGATCTTCAAGTTATAATTTGCACTAATAATTTGTATTTAACAATTCGAAATTCTGTATTTGACTATTACAAGTTCAGATCTTCAAATTATTATTTACATTCTTAGTTTGAAATTAACAATTCGAAGTTCTGTATTTACCTATTACAAATTCAGATCTACAAGTTATAATTTGCAATTATAATTATAAGCTATCAATTTTAAGTTCTGTATTTGACTATTAGAAGTTCAGATCTTCAAGTTATAATTTGCAATCATAATTTGAATTTTACAATTCTAAGTTCTGTATTTGACTATTACAAGTTCAGATCTTCAAGTTATAATTAGCAATCATAATTTGAAGTTAGGAATTCTAAGTGCTGTATTTGACAATTACAAGTTCAGATCTTCAAGTTATAATTTGCACTAATAATTTGTATTTAACAATTAGAAGTTCTGTATTTAACTATTACAAGTTCAGATCTTCAAATTATTAATTACAATCTTAGTTTGAAATTACCAATTCGAAGTTCTGTATTTACCTATAACAAGTTCAGATCTTCAACTTATAATTAGCAATTATAATTATAAGCTATCAATTTTAAGTTCTCTATTAGACAATTACAAGTTCAGATCTTCAAGTTATAATTTGCACTAATAATTTGTATTTAACAATTCGGAGTTCTGTATTTGACTATTACAAGTTCAGATCTTCAAATTATTATTTACAATCTTAGTTTGAACTTAACAATTCGAAGATCTGTAATTTACTGTTACAAGTGCAGATCTTCAAGTTATAATTTGCAATTATAATTATAAGCTATCAATTCTAAGTTCTGTATTTGACAATTACAAGTTCAGATCTTCAAGTTATAATTTGCACTAATAATTTGTATTTAACAATTCGAAGTTCTGTATATGACTATTACAAGTTCAGAGGTTCTAATTATTATTTACAATCATAATTTGCAGTTCTGAATTCTAAGTTCTGTATTTGACAATTACAAGTTCAGATCTTCAAGATATAATTTGCAATCATAATTTGAAGTTATGAATTCTAAGTGCTGTATTTGACAATTACAAGTTCAGATCTTCAAGTTATAATTAGCACTAATAATTTGTATTTAACAATTCGAAGTTCTGTATTTGACTATTACAAGTTCAGATCTTCAAATTATTAATTACAATCTTAGTTTGAAAGTAACAATTCGAAGTTCTGTATTTACCAATTACAAGTTCAGATCTTCAACTTATAATTTGCAATTATAATTATAAGCTATCAATTTTAAGTTCTGTATTTGATAATTACAAGTTCAGATCTTCAAGTTATAATTTGCACTAATAATTAGTATTTAACAATTCGAAGTTCTGTCATCGACAATTACAAGTTCAGATCTCCAAGTTATAATTTGCACTAATAATTTGTATTTAACAATTCGAACTTCTGTATTCGACAATTACAAGTTCAGATCTTCAAGTTATAATTTGCACTAATAATTTGTATTTAACAATTCGAAATTCTGTATTTGACTATTACAAGTTCAGATCTTCAAATTATTATTTACAATCTTAGTTTGAAATTAACAATTCGAAGTTCTGTATTTACCTAATACAAATTCAGATCTTCAAGTTATAATTTGCAATTATAATTATAAGCTATCAATTTTAAGTTCTGTATTTGACTATTACAAGTTCAGATCTTCAAGTTATAATTTGCAATCTTAATTTGAATTTTACAATTCTAAGTTCTGTATTTGACTATTACAAGTTCAGATCTTCAAGTTATAATTAGCAATCATAATTTGTAGTTAGGAATTCTAAGTTCTGTATTTGACAATTTCAAGTTCAGATCTTCAAGTTATAATTTGCACTAATAATTTGTATTTAACAATTCGAAGTTCTGTATTTGACTATTACAAGTTGAGATCTTCTAATTATTATTTACAATAATAATTTGAAGTTATGAGTTCTAAGTTCTGTATTTGACAATTACAAGTTCAGATCTTCAAGATATAATTTGCAATCATAATTTGAAGTTATGAATTCTAAGTGCTGTATTTGACAATTACAAGTTCAGATCTTTAAGTTATAATTTGCACTAATAATTTGTATTTAACAATTCGAAGTTCTGTATTTGACTATTACAAGTTCAGATCTTCAAATTATTAATTACAATCTTAGTTTGAAATTAACATTTCGAAGTTCTGTATTTACCAATTACAAGTTCAGATTTTCAACTTATAATTTGCAATTATAATTATAAGCTATCAATTTTAAGTTCTGTATTTGATAATTACAAGTGCAGATCTTCAAATTATTGTTTACAATCTTAGTTTGAAATTAACAATTCTAAGTGCTGTATTTGACTATTACAAGTTCAGATCTTCTAATTATTATTTACAATCATAATTTGAAGTTATGAATTCTAAGTTCTGTATTTGACAATTACAAGTTCAGAACTTCAAGTTATAATTTGCACTAATAATTTGTGTTTAACAATTAGAAGTTCTGTATTTGAATATTACAAGTTCAGATCTTCAAATTATTAATTACAATCTTAGTTTAAAATTAACAATTCGAAGTTCTGTATTTACCTATTACAAGTTCAGATCTTCAACTTATAATTAGCAATTATAATTATAAGCTATCAATTTTAAGTTCTCTATTAGACAATTACCAGTTCAGATCTTCAAGTTATAATTTGCACTAATAATTTGTATTTAACAATTCGAAGTTCTGTATTTGACAATTACAAGTTCAGATCTTCAAGTTATAATTTGCACTAATAATTTGTATTTAACAATTCGAAATTCTGTATTTGACTATTACAAGTTCAGATCTTCAAATTATTATTTACAATCTTAGTTTGAAATTAACAATTCGAAGTTTTGTATTTACCTATTACAAATTCAGATCTTCAAGTTATAATTTGCAATTATAATTATAAGCTATCAATTTTAAGTTCTGTATTTGACTATTAGAAGTTCAGATCTTCAAGTTATAATTTGCAATCATAATTTGAATTTTACAATTCTAAGTTCTGTATTTGACTATTACAAGTTCAGATCTTCAAGTTATAATTAGCAATCATAATTTGAAGTTAGGAATTCTAAGTTCTGTATTCGACAATTACAAGTTCAGATCTTCAAGTTATAATTTGCACTAATAATTTGTATTTAACAATTCGGAGTTCTGTATTTGACTATTACAAGTTCAGATCTTCAAACTATTAATTACAATCTTAGTTTGAAATTAACAATTAGAAGTTCTATATTTGACTATTACAAGTTCAGATCTTCGAATTATTATTTACAATCTTAGTTTGAAATTAACAATTCGAAGTTCTGTATTTACCTATTACAAGTTCAGATCTTCAAGTTATAATTTGCAATTATAATTATAAGCTATCAATTCTAAGTTCTGTATTTGACAATTACAAGTTCAGATCTTCCAGTTATAATTTGCAATCATAATTTGAAGTTATGAATTCTAAGTGCTGTATTTGACAATTACAAGTTCAGATCTTCAAGTTATAATTTCCACTAATAATTTGTATTTAACAATTCGGAGTTCTGTATTTGAATATTACAAGTTGAGATCTTCAAATTATTATTTACAATCTTAGTTTGAAAGTAACAATTCGAAGTTCTGTAATGCACTATTACAAGTTCAGATCTTCAAGTTATAATTTGCAATTATAATTATAAGCTATCAATTCTAAGTTCTGTATTTGACAATTACAAGTTCAGATCTTCAAGTTATAATTTGCTCTAATAATTTGTATTTAACAATTCGAAGTTCTGTATTTGACTATTACAAGTTCAGATCTTTTAATTATTAATTACAATTTTAGTTTGAATTTAACAATTCGAAGTTCTGTATTTACCAATTACAAGTTCAGATCTTCAACTTATAATTTGCAATTATAATTATAAGCTATCAATTTTAAGTTCTGTATTTGACAATTACAAGTTCAGATCTTCAAGTTATAATTTGCACTAATAATTTGTATTTAACAATTCGAAGTTCTGTATTTAACTATTACAAGTACAGATCTTCAAATTATTAATTACAATCTTAGTTTGAAATTAACAATTCGAAGTTCTGTATTTACCAATTACAAGTTCAGATCTTCAACTTATAATTTGCAATTATAATTATAAGCTATCAATTTTAAGTTCTGTATTTGATAATTACAAGTTCAGATCTACTAATTATTATTTACAATCATAATTTGAAGTTCTGAATTCTAAGTTCTGTATTTGACAATTACAAGTTCAGATCTTCAAGTTATAATTTCCACTAATAATTTGTATTTAACAATTCGGTGTTCTGTATTTGAATATTACAAGTTGAGATCTTCAAATTATTATTTACAATCTTAGTTTGAAATTAACATTTCGAAGTTCTGTATTTACCAATTACAAGTTCAGATATTCAACTTATAATTTGCAATTATAATTATAAGCTATCAATTTTAAGTTCTGTATTTGATAATTACAAGTTCAGATCTTCAAGTTATAATTTGCACTAATAATTTGTATTTAACAATTCGAAGTTCTGTATTTGACTATTACAAGTTCAGATCTTCAAATTATTATTTACAATCTTAGTTTGAAATTAACAATTCGAAGTTCTGTATTTGACTATTACAAGTTCAGATCTTCTAATTATTATTTACAATCATAATTTGAAGTTATGAATTCTAAGTTCTGTATTTGACAATTACAAGTTCAGAACTTCAAGTTATAATTTGCAATCATAATTTGAAGTTATGAATTCTAAGAGCTGTATTTGACAATTACAAGTTCAGATCTTCAAGTTATAATTTGCACTAATAATTTGTGTTTAACAATTCAAAGTTCTGTATTTGAATATTACAAGTTCAGATCTTCAAATTATTAATTACAATCTTAGTTTGAAATTAACAATTCGAAGTTCTGTATTTACCTATTACAAGTTCAGATCTTCAACTTATAATTTGCAATTATTATTATAAGCTATCAATCTTAAGTTCTCTATTAGACAATTACAAGTTCAGATCTTCAAGTTATAATTTGCACTAATAATTTGTATTTAACAATTCGAAGTTCTGTATTTGACAATTACAAGTTCAGATCTTCAAGTTATAATTTGCACTAATAATTTGTATTTAACAATTCGAAATTCTGTATTTGACTATTACAAGTTCAGATCTTCAAATTATTATTTACAATCTTAGTTTGAAATTAACAATTCGAAGTTCTGTATTTACCTATTACAAATTCAGATCTTCAAGTTATAATTTGCAATTATAATTATAAGCTATCAATTTTAAGTTCTGTATTTGACTATTAGAAGTTCAGATCTTCAAGTTATAATTTGCAATCATAATTTGAATTTTACAATTCTAAGTTCTGTATTTGACTATTACAAGTTCAGATCTTCAAGTTATAATTAGCAATCATAATTTGAAGTTAGGAATTCTAAGTTCTGTATTTGACAATTACAAGTTCAGAACTTCAAGTTATAATTTGCAATCATAATTTGAAGTTATGAATTCTAAGTGCTGTATTTGACAATTACAAGTTCAGATCTTCAAGTTATAATTTGCACTAATAATTTGTATTTAACAATTCGAAGTTCTGTATTTGACTATTACAAGTTCAGATCTTCAAATTATTAATTACAATCTTAGTTTGAAATTACCAATTCGAAGTTCTGTATTTACCTATTACAAGTTCAGATCTTCAACTTATAATTAGCAATTATAATTATAAGCTATCAATTTTAAGTTCTCTATTAGACAATTACAAGTTCAGATCTTCAAGTTATAATTTGCACTAATAATTTGTATTTAACAATTCGGAGTTCTGTATTTGACTATTACAAGTTCAGATCTTCAAATTATTATTTACAATCTTAGTTTGAACTTAACAATTCGAAGATCTGTAATTTACTATTACAAGTTCAGATCTTCAACTTATAATTAGCAATTATAATTATAAGCTATCAATTTTAAGTTCTCTATTAGACAATTACAAGTTCAGATCTTCAAGTTATAATTTGCACTAATAATTTGTATTTAACAATTCGAAGTTCTGTATTTGACAATTACAAGTTCAGATCTTCAAGTTATAATTTGCACTAATAATTTGTATTTAACAATTCGAAATTCTGTATTTGACTATTACAAGTTCAGATCTTCAAATTATTATTTACAATCTTAGTTTGAAATTAACAATTCGAAGTTCTGTATTTACCTATTACAAATTCAGATCTACAAGTTATAATTTGCAATTATAATTATAAGCTATCAATTTTAAGTTCTGTATTTGACTATTAGAAGTTCAGATCTTCAAGTTATAATTTGCAATCATAATTTGAATTTTACAATTCTAAGTTCTGTATTTGACTATTACAAGTTCAGATCTTCAAGTTATAATTAGCAATCATAATTTGAAGTTAGGAATTCTAAGTGCTGTATTTGACAATTACAAGTTCAGATCTTCAAGTTATAATTTGCACTAATAATTTGTATTTAACAATTAGAAGTTCTGTATTTAACTATTACAAGTTCAGATCTTCAAATTATTAATTACAATCTTAGTTTGAAATTACCAATTCGAAGTTCTGTATTTACCTATAACAAGTTCAGATCTTCAACTTATAATTAGCAATTATAATTATAAGCTATCAATTTTAAGTTCTCTATTAGACAATTACAAGTTCAGATCTTCAAGTTATAATTTGCACTAATAATTTGTATTTAACAATTCGGAGTTCTGTATTTGACTATTACAAGTTCAGATCTTCAAATTATTATTTACAATCTTAGTTTGAAATTAACAATTCGAAGTTCTGTATTTACCAATTACAAGTTCAGATCTTCAACTTATAATTTGCAATTATAATTATAAGCTATCAATTTTAAGTTCTGTATTTGATAATTACAAGTTCAGATCTTCAAGTTATAATTTGCACTAATAATTAGTATTTAACAATTCGAAGTTCTGTCATCGACAATTACAAGTTCAGATCTCCAAGTTATAATTTGCACTAATAATTTGTATTTAACAATTCGAAGTTCTGTATTCGACAATTACAAGTTCAGATCTTCAAGTTATAATTTGCACTAATAATTTGTATTTAACAATTCGAAGTTCTGTATTTGACTATTACAAGTTGAGATCTTCTAATTATTATTTACAATAATAATTTGAAGTTATGAGTTCTAAGTTCTGTATTTGACAATTACAAGTTCAGATCTTCAAGATATAATTTGCAATCATAATTTGAAGTTATGAATTCTAAGTGCTGTATTTGACAAATACAAGTTCAGATCTTTAAGTTATAATTTGCACTAATAATTTGTATTTAACAATTCGAAGTTCTGTATTTGACTATTACAAGTTCAGATCTTCAAATTATTAATTACAATCTTAGTTTGAAATTAACATTTCGAAGTTCTGTATTTACCAATTACAAGTTCAGATATTCAACTTATAATTTGCAATTATAATTATAAGCTATCAATTTTAAGTTCTGTATTTGATAATTACAAGTTCAGATCTTCAAGTTATAATTTGCACTAATAATTTGTATTTAACAATTCGAAGTTCTGTATTTGACTATTACAAGTTCAGATCTTCAAATTATTATTTACAATCTTAGTTTGAAATTAACAATTCGAAGTTCTGTATTTGACTATTACAAGTTCAGATCTTCTAATTATTATTTACAATCATAATTTGAAGTTATGAATTCTAAGTTCTGTATTTGACAATTACAAGTTCAGAACTTCAAGTTATAATTTGCAATCATAATTTGAAGTTATGAATTCTAAGAGCTGTATTTGACAATTACAAGTTCAGATCTTCAAGTTATAATTTGCACTAATAATTTGTGTTTAACAATTCAAAGTTCTGTATTTGAATATTACAAGTTCAGATCTTCAAATTATTAATTACAATCTTAGTTTGAAATTAACAATTCGAAGTTCTGTATTTACCTATTACAAGTTCAGATCTTCAACTTATAATTTGCAATTATAATTATAAGCTATCAATTTTAAGTTCTCTATTAGACAATTACAAGTTCAGATCTTCAAGTTATAATTTGCACTAATAATTTGTATTTAACAATTCGAAGTTCTGTATTTGACAATTACAAGTTCAGATCTTCAAGTTATAATTTGCACTAATAATTTGTATTTAACAATTCGAAATTCTGTATTTGACTATTACAAGTTCAGATCTTCAAATTATTATTTACAATCTTAGTTTGAAATTAACAATTCGAAGTTCTGTATTTACCTATTACAAATTCAGATCTTCAAGTTATAATTTGCAATTATAATTATAAGCTATCAATTTTAAGTTCTGTATTTGACTATTAGAAGTTCAGATCTTCAAGTTATAATTTGCAATCATAATTTGAATTTTACAATTCTAAGTTCTGTATTTGACTATTACAAGTTCAGATCTTCAAGTTATAATTAGCAATCATAATTTGAAGTTAGGAATTCTAAGTTCTGCATTTGACAATTACAAGTTCAGAACTTCAAGTTATAATTTGCAATCATAATTTGAAGTTATGAATTCTAAGTGCTGTATTTGACAATTACAAGTTCAGATCTTCAAGTTATAATTTGCACTAATAATTTGTATTTAACAATTCGAAGTTCTGTATTTGACTATTACAAGTTCAGATCTTCAAATTATTAATTACAATCTTAGTTTGAAATTACCAATTCGAAGTTCTGTATTTACCTATTACAAGTTCAGATCTTCAACTTATAATTAGCAATTATAATTATAAGCTATCAATTTTAAGTTCTCTATTAGACAATTACAAGTTCAGATCTTCAAGTTATAATTTGCACTAATAATTTGTATTTAACAATTCGGAGTTCTGTATTTGACTATTACAAGTTCAGATCTTCAAATTATTATTTACAATCTTAGTTTGAACTTAACAATTCGAAGATCTGTAATTTACTATTACAAGTTCAGATCTTCAACTTATAATTAGCAATTATAATTATAAGCTATCAATTTTAAGTTCTCTATTAGACAATTACAAGTTCAGATCTTCAAGTTATAATTTGCACTAATAATTTGTATTTAACAATTCGGAGTTCTGTGTTTGAATATTACAAGTTCAGATCTTCAAATTATTAATTACAATCTTAGTTTGAAATTAACAATTCGAAGTTCTGTATTTACCTATTACAAGTTCAGATCTTCAACTTATAATTAGCAATTATAATTATAAGCTATCAATTTTAAGTTCTCTATTAGACAATTACAAGTTCAGATCTTCAAGTTATAATTTGCACTAATAATTTGTAATTAACAATTCGAAGTTCTGTATTTGACAATTACAAGTTCAGATCTTCAAGTTATAATTTGCACTAATAATTTGCATTTAACAATTCGAAATTCTGTATTTGACTATTACAAGTTCAGATCTTCAAATTATTATTTACAATCTTAGTTTGAAATTAACAATTCGAAGTTCTGTATTTACCTATTACAAATTCAGATCTACAAGTTATAATTTGCAATTATAATTATAAGCTATCAATTTTAAGTTCTGTATTTGACTATTAGAAGTTCAGATCTTCAAGTTATAATTTGCAATCATAATTTGAATTTTACAATTCTAAGTTCTGTATTTGACTATTACAAGTTCAGATCTTCAAGTTATAATTAGCAATCATAATTTGAAGTTAGGAATTCTAAGTGCTGTATTTGACAATTACAAGTTCAGATCTTCAAGTTATAATTTGCACTAATAATTTGTATTTAACAATTAGAAGTTCTGTATTTAACTATTACAAGTTCAGATCTTCAAATTATTAATTACAATCTTAGTTTGAAATTACCAATTCGAAGTTCTGTATTTACCTATAACAAGTTCAGATCTTCAACTTATAATTAGCAATTATAATTATAAGCTATCAATTTTAAGTTCTCTATTAGACAATTACAAGTTCAGATCTTCAAGTTATAATTTGCACTAATAATTTGTATTTAACAATTCGGAGTTCTGTATTTGACTATTACAAGTTCAGATCTTCAAATTATTATTTACAATCTTAGTTTGAACTTAACAATTCGAAGATCTGTAATTTACTGTTACAAGTGCAGATCTTCAAGTTATAATTTGCAATTATAATTATAAGCTATCAATTCTAAGTTCTGTATTTGACAATTACAAGTTCAGATCTTCAAGTTATAATTTGCACTAATAATTTGTATTTAACAATTCGAAGTTCTGTATATGACTATTACAAGTTCAGAGGTTCTTATTATTATTTACAATCATAATTTGCAGTTCTGAATTCTAAGTTCTGTATTTGACAATTACAAGTTCAGATCTTCAAGATATAATTTGCAATCATAATTTGAAGTTATGAATTCTAAGTGCTGTATTTGACAATTACAAGTTCAGATCTTCAAGTTATAATTAGCACTAATAATTTGTATTTAACAATTCGAAGTTCTGTATTTGACTATTACAAGTTCAGATCTTCAAATTATTAATTACAATCTTAGTTTGAAAGTAACAATTCGAAGTTCTGTATTTACCAATTACAAGTTCAGATCTTCAACTTATAATTTGCAATTATAATTATAAGCTATCAATTTTAAGTTCTGTATTTGATAATTACAAGTTCAGATCTTCAAGTTATAATTTGCACTAATAATTAGTATTTAACAATTCGAAGTTCTGTCATCGACAATTACAAGTTCAGATCTCCAAGTTATAATTTGCACTAATAATTTGTATTTAACAATTCGAACTTCTGTATTCGACAATTACAAGTTCAGATCTTCAAGTTATAATTTGCACTAATAATTTGTATTTAACAATTCGAAATTCTGTATTTGACTATTACAAGTTCAGATCTTCAAATTATTATTTACAATCTTAGTTTGAAATTAACAATTCGAAGTTCTGTATTTACCTATTACAAATTCAGATCTTCAAGTTATAATTTGCAATTATAATTATAAGCTATCAATTTTAAGTTCTGTATTTGACTATTACAAGTTCAGATCTTCAAGTTATAATTTGCAATCTTAATTTGAATTTTACAATTCTAAGTTCTGTATTTGACTATTACAAGTTCAGATCTTCAAGTTATAATTAGCAATCATAATTTGTAGTTAGGAATTCTAAGTTCTGTATTTGACAATTTCAAGTTCAGATCTTCAAGTTATAATTTGCACTAATAATTTGTATTTAACAATTCGAAGTTCTGTATTTGACTATTACAAGTTGAGATCTTCTAATTATTATTTACAATAATAATTTGAAGTTATGAGTTCTAAGTTCTGTATTTGACAATTACAAGTTCAGATCTTCAAGATATAATTTGCAATCATAATTTGAAGTTATGAATTCTAAGTGCTGTATTTGACAATTACAAGTTCAGATCTTTAAGTTATAATTTGCACTAATAATTTGTATTTAACAATTCGAAGTTCTGTATTTGACTATTACAAGTTCAGATCTTCAAATTATTAATTACAATCTTAGTTTGAAATTAACATTTCGAAGTTCTGTATTTACCAATTACAAGTTCAGATTTTCAACTTATAATTTGCAATTATAATTATAAGCTATCAATTTTAAGTTCTGTATTTGATAATTACAAGTGCAGATCTTCAAATTATTGTTTACAATCTTAGTTTGAAATTAACAATTCTAAGTGCTGTATTTGACTATTACAAGTTCAGATCTTCTAATTATTATTTACAATCATAATTTGAAGTTATGAATTCTAAGTTCTGTATTTGACAATTACAAGTTCAGAACTTCAAGTTATAATTTGCACTAATAATTTGTGTTTAACAATTAGAAGTTCTGTATTTGAATATTACAAGTTCAGATCTTCAAATTATTAATTACAATCTTAGTTTAAAATTAACAATTCGAAGTTCTGTATTTACCTATTACAAGTTCAGATCTTCAACTTATAATTAGCAATTATAATTATAAGCTATCAATTTTAAGTTCTCTATTAGACAATTACCAGTTCAGATCTTCTAGTTATAATTTGCACTAATAATTTGTATTTAACAATTCGAAGTTCTGTATTTGACAATTACAAGTTCAGATCTTCAAGTTATAATTTGCACTAATAATTTGTATTTAACAATTCGAAATTCTGTATTTGACTATTACAAGTTCAGATCTTCAAATTATTATTTACAATCTTAGTTTGAAATTAACAATTCGAAGTTTTGTATTTACCTATTACAAATTCAGATCTTCAAGTTATAATTTGCAATTATAATTATAAGCTATCAATTTTAAGTTCTGTATTTGACTATTAGAAGTTCAGATCTTCAAGTTATAATTTGCAATCATAATTTGAATTTTACAATTCTAAGTTCTGTATTTGACTATTACAAGTTCAGATCTTCAAGTTATAATTAGCAATCATAATTTGAAGTTAGGAATTCTAAGTTCTGTATTCGACAATTACAAGTTCAGATCTTCAAGTTATAATTTGCACTAATAATTTGTATTTAACAATTCGGAGTTCTGTATTTGACTATTACAAGTTCAGATCTTCAAACTATTAATTACAATCTTAGTTTGAAATTAACAATTAGAAGTTCTATATTTGACTATTACAAGTTCAGATCTTCGAATTATTATTTACAATCTTAGTTTGAAATTAACAATTCGAAGTTCTGTATTTACCTATTACAAGTTCAGATCTTCAAGTTATAATTTGCAATTATAATTATAAGCTATCAATTCTAAGTTCTGTATTTGACAATTACAAGTTCAGATCTTCCAGTTATAATTTGCAATCATAATTTGAAGTTATGAATTCTAAGTGCTGTATTTGACAATTACAAGTTCAGATCTTCAAGTTATAATTTCCACTAATAATTTGTATTTAACAATTCGGAGTTCTGTATTTGAATATTACAAGTTGAGATCTTCAAATTATTATTTACAATCTTAGTTTGAAAGTAACAATTCGAAGTTCTGTAATGCACTATTACAAGTTCAGATCTTCAAGTTATAATTTGCAATTATAATTATAAGCTATCAATTCTAAGTTCTGTATTTGACAATTACAAGTTCAGATCTTCAAGTTATAATTTGCTCTAATAATTTGTATTTAACAATTCGAAGTTCTGTATTTGACTATTACAAGTTCAGATCTTTTAATTATTAATTACAATTTTAGTTTGAATTTAACAATTCGAAGTTCTGTATTTACCAATTACAAGTTCAGATCTTCAACTTATAATTTGCAATTATAATTATAAGCTATCAATTTTAAGTTCTGTATTTGACAATTACAAGTTCAGATCTTCAAGTTATAATTTGCACTAATAATTTGTATTTAACAATTCGAAGTTCTGTATTTAACTATTACAAGTACAGATCTTCAAATTATTAATTACAATCTTAGTTTGAAATTAACAATTCGAAGTTCTGTATTTACCAATTACAAGTTCAGATCTTCAACTTATAATTTGCAATTATAATTATAAGCTATCAATTTTAAGTTCTGTATTTGATAATTACAAGTTCAGATCTACTAATTATTATTTACAATCATAATTTGAAGTTCTGAATTCTAAGTTCTGTATTTGACAATTACAAGTTCAGATCTTCAAGTTATAATTTCCACTAATAATTTGTATTTAACAATTCGGTGTTCTGTATTTGAATATTACAAGTTGAGATCTTCAAATTATTATTTACAATCTTAGTTTGAAATTAACAATTCGAAGTTCTGTATTTACCTATTACAAGTTCAGATCTTCAAGTTATAATTTGCAATTATACTTATATGCTATCAATTCTAAGTTCTGTATTTGACAATTACAAGTTCAGATCTTCCAGTTATAATTTGCAATCATAATTTGAAGTTATGAATTCTAAGTGCTGTATTTGACAATTACAAGTTCAGATCATCAAGTTATAATTTCCACTAATAATTTGTATTTAACAATTCGGAGTTCTGTATTTTAATATTTCAAGTTGAGATCTTCATATTATTATTTACAATCTTAGTTTGAAATTAACAATTCGAAGATCTGTAATGCACTATTACAAGTTCAGATCTTCAAGTTATAATTTGCAATTATAATTATAAGCTATCAATTCTAAGTTCTGTATTTGACAATTACAAGTTCAGAACTTCAAGTTATAATTTGCTATCATAATTTGAAGTTATGAGTTCTAAGAGCTGTATTTGACAATTACAAGTTCAGATCTTCAAGTTATAATTTGCACTAATAATTTGTGTTTAACAATTCGAAGTTCTGTATTTGAATATTACAAGTTCAGATCTTCAAATTATTAATTACAATTTTAGTTTGAAATGAACAATTCGCAGTTTTGTATTTGACTATTACAAGTTCAGATCTTCTAATTATTATTTACTATCATAATTTGAAGTTATGAATTCTAAGTTCTGTATTTGACAATTACAAGTTCAGAACTTCAAGTTATAATTTGCTATCATAATTTGAAGTTATGAATTCTAAGAGCTGTATTTGACAATTACAAGTTCAGATCTTCAAGTTATAATTTGCACTAATAATTTGTGTTTAACAATTCGAAGTTCTGTATTTGAATATTACAAGTTCAGATCTTCAAATTATTAATTACAATCTTAGTTTGAAATTAACAATTCGAAGTTCTGTATTTACCTATTACAAGTTCAGATCTTCAACTTATAATTAGCAATTATAATTATAAGCTATCAATTTTAAGTTCTCTATTAGACAATTACAAGTTCAGATCTTCAAGTTATAATTTGCACTAATAATTTGTATTTAACAATTCGAAGTTCTGTATTTGACAATTACAAGTTCAGATCTTCAAGTAATAATTTGCACTAATAATTTGTATTTAACAATTCGAAATTCTGTATTTGACTATTACAAGTTCAGATCTTCAAATTATTATTTACAATCTTAGTTTGAAATTAACAATTCGAAGTTCTGTATTTACCTATTACAAATTCAGATCTTCAAGTTATAATTTGCAATTATAATTATAAGCTATCAATTTTAAGTTCTGTATTTGACTATTACAAGTTCAGATCTTCAAGTTATAATTTGCAATCATAATTTGAATTTTACAATTCTAAGTTCTGTATTTGACTATTACAAGTTCAGATCTTCAAGTTATAATTAGCAATCATAATTTGAAGTGAGGAATTCTAAGTTCTGTATTTGACAATTACAAGTTAAGATCTTCAAGTTATAATTTGCACTAATAATTTGTATTTAACAATTCGAAGTTCTGTATTTGACTATTACAAGTTCAGATCTTCAAATTATTAATTACAATCTTAGTTTGAAATTAACAATTCGAAGTTCTGTATTTACCAATTACAAGTTCAGATCTTCAACTTATAATTTGCAATTATAATTATAAGCTATCAATTTTAAGTTCTGTATTTTACTATTACAAGTTCAGATCTTCTAATTATTATTTACAATAATAATTTGAAGTTATGAGTTCTAAGTTCTGTATTTGACAATTACAAGTTCAGATCTTCAAGATATAATTTGCAATCATAATTTGAAGTTATGAATTCTACCTGCTGTATTTGACAATTACAAGTTCAGATCTTCAAGTTATAATTTGCACTAATAATTTGTATTTAACAATTCGAAGTTCTGTATTTGACTATTACAAGTTCAGATCTTCAAATTATTAATTACAATCTTAGTTTGAAATTAACAATTCGAAGTTCTGTATTTACCAATTACAAGTTCAGATCTTCAACTTATAATTTGCTCTAATAATTTGTATTTAACAATTCGAAGTTCTGTATTTGACTATTACAAGTTCAGATCTTTTAATTATTAATTACAATTTTAGTTTGAATTTAACAATTCGAAGTTCTGTATTTACCAATTACAAGTTCAGATCTTCAACTTATAATTTGCAATTATAATTATAAGCTATCAATTTTAAGTTCTGTATTTGACAATTACAAGTTCAGATCTTCAAGTTATAATTTGCACTAATAATTTGTATTTAACAATTCGAAGTTCTGTATTTAACTATTACAAGTTCAGATCTTCAAATTATTAATTACAATCTTAGTTTGAAATTAACAATTCGAAGTTCTGTATTTACCAATTACAAGTTCAGATCTTCAACTTATAATTTGCAATTATAATTATAAGCTATCAATTTTAAGTTCTGTATTTGATAATTACAAGTTCAGATCTACTAATTATTATTTACAATCATAATTTGAAGTTCTGAATTCTAAGTTCTGTATTTGACAATTACAAGTTCAGATCTTCAAGTTATAATTTCCACTAATAATTTGTATTTAACAATTCGGTGTTCTGTATTTGAATATTACAAGTTGAGATCTTCAAATTATTATTAACAATCTTAGTTTGAAATTAACAATTCGAAGTTCTGTATTTACCTATTACAAGTTCAGATCTTCAAGTTATAATTTGCAATTATAATTATATGCTATCAATTCTAAGTTCTGTATTTGACAATTACAAGTTCAGATCTTCCAGTTATAATTTGCAATCATAATTTGAAGTTATGAATTCTAAGTGCTGTATTTGACAATTACAAGTTCAGATCTTCAAGTTATAATTTCCACTAATAATTTGTATTTAACAATTCGGAGTTCTGTATTTGAATATTACAAGTTGAGATCTTCAAATTATTATTTACAATCTTAGTTTGAAATTAACAATTCGAAGATCTGTAATGCTCTATTACAAGTTCAGATCTTCAAGTTATAATTTGCAATTATAATTATAAGCTATCAATTCTAAGTTCTGTATTTGACAATTACAAGTTCAGATCTTCAAGTTATAATTTCCTCTAATAATTTGTATTTAACAATTCGAAGTTCTGTATTTGACTATTACAAGTTCAGATCTTTAAATTATTAATTACAATTTTAGTTTGAAATGAACAATTCGAAGTTTTGTATTTGACTATTACAAGTTCAGATCTTCTAATTATTATTTACAATCATAATTTGAAGTTATGAATTCTAAGTTCTGTATTTGACAATTACAAGTTCAGAACTTCAAGTTATAATTTGCTATCATAATTTGAAGTTATGAATTCTAAGAGCTGTATTTGACAATTACAAGTTCAGATCTTCAAGTTATAATTTGCACTAATAATTTGTGTTTAACAATTCGAAGTTCTGTATTTGAATATTACAAGTTCAGATCTTCAAATTATTAATTACAATCTTAGTTTGAAATTAACAATTCGAAGTTCTGTATTTACCTATTACAAGTTCAGATCTTCAACTTATAATTAGCAATTATAATTATAAGCTATCAATTTTAAGTTCTCTATTAGACAATTACAAGTTCAGATCTTCAAGTTATAATTTGCACTAATAATTTGTATTTAACAATTCGAAGTTCTGTATTTGACAATTACAAGTTCAGATCTTCAAGTAATAATTTGCACTAATAATTTGTATTTAACAATTCGAAATTCTGTATTTGACTATTACAAGTTCAGATCTTCAAATTATTATTTACAATCTTAGTTTGAAATTAACAATTCGAAGTTCTGTATTTACCTATTACAAATTCAGATCTTCAAGTTATAATTTGCAATTATAATTATAAGCTATCAATTTTAAGTTCTGTATTTGACTATTACAAGTTCAGATCTTCAAGTTATAATTTGCAATCATAATTTGAATTTTACAATTCTAAGTTCTGTATTTGACTATTACAAGTTCAGATCTTCAAGTTATAATTAGCAATCATAATTTGAAGTGAGGAATTCTAAGTTCTGTATTTGACAATTACAAGTTAAGATCTTCAAGTTATAATTTGCACTAATAATTTGTATTTAACAATTCGAAGTTCTGTATTTGACTATTACAAGTTCAGATCTTCAAATTATTAATTACAATCTTAGTTTGAAATTAACAATTCGAAGTTCTGTATTTACTAATTACAAGTTCAGATCTTCAACTTATAATTTGCAATTATAATTATAAGCTATCAATTTTAAGTTCTGTATTTTACTATTACAAGTTCAGATCTTCTAATTATTATTTACAATAATAATTTGAAGTTATGAGTTCTAAGTTCTGTATTTGACAATTACAAGTTCAGATCTTCAAGATATAATTTGCAATTATAATTTGAAGTTATGAATTCTAAGTGCTGTATTTGACAATTACTAGTTCAGATCTTCAAGTTATAATTTGCACTAATAATTTGTATTTAACAATTCGAAGTTCTGTATTTGACTATTACAAGTTCAGATCATCAAATTATTAATTACAATCTTAGTTTGAAATTAACAATTCGAAGTTCTGTATTTACCAATTACAAGTTCAGATCTTCAACTTATAATTTGCAATTATAATTATAAGCTATCAATTTTAAGTTCTGTATTTGATAATTACAAGTTAAGATCTTCTAATTATTATTTACAATCATAATTTGAAGTTCTGAATTCTAAGTTCTGTATTTGACAATTACAAGTTCAGATCTTCAAGTTATAATTTCCACTAATAATTTGTATTTAACAATTCGGAGTTCTGTATTTGAATATTACAAGTTGAGATCTTCAAATTATTATTTACAATCTTAGTTTGAAATTAACAATTCGAAGTTCTGTATTTACCTATTACAAGTTCAGATCTTCAAGTTATAATTTGCAATTATAATTATAAGCTATCAATTCTAAGTTCTGTATTTGACAATTACAAGTTCAGATCTTCAAGTTATAATTTGCACTAATAATTTGTATTTAACAATTAGAAGTTCTGTATTTAACTATTACAAGTTCAGATCTTCAAATTATTAATTACAATCTTAGTTTGAAATTACCAATTCGAAGTTCTGTATTTACCTATAACAAGTTCAGATCTTCAACTTATAATTAGCAATTATAATTATAAGCTATCAATTTTAAGTTCTCTATTAGACAATTACAAGTTCAGATCTTCAAGTTATAATTTGCACTAATAATTTGTATTTAACAATTCGGAGTTCTGTATTTGACTATTACAAGTTCAGATCTTCAAATTATTATTTACAATCTTAGTTTGAACTTAACAATTCGAAGATCTGTAATTTACTGTTACAAGTGCAGATCTTCAAGTTATAATTTGCAATTATAATTATAAGCTATCAATTCTAAGTTCTGTATTTGACAATTACAAGTTCAGATCTTCAAGTTATAATTTGCACTAATAATTTGTATTTAACAATTCGAAGTTCTGTATATGACTATTACAAGTTCAGAGGTTCTTATTATTATTTACAATCATAATTTGCAGTTCTGAATTCTAAGTTCTGTATTTGACAATTACAAGTTCAGATCTTCAAGATATAATTTGCAATCATAATTTGAAGTTATGAATTCTAAGTGCTGTATTTGACAATTACAAGTTCAGATCTTCAAGTTATAATTAGCACTAATAATTTGTATTTAACAATTCGAAGTTCTGTATTTGACTATTACAAGTTCAGATCTTCAAATTATTAATTACAATCTAAGTTTGAAAGTAACAATTCGAAGTTCTGTATTTACCAATTACAAGTTCAGATCTTCAACTTATAATTTGCAATTAAAATTATAAGCTATCAATTTTAAGTTCTGTATTTGATAATTACAAGTTCAGATCTTCAAGTTATAATTTGCACTAATAATTAGTATTTAACAATTCGAAGTTCTGTCATCGACAATTACAAGTTCAGATCTCCAAGTTATAATTTGCACTAATAATTTGTATTTAACAATTCGAACTTCTGTATTCGACAATTACAAGTTCAGATCTTCAAGTTATAATTTGCACTAATAATTTGTATTTAACAATTCGAAATTCTGTATTTGACTATTACAAGTTCAGATCTTCAAATTATTATTTACAATCTTAGTTTGAAATTAACAATTCGAAGTTCTGTATTTACCTATTACAAATTCAGATCTTCAAGTTATAATTTGCAATTATAATTATAAGCTATCAATTTTAAGTTCTGTATTTGACTATTACAAGTTCAGATCTTCAAGTTATAATTTGCAATCTTAATTTGAATTTTACAATTCTAAGTTCTGTATTTGACTATTACAAGTTCAGATCTTCAAGTTATAATTAGCAATCATAATTTGTAGTTAGGAATTCTAAGTTCTGTATTTGACAATTTCAAGTTCAGATCTTCAAGTTATAATTTGCACTAATAATTTGTATTTAACAATTCGAAGTTCTGTATTTGACTATTACAAGTTGAGATCTTCTAATTATTATTTACAATAATAATTTGAAGTTATGAGTTCTAAGTTCTGTATTTGACAATTACAAGTTCAGATCTTCAAGATATAATTTGCAATCATAATTTGAAGTTATGAATTCTAAGTGCTGTATTTGACAATTACAAGTTCAGATCTTTAAGTTATAATTTGCACTAATAATTTGTATTTAACAATTCGAAGTTCTGTATTTGACTATTACAAGTTCAGATCTTCAAATTATTAATTACAATCTTAGTTTGAAATTAACATTTCGAAGTTCTGTATTTACCAATTACAAGTTCAGATTTTCAACTTATAATTTGCAATTATAATTATAAGCTATCAATTTTAAGTTCTGTATTTGATAATTACAAGTGCAGATCTTCAAATTATTGTTTACAATCTTAGTTTGAAATTAACAATTCTAAGTGCTGTATTTGACTATTACAAGTTCAGATCTTCTAATTATTATTTACAATCATAATTTGAAGTTATGAATTCTAAGTTCTGTATTTGACAATTACAAGTTCAGAACTTCAAGTTATAATTTGCACTAATAATTTGTGTTTAACAATTAGAAGTTCTGTATTTGAATATTACAAGTTCAGATCTTCAAATTATTAATTACAATCTTAGTTTAAAATTAACAATTCGAAGTTCTGTATTTACCTATTACAAGTTCAGATCTTCAACTTATAATTAGCAATTATAATTATAAGCTATCAATTTTAAGTTCTCTATTAGACAATTACCAGTTCAGATCTTCAAGTTATAATTTGCACTAATAATTTGTATTTAACAATTCGAAGTTCTGTATTTGACAATTACAAGTTCAGATCTTCAAGTTATAATTTGCACTAATAATTTGTATTTAACAATTCGAAATTCTGTATTTGACTATTACAAGTTCAGATCTTCAAATTATTATTTACAATCTTAGTTTGAAATTAACAATTCGAAGTTTTGTATTTACCTATTACAAATTCAGATCTTCAAGTTATAATTTGCAATTATAATTATAAGCTATCAATTTTAAGTTCTGTATTTGACTATTAGAAGTTCAGATCTTCAAGTTATAATTTGCAATCATAATTTGAATTTTACAATTCTAAGTTCTGTATTTGACTATTACAAGTTCAGATCTTCAAGTTATAATTAGCAATCATAATTTGAAGTTAGGAATTCTAAGTTCTGTATTCGACAATTACAAGTTCAGATCTTCAAGTTATAATTTGCACTAATAATTTGTATTTAACAATTCGGAGTTCTGTATTTGACTATTACAAGTTCAGATCTTCAAACTATTAATTACAATCTTAGTTTGAAATTAACAATTAGAAGTTCTATATTTGACTATTACAAGTTCAGATCTTCGAATTATTATTTACAATCTTAGTTTGAAATTAACAATTCGAAGTTCTGTATTTACCTATTACAAGTTCAGATCTTCAAGTTATAATTTGCAATTATAATTATAAGCTATCAATTCTAAGTTCTGTATTTGACAATTACAAGTTCAGATCTTCCAGTTATAATTTGCAATCATAATTTGAAGTTATGAATTCTAAGTGCTGTATTTGACAATTACAAGTTCAGATCTTCAAGTTATAATTTCCACTAATAATTTGTATTTAACAATTCGGAGTTCTGTATTTGAATATTACAAGTTGAGATCTTCAAATTATTATTTACAATCTTAGTTTGAAAGTAACAATTCGAAGTTCTGTAATGCACTATTACAAGTTCAGATCTTCAAGTTATAATTTGCAATTATAATTATAAGCTATCAATTCTAAGTTCTGTATTTGACAATTACAAGTTCAGATCTTCAAGTTATAATTTGCTCTAATAATTTGTATTTAACAATTCGAAGTTCTGTATTTGACTATTACAAGTTCAGATCTTTTAATTATTAATTACAATTTTAGTTTGAATTTAACAATTCGAAGTTCTGTATTTACCAATTACAAGTTCAGATCTTCAACTTATAATTTGCAATTATAATTATAAGCTATCAATTTTAAGTTCTGTATTTGACAATTACAAGTTCAGATCTTCAAGTTATAATTTGCACTAATAATTTGTATTTAACAATTCGAAGTTCTGTATTTAACTATTACAAGTACAGATCTTCAAATTATTAATTACAATCTTAGTTTGAAATTAACAATTCGAAGTTCTGTATTTACCAATTACAAGTTCAGATCTTCAACTTATAATTTGCAATTATAATTATAAGCTATCAATTTTAAGTTCTGTATTTGATAATTACAAGTTCAGATCTACTAATTATTATTTACAATCATAATTTGAAGTTCTGAATTCTAAGTTCTGTATTTGACAATTACAAGTTCAGATCTTCAAGTTATAATTTCCACTAATAATTTGTATTTAACAATTCGGTGTTCTGTATTTGAATATTACAAGTTGAGATCTTCAAATTATTATTTACAATCTTAGTTTGAAATTAACAATTCGAAGTTCTGTATTTACCTATTACAAGTTCAGATCTTCAAGTTATAATTTGCAATTATAATTATATGCTATCAATTCTAAGTTCTGTATTTGACAATTACAAGTTCAGATCTTCCAGTTATAATTTGCAATCATAATTTGAAGTTATGAATTCTAAGTGCTGTATTTGACAATTACAAGTTCAGATCATCAAGTTATAATTTCCACTAATAATTTGTATTTAACAATTCGGAGTTCTGTATTTTAATATTTCAAGTTGAGATCTTCATATTATTATTTACAATCTTAGTTTGAAATTAACAATTCGAAGATCTGTAATGCACTATTACAAGTTCAGATCTTCAAGTTATAATTTGCAATTATAATTATAAGCTATCAATTCTAAGTTCTGTATTTGACAATTACAAGTTCAGAACTTCAAGTTATAATTTGCTATCATAATTTGAAGTTATGAGTTCTAAGAGCTGTATTTGACAATTACAAGTTCAGATCTTCAAGTTATAATTTGCACTAATAATTTGTGTTTAACAATTCGAAGTTCTGTATTTGAATATTACAAGTTCAGATCTTCAAATTATTAATTACAATTTTAGTTTGAAATGAACAATTCGCAGTTTTGTATTTGACTATTACAAGTTCAGATCTTCTAATTATTATTTACTATCATAATTTGAAGTTATGAATTCTAAGTTCTGTATTTGACAATTACAAGTTCAGAACTTCAAGTTATAATTTGCTATCATAATTTGAAGTTATGAATTCTAAGAGCTGTATTTGACAATTACAAGTTCAGATCTTCAAGTTATAATTTGCACTAATAATTTGTGTTTAACAATTCGAAGTTCTGTATTTGAATATTACAAGTTCAGATCTTCAAATTATTAATTACAATCTTAGTTTGAAATTAACAATTCGAAGTTCTGTATTTACCTATTACAAGTTCAGATCTTCAACTTATAATTAGCAATTATAATTATAAGCTATCAATTTTAAGTTCTCTATTAGACAATTACAAGTTCAGATCTTCAAGTTATAATTTGCACTAATAATTTGTATTTAACAATTCGAAGTTCTGTATTTGACAATTACAAGTTCAGATCTTCAAGTAATAATTTGCACTAATAATTTGTATTTAACAATTCGAAATTCTGTATTTGACTATTACAAGTTCAGATCTTCAAATTATTATTTACAATCTTAGTTTGAAATTAACAATTCGAAGTTCTGTATTTACCTATTACAAATTCAGATCTTCAAGTTATAATTTGCAATTATAATTATAAGCTATCAATTTTAAGTTCTGTATTTGACTATTACAAGTTCAGATCTTCAAGTTATAATTTGCAATCATAATTTGAATTTTACAATTCTAAGTTCTGTATTTGACTATTACAAGTTCAGATCTTCAAGTTATAATTAGCAATCATAATTTGAAGTGAGGAATTCTAAGTTCTGTATTTGACAATTACAAGTTAAGATCTTCAAGTTATAATTTGCACTAATAATTTGTATTTAACAATTCGAAGTTCTGTATTTGACTATTACAAGTTCAGATCTTCAAATTATTAATTACAATCTTAGTTTGAAATTAACAATTCGAAGTTCTGTATTTACCAATTACAAGTTCAGATCTTCAACTTATAATTTGCAATTATAATTATAAGCTATCAATTTTAAGTTCTGTATTTTACTATTACAAGTTCAGATCTTCTAATTATTATTTACAATAATAATTTGAAGTTATGAGTTCTAAGTTCTGTATTTGACAATTACAAGTTCAGATCTTCAAGATATAATTTGCAATCATAATTTGAAGTTATGAATTCTACCTGCTGTATTTGACAATTACAAGTTCAGATCTTCAAGTTATAATTTGCACTAATAATTTGTATTTAACAATTCGAAGTTCTGTATTTGACTATTACAAGTTCAGATCTTCAAATTATTAATTACAATCTTAGTTTGAAATTAACAATTCGAAGTTCTGTATTTACCAATTACAAGTTCAGATCTTCAACTTATAATTTGCTCTAATAATTTGTATTTAACAATTCGAAGATCTGTATTTGACTATTACAAGTTCAGATCTTTTAATTATTAATTACAATTTTAGTTTGAATTTAACAATTCGAAGTTCTGTATTTACCAATTACAAGTTCAGATCTTCAACTTATAATTTGCAATTATAATTATAAGCTATCAATTTTAAGTTCTGTATTTGACAATTACAAGTTCAGATCTTCAAGTTATAATTTGCACTAATAATTTGTATTTAACAATTCGAAGTTCTGTATTTAACTATTACAAGTTCAGATCTTCAAATTATTAATTACAATCTTAGTTTGAAATTAACAATTCGAAGTTCTGTATTTACCAATTACAAGTTCAGATCTTCAACTTATAATTTGCAATTATAATTATAAGCTATCAATTTTAAGTTCTGTATTTGATAATTACAAGTTCAGATCTACTAATTATTATTTACAATCATAATTTGAAGTTCTGAATTCTAAGTTCTGTATTTGACAATTACAAGTTCAGATCTTCAAGTTATAATTTCCACTAATAATTTGTATTTAACAATTCGGTGTTCTGTATTTGAATATTACAAGTTGAGATCTTCAAATTATTATTAACAATCTTAGTTTGAAATTAACAATTCGAAGTTCTGTATTTACCTATTACAAGTTCAGATCTTCAAGTTATAATTTGCAATTATAATTATATGCTATCAATTCTAAGTTCTGTATTTGACAATTACAAGTTCAGATCTTCCAGTTATAATTTGCAATCATAATTTGAAGTTATGAATTCTAAGTGCTGTATTTGACAATTACAAGTTCAGATCTTCAAGTTATAATTTCCACTAATAATTTGTATTTAACAATTCGGAGTTCTGTATTTGAATATTACAAGTTGAGATCTTCAAATTATTATTTACAATCTTAGTTTGAAATTAACAATTCGAAGATCTGTAATGCTCTATTACAAGTTCAGATCTTCAAGTTATAATTTGCAATTATAATTATAAGCTATCAATTCTAAGTTCTGTATTTGACAATTACAAGTTCAGATCTTCAAGTTATAATTTCCTCTAATAATTTGTATTTAACAATTCGAAGTTCTGTATTTGACTATTACAAGTTCAGATCTTTAAATTATTAATTACAATTTTAGTTTGAAATGAACAATTCGAAGTTTTGTATTTGACTATTACAAGTTCAGATCTTCTAATTATTATTTACAATCATAATTTGAAGTTATGAATTCTAAGTTCTGTATTTGACAATTACAAGTTCAGAACTTCAAGTTATAATTTGCTATCATAATTTGAAGTTATGAATTCTAAGAGCTGTATTTGACAATTACAAGTTCAGATCTTCAAGTTATAATTTGCACTAATAATTTGTGTTTAACAATTCGAAGTTCTGTATTTGAATATTACAAGTTCAGATCTTCAAATTATTAATTACAATCTTAGTTTGAAATTAACAATTCGAAGTTCTGTATTTACCTATTACAAGTTCAGATCTTCAACTTATAATTAGCAATTATAATTATAAGCTATCAATTTTAAGTTCTCTATTAGACAATTACAAGTTCAGATCTTCAAGTTATAATTTGCACTAATAATTTGTATTTAACAATTCGAAGTTCTGTATTTGACAATTACAAGTTCAGATCTTCAAGTAATAATTTGCACTAATAATTTGTATTTAACAATTCGAAATTCTGTATTTGACTATTACAAGTTCAGATCTTCAAATTATTATTTACAATCTTAGTTTGAAATTAACAATTCGAAGTTCTGTATTTACCTATTACAAATTCAGATCTTCAAGTTATAATTTGCAATTATAATTATAAGCTATCAATTTTAAGTTCTGTATTTGACTATTACAAGTTCAGATCTTCAAGTTATAATTTGCAATCATAATTTGAATTTTACAATTCTAAGTTCTGTATTTGACTATTACAAGTTCAGATCTTCAAGTTATAATTAGCAATCATAATTTGAAGTGAGGAATTCTAAGTTCTGTATTTGACAATTACAAGTTAAGATCTTCAAGTTATAATTTGCACTAATAATTTGTATTTAACAATTCGAAGTTCTGTATTTGACTATTACAAGTTCAGATCTTCAAGTTATAATTTGCAATCATAATTTGAATTTTACAATTCTAAGTTCTGTATTTGACTATTACAAGTTCAGATCTTCAAGTTATAATTAGCAATCATAATTTGAAGTGAGGAATTCTAAGTTCTGTATTTGACAATTACAAGTTAAGATCTTCAAGTTATAATTTGCACTAATAATTTGTATTTAACAATTCGAAGTTCTGTATTTGACTATTACAAGTTCAGATCTTCAAATTATTAATTACAATCTTAGTTTGAAATTAACAATTCGAAGTTCTGTATTTACTAATTACAAGTTCAGATCTTCAACTTATAATTTGCAATTATAATTATAAGCTATCAATTTTAAGTTCTGTATTTTACTATTACAAGTTCAGATCTTCTAATTATTATTTACAATAATAATTTGAAGTTATGAGTTCTAAGTTCTGTATTTGACAATTACAAGTTCAGATCTTCAAGATATAATTTGCAATTATAATTTGAAGTTATGAATTCTAAGTGCTGTATTTGACAATTACTAGTTCAGATCTTCAAGTTATAATTTGCACTAATAATTTGTATTTAACAATTCGAAGTTCTGTATTTGACTATTACAAGTTCAGATCTTCAAATTATTAATTACAATCTTAGTTTGAAATTAACAATTCGAAGTTCTGTATTTACCAATTACAAGTTCAGATCTTCAACTTATAATTTGCAATTATAATTATAAGCTATCAATTTTAAGTTCTGTATTTGATAATTACAAGTTAAGATCTTCTAATTATTATTTACAATCATAATTTGAAGTTCTGAATTCTAAGTTCTGTATTTGACAATTACAAGTTCAGATCTTCAAGTTATAATTTCCACTAATAATTTGTATTTAACAATTCGGAGTTCTGTATTTGAATATTACAAGTTGAGATCTTCAAATTATTATTTACAATCTTAGTTTGAAATTAACAATTCGAAGTTCTGTATTTACCTATTACAAGTTCAGATCTTCAAGTTATAATTTGCAATTATAATTATAAGCTATCAATTCTAAGTTCTGTATTTGACAATTACAAGTTCAGATCTTCAAGTTATAATTTGCACTAATAATTTGTATTTAACAATTAGAAGTTCTGTATTTAACTATTACAAGTTCAGATCTTCAAATTATTAATTACAATCTTAGTTTGAAATTACCAATTCGAAGTTCTGTATTTACCTATAACAAGTTCAGATCTTCAACTTATAATTAGCAATTATAATTATAAGCTATCAATTTTAAGTTCTCTATTAGACAATTACAAGTTCAGATCTTCAAGTTATAATTTGCACTAATAATTTGTATTTAACAATTCGGAGTTCTGTATTTGACTATTACAAGTTCAGATCTTCAAATTATTATTTACAATCTTAGTTTGAACTTAACAATTCGAAGATCTGTAATTTACTGTTACAAGTGCAGATCTTCAAGTTATAATTTGCAATTATAATTATAAGCTATCAATTCTAAGTTCTGTATTTGACAATTACAAGTTCAGATCTTCAAGTTATAATTTGCACTAATAATTTGTATTTAACAATTCGAAGTTCTGTATATGACTATTACAAGTTCAGAGGTTCTTATTATTATTTACAATCATAATTTGCAGTTCTGAATTCTAAGTTCTGTATTTGACAATTACAAGTTCAGATCTTCAAGATATAATTTGCAATCATAATTTGAAGTTATGAATTCTAAGTGCTGTATTTGACAATTACAAGTTCAGATCTTCAAGTTATAATTAGCACTAATAATTTGTATTTAACAATTCGAAGTTCTGTATTTGACTATTACAAGTTCAGATCTTCAAATTATTAATTACAATCTTAGTTTGAAAGTAACAATTCGAAGTTCTGTATTTACCAATTACAAGTTCAGATCTTCAACTTATAATTTGCAATTAAAATTATAAGCTATCAATTTTAAGTTCTGTATTTGATAATTACAAGTTCAGATCTTCAAGTTATAATTTGCACTAATAATTAGTATTTAACAATTCGAAGTTCTGTCATCGACAATTACAAGTTCAGATCTCCAAGTTATAATTTGCACTAATAATTTGTATTTAACAATTCGAACTTCTGTATTCGACAATTACAAGTTCAGATCTTCAAGTTATAATTTGCACTAATAATTTGTATTTAACAATTCGAAATTCTGTATTTGACTATTACAAGTTCAGATCTTCAAATTATTATTTACAATCTTAGTTTGAAATTAACAATTCGAAGTTCTGTATTTACCTATTACAAATTCAGATCTTCAAGTTATAATTTGCAATTATAATTATAAGCTATCAATTTTAAGTTCTGTATTTGACTATTACAAGTTCAGATCTTCAAGTTATAATTTGCAATCTTAATTTGAATTTTACAATTCTAAGTTCTGTATTTGACTATTACAAGTTCAGATCTTCAAGTTATAATTAGCAATCATAATTTGTAGTTAGGAATTCTAAGTTCTGTATTTGACAATTTCAAGTTCAGATCTTCAAGTTATAATTTGCACTAATAATTTGTATTTAACAATTCGAAGTTCTGTATTTGACTATTACAAGTTGAGATCTTCTAATTATTATTTACAATAATAATTTGAAGTTATGAGTTCTAAGTTCTGTATTTGACAATTACAAGTTCAGATCTTCAAGATATAATTTGCAATCATAATTTGAAGTTATGAATTCTAAGTGCTGTATTTGACAATTACAAGTTCAGATCTTTAAGTTATAATTTGCACTAATAATTTGTATTTAACAATTCGAAGTTCTGTATTTGACTATTACAAGTTCAGATCTTCAAATTATTAATTACAATCTTAGTTTGAAATTAACATTTCGAAGTTCTGTATTTACCAATTACAAGTTCAGATTTTCAACTTATAATTTGCAATTATAATTATAAGCTATCAATTTTAAGTTCTGTATTTGATAATTACAAGTGCAGATCTTCAAATTATTGTTTACAATCTTAGTTTGAAATTAACAATTCTAAGTGCTGTATTTGACTATTACAAGTTCAGATCTTCTAATTATTATTTACAATCATAATTTGAAGTTATGAATTCTAAGTTCTGTATTTGACAATTACAAGTTCAGAACTTCAAGTTATAATTTGCACTAATAATTTGTGTTTAACAATTAGAAGTTCTGTATTTGAATATTACAAGTTCAGATCTTCAAATTATTAATTACAATCTTAGTTTAAAATTAACAATTCGAAGTTCTGTATTTACCTATTACAAGTTCAGATCTTCAACTTATAATTAGCAATTATAATTATAAGCTATCAATTTTAAGTTCTCTATTAGACAATTACCAGTTCAGATCTTCAAGTTATAATTTGCACTAATAATTTGTATTTAACAATTCGAAGTTCTGTATTTGACAATTACAAGTTCAGATCTTCAAGTTATAATTTGCACTAATAATTTGTATTTAACAATTCGAAATTCTGTATTTGACTATTACAAGTTCAGATCTTCAAATTATTATTTACAATCTTAGTTTGAAATTAACAATTCGAAGTTTTGTATTTACCTATTACAAATTCAGATCTTCAAGTTATAATTTGCAATTATAATTATAAGCTATCAATTTTAAGTTCTGTATTTGACTATTAGAAGTTCAGATCTTCAAGTTATAATTTGCAATCATAATTTGAATTTTACAATTCTAAGTTCTGTATTTGACTATTACAAGTTCAGATCTTCAAGTTATAATTAGCAATCATAATTTGAAGTTAGGAATTCTAAGTTCTGTATTCGACAATTACAAGTTCAGATCTTCAAGTTATAATTTGCACTAATAATTTGTATTTAACAATTCGGAGTTCTGTATTTGACTATTACAAGTTCAGATCTTCAAACTATTAATTACAATCTTAGTTTGAAATTAACAATTAGAAGTTCTATATTTGACTATTACAAGTTCAGATCTTCGAATTATTATTTACAATCTTAGTTTGAAATTAACAATTCGAAGTTCTGTATTTACCTATTACAAGTTCAGATCTTCAAGTTATAATTTGCAATTATAATTATAAGCTATCAATTCTAAGTTCTGTATTTGACAATTACAAGTTCAGATCTTCCAGTTATAATTTGCAATCATAATTTGAAGTTATGAATTCTAAGTGCTGTATTTGACAATTACAAGTTCAGATCTTCAAGTTATAATTTCCACTAATAATTTGTATTTAACAATTCGGAGTTCTGTATTTGAATATTACAAGTTGAGATCTTCAAATTATTATTTACAATCTTAGTTTGAAAGTAACAATTCGAAGTTCTGTAATGCACTATTACAAGTTCAGATCTTCAAGTTATAATTTGCAATTATAATTATAAGCTATCAATTCTAAGTTCTGTATTTGACAATTACAAGTTCAGATCTTCAAGTTATAATTTGCTCTAATAATTTGTATTTAACAATTCGAAGTTCTGTATTTGACTATTACAAGTTCAGATCTTTTAATTATTAATTACAATTTTAGTTTGAATTTAACAATTCGAAGTTCTGTATTTACCAATTACAAGTTCAGATCTTCAACTTATAATTTGCAATTATAATTATAAGCTATCAATTTTAAGTTCTGTATTTGACAATTACAAGTTCAGATCTTCAAGTTATAATTTGCACTAATAATTTGTATTTAACAATTCGAAGTTCTGTATTTAACTATTACAAGTACAGATCTTCAAATTATTAATTACAATCTTAGTTTGAAATTAACAATTCGAAGTTCTGTATTTACCAATTACAAGTTCAGATCTTCAACTTATAATTTGCAATTATAATTATAAGCTATCAATTTTAAGTTCTGTATTTGATAATTACAAGTTCAGATCTACTAATTATTATTTACAATCATAATTTGAAGTTCTGAATTCTAAGTTCTGTATTTGACAATTACAAGTTCAGATCTTCAAGTTATAATTTCCACTAATAATTTGTATTTAACAATTCGGTGTTCTGTATTTGAATATTACAAGTTGAGATCTTCAAATTATTATTTACAATCTTAGTTTGAAATTAACAATTCGAAGTTCTGTATTTACCTATTACAAGTTCAGATCTTCAAGTTATAATTTGCAATTATAATTATATGCTATCAATTCTAAGTTCTGTATTTGACAATTACAAGTTCAGATCTTCCAGTTATAATTTGCAATCATAATTTGAAGTTATGAATTCTAAGTGCTGTATTTGACAATTACAAGTTCAGATCATCAAGTTATAATTTCCACTAATAATTTGTATTTAACAATTCGGAGTTCTGTATTTTAATATTTCAAGTTGAGATCTTCATATTATTATTTACAATCTTAGTTTGAAATTAACAATTCGAAGATCTGTAATGCACTATTACAAGTTCAGATCTTCAAGTTATAATTTGCAATTATAATTATAAGCTATCAATTCTAAGTTCTGTATTTGACAATTACAAGTTCAGAACTTCAAGTTATAATTTGCTATCATAATTTGAAGTTATGAGTTCTAAGAGCTGTATTTGACAATTACAAGTTCAGATCTTCAAGTT
Source organism: Cantharis lateralis (assembly GCA_963170105.1). Taxonomy (NCBI): domain Eukaryota; kingdom Metazoa; phylum Arthropoda; class Insecta; order Coleoptera; family Cantharidae; genus Cantharis; species Cantharis lateralis. Next base: position 23,245,552 of record OY720628.1, read on the forward strand.
ATAATTTGCACTAATAATTTGTGTTTAACAATTCGAAGTTCTGTATTTGAATATTACAAGTTCAGATCTTCAAATTATTAATTACAATTTTAGTTTGAAATGAACAATTCGCAGTTTTGTATTTGACTATTACAAGTTCAGATCTTCTAATTATTATTTACTATCATAATTTGAAGTTATGAATTCTAAGTTCTGTATTTGACAATTACAAGTTCAGAACTTCAAGTTATAATTTGCTATCATAATTTGAAGTTATGAATTCTAAGAGCTGTATTTGACAATTACAAGTTCAGATCTTCAAGTTATAATTTGCACTAATAATTTGTGTTTAACAATTCGAAGTTCTGTATTTGAATATTACAAGTTCAGATCTTCAAATTATTAATTACAATCTTAGTTTGAAATTAACAATTCGAAGTTCTGTATTTACCTATTACAAGTTCAGATCTTCAACTTATAATTAGCAATTATAATTATAAGCTATCAATTTTAAGTTCTCTATTAGACAATTACAAGTTCAGATCTTCAAGTTATAATTTGCACTAATAATTTGTATTTAACAATTCGAAGTTCTGTATTTGACAATTACAAGTTCAGATCTTCAAGTAATAATTTGCACTAATAATTTGTATTTAACAATTCGAAATTCTGTATTTGACTATTACAAGTTCAGATCTTCAAATTATTATTTACAATCTTAGTTTGAAATTAACAATTCGAAGTTCTGTATTTACCTATTACAAATTCAGATCTTCAAGTTATAATTTGCAATTATAATTATAAGCTATCAATTTTAAGTTCTGTATTTGACTATTACAAGTTCAGATCTTCAAGTTATAATTTGCAATCATAATTTGAATTTTACAATTCTAAGTTCTGTATTTGACTATTACAAGTTCAGATCTTCAAGTTATAATTAGCAATCATAATTTGAAGTGAGGAATTCTAAGTTCTGTATTTGACAATTACAAGTTAAGATCTTCAAGTTATAATTTGCACTAATAATTTGTATTTAACAATTCGAAGTTCTGTATTTGACTATTACAAGTTCAGATCTTCAAATTATTAATTACAATCTTAGTTTGAAATTAACAATTCGAAGTTCTGTATTTACCAATTACAAGTTCAGATCTTCAACTTATAATTTGCAATTATAATTATAAGCTATCAATTTTAAGTTCTGTATTTTACTATTACAAGTTCAGATCTTCTAATTATTTTTTACAATAATAATTTGAAGTTATGAGTTCTAAGTTCTGTATTTGACAATTACAAGTTCAGATCTTCAAGATATAATTTGCAATCATAATTTGAAGTTATGAATTCTACCTGCTGTATTTGACAATTACAAGTTCAGATCTTCAAGTTATAATTTGCACTAATAATTTGTATTTAACAATTCGAAGTTCTGTATTTGACTATTACAAGTTCAGATCTTCAAATTATTAATTACAATCTTAGTTTGAAATTAACAATTCGAAGTTCTGTATTTACCAATTACAAGTTCAGATCTTCAACTTATAATTTGCTCTAATAATTTGTATTTAACAATTCGAAGATCTGTATTTGACTATTACAAGTTCAGATCTTTTAATTATTAATTACAATTTTAGTTTGAATTTAACAATTCGAAGTTCTGTATTTACCAATTACAAGTTCAGATCTTCAACTTATAATTTGCAATTATAATTATAAGCTATCAATTTTAAGTTCTGTATTTGACAATTACAAGTTCAGATCTTCAAGTTATAATTTGCACTAATAATTTGTATTTAACAATTCGAAGTTCTGTATTTAACTATTACAAGTTCAGATCTTCAAATTATTAATTACAATCTTAGTTTGAAATTAACAATTCGAAGTTCTGTATTTACCAATTACAAGTTCAGATCTTCAACTTATAATTTGCAATTATAATTATAAGCTATCAATTTTAAGTTCTGTATTTGATAATTACAAGTTCAGATCTACTAATTATTATTTACAATCATAATTTGAAGTTCTGAATTCTAAGTTCTGTATTTGACAATTACAAGTTCAGATCTTCAAGTTATAATTTCCACTAATAATTTGTATTTAACAATTCGGTGTTCTGTATTTGAATATTACAAGTTGAGATCTTCAAATTATTATTAACAATCTTAGTTTGAAATTAACAATTCGAAGTTCTGTATTTACCTATTACAAGTTCAGATCTTCAAGTTATAATTTGCAATTATAATTATATGCTATCAATTCTAAGTTCTGTATTTGACAATTACAAGTTCAGATCTTCCAGTTATAATTTGCAATCATAATTTGAAGTTATGAATTCTAAGTGCTGTATTTGACAATTACAAGTTCAGATCTTCAAGTTATAATTTCCACTAATAATTTGTATTTAACAATTCGGAGTTCTGTATTTGAATATTACAAGTTGAGATCTTCAAATTATTATTTACAATCTTAGTTTGAAATTAACAATTCGAAGATCTGTAATGCTCTATTACAAGTTCAGATCTTCAAGTTATAATTTGCAATTATAATTATAAGCTATCAATTCTAAGTTCTGTATTTGACAATTACAAGTTCAGATCTTCAAGTTATAATTTCCTCTAATAATTTGTATTTAACAATTCGAAGTTCTGTATTTGACTATTACAAGTTCAGATCTTTAAATTATTAATTACAATTTTAGTTTGAAATGAACAATTCGAAGTTTTGTATTTGACTATTACAAGTTCAGATCTTCTAATTATTATTTACAATCATAATTTGAAGTTATGAATTCTAAGTTCTGTATTTGACAATTACAAGTTCAGAACTTCAAGTTATAATTTGCTATCATAATTTGAAGTTATGAATTCTAAGAGCTGTATTTGACAATTACAAGTTCAGATCTTCAAGTTATAATTTGCACTAATAATTTGTGTTTAACAATTCGAAGTTCTGTATTTGAATATTACAAGTTCAGATCTTCAAATTATTAATTACAATCTTAGTTTGAAATTAACAATTCGAAGTTCTGTATTTACCTATTACAAGTTCAGATCTTCAACTTATAATTAGCAATTATAATTATAAGCTATCAATTTTAAGTTCTCTATTAGACAATTACAAGTTCAGATCTTCAAGTTATAATTTGCACTAATAATTTGTATTTAACAATTCGAAGTTCTGTATTTGACAATTACAAGTTCAGATCTTCAAGTAATAATTTGCACTAATAATTTGTATTTAACAATTCGAAATTCTGTATTTGACTATTACAAGTTCAGATCTTCAAATTATTATTTACAATCTTAGTTTGAAATTAACAATTCGAAGTTCTGTATTTACCTATTACAAATTCAGATCTTCAAGTTATAATTTGCAATTATAATTATAAGCTATCAATTTTAAGTTCTGTATTTGACTATTACAAGTTCAGATCTTCAAGTTATAATTTGCAATCATAATTTGAATTTTACAATTCTAAGTTCTGTATTTGACTATTACAAGTTCAGATCTTCAAGTTATAATTAGCAATCATAATTTGAAGTGAGGAATTCTAAGTTCTGTATTTGACAATTACAAGTTAAGATCTTCAAGTTATAATTTGCACTAATAATTTGTATTTAACAATTCGAAGTTCTGTATTTGACTATTACAAGTTCAGATCTTCAAATTATTAATTACAATCTTAGTTTGAAATTAACAATTCGAAGTTCTGTATTTACTAATTACAAGTTCAGATCTTCAACTTATAATTTGCAATTATAATTATAAGCTATCAATTTTAAGTTCTGTATTTTACTATTACAAGTTCAGATCTTCTAATTATTATTTACAATAATAATTTGAAGTTATGAGTTCTAAGTTCTGTATTTGACAATTACAAGTTCAGATCTTCAAGATATAATTTGCAATTATAATTTGAAGTTATGAATTCTAAGTGCTGTATTTGACAATTACTAGTTCAGATCTTCAAGTTATAATTTGCACTAATAATTTGTATTTAACAATTCGAAGTTCTGTATTTGACTATTACAAGTTCAGATCTTCAAATTATTAATTACAATCTTTGTTTGAAATTAACAATTCGAAGTTCTGTATTTACCAATTACAAGTTCAGATCTTCAACTTATAATTTGCAATTATAATTATAAGCTATCAATTTTAAGTTCTGTATTTGATAATTACAAGTTAAGATCTTCTAATTATTATTTACAATCATAATTTGAAGTTCTGAATTCTAAGTTCTGTATTTGACAATTACAAGTTCAGATCTTCAAGTTATAATTTCCACTAATAATTTGTATTTAACAATTCGGAGTTCTGTATTTGAATATTACAAGTTGAGATCTTCAAATTATTATTTACAATCTTAGTTTGAAATTAACAATTCGAAGTTCTGTATTTACCTATTACAAGTTCAGATCTTCAAGTTATAATTTGCAATTATAATTATAAGCTATCAATTCTAAGTTCTGTATTTGACAATTACAAGTTCAGATCTTCCAGTTATAATTTGCAATCATAATTTGAAGTTATGAATTCTAAGTGCTGTATTTGACAATTACAAGTTCAGATCTTCAAGTTATAATTTCCACTAATAATTTGTATTTAACAATTCGGAGTTCTGTATTTGAATATTACAAGTTGAGATCTTCAAATTATTATTTACAATCTTAGTTTGAAATTAACAATTCGAAGTTCTGTAATGCACTATTACAAGTTCAGATCTTCAAGTTATAATTTCCAATTATAATTATAAGCTATCAATTCTAAGTTCTGTATTTGACAATTACAAGTTCAGATCTTCAACTTATAATTTGCAATTATAATTATAAGCTATCAATTTTAAGTTCTGTATTTGACAATTACAAGTTCAGATCTTCAAGTTATAATTTACACTAATAATTTGAATTTAACAATTCGAAGTTCTGTATTTGACTATTACAAGTTCAGATCTTCAAATTATTAATTACAATCTTAGTTTGAAATTAACAATTCGAAGTTCTGTATTTACCAAATACAAGTTCAGATCTTCAACTTATAATTTGCAATTATAATTATAAGCTATCAATTTTAAGTTCTGTATTTGATAATTACAAGTTCAGATCTTCTAATTATTATTTACAATCATAATTTGAAGTTCTGAATTCTAAGTTCTGTATCTGACAATTACAAGTTCAGATCTTCAAGTTATAATTTGCACTAATAATTTGTGTTTAACAATTCGAAGTTCTGTATTTGAATATTACAAGTTCAGATCTTCAAATTATTAATTACAATCTTAGTTTGAAATTAACAATTCGAAGTTCTGTATTTACCAAATACAAGTTCAGATCTTCAACTTATAATTTGCAATTATAATTATAAGCTATCAATTTTAAGTTCTGTATTTGATAATTACAAGTTCAGATCTTCTAATTATTATTTACAATCATAATTTGAAGTTCTGAATTCTAAGTTCTGTATTTGACAATTACAAGTTCAGATCTTCAAGTTATAATTTCCACTAATAATTTGTATTTAACAATTCGGAGTTCTGTATTTGAATATTACAAGTTGAGATCATCAAATTATTATTTACAATCTTAGTTTGTAATTAACAATTCGAAGTTCTGTAATGCACTATTACAAGTTCAGATCTTCAAGTTATAATTTGCAATTATAATTATAAGCTATCAATTCTAAGTTCTGTATTTGACAATTACAAGTTCAGATCTTCAAGTTATAATTTGCTCTAATAATTTGTATCTAACAATTCGAAGTTCTGTATTTGACTATTACAAGTTCAGATCTTTAAATTATTAATTACAATTTTAGTTTGAATTTAACAATTCGAAGTTCTGTATTTACCAATTACAAGTTCAGATCTTCAATTATAATTTGCAATTATAATTATAAGCTATCAATTCTAAGTTCTGTATTTGACTATTACAAGTTCAGATCTGCTAATTATTATTTACAATCATAATTTGAAGTTCTGAATTCTAAGTTCTGTATTTGACAATTACAAGTTCAGATCTTCAAGTTATAATTTCCAATCTAAATTTGAAGTTATGAATTCTAAGTGCTGTATTTGACAATTACAAGTTCAGATCTTCAAGTTATAATTTGCACTAATAATTTGTATTTAACAATTGAAGTTCTGTATTTGACTATTACAAGTTCAGATGTTCTAATTATTATTTACAATCATAATTTGAAGTTATGAATTCTAAGTGCTGTATTTGACAATTACAAGTTCAGATCTTCAAGTTATAATTAGCACTAATAATTGGTATTTAACAATTCGAAGTTCTGTATTTGACTATTACAAGTTCAGATCTTCAAATTATTAATTACAATCTTAGTTTGAAATTAACAATTCGAAGTTCTGTATTTACCAATTACAAGTTCAGATCTTCAACTTATAATTTGCAATTATAATTATAAGCTATCAATTTTAAGTTCTGTATTTGACTATTACAAGTTCAGATCTTCAAGTTATAATTTGCAATCATATTTTGAATTTTACAATTCTAAGTTCTGTATTTGACTATTACAAGTTCAGATCTTCAAGTTATAATTAGCAATCATAATTTGTAGTTAGGAATTCTAAGTTCTGTATTTGACAATTTCAAGTTCAGATCTTCAAGTTATAATTTGCACTAATAATTTGTATTTAACAATTCGAAGTTCTGTATTTGACTATTACAAGTTGAGATCTTCTAATTATTATTTACAATAATAATTTGAAGTTATGAGTTCTAAGTTCTGTATTTGACAATTACAAGTTCAGATCTTCAAGATATAATTTGCAATCATAATTTGAAGTTATGAATTCTAAGTGCTGTATTTGACAATTACAAGTTCAGATCTTTAAGTTATAATTTGCACTAATAATTTGTATTTAACAATTCGAAGTTCTGTATTTGACTATTACAAGTTCAGATCTTCAAATTATTAATTACAATCTTAGTTTGAAATTAACATTTCGAAGTTCTGTATTTACCAATTACAAGTTCAGATATTCAACTTTTAATTTGCAATTATAATTATAAGCTATCAATTTTAAGTTCTGTATTTGATAATTACAAGTTCAGATCTTCAAGTTATAATTTGCACTAATAATTTGTATTTAACAATTCGAAGTTCTGTATTTGACTATTACAAGTTCAGATCTTCAAATTATTATTTACAATCTTAGTTTGAAATTAACAATTCGAAGTTCTGTATTTGACTATTACAAGTTCAGATCTTCTAATTATTATTTACAATCATAATTTGAAGTTATGAATTCTAAGTTCTGTATTTGACAATTACAAGTTCAGAACTTCAAGTTATAATTTGCAATCATAATTTGAAGTTATGAATTCTAAGAGCTGTATTTGACAATTACAAGTTCAGATCTTCAAGTTATAATTTCCACTACTAATTTGTATTTAACAATTCGGAGTTCTGTATTTGAATATTACAAGTTGAGATCTTCAAATTATTATTTACAATCTTAGTTTGAAATTAACAATTCGAAGTTCTGTAATGCACTATTACAAGTTCAGATCTTCAAGTTATAATTTCCAATTATAATTATAAGCTATCAATTCTAAGTTCTGTATTTGACAATTACAAGTTCAGATCTTCAAGTTATAATTTGCTCTAATAATTTGTATTTAACAATTCGAAGTTCTGTATTTGACTATTACAAGTTCAGATCTTCAACTTATAATTTGCAATTATAATTATAAGCTATCAATTTTAAGTTCTGTATTTGACAATTACAAGTTCAGATCTTCAAGTTATAATTTACACTAATAATTTGAATTTAAAAATTCGAAGTTCTGTATTTGACTATTACAAGTTCAGATCTTCAAATTATTAATTACAATCTGAGTTTGAAATTAACAATTCGAAGTTCTGTATTTACCAAATACAAGTTCAGATCTTCAACTTATAATTTGCAATTATAATTATAAGCTATCAATTTTAAGTTCTGTATTTGATAATTACAAGTTCAGATCTTCTAATTATTATTTACAATCATAATTTGAAGTTCTGAATTCTAAGTTCTGTATTTGACAATTACAAGTTCAGATCTTCAAGTTATAATTTGCACTAATAATTTGTGTTTAACAATTCGAAGTTCTGTATTTGAATATTACAAGTTCAGATCTTCAAATTATTAATTACAATCTTAGTTTGAAATTAACAATTCGAAGTTCTGTATTTACCTATTACAAGTTCAGATCTTCAACTTATAATTAGCAATTATAATTATAAGCTATCAATTTTAAGTTCTCTATTAGACAATTACAAGTTCAGATCTTCAAGTTATAATTTGCACTAATAATTTGTATTTAACAATTCGAAGTTCTGTATTTGACAATTACAAGTTCAGATCTTCAAGTAATAATTTGCACTAATAATTTGTATTTAACAATTCGAAATTCTGTATTTGACTATTACAAGTTCAGATCTTCAAATTATTATTTACAATCTTAGTTTGAAATTAACAATTCGAAGTTCTGTATTTACCTATTACAAATTCAGATCTTCAAGTTATAATTTGCAATTATAATTATAAGCTATCAATTTTAAGTTCTGTATTTGACTATTACAAGTTCAGATCTTCAAGTTATAATTTGCAATCATAATTTGAATTTTACAATTCTAAGTTCTGTATTTGACTATTACAAGTTCAGATCTTCAAGTTATAATTAGCAATCATAATTTGAAGTGAGGAATTCTAAGTTCTGTATTTGACAATTACAAGTTAAGATCTTCAAGTTATAATTTGCACTAATAATTTGTATTTAACAATTCGAAGTTCTGTATTTGACTATTACAAGTTCAGATCTTCAATTTATTAATTACAATCTTAGTTTGAAATTAACAATTCGAAGTTCTGTATTTACCAATTACAAGTTCAGATCTTCAACTTATAATTTGCAATTATAATTATAAGCTATCAATTTTAAGTTCTGTATTTGATAATTACAAGTTCAGATCTACTAATTATTATTTACAATCATAATTTGAAGTTCTGAATTCTAAGTTCTGTATTTGACAATTACAAGTTCAGATCTTCAAGTTATAATTTCCACTAATAATTTGTATTTAACAATTCGGTGTTCTGTATTTGAATATTACAAGTTGAGATCTTCAAATTATTATTAACAATCTTAGTTTGAAATTAACAATTCGAAGTTCTGTATTTACCTATTACAAGTTCAGATCTTCAAGTTATAATTTGCAATTATAATTATATGCTATCAATTCTAAGTTCTGTATTTGACAATTACAAGTTCAGATCTTCCAGTTATAATTTGCAATCATAATTTGAAGTTATGAATTCTAAGTGCTGTATTTGACAATTACAAGTTCAGATCTTCAAGTTATAATTTCCACTAATAATTTGTATTTAACAATTCGGAGTTCTGTATTTGAATATTACAAGTTGAGATCTTCAAATTATTATTTACAATCTTAGTTTGAAATTAACAATTCGAAGATCTGTAATGCTCTATTACAAGTTCAGATCTTCAAGTTATAATTTGCAATTATAATTATAAGCTATCAATTCTAAGTTCTGTATTTGACAATTACAAGTTCAGATCTTCAAGTTATAATTTCCTCTAATAATTTGTATTTAACAATTCGAAGTTCTGTATTTGACTATTACAAGTTCAGATCTTTAAATTATTAATTACAATTTTAGTTTGAAATGAACAATTCGAAGTTTTGTATTTGACTATTACAAGTTCAGATCTTCTAATTATTATTTACAATCATAATTTGAAGTTATGAATTCTAAGTTCTGTATTTGACAATTACAAGTTCAGAACTTCAAGTTATAATTTGCTATCATAATTTGAAGTTATGAATTCTAAGAGCTGTATTTGACAATTACAAGTTCAGATCTTCAAGTTATAATTTGCACTAATAATTTGTGTTTAACAATTCGAAGTTCTGTATTTGAATATTACAAGTTCAGATCTTCAAATTATTAATTACAATCTTAGTTTGAAATTAACAATTCGAAGTTCTGTATTTACCTATTACAAGTTCAGATCTTCAACTTATAATTAGCAATTATAATTATAAGCTATCAATTTTAAGTTCTCTATTAGACAATTACAAGTTCAGATCTTCAAGTTATAATTTGCACTAATAATTTGTATTTAACAATTCGAAGTTCTGTATTTGACAATTACAAGTTCAGATCTTCAAGTAATAATTTGCACTAATAATTTGTATTTAACAATTCGAAATTCTGTATTTGACTATTACAAGTTCAGATCTTCAAATTATTATTTACAATCTTAGTTTGAAATTAACAATTCGAAGTTCTGTATTTACCTATTACAAATTCAGATCTTCAAGTTATAATTTGCAATTATAATTATAAGCTATCAATTTTAAGTTCTGTATTTGACTATTACAAGTTCATATCTTCAAGTTATAATTTGCAATCATAATTTGAATTTTACAATTCTAAGTTCTGTATTTGACTATTACAAGTTCAGATCTTCAAGTTATAATTAGCAATCATAATTTGAAGTGAGGAATTCTAAGTTCTGTATTTGACAATTACAAGTTAAGATCTTCAAGTTATAATTTGCACTAATAATTTGTATTTAACAATTCGAAGTTCTGTATTTGACTATTACAAGTTCAGATCTTCAATTTATTAATTACAATCTTAGTTTGAAATTAACAATTCGAAGTTCTGTATTTACCAATTACAAGTTCAGATCTTCAACTTATAATTTGCAATTATAATTATAAGCTATCAATTTTAAGTTCTGTATTTTACTATTACCAGTTCAGATCTTCTAATTATTATTTACAATAATAATTTGAAGTTATGAGTTCTAAGTTCTGTATTTGACAATTACAAGTTCAGATCTTCAAGATATAATTTGCAATTATAATTTGAAGTTATGAATTCTAAGTGCTGTATTTGACAATTACAAGTTCAGATCTTCAAGTTATAATTTGCACTAATAATTTGTATTTAACAATTCGAAGTTCTGTATTTGACTATTACAAGTTCAGATCTTCAAATTATTAATTACAATCTTAGTTTGAAATTAACAATTCGAAGTTCTGTATTTACCAATTACAAGTTCAGATCTTCAACTTATAATTTGCAATTATAATTATAAGCTATCAATTTTAAGTTCTGTATTTGATAATTACAAGTTAAGATCTTCTAATTATTATTTACAATCATAATTTGAAGTTCTGAATTCTAAGTTCTGTATTTGACAATTACAAGTTCAGATCTTCAAGTAATAATTTGCACTAATAATTTGTATTTAACAATTCGAAATTCTGTATTTGACTATTACAAGTTCAGATCTTCAAATTATTATTTACAATCTTAGTTTGAAATTAACAATTCGAAGTTCTGTATTTACCTATTACAAATTCAGATCTTCAAGTTATAATTTGCAATTATAATTATAAGCTATCAATTTTAAGTTCTGTATTTGACTATTACAAGTTCAGATCTTCAAGTTATAATTTGCAATCATAATTTGAATTTTACAATTCTAAGTTCTGTATTTGACTATTACAAGTTCAGATCTTCAAGTTATAATTAGCAATCATAATTTGAAGTGAGGAATTCTAAGTTCTGTATTTGACAATTACAAGTTAAGATCTTCAAGTTATAATTTGCACTAATAATTTGTATTTAACAATTCGAAGTTCTGTATTTGACTATTACAAGTTCAGATCTTCAATTTATTAATTACAATCTTAGTTTGAAATTAACAATTCGAAGTTCTGTATTTACCAATTACAAGTTCAGATCTTCAACTTATAATTTGCAATTATAATTATAAGCTATCAATTTTAAGTTCTGTATTTGATAATTACAAGTTCAGATCTACTAATTATTATTTACAATCATAATTTGAAGTTCTGAATTCTAAGTTCTGTATTTGACAATTACAAGTTCAGATCTTCAAGTTATAATTTCCACTAATAATTTGTATTTAACAATTCGGTGTTCTGTATTTGAATATTACAAGTTGAGATCTTCAAATTATTATTAACAATCTTAGTTTGAAATTAACAATTCGAAGTTCTGTATTTACCTATTACAAGTTCAGATCTTCAAGTTATAATTTGCAATTATAATTATATGCTATCAATTCTAAGTTCTGTATTTGACAATTACAAGTTCAGATCTTCCAGTTATAATTTGCAATCATAATTTGAAGTTATGAATTCTAAGTGCTGTATTTGACAATTACAAGTTCAGATCTTCAAGTTATAATTTCCACTAATAATTTGTATTTAACAATTCGGAGTTCTGTATTTGAATATTACAAGTTGAGATCTTCAAATTATTATTTACAATCTTAGTTTGAAATTAACAATTCGAAGATCTGTAATGCTCTATTACAAGTTCAGATCTTCAAGTTATAATTTGCAATTATAATTATAAGCTATCAATTCTAAGTTCTGTATTTGACAATTACAAGTTCAGATCTTCAAGTTATAATTTCCTCTAATAATTTGTATTTAACAATTCGAAGTTCTGTATTTGACTATTACAAGTTCAGATCTTTAAATTATTAATTACAATTTTAGTTTGAAATGAACAATTCGAAGTTTTGTATTTGACTATTACAAGTTCAGATCTTCTAATTATTATTTACAATCATAATTTGAAGTTATGAATTCTAAGTTCTGTATTTGACAATTACAAGTTCAGAACTTCAAGTTATAATTTGCTATCATAATTTGAAGTTATGAATTCTAAGAGCTGTATTTGACAATTACAAGTTCAGATCTTCAAGTTATAATTTGCACTAATAATTTGTGTTTAACAATTCGAAGTTCTGTATTTGAATATTACAAGTTCAGATCTTCAAATTATTAATTACAATCTTAGTTTGAAATTAACAATTCGAAGTTCTGTATTTACCTATTACAAGTTCAGATCTTCAACTTATAATTAGCAATTATAATTATAAGCTATCAATTTTAAGTTCTCTATTAGACAATTACAAGTTCAGATCTTCAAGTTATAATTTGCACTAATAATTTGTATTTAACAATTCGAAGTTCTGTATTTGACAATTACAAGTTCAGATCTTCAAGTAATAATTTGCACTAATAATTTGGATTTAACAATTCGAAATTCTGTATTTGACTATTACAAGTTCAGATCTTCAAATTATTATTTACAATCTTAGTTTGAAATTAACAATTCGAAGTTCTGTATTTACCTATTACAAATTCAGATCTTCAAGTTATAATTTGCAATTATAATTATAAGCTATCAATTTTAAGTTCTGTATTTGACTATTACAAGTTCAGATCTTCAAGTTATAATTTGCAATCATAATTTGAATTTTACAATTCTAAGTTCTGTATTTGACTATTACAAGTTCAGATCTTCAAGTTATAATTAGCAATCATAATTTGAAGTGAGGAATTCTAAGTTCTGTATTTGACAATTACAAGTTAAGATCTTCAAGTTATAATTTGCACTAATAATTTGTATTTAACAATTCGAAGTTCTGTATTTGACTATTACAAGTTCAGATCTTCAATTTATTAATTACAATCTTAGTTTGAAATTAACAATTCGAAGTTCTGTATTTACCAATTACAAGTTCAGATCTTCAACTTATAATTTGCAATTATAATTATAAGCTATCAATTTTAAGTTCTGTATTTTACTATTACCAGTTCAGATCTTCTAATTATTATTTACAATAATAATTTGAAGTTATGAGTTCTAAGTTCTGTATTTGACAATTACAAGTTCAGATCTTCAAGATATAATTTGCAATTATAATTTGAAGTTATGAATTCTAAGTGCTGTATTTGACAATTACAAGTTCAGATCTTCAAGTTATAATTTGCACTAATAATTTGTATTTAACAATTCGAAGTTCTGTATTTGACTATTACAAGTTCAGATCTTCAAATTATTAATTACAATCTTAGTTTGAAATTAACAATTCGAAGTTCTGTATTTACCAATTACAAGTTCAGATCTTCAACTTATAATTTGCAATTATAATTATAAGCTATCAATTTTAAGTTCTGTATTTGATAATTACAAGTTAAGATCTTCTAATTATTATTTACAATCATAATTTGAAGTTCTGAATTCTAAGTTCTGTATTTGACAATTACAAGTTCAGATCTTCAAGTTATAATTTCCACTAATAATTTGTATTTAACAATTCGGAGTTCTGTATTTGAATATTACAAGTTGAGATCTTCAAATTATTATTTACAATCTTAGTTTGAAATTAACAATTCGAAGTTCTGTATTTACCTATTACAAGTTCAGATCTTCAAGTTATAATTTGCAATTATAATTATAAGCTATCAATTCTAAGTTCTGTATTTGACAATTACAAGTTCAGATCTTCCAGTTATAATTTGCAATCATAATTTGAAGTTATGAATTCTAAGTGCTGTATTTGACAATTACAAGTTCAGATCTTCAAGTTATAATTTCCACTAATAATTTGTATTTAACAATTCGGAGTTCTGTATTTGAATATTACAAGTTGAGATCTTCAAATTATTATTTACAATCTTAGTTTGAAATTAACAATTCGAAGTTCTGTAATGCACTATTACAAGTTCAGATCTTCAAGTTATAATTTCCAATTATAATTATAAGCTATCAATTCTAAGTTCTGTATTTGACAATTACAAGTTCAGATCTTCAAGTTATAATTTGCTCTAATAATTTGTATTTAACAATTCGAAGTTCTGTATTTGACTATTACAAGTTCAGATCTTCAACTTATAATTTGCAATTATAATTATAAGCTATCAATTTTAAGTTCTGTATTTGACAATTACAAGTTCAGATCTTCAAGTTATAATTTACACTAATAATTTGAATTTAACAATTCGAAGTTCTGTATTTGACTATTACAAGTTCAGATCTTCAAATTATTAATTACAATCTTAGTTTGAAATTAACAATTCGAAGTTCTGTATTTACCAAATACAAGTTCAGATCTTCAACTTATAATTTGCAATTATAATTATAAGCTATCAATTTTAAGTTCTGTATTTGATAATTACAAGTTCAGATCTTCTAATTATTATTTACAATCATAATTTGAAGTTCTGAATTCTAAGTTCTGTATTTGACAATTACAAGTTCAGATCTTCAAGTTATAATTTCCACTAATAATTTGTATTTAACAATTCGGAGTTCTGTATTTGAATATTACAAGTTGAGATCTTCAAATTATTATTTACAATCTTAGTTTGAAATTAACAATTCGAAGTTCTGTAATGCACTATTACAAGTTCAGATCTTCAAGTTATAATTTGCAATTATAATTATAAGCTATCAATTCTAAGTTCTGTATTTGACAATTACAAGTTCAGATCTTCAAGTTATAATTTGCTCTAATAATTTGTGTCTAACAATTCGAAGTTCTGTATTTGACTATTACAAGTTCAGATCTTTAAATTATTAATTACAATTTTAGTTTGAATTTAACAATTCGAAGTTCTGTATTTACCAATTACAAGTTCAGATCTTCAACTTATAATTTGCAATTATAATTATAAGCTATCAATTCTAAGTTCTGTATTTGACTATTACAAGTTCAGATCTTCTAATTATTATTTACAATCATAATTTGAAGTTCTGAATTCTAAGTTCTGTATTTGACAATTACAAGTTCAGATCTTCAAGTTATAATTTCCAATCTAAATTTGAAGTTATGAATTCTAAGTGCTATATTTGACAATTACAAGTTCAGATCTTCAAGTTATAATTTGCACTAATAATTTGTATTTAACAATTCGAAGTTCTGTATTTGACTATTACAAGTTCAGATGTTCTAATTATTATTTACAATCATAATTTGAAGTTATGAATTCTAAGTGCTGTATTTGACAATTACAAGTTCAGATCTTCAAGTTATAATTAGCACTAATAATTTGTATTTAACAATTCGAAGTTCTGTATTTGACTATTACAAGTTCAGATCTTCAAATTATTAATTACAATCTTAGTTTGAAGTTAACAATTCGAAGTTCTGTATTTACCAATTACAAGTTCAGATCTTCAACTTATAATTTGCAATTATAATTATAAGCTATCAATTCTAAGTTCTGTATTTGACAATTACAAGTTCAGATCTTCAAGTTATAATTAGCACTAATAATTTGTATTTAACAATTCGAAGTTCTGTATTTGACTATTACAAGTTCAGATCTTCAAATTATTATTTACAATCTTAGTTTGAAATTAACAATTCGAAGTTCTGTATTTACCTATTACAAATTCAGATCTTCAAGTTATAATTTGCAATTATAATTATAAGCTATCAATTTTAAGTTCTGTATTTGACTATTACAAGTTCAGATCTTCAAGTTATAATTTGCAATCATATTTTGAATTTTACAATTCTAAGTTCTGTATTTGACTATTACAAGTTCAGATCTTCAAGTTATAATTAACAATCATAATTTGTAGTTAGGAATTCTAAGTTCTGTATTTGACAATTTCAAGTTCAGATCTTCAAGTTATAATTTGCACTAATAATTTGTATTTAACAATTCGAAGTTCTGTATTTGACTATTACAAGTTGAGATCTTCTAATTATTATTTACAATAATAATTTGAAGTTATGAGTTCTAAGTTCTGTATTTGACAATTACAAGTTCAGATCTTCAAGATATAATTTGCAATCATAATTTGAAGTTATGAATTCTAAGTGCTGTATTTGACAATTACAAGTTCAGATCTTTAAGTTATAATTTGCACTAATAATTTGTATTTAACAATTCGAAGTTCTGTATTTGA
The DNA here is from genome assembly GCA_963170105.1 of Cantharis lateralis. Lineage (NCBI taxonomy): Eukaryota > Metazoa > Arthropoda > Insecta > Coleoptera > Cantharidae > Cantharis > Cantharis lateralis. The sequence goes on from OY720628.1 coordinate 23,262,320, forward strand.
CTATTACAAGTTCAGATCTTCAAATTATTAATTACAATCTTAGTTTGAAATTAACATTTCGAAGTTCTGTATTTACAAATTACAAGTTCAGATATTCAACTTATAATTTGCAATTATAATTATAAGCTATCAATTTTAAGTTCTGTATTTGATAATTACAAGTTCAGATCTTCAAGTTATAATTTGCACTAATAATTTGTATTTACCAATTCGAAGTTCTGTATTTGACTATTACAAGTTCAGATCTTCAAATTATTATTTACAATCTTAGTTTGAAATTAACAATTCGAAGTTCTGTATTTGACTATTACAAGTTCAGATCTTCTAATTATTATTTACAATCCTAATTTGAAGTTATGAATTCTAAGTTCTGTATTTGACAATTACAAGTTCAGAACTTCAAGTTATAATTTGCAATCATAATTTGAAGTTATGAATTCTAAGAGCTGTATTTGACAATTACTAGTTCAGATCTTCAAGTTATAATTTGCACTAATAATTTGTGTTTAACAATTCAAAGTTCTGTATTTGAATATTACAAGTTCAGATCTTCAAATTATTAATTACAATCTTAGTTTGAAATTAACAATTCGAAGTTCTGTATTTACGTATTACAAGTTCAGATCTTCAACTTATAATTAGCAATTATAATTATAAGCTATCAATTTTAAGTTCTCTATTAGACAATTACAAGTTCAGATCTTCAAGTTATAATTTGCACTAATAATTTGTATTTAACAATTCGAAGTTCTGTATTTGACAATTACAAGTTCAGATCTTCAAGTTATAATTTGCACTAATAATTTGTATTTAACAATTCGAAATTCTGTATTTGACTATTACAAGTTCAGATCTTCAAATTATTATTTACAATCTCAGTTTGAAATTAACAATTCGAAGTTCTGTATTTACCTATTACAAATTCAGATCTTCAAGTTATAATTTGCAATTATAATTATAAGCTATCAATTTTAAGTTCTGTATTTGACTATTAGAAGTTCAGATCTTCAAGTTATAATTTGCAATCATAATTTGAATTTTACAATTCTAAGTTCTGTATTTGACTATTACAAGTTCAGATCTTCAAGTTATAATTAGCAATCATAATTTGAAGTTAGGAATTCTAAGTTCTGTATTTGACAATTACAAGTTCAGAACTTCAAGTTATAATTTGCAATCATAATTTGAAGTTATGAATTCTAAGTGCTGTATTTGACAATTACAAGTTCAGATCTTCAAGTTATAATTTGCACTAATAATTTGTATTTAACAATTCGAAGTTCTGAATTTGACTATTACAAGTTCAGATCTTCAAATTATTAATTACAATCTTAGTTTGAAATTACCAATTCGAAGTTCTGTATTTACCTATTACAAGTTCAGATCTTCAACTTATAATTAGCAATTATAATTATAAGCTATCAATTTTAAGTTCTCTATTAGACAATTACAAGTTCAGATCTTCAAGTTATAATTTGCACTAATAATTTGTATTTAACAATTCGGAGTTCTGTATTTGACTATTACAAGTTCAGATCTTCAAATTATTATTTACAATCTTAGTTTGAACTTAACAATTCGAAGATCTGTAATTTACTATTACAAGTTCAGATCTTCAACTTATAATTAGCAATTATAATTATAAGCTATCAATTTTAAGTTCTCTATTAGACAATTACAAGTTCAGATCTTCAAGTTATAATTTGCACTAATAATTTGTATTTAACAATTCGGAGTTCTGTGTTTGAATATTACAAGTTCAGATCTTCAAATTATTAATTACAATCTTAGTTTGAAATTAACAATTCGAAGTTCTGTATTTACCTATTACAAGTTCAGATCTTCAACTTATAATTAGCAATTATAATTATAAGCTATCAATTTTAAGTTCTCTATTAGACAATTACAAGTTCAGATCTTCAAGTTATAATTTGCACTAATAATTTGTATTTAACAATTCGAAGTTCTGTATTTGACAATTACAAGTTCAGATCTTCAAGTTATAATTTGCACTAATAATTTGTATTTAACAATTCGAAATTCTGTATTTGACTATTACAAGTTCAGATCTTCAAATTATTATTTACAATCTTAGTTTGAAATTAACAATTCGAAGTTCTGTATTTACCTATTACAAATTCAGATCTACAAGTTATAATTTGCAATTATAATTATAAGCTATCAATTTTAAGTTCTGTATTTGACTATTAGAAGTTCAGATCTTCAAGTTATAATTTGCAATCATAATTTGAATTTTACAATTCTAAGTTCTGTATTTGACTATTACAAGTTCAGATCTTCAAGTTATAATTAGCAATCATAATTTGAAGTTAGGAATTCTAAGTTCTGTATTTGACAATTACAAGTTCAGAACTTCAAGTTATAATTTGCACTAATAATTTGTATTTAACAATTAGAAGTTCTGTATTTAACTATTACAAGTTCAGATCTTCAAATTATTAATTACAATCTTAGTTTGAAATTACCAATTCGAAGTTCTGTATTTACCTATAACAAGTTCAGATCTTCAACTTATAATTAGCAATTATAATTATAAGCTATCAATTTTAAGTTCTCTATTAGACAATTACAAGTTCAGATCTTCAAGTTATAATTTGCACTAATAATTTGTATTTAACAATTCGGAGTTCTGTATTTGACTATTACAAGTTCAGATCTTCAAATTATTATTTACAATCTTAGTTTGAACTTAACAATTCGAAGATCTGTAATTTACTATTACAAGTGCAGATCTTCAAGTTATAATTTGCAATTATAATTATAAGCTATCAATTCTAAGTTCTGTATTTGACAATTACAAGTTCAGATCTTCAAGTTATAATTTGCACTAATAATTTGTATTTAACAATTCGAAGTTCTGTATATGACTATTACAAGTTCAGAGGTTCTAATTATTATTTACAATCATAATTTGCAGTTCTGAATTCTAAGTGCTGTATTTGACAATTACAAGTTCAGATCTTCAAGATATAATTTGCAATCATAATTTGAAGTTATGAATTCTAAGTGCTGTATTTGACAATTACAAGTTCAGATCTTCAAGTTATAATTAGCACTAATAATTTGTATTTAACAATTCGAAGTTCTGTATTTGACTATTACAAGTTCAGATCTTCAAATTATTAATTACAATCTTAGTTTGAAATTAACAATTCGAAGTTCTGTATTTACCAATTACAAGTTCAGATCTTCAACTTATAATTTGCAATTATAACTATAAGCTATCAATTTTAAGTTCTGTATTTGATAATTACAAGTTCAGATCTTCAAGTTATAATTTGCACTAATAATTAGTATTTAACAATTCGAAGTTCTGTCATCGACAATTACTAGTTCAGATCTCCAAGTTATAATTTGCACTAATAATTAGTATTTAACAATTCGAAGTTCTGTCATCGACAATTACAAGTTCAGATCTACAAGTTATAATTTGCACTAATAATTTGTATTTAACAATTCGAAATTCTGTATTTGACTATTACAAGTTCAGATCTTCAAGTTATAATTAGCAATCATAATTTGTAGTTAGGAATTCTAAGTTCTGTATTTGACAATTTCAAGTTCAGATCTTCAAGTTATAATTTGCACTAATAATTTGTATTTAACAATTCGAAGTTCTGTATTTGACTATTACAAGTTGAGATCTTCTAATTATTAGTTACAATAATAATTTGAAGTTATGAGTTCTAAGTTCTGTATTTGACAATTACAAGTCCAGATCTTCAAGATATAATTTGCAATCATAATTTGAAGTTATGAATTCTAAGTGCTGTATTTGACAATTACAAATTCAGATCTTTAAGTTATAATTTGCACTAATAATTTGTATTTAACAATTCGAAGTTCTGTATTTGACTATTACAAGTTCAGATCTTCAAATTATTAATTACAATCTTAGTTTGAAATTAACATTTCGAAGTTCTGTATTTACCAATTACAAGTTCAGATTTTCAACTTATAATTTGCAATTATAATTATAGGCTATCAATTTTAAGTTCTGTATTTGATAATTACAAGTGCAGATCTTCAAATTATTGTTTACAATCTTAGTTTGAAATTAACAATTCGAAGTTCTGTATTTGACTATTACAAGTTCAGATTTTCTAATTATTATTTACAATCATAATTTGAAGTTATGAATTCTAAGTTCTGTATTTGACAATTACAAGTTCAGAACTTCAAGTTATAATTTGCACTAATAATTTGTGTTTAACAATTAGAAGTTCTGTATTTGAATATTACAAGTTCAGATCTTCAAATTATTAATTACAATCTTAGTTTGAAATTAACAATTCGAAGTTCTGTATTTACCTATTACAAGTTCAGATCTTCAACTTATAATTAGCAATTATAATTATAAGCTATCAATTTTAAGTTCTCTATTAGACAATTACCAGTTCAGATCTTCAAGTTATAATTTGCACTAATAATTTGTATTTAACAATTCGAAGTTCTGTATTTGACAATTACAAGTTCAGATCTTCAAGTTATAATTTGCACTAATAATTTGTATTTAACAATTCGAAATTCTGTATTTGACTATTACAAGTTCAGATCTTCAAACTATTAATTACAATCTTAGTTTGAAATTAACAATTAGAAGTTCTATATTTGACTATTACAAGTTCAGATCTTCGAATTATTATTTACAATCTTAGTTTGAAATTAACAATTCGAAGTTCTGTATTTACCTATTACAAGTTCAGATCTTCAAGTTATAATTTGCAATTATAATTCTAAGCTATCAATTCTAAGTTCTGTATTTGACAATTACAAGTTCAGATCTTCCAGTTATAATTTGCAATCATAATTTGAAGTTATGAATTCTAAGTGCTGTATTTGACAATTACAAGTTCAGATCTTCAAGTTATAATTTCCACTAATAATTTGTATTTAACAATTCGGAGTTCTGTTTTTGAATATTACAAGTTGAGATCTTCAAATTATTATTTACAATCTTAGTTTGAAATTAACAATTCGAAGTTCTGTAATGCACTATTACAAGTTCAGATCTTCAAGTTATAATTTGCAATTATAATTATAAGCTATCAATTCTAAGTTCTGTATTTGACAATTACAAGTTCAGATCTTCAAGTTATAATTTGCTCTAATAATTTGTATTTAACAATTCGAAGTTCTGTATTTAACTATTACAAGTTCAGATCTTCAAATTATTAATTACAATCTTAGTTTGAAATTAACAATTCGAAGTTCGGTATTTACCAATTACAAGTTCAGATCTTCAACTTATAATTTGCAATTATAATTAAAAGCTATCAATTTTAAGTTCTGTATTTGATAATTACAAGTTCAGATCTACTAATTATTATTTACAATCATAATTTGAAGTTCTGAATTCTAAGTTCTGTATTTGACAATTACAAGTTCAGATCTTCAAGTTATAATTTCCACTAATAATTTGTATTTAACAATTCGGTGTTCTGTATTTGAATATTACAAGTTGAGATCTTCAAATTATTATTTACAATCTTAGTTTGAAATTAACAATTCGAAGTTCTGTATTTACCTATTACAAGTTCAGATCTTCAAGTTATAATTTGCAATTATAATTATATGCTATCAATTCTAAGTTCTGTATTTGACAATTACAAGTTCAGATCTTCCAGTTATAATTTGCAATCATAATTTGAAGTTATGAATTCTAAGTGCTGTATTTGACAATTACAAGTTCAGATCTTCAAGTTATAATTTCCACTAATAATTTGTATTTAACACTTCGGAGTTCTGTATTTTAATATTACAAGTTGAGATCTTCAAATTATTATTTACAATCTTAGTATGAAATTAACAATTCGAAGATCTGTAATGCACTATTACAAGTTCAGATCTTCAAGTTATAATTTGCAATTATAATTATAAGCTATCAATTCTAAGTTCTGTATTTGACAATTACAAGTTCAGATCTTCAAGTTATAATTTCCTCTAATAATTTGTATTTAACAATTCGAAGTTCTGTATTTGACTATTACAAGTTCAGATCTTTAAATTATTAATTACAATTTTAGTTTGAATTTAACAATTCTAAGTTCTGTATTTGACAATTACAAGTTCAGATCTTCAAGTTATAATTTGCTCTAATAATTTGTATTTAACAATTCGAAGTTCTGTATTTGACTATTACAAGTTCAGATCTTTAAATTATTAATTACAATTTTAGTTTGAATTTAACAATTCGAAGTTCTGTATTTACCAATTACAAGTTCAGATCTTCAACTTATAATTTGCAATTATAATTATAAGCTATCAATTTTAAGTTCTGTATTTGACAATTACAAGTTCAGATCTTCAAGTTTTAATTTGCACTAATAATTTGTATTTAACAATTCGAAGTTCTGTATTTAACTATTACAAGTTCAGATCTTCAAATTATTAATTACAATCTTAGTTTGAAATTAACAATTCGAAGTTCTGTATTTACCAATTACAAGTTCAGATCTTCAACTTATAATTTGCAATTATAATTATAAGCTATCAATTTTAAGTTCTGTATTTGATAATTACAAGTTCAGATCTACTAATTATTATTTACAATCATAATTTGAAGTTCTGAATTCTAAGTTCTGTATTTGACAATTACAAGTTCAGATCTTCAAGTTATAATTTCCACTAATAATTTGTATTTAACAATTCGGAGTTCTGTATTTGAATATTACAAGTTGAGATCTTCAAATTATTATTTACAATCTTAGTTTGAAATTAACAATTCGAAGTTCTGTATTTACCTATTATAAGTTCAGATCTTCAAGTTATAATTTGCAATTATAATTATAAGCTATCAATTCTAAGTTCTGTATTTGACAATTACAAGTTCAGATCTTCCAGTTATAATTTGCAATCATAATTTGAAGTTATGAATTCTAAGTGCTGTATTTGACAATTACAAGTTCAGATCTTCAAGTTATAATTTCCACTAATAATTTGTATTTAACAATTCGGAGTTCTGTATTTGAATATTACAAGTTGAGATCTTCAAATTATTATTTACAATCTTAGTTTGAAATTAACAATTCGAAGATCTGTAATGCACTATTACAAGTTCAGATCTTCAAGTTATAATTTGCAATTATAATTATAAGCTATCAATTCTAAGTTCTGTATTTGACAATTACAAGTTCAGATCTTCAAGTTATAATTTCCTCTAATAATTTGTATTTAACAATTCGAAGTTCTGTATTTGACTATTACAAGTTCAGATCTTTAAATTATTAATTACAATTTTAGTTTGAATTTAACAATTCGAAGTTCTGTATTTACCAATTACAAGTTCAGATCTTCAACTTATAATTTGCAATTATAATTATAAGCTATCAATTTTAAGTTCTGTATTTGATAATTACAAGTTCAGATCTTCTAATTATTATTTACAATCATAATTTGAAGTTCTGAATTCTAAGTTCTGTATTTGACAATTACAAGTTCAGATCTTCAAGTTATAATTTCCACTAATAATTTGTATTTAACAATTCGGAGTTCTGTATTTGAATATTACAAGTTGAGATCTTCAAATTATTATTTACAATCTTAGTTTGAAATTAACAATTCGAAGTTCTGTAATGCACTATTACAAGTTCAGATCTTCAAGTTATAATTTGCAATTATAATTATAAGCTATCAATTCTAAGTTCTGTATTTGACAATTACAAGTTCAGATCTTCAAGTTATAATTTGCTCTAATAATTTGTATTTAACAATTCGAAGTTCTGTATTTGACTATTACAAGTTCAGATCTTTAAATTATTAATTACAATTTTAGTTTGAATTTAACAATTCGAAGTTCTGTATTTACCAATTACAAGTTCAGATCTTCAACTTATAATTTGCAATTATAATTATAAGCTATCAATTCTAAGTTCTGTATTTGACTATTACAAGTTCAGATCTTCTAATTATTATTTACAATCATAATTTGAAGTTCTGAATTTATTCTAAGTTCTGTATTTGACAATTACAAGTTCAGATCTTCAAATTATAATTTCCAATCATAATTTGAAGTTATGAATTCTAAGTGCTGTATTTGACAATTACAAGTTCAGATCTTCAAGTTATAATTTGCACTAATAATTTGTATTTAACAATTCGAAGTTCTGTATTTGACTATTACAAGTTCAGATCTTTAAATTATTAATTACAATTTTAGTTTGAATTTAACAATTCGAAGTTCTGTATTTACCAATTACAAGTTCAGATCTTCAACTTATAATTTGCAATTATAATTATAAGCTATCAATTTTAAGTTCTGTATTTGACAATTACAAGTTCAGATCTTCAAGTTATAATTTGCACTAATAATTTGTATTTAACAATTCGAAGTTCTGTATTTGACTATTACAAGTTCAGATCTTCAAATTATTAATTACAATCTTAGTTTGAAATTAACAATTCGAAGTTCTGTATTTACCAATTACAAGTTCAGATCTTCAACTTATAATTTGCAATTATAATTATAAGCTATCAATTTTAAGTTCTGTATTTGATAATTACAAGTTCAGATCTTCAAGTTATAATTTGCACTAATAATTTGTGTTTAACAATTCGAAGTTCTGTATTTGACTATTACAAGTTCAGATCTTCAAATTATTATTTACAATCTTAGTTTGAAATGAACAATTCGAAGTTTTGTATTTGACTATTACAAGTTCAGATCTTCTAATTATTATTTACAATCATAATTTAAAGTTATGAATTCTAAGTTCTGTATTTGACAATTACAAGTTCAGAACTTCAAGTTATAATTTGCTATCATAATTTGAAGTTATGAATTCTAAGAGCTGTATTTGACAATTACAAGTTCAGATCTTCAAGTTATAATTTGCACTAATAATTTGTGTTTAACAATTCGAAGTTTTGTATTTGAATATTACAAGTTCAGATCTTCAAATTATTAATTACAATCTTAGTTTGAAATTAACAATTCGAAGTTCTGTATTTACCTATTACAAGTTCAGATCTTCAACTTATAATTAGCAATTATAATTATAAGCTATCAATTTTAAGTTCTCTATTAGACAATTACAAGTTCAGATCTTCAAGTTATAATTTGCACTAATAATTTGTATTTAACAATTCGAAGTTCTGTATTTGACAATTACAAGTTCAGATCTTCAAGTAATAATTTGCACTAATAATTTGTATTTAACAATTCGAAATTCTGTATTTGACTATTACAAGTTCAGATCTTCAAATTATTATTTACAATCATAGTTTGAAATTAACAATTCGAAGTTCTGTATTTACCTATTACAAATTCAGATCTTCAAGTTATAATTTGCAATTATAATTATAAGCTATCAATTTTAAGTTCTGTATTTGACTATTACAAGTTCAGATCTTCAAGTTATAATTTGCAATCATAATTTGAATTTTACAATTCTAAGTTCTGTATTTGACTATTACAAGTTCAGATCTTCAAGTTATAATTAGCAATCATAATTTGAAGTGAGGAATTCTAAGTTCTGTATTTGACAATTACAAGTTAAGATCTTCAAGTTATAATTTGCACTAATAATTTGTATTTAACAATTCGAAGTTCTGTATTTGACTATTACAAGTTCAGATCTTCAAATTATTAATTACAATCTTAGTTTGAAATTAACAATTCGAAGTTCTGTATTTACCAATTACAAGTTCAGATCTTCAACTTATAATTTGCAATTATAATTATAAGCTATCAATTTTATGTTCTGTATTTTACTATTACAAGTTCAGATCTTCTAATTATTATTTACAATAATAATTTGAAGTTATGAGTTCTAAGTTCTGTATTTGACAATTACAAGTTCAGATCTTCAAGATATAATTTGCAATCATAATTTGAAGTTATGAATTCTAAGTGCTGTATTTGACAATTACAAGTTCAGATCTTCAAGTTATAATTTGCACTAATAATTTGTATTTAACAATTGGAAGTTCTGTATTTGACTATTACAAGTTCAGATCTTCAAATTATTAATTACAATCTTAGTTTGAAATTAACAATTCGAAGTTCTGTATTTACCAATTACAAGTTCAGATCTTCAACTTATAATTTGCAATTATAATTATAAGCTATCAATTTTAAGTTCTGTATTTGATAATTACAAGTTCAGATCTTCTAATTATTATTTACAATCATAATTTGAAGTTCTGAATTCTAAGTTCTGTATTTGACAATTACAAGTTCAGATCTTCAAGTTATAATTTCCACTAATAATTTGTATTTAACAATTCGGAGTTCTGTATTTGAATATTACAAGTTGAGATCTTCAAATTATTATTTACAATCTTAGTTTGAAATTAACAATTCGAAGTTCTGTAATGCACTATTACAAGTTCAGATCTTCAAGTTATAATTTCCAATTATAATTATAAGCTATCAATTCTAAGTTCTGTATTTGACAATTACAAGTTCAGATCTTCAAGTTATAATTTGCTCTAATAATTTGTATTTAACAATTCGAAGTTCTGTATTTGACTATTACAAGTTCCGATCTTCAACTTATAATTTGCAGTTATAATTATAAGCTATCAATTTTAAGTTCTGTATTTGACAATTACAAGTTCAGATCTTCAAGTTATAATTTACACTAATAATTTGAATTTAACAATTCGAAGTTCTGTATTTGACTATTACAAGTTCAGATCTTCAAATTATTAATTACAATCTTAGTTTGAAATTAACAATTTGAAGTTCTGTATTTACCAAATACAAGTTCAGATCTTCAACTTATAATTTGCAATTATAATTATAAGCTATCAATTTTAAGTTCTGTATTTGATAATTACAAGTTCAGATCTTCTAATTATTATTTACAATCATAATTTGAAGTTCTGAATTCTAAGTTCTGTATTTGACAATTACAAGTTCAGATCTTCAAGTTATAATTTCCACTAATAATTTGTATTTAACAATTCGGAGTTCTGTATTTGAATATTACAAGTTGAGATCTTCAAATTATTATTTACAATCTTAGTTTGAAATTAACAATTCGAAGTTCTGTAATGCACTATTACAAGTTCAGATCTTCAAGTTATAATTTGCAATTATAATTATAAGCTATCAATTCTAAGTTCTGTATTTGACAATTACAAGTTCAGATCTTCAAGTTATAATTTGCTCTAATAATTTGTATCTAACAATTCGAAGTTCTGTATTTGACTATTACAAGTTCAGATCTTTAAATTATTAATTACAATTTTAGTTTGAATTTAACAATTCGAAGTTCTGTATTTACCAATTACAAGTTCAGATCTTCAACTTATAATTTGCAATTATAATTATAAGCTATCAATTCTAAGTTCTGTATTTGACTATTACAAGTTCAGATCTTCTAATTATTATTTACAATCATAATTTGAAGTTCTGAATTCTAAGTTCTGTATTTGACAATTACAAGTTCAGATCTTCAAGTTATAATTTCCAATCATAATTTGAAGTTATGAATTCTAAGTGCTGTATTTGACAATTACAAGTTCAGATCTTCAAGTTATAATTTGCACTAATAATTTGTATTTAACAATTCGAAGTTCTGTATTTGACTATTACAAGTTCAGATCTTCAAATTATTATTTACAATCTTAGTTTGAACTTAACAATTCGAAGATCTGTAATTTACTATTACAAGTGCAGATCTTCAAGTTATAATTTGCAATTATAATTATAAGCTATCAATTTTAAGTTCTGTATTTGATAATTACAAGTTCAGATCTTCAAGTTATAATTTGCACTAATAATTTGTATTTAACAATTCGAAGTTCTGTATTTACCTATTACAAATTCAGATCTTCAAGTTATAATTTGCAATTATAATTATAAGCTATCAATTCTAAGTTCTGTATTTGACAATTACAAGTTCAGTACTTCAAGTTATAATTTGCACTAATAATTTGTATTTAACAATTCGAAGTTCTGTATATGACTATTACAAGTTCAGATGTTCTAATTATTATTTACAATCATAATTTGAAGTTATGAATTCTAAGTGCTGTATTTGACAATTACAAGTTCAGATCTTCAAGTTATAATTAGCACTAATAATTTGTATTTAACAATTCGAAGTTCTGTATTTGACTATTACAAGTTCAGATCTTCAAATTATTAATTACAATCTTAGTTTGAAATTAACAATTCGAAGTTCTGTATTTACCAATTACAAGTTCAGATCTTCAACTTATAATTTGCAATTATAATTATAAGCTATCAATTTTAAGTTCTGTATTTGATAATTACAAGTTCAGATCTTCAAGTTATAATTTGCACTAATAATTTGTATTTAACAATTCGAAGTTCTGTATTTACCTATTACAAATTCAGATCTTCAAGTTATAATTTGCAATCATAATTTGAATTTTACAATTCTAAGTTCTGTATTTGACTATTACAAGTTCAGATCTTCAAGTTATAATTAGCAATCATAATTTGAAGTGAGGAATTCTAAGTTCTGTATTTGACAATTACAAGTTAAGATCTTCAAGTTATAATTTGCACTAATAATTTGTATTTAACAATTCGAAGTTCTGTATTTGACTATTACAAGTTCAGATCTTCAAATTATTAATTACAATCTTAGTTTGAAATTAACAATTCGAAGTTCTGTATTTACCAATTACAAGTTCAGATCTTCAACTTATAATTTGCAATTATAATTATAAGCTATCAATTTTAAGTTCTGTATTTTACTATTACAAGTTCAGATCTTCTAATTATTATTTACAATAATAATTTGAAGTTATGAGTTCTAAGTTCTGTATTTGACAATTACAAGTTCAGATCTTCAAGATATAATTTGCAATCATAATTTGAAGTTATGAATTCTAAGTGCTGTATTTGACAATTACAAGTTCAGATCTTCAAGTTATAATTTGCACTAATAATTTGTATTTAACAATTGGAAGTTCTGTATTTGACTATTACAAGTTCAGATCTTCAAATTATTAATTACAATCTTAGTTTGAAATTAACAATTCGAAGTTCTGTATTTACCAATTACAAGTTCAGATCTTCAACTTATAATTTGCAATTATAATTATAAGCTATCAATTTTAAGTTCTGTATTTGATAATTACAAGTTCAGATCTTCTAATTATTATTTACAATCATAATTTGAAGTTCTGAATTCTAAGTTCTGTATTTGACAATTACAAGTTCAGATCTTCAAGTTATAATTTCCACTAATAATTTGTATTTAACAATTCGGAGTTCTGTATTTGAATATTACAAGTTGAGATCTTCAAATTATTATTTACAATCTTAGTTTGAAATTAACAATTCGAAGTTCTGTAATGCACTATTACAAGTTCAGATCTTCAAGTTATAATTTCCAATTATAATTATAAGCTATCAATTCTAAGTTCTGTATTTGACAATTACAAGTTCAGATCTTCAAGTTATAATTTGCTCTAATAATTTGTATTTAACAATTCGAAGTTCTGTATTTGACTATTACAAGTTCCGATCTTCAACTTATAATTTGCAGTTATAATTATAAGCTATCAATTTTAAGTTCTGTATTTGACAATTACAAGTTCAGATCTTCAAGTTATAATTTACACTAATAATTTGAATTTAACAATTCGAAGTTCTGTATTTGACTATTACAAGTTCAGATCTTCAAATTATTAATTACAATCTTAGTTTGAAATTAACAATTTGAAGTTCTGTATTTACCAAATACAAGTTCAGATCTTCAACTTATAATTTGCAATTATAATTATAAGCTATCAATTTTAAGTTCTGTATTTGATAATTACAAGTTCAGATCTTCTAATTATTATTTACAATCATAATTTGAAGTTCTGAATTCTAAGTTCTGTATTTGACAATTACAAGTTCAGATCTTCAAGTTATAATTTCCACTAATAATTTGTATTTAACAATTTGGAGTTCTGTATTTGAATATTACAAGTTGAGATCTTCAAATTATTATTTACAATCTTAGTTTGAAATTAACAATTCGAAGTTCTGTAATGCACTATTACAAGTTCAGATCTTCAAGTTATAATTTGCAATTATAATTATAAGCTATCAATTCTAAGTTCTGTATTTGACAATTACAAGTTCAGATCTTCAAGTTATAATTTGCTCTAATAATTTGTATCTAACAATTCGAAGTTCTGTATTTGACTATTACAAGTTCAGATCTTTAAATTATTAATTACAATTTTAGTTTGAATTTAACAATTCGAAGTTCTGTATTTACCAATTACAAGTTCAGATCTTCAACTTATAATTTGCAATTATAATTATAAGCTATCAATTCTAAGTTCTGTATTTGACTATTACAAGTTCAGATCTTCTAATTATTATTTACAATCATAATTTGAAGTTCTGAATTCTAAGTTCTGTATTTGACAATTACAAGTTCAGATCTTCAAGTTATAATTTCCAATCATAATTTGAAGTTATGAATTCTAAGTGCTGTATTTGACAATTACAAGTTCAGATCTTCAAGTTATAATTTGCACTAATAATTTGTATTTAACAATTCGAAGTTCTGTATTTGACTATTACAAGTTCAGATCTTCAAATTATTATTTACAATCTTAGTTTGAACTTAACAATTCGAAGATCTGTAATTTACTATTACAAGTGCAGATCTTCAAGTTATAATTTGCAATTATAATTATAAGCTATCAATTTTAAGTTCTGTATTTGATAATTACAAGTTCAGATCTTCAAGTTATAATTTGCACTAATAATTTGTATTTAACAATTCGAAGTTCTGTATTTACCTATTACAAATTCAGATCTTCAAGTTATAATTTGCAATTATAATTATAAGCTATCAATTCTAAGTTCTGTATTTGACAATTACAAGTTCAGTACTTCAAGTTATAATTTGCACTAATAATTTGTATTTAACAATTCGAAGTTCTGTATATGACTATTACAAGTTCAGATGTTCTAATTATTATTTACAATCATAATTTGAAGTTATGAATTCTAAGTGCTGTATTTGACAATTACAAGTTCAGATCTTCAAGTTATAATTAGCACTAATAATTTGTATTTAACAATTCGAAGTTCTGTATTTGACTATTACAAGTTCAGATCTTCAAATTATTAATTACAATCTTAGTTTGAAATTAACAATTCGAAGTTCTGTATTTACCAATTACAAGTTCAGATCTTCAACTTATAATTTGCAATTATAATTATAAGCTATCAATTTTAAGTTCTGTATTTGATAATTACAAGTTCAGATCTTCAAGTTATAATTTGCACTAATAATTTGTATTTAACAATTCGAAGTTCTGTATTTACCTATTACAAATTCAGATCTTCAAGTTATAATTTGCAATCATAATTTGAATTTTACAATTCTAAGTTCTGTATTTGACTATTACAAGTTCAGATCTTCAAGTTATAATTAGCAATCATAATTTGAAGTGAGGAATTCTAAGTTCTGTATTTGACAATTACAAGTTAAGATCTTCAAGTTATAATTTGCACTAATAATTTGTATTTAACAATTCGAAGTTCTGTATTTGACTATTACAAGTTCAGATCTTCAAATTATTAATTACAATCTTAGTTTGAAATTAACAATTCGAAGTTCTGTATTTACCAATTACAAGTTCAGATCTTCAACTTATAATTTGCAATTATAATTATAAGCTATCAATTTTAAGTTCTGTATTTTACTATTACAAGTTCAGATCTTCTAATTATTATTTACAATAATAATTTGAAGTTATGAGTTCTAAGTTCTGTATTTGACAATTACAAGTTCAGATCTTCAAGATATAATTTGCAATCATAATTTGAAGTTATGAATTCTAAGTGCTGTATTTGACAATTACAAGTTCAGATCTTCAAGTTATAATTTGCACTAATAATTTGTATTTAACAATTGGAAGTTCTGTATTTGACTATTACAAGTTCAGATCTTCAAATTATTAATTACAATCTTAGTTTGAAATTAACAATTCGAAGTTCTGTATTTACCAATTACAAGTTCAGATCTTCAACTTATAATTTGCAATTATAATTATAAGCTATCAATTTTAAGTTCTGTATTTGATAATTACAAGTTCAGATCTTCTAATTATTATTTACAATCATAATTTGAAGTTCTGAATTCTAAGTTCTGTATTTGACAATTACAAGTTCAGATCTTCAAGTTATAATTTCCACTAATAATTTGTATTTAACAATTCGGAGTTCTGTATTTGAATATTACAAGTTGAGATCTTCAAATTATTATTTACAATCTTAGTTTGAAATTAACAATTCGAAGTTCTGTATTTACCTATTACAAGTTCAGATCTTCAAGTTATAATTTGCAATTATAATTATAAGCTATCAATTCTAAGTTCTGTATTTGACAATTACAAGTTCAGATCTTCCAGTTATAATTTGCAATCATAATTTGAAGTTATGAATTCTAAGTGCTGTATTTGACAATTACAAGTTCAGATCTTCAAGTTATAATTTCCACTAATAATTTGTATTTAACAATTCGGAGTTCTGTATTTGAATATTACAAGTTGAGATCTTCAAATTATTATTTACAATCTTAGTTTGAAATTAACAATTCGAAGTTCTGTAATGCACTATTACAAGTTCAGATCTTCAAGTTATAATTTCCAATTATAATTATAAGCTATCAATTCTAAGTTCTGTATTTGACAATTACAAGTTCAGATCTTCAAGTTATAATTTGCTCTAATAATTTGTATTTAACAATTCGAAGTTCTGTATTTGACTATTACAAGTTCCGATCTTCAACTTATAATTTGCAGTTATAATTATAAGCTATCAATTTTAAGTTCTGTATTTGACAATTACAAGTTCAGATCTTCAAGTTATAATTTACACTAATAATTTGAATTTAACAATTCGAAGTTCTGTATTTGACTATTACAAGTTCAGATCTTCAAATTATTAATTACAATCTTAGTTTGAAATTAACAATTTGAAGTTCTGTATTTACCAAATACAAGTTCAGATCTTCAACTTATAATTTGCAATTATAATTATAAGCTATCAATTTTAAGTTCTGTATTTGATAATTACAAGTTCAGATCTTCTAATTATTATTTACAATCATAATTTGAAGTTCTGAATTCTAAGTTCTGTATTTGACAATTACAAGTTCAGATCTTCAAGTTATAATTTCCACTAATAATTTGTATTTAACAATTCGGAGTTCTGTATTTGAATATTACAAGTTGAGATCTTCAAATTATTATTTACAATCTTAGTTTGAAATTAACAATTCGAAGTTCTGTAATGCACTATTACAAGTTCAGATCTTCAAGTTATAATTTGCAATTATAATTATAAGCTATCAATTCTAAGTTCTGTATTTGACAATTACAAGTTCAGATCTTCAAGTTATAATTTGCTCTAATAATTTGTATCTAACAATTCGAAGTTCTGTATTTGACTATTACAAGTTCAGATCTTTAAATTATTAATTACAATTTTAGTTTGAATTTAACAATTCGAAGTTCTGTATTTACCAATTACAAGTTCAGATCTTCAACTTATAATTTGCAATTATAATTATAAGCTATCAATTCTAAGTTCTGTATTTGACTATTACAAGTTCAGATCTTCTAATTATTATTTACAATCATAATTTGAAGTTCTGAATTCTAAGTTCTGTATTTGACAATTACAAGTTCAGATCTTCAAGTTATAATTTCCAATCATAATTTGAAGTTATGAATTCTAAGTGCTGTATTTGACAATTACAAGTTCAGATCTTCAAGTTATAATTTGCACTAATAATTTGTATTTAACAATTCGAAGTTCTGTATTTGACTATTACAAGTTCAGATCTTCAAATTATTATTTACAATCTTAGTTTGAACTTAACAATTCGAAGATCTGTAATTTACTATTACAAGTGCAGATCTTCAAGTTATAATTTGCAATTATAATTATAAGCTATCAATTTTAAGTTCTGTATTTGATAATTACAAGTTCAGATCTTCAAGTTATAATTTGCACTAATAATTTGTATTTAACAATTCGAAGTTCTGTATTTACCTATTACAAATTCAGATCTTCAAGTTATAATTTGCAATTATAATTATAAGCTATCAATTCTAAGTTCTGTATTTGACAATTACAAGTTCAGTACTTCAAGTTATAATTTGCACTAATAATTTGTATTTAACAATTCGAAGTTCTGTATATGACTATTACAAGTTCAGATGTTCTAATTATTATTTACAATCATAATTTGAAGTTATGAATTCTAAGTGCTGTATTTGACAATTACAAGTTCAGATCTTCAAGTTATAATTAGCACTAATAATTTGTATTTAACAATTCGAAGTTCTGTATTTGACTATTACAAGTTCAGATCTTCAAATTATTAATTACAATCTTAGTTTGAAATTAACAATTCGAAGTTCTGTATTTACCAATTACAAGTTCAGATCTTCAACTTATAATTTGCAATTATAATTATAAGCTATCAATTTTAAGTTCTGTATTTGATAATTACAAGTTCAGATCTTCAAGTTATAATTTGCACTAATAATTTGTATTTAACAATTCGAAGTTCTGTATTTACCTATTACAAATTCAGATCTTCAAGTTATAATTTGCAATCATAATTTGAATTTTACAATTCTAAGTTCTGTATTTGACTATTACAAGTTCAGATCTTCAAGTTATAATTAGCAATCATAATTTGAAGTGAGGAATTCTAAGTTCTGTATTTGACAATTACAAGTTAAGATCTTCAAGTTATAATTTGCACTAATAATTTGTATTTAACAATTCGAAGTTCTGTATTTGACTATTACAAGTTCAGATCTTCAAATTATTAATTACAATCTTAGTTTGAAATTAACAATTCGAAGTTCTGTATTTACCAATTACAAGTTCAGATCTTCAACTTATAATTTGCAATTATAATTATAAGCTATCAATTTTAAGTTCTGTATTTTACTATTACAAGTTCAGATCTTCTAATTATTATTTACAATAATAATTTGAAGTTATGAGTTCTAAGTTCTGTATTTGACAATTACAAGTTCAGATCTTCAAGATATAATTTGCAATCATAATTTGAAGTTATGAATTCTAAGTGCTGTATTTGACAATTACAAGTTCAGATCTTCAAGTTATAATTTGCACTAATAATTTGTATTTAACAATTGGAAGTTCTGTATTTGACTATTACAAGTTCAGATCTTCAAATTATTAATTACAATCTTAGTTTGAAATTAACAATTCGAAGTTCTGTATTTACCAATTACAAGTTCAGATCTTCAACTTATAATTTGCAATTATAATTATAAGCTATCAATTTTAAGTTCTGTATTTGATAATTACAAGTTCAGATCTTCTAATTATTATTTACAATCATAATTTGAAGTTCTGAATTCTAAGTTCTGTATTTGACAATTACAAGTTCAGATCTTCAAGTTATAATTTCCACTAATAATTTGTATTTAACAATTCGGAGTTCTGTATTTGAATATTACAAGTTGAGATCTTCAAATTATTATTTACAATCTTAGTTTGAAATTAACAATTCGAAGTTCTGTATTTACCTATTACAAGTTCAGATCTTCAAGTTATAATTTGCAATTATAATTATAAGCTATCAATTCTAAGTTCTGTATTTGACAATTACAAGTTCAGATCTTCCAGTTATAATTTGCAATCATAATTTGAAGTTATGAATTCTAAGTGCTGTATTTGACAATTACAAGTTCAGATCTTCAAGTTATAATTTCCACTAATAATTTGTATTTAACAATTCGGAGTTCTGTATTTGAATATTACAAGTTGAGATCTTCAAATTATTATTTACAATCTTAGTTTGAAATTAACAATTCGAAGTTCTGTAATGCACTATTACAAGTTCAGATCTTCAAGTTATAATTTCCAATTATAATTATAAGCTATCAATTCTAAGTTCTGTATTTGACAATTACAAGTTCAGATCTTCAAGTTATAATTTGCTCTAATAATTTGTATTTAACAATTCGAAGTTCTGTATTTGACTATTACAAGTTCCGATCTTCAACTTATAATTTGCAGTTATAATTATAAGCTATCAATTTTAAGTTCTGTATTTGACAATTACAAGTTCAGATCTTCAAGTTATAATTTACACTAATAATTTGAATTTAACAATTCGAAGTTCTGTATTTGACTATTACAAGTTCAGATCTTCAAATTATTAATTACAATCTTAGTTTGAAATTAACAATTTGAAGTTCTGTATTTACCAAATACAAGTTCAGATCTTCAACTTATAATTTGCAATTATAATTATAAGCTATCAATTTTAAGTTCTGTATTTGATAACTACAAGTTCAGATCTTCTAATTATTATTTACAATCATAATTTGAAGTTCTGAATTCTAAGTTCTGTATTTGACAATTACAAGTTCAGATCTTCAAGTTATAATTTCCACTAATAATTTGTATTTAACAATTCGGAGTTCTGTATTTGAATATTACAAGTTGAGATCTTCAAATTATTATTTACAATCTTAGTTTGAAATTAACAATTCGAAGTTCTGTAATGCACTATTACAAGTTCAGATCTTCAAGTTATAATTTGCAATTATAATTATAAGCTATCAATTCTAAGTTCTGTATTTGACAATTACAAGTTCAGATCTTCAAGTTATAATTTGCTCTAATAATTTGTATCTAACAATTCGAAGTTCTGTATTTGACTATTACAAGTTCAGATCTTTAAATTATTAATTACAATTTTAGTTTGAATTTAACAATTCGAAGTTCTGTATTTACCAATTACAAGTTCAGATCTTCAACTTATAATTTGCAATTATAATTATAAGCTATCAATTCTAAGTTCTGTATTTGACTATTACAAGTTCAGATCTTCTAATTATTATTTACAATCATAATTTGAAGTTCTGAATTCTAAGTTCTGTATTTGACAATTACAAGTTCAGATCTTCAAGTTATAATTTCCAATCATAATTTGAAGTTATGAATTCTAAGTGCTGTATTTGACAATTACAAGTTCAGATCTTCAAGTTATAATTTGCACTAATAATTTGTATTTAACAATTCGAAGTTCTGTATTTGACTATTACAAGTTCAGATCTTCAAATTATTATTTACAATCTTAGTTTGAACTTAACAATTCGAAGATCTGTAATTTACTATTACAAGTGCAGATCTTCAAGTTATAATTTGCAATTATAATTATAAGCTATCAATTTTAAGTTCTGTATTTGATAATTACAAGTTCAGATCTTCAAGTTATAATTTGCACTAATAATTTGTATTTAACAATTCGAAGTTCTGTATTTACCTATTACAAATTCAGATCTTCAAGTTATAATTTGCAATTATAATTATAAGCTATCAATTCTAAGTTCTGTATTTGACAATTACAAGTTCAGTACTTCAAGTTATAATTTGCACTAATAATTTGTATTTAACAATTCGAAGTTCTGTATATGACTATTACAAGTTCAGATGTTCTAATTATTATTTACAATCATAATTTGAAGTTATGAATTCTAAGTGCTGTATTTGACAATTACAAGTTCAGATCTTCAAGTTATAATTAGCACTAATAATTTGTATTTAACAATTCGAAGTTCTGTATTTGACTATTACAAGTTCAGATCTTCAAATTATTAATTACAATCTTAGTTTGAAATTAACAATTCGAAGTTCTGTATTTACCAATTACAAGTTCAGATCTTCAACTTATAATTTGCAATTATAATTATAAGCTATCAATTTTAAGTTCTGTATTTGATAATTACAAGTTCAGATCTTCAAGTTATAATTTGCACTAATAATTTGTATTTAACAATTCGAAGTTCTGTATTTACCTATTACAAATTCAGATCTTCAAGTTATAATTTGCAATTATAATTATAAGCTATCAATTTTAAGTTCTGTATTTGACTATTACAAGTTCAGATCTTCAAGTTATAATTTGCAATCATATTTTGAATTTTACAATTCTAAGTTCTGTATTTGACTATTACAAGTTCAGATCTTCAAGTTATAATTAGCAATCATAATTTGTAGTTAGGAATTCTAAGTTCTGTATTTGACAATTTCAAGTTCAGATCTTCAAGTTATAATTTGCACTAATAATTTGTATTTAACAATTCGAAGTTCTGTATTTGACTATTACAAGTTGAGATCTTCTAATTATTATTTACAATAATAATTTGAAGTTATGAGTTCTAAGTTCTGTATTTGACAATTACAAGTTCAGATCTTCAAGATATAATTTGCAATCATAATTTGAAGTTATGAATTCTAAGTGCTGTATTTGACAATTACAAGTTCAGATCTTTAAGTTATAATTTGCACTAATAATTTGTATTTAACAATTCGAAGTTCTGTATTTGACTATTACAAGTTCAGATCTTCAAATTATTAATTACAATCTTAGTTTGAAATTAACATTTCGAAGTTCTGTATTTACCAATTACAAGTTCAGATATTCAACTTATAATTTGCAATTATAATTATAAGCTATTAATTTTAAGTTCTGTATTTGATAATTACAAGTTCAGATCTTCAAGTTATAATTTGCACTAATAATTTGTATTTAACAATTCGAAGTTCTGTATTTGACTATTACAAGTTCAGATCTTCAAATTATTATTTACAATCTTAGTTTGAAATTAACAATTCGAAGTTCTGTATTTGACTATTACAAGTTCAGATCTTCTAATTATTATTTACAATCATAATTTGAAGTTATGAATTCTAAGTTCTGTATTTGACAATTACAAGTTCAGAACTTCAAGTTATAATTTGCAATCATAATTTGAAGTTATGAATTCTAAGAGCTGTATTTGACAATTACAAGTTCAGATCTTCAAGTTATAATTTGCACTAATAATTTGTGTTTAACAATTCAAAGTTCTGTATTTGAATATTACAAGTTCAGATCTTCAAATTATTAATTACAATCTTAGTTTGAAATTAACAATTCGAAGTTCTGTATTTACCTATTACAAGTTCAGATCTTCAACTTATAATTAGCAATTATAATTATAAGCTATCAATTTTAAGTTCTCTATTAGACAATTACGAGTTCAGATCTTCAAGTTATAATTTGCACTAATAATTTGTATTTAACAATTCGAAGTTCTGTATTTGACAATTACAAGTTCAGATCTTCAAGTTATAATTTGCACTAATAATTTGTATTTAACAATTCGAAATTCTGTATTTGACTATTACAAGTTCAGATCTTCAAATTATTATTTACAATCTTAGTTTGAAATTAACAATTCGAAGTTCTGTATTTACCTATTACAAATTCAGATCTTCAAGTTATAATTTGCAATTATAATTATAAGCTATCAATTTTAAGTTCTGTATTTGACTATTAGAAGTTCAGATCTTCAAGTTATAATTTGCAATCATAATTTGAATTTTACAATTCTAAGTTCTGTATTTGACTATTACAAGTTCAGATCTTCAAGTTATAATTAGCAATCATAATTTGAAGTTAGGAATTCTAAGTTCTGTATTTGACAATTACAAGTTCAGAACTTCAAGTTATAATTTGCAATCATAATTTGAAGTTATGAATTCTAAGTGCTGTATTTGACAATTACAAGTTCAGATCTTCAAGTTATAGTTTGCACTAATAATTTGTATTTAACAATTCGAAGTTCTGTATTTGACTATTACAAGTTCAGATCTTCAAATTATTAATTACAATCTTAGTTTGAAATTACCAATTCGAAGTTCTGTATTTACCTATTACAAGTTCAGATCTTCAACTTATAATTAGCAATTATAATTATAAGCTATCAATTTTAAGTTCTCTATTAGACAATTACAAGTTCAGATCTTCAAGTTATAATTTGCACTAATAATTTGTATTTAACAATTCGGAGTTCTGTATTTGACTATTACAAGTTCAGATCTTCAACTTATAATTAGCAATTATAATTATAAGCTATCAATTTTAAGTTCTCTATTAGACAATTACAAGTTCAGATCTTCAAGTTATAATTTGCACTAATAATTTGTATTTAACAATTCGGAGTTCTGTGTTTGAATATTACAAGTTCAGATCTTCAAATTATTAATTACAATCTTAGTTTGAAATTAACAATTCGAAGATCTGTATTTACCTATTACAAGTTCAGATCTTCAACTTATAATTAGCAATTATAATTATAAGCTATCAATTTTAAGTTCTCTATTAGACAATTGCAAGTTCAGATCTTCAAGTTATAATTTGCACTAATAATTTGTATTTAACAATTCGAAGTTCTGTATTTGACAATTACAAGTTCAGATCTTCAAGTTATAATTTGCACTAATAATTTGTATTTAACAATTCGAAATTCTGTATTTGACTATTACAAGTTCAGATCTTAAAATTATTATTTACAATCTTAGTTTGAAATTAACAATTCGAAGTTCTGTATTTACCTATTACAAATTCAGATCTACAAGTTATAATTTGCAATTATAATTATAAGCTATCAATTTTAAGTTCTGTATTTGACTATTAGAAGTTCAGATCTTCAAGTTATAATTTGCAATCATAATTTGAATTTTACAATTCTAAGTTCTGTATTTGACTATTACAAGTTCAGATCTTCAAGTTATAATTAGCAATCATAATTTGAAGTTAGGAATTCTAAGTTCTGTATTTGACAATTACAAGTTCCGAACTTCAAGTTATAATTTGCAATCATAATTTGAAGTTATGAATTCTAAGTGCTGTATTTGACAATTACAAGTTCAGATCTTCAAGTTATAATTTGCACTAATAATTTGTATTTAACAATTAGAAGTTCTGTATTTAACTATTACAAGTTCAGATCTTCAAATTATTAATTACAATCTTAGTTTGAAATTACCAATTCGAAGTTCTGTATTTACCTATAACAAGTTCAGATCTTCAACTTATAATTAGCAATTATAATTATAAGCTATCAATTTTAAGTTCTCTATTAGACAATTACAAGTTCAGATCTTCAAGTTATAATTTGCACTAATAATTTGTATTTAACAATTCGGAGTTCTGTATTTGACTATTACAAGTTCAGATCTTCAAATTATTATTTACAATCTTAGTTTGAACTTAACAATTCGAAGATCTGTAATTTACTATTACAAGTGCAGATCTTCAAGTTATAATTTGCAATTATAATTATAAGCTATCAATTCTAAGTTCTGTATTTGACAATTACAAGTTCAGATCTTCAAGTTATAATTTGCACTAATAATTTGTATTTAACAATTCGAAGTTCTGTATATGACTATTACAAGTTCAGAGGTTCTAATTATTATTTACAACCATAATTTGCAGTTCTGAATTCTAAGTTCTGTATTTGACAATTACAAGTTCAGATCTTCAAGTTATAATTTGCAATCATAATTTGAAGTTATGAATTCTAAGTGCTGTATTTGACAATTACAAGTTCAGATCTTCAAGTTATAATTAGCACTAATAATTTGTATTTAACAATTCGAAGTTCTGTATTTGACTATTACAAGTTCAGATCTTCAAATTATTAATTACAATCTTAGTTTGAAATTAACAATTCGAAGTTCTGTATTTACCAATTACAAGTTCAGATCTTCAACTTATAATTTGCAATTATAATTATAAGCTATCAATTTTAAGTTCTGTATTTGATAATTACAAGTTCAGATCTTCAAGTTATAATTTGCACTAATAATTAGTATTTAACAATTCGAAGTTCTGTCATCGACAATTACAAGTTCAGATCTCCAAGTTATAATTTGCACTAATAATTTGTATTTAACAATTCGAAGTTCTGTATTCGACAATTACAAGTTCAGATCTTCAAGTTATAATTTGCACTAATAATTTGTATTTAACAATTCGAAATTCTGTATTTGACTATTACAAGTTCAGATCTTCAAATTATTATTTACAATCTTAGTTTGAAATTAACAATTCGAAGTTCTGTATTTACCTATTACAAATTCAGATCTTCAAGTTATAATTTGCAATTATAATTATAAGCTATCAATTTTAAGTTCTGTATTTGACTATTACAAGTTCAGATCTTCAAGTTATAATTTGCAATCATAATTTGATTTTTACAATTCTAAGTTCTGTATTTGACTATTACAAGTTCAGATCTTCAAGTTATAATTAGCAATCATAATTTGTAGTTAGGAATTCTAAGTTCTGTATTTGACAATTTCAAGTTCAGATCTTCAAGTTATAATTTGCACTAATAATTTGTATTTAACAATTCGAAGTTCTGTATTTGACTATTACAAGTTGAGATCTTCTAATTATTATTTACAATAATAATTTGAAGTTATGAGTTCTAAGTTCTGTATTTGACAATTACAAGTTCAGATCTTCAAGATATAATTTGCAATCATAATTTGAAGTTATGAATTCTAAGTGCTGTATTTGACAATTACAAGTTCAGATCTTTAAGTTATAATTTGCACTAATAATTTGTATTTAACAATTCGAAGTTCTGTATTTGACTATTACAAGTTCAGATCTTCAAATTATTAATTACAATCTTAGTTTGAAATTAACAATTCGAAGTTCTGTATTTACCAATTACAAGTTCAGATCTTCAACTTATAATTTGCAATTATAATTAGAAGCTATCAATTTTAAGTTCTGTATTTGATAATTACAAGTTCAGATCTTCAAGTTATAATTTGCACTAATAATTAGTATTTAACAATTCGAAGTTCTGTCATCGACAATTACAAGTTCAGATCTCCAAGTTATAATTTGCACTAATAATTTGTATTTAACAATTCGAAGTTCTGTATTCGACAATTACAAGTTCAGATCTTCAAGTTATAATTTGCACTAATAATTTGTATTTAACAATTCGAAATTCTGTATTTGACTATTACAAGTTCAGATCTTCAAATTATTATTTACAATCTTAGTTTGAAATTAACAATTCGAAGTTCTGTATTTACCTATTACAAATTCAGATCTTCAAGTTATAATTTGCAATTATAATTATAAGCTATCAATTTTAAGTTCTGTATTTGACTATTACAAGTTCAGATCTTCAAGTTATAATTTGCAATCATAATTTGAATTTTACAATTCTAAGTTCTGTATTTGACTATTACAAGTTCAGAACTTCAAGTTATAATTAGCAATCATAATTTGTAGTTAGGAATTCTAAGTTCTGTATTTGACAATTTCAAGTTCAGATCTTCAAGTTATAATTTGCACTAATAATTTGTATTTAACAATTCGAAGTTCTGTATTTGACTATTACAAGTTGAGATCTTCTAATTATTATTTACAATAATAATTTGAAGTTATGAGTTCTAAGTTCTGTATTTGACAATTACAAGTTCAGATCTTCAAGATATAATTTGCAATCATAATTTGAAGTTATGAATTCTAAGTGCTGTATTTGACAATTACAAGTTCAGATCTTTAAGTTATAATTTGCACTAATAATTTGTATTTAACAATTCGAAGTTCTGTATTTGACTATTACAAGTTCAGATCTTCAAATTATTAATTACAATCTTAGTTTGAAATTAACATTTCGAAGTTCTGTATTTACCAATTACAAGTTCAGATTTTCAACTTATAATTTGCAATTATAATTATAAGCTATCAATTTTAAGTTCTGTATTTGATAATTACAAGTGCAGATCTTCAAATT
The DNA here is from genome assembly GCA_963170105.1 of Cantharis lateralis. NCBI lineage: Eukaryota > Metazoa > Arthropoda > Insecta > Coleoptera > Cantharidae > Cantharis > Cantharis lateralis. The sequence goes on from OY720628.1 coordinate 23,289,938, forward strand.
ATTATTTACAATCTTAGTTTGAAATTAACAATTCGAAGTTCTGTATTTGACTATTACAAGTTCAGATCTTCTAATTATTATTTACAATCATAATTTGAAGTTATGAATTCTAAGTTCTGTATTTGACAATTACAAGTTCAGAACTTCAAGTTATAATTTGCACTAATAATTTGTGTTTAACAATTAGAAGTTCTGTATTTGAATATTACAAGTTCAGATCTTCAAATTATTAATTACAATCTTAGTTTGAAATTAACAATTCGAAGTTCTGTATTTACCTATTACAAGTTCAGATCTTCAACTTATAATTAGCAATTATAATTATAAGCTATCAATTTTAAGTTCTCTATTAGACAATTACCAGTTCAGATCTTCAAGTTATAATTTGCACTAATAATTTGTATTTAACAATTCGAAGTTCTGTATTTGACAATTACAAGTTCAGATCTTCAAGTTATAATTTGCACTAATAATTTGTATTTAACAATTCGAAATTCTGTATTTGACTATTACAAGTTCAGATCTTCAAATTATTATTTACAATCTTAGTTTGAAATTAACAATTCGAAGTTCTGTATTTACCTATTACAAATTCAGATCTTCAAGTTATAATTTGCAATTATAATTATAAGCTATCAATTTTAAGTTCTGTATTTGACTATTAGAAGTTCAGATCTTCAAGTTATAATTTGCAATCATAATTTGAATTTTACAATTCTAAGTTCTGTATTTGACTATTACAAGTTCAGATCTTCAAGTTATAATTAGCAATCATAATTTGAAGTTAGGAATTCTAAGTTCTGTATTCGACAATTACAAGTTCAGATCTTCAAGTTATAATTTGCACTAATAATTTGTATTTAACAATTCGAAGTTCTGTATTTGACTATTACAAGTTCAAATCTTCCAATTATTATTTACAATAATAATTTGAAGTTATGAGTTCTAAGTTCTGCATTTGACTATTACAAGTTCAGATCTTCAAGTTATAATTAGCAATCATAATTTGAAGTTAGGAATCTAAGTTCTGTATTAGACAATTACAAGTTCAGATCTTCAAGTTATAATTTGCACTAATAATTTGTATTTAACAATTCGAAGTTCTGTATTTGACTATTACAAGTTCAGATCTTCTAATTATTATTTACAATAATAATTTGAAGTTATGAGTTCTAAGTTCTGTATTTGACAATTACAAGTTCAGATCTTCCAGTTATAATTTGCAATCATAATTTGAAGTTATGAGTTCTAAGTTCTGTATTTGACTATTACAAGTTCAGATCTTCAAATTATTATTTACAATCTTAGTTCGAAATTAACAATTCGAAGTTCTGTATTTGACAATTACAAATTCAGATCTTCAAGTTATAATTAGCAATTATAATTATAAGCTATCAATTTTAAGTTCTGTATTTGACTATTTCAAGTTCAGATCTTCAAGTTATAATTTGCAATCATAATTTGAATTTTACAATTCTAAGTTCTGTATTTGACTATTACAAGTTTAGATCTTCAAGTTATAATTAGCAATCATAATTTGAAGTTATGAATTCTAAGTTCTGTATTTGACTATTACAAGTTCAGATCTTCTAATTATTATTTACAATCATAATTTGAAGTTATGAATTCTAAGTTCTGTATTTGACAATTACAAGTTCAGAACTTCAAGTTATAATTTGCAATCATAATTTGAAGTTATGAATTCTAAGAGCTGTATTTGACAATTACAAGTTCAGATCTTCAAGTTTTAATTTGCACTAATAATTTGTGTTTAACAATTCGAAGTTCTGTATTTGAATATTACAAGTTCAGATCTTCAAATTATTAATTACAATCTTAGTTTGAAATTAACAATACGAAGTTCTGTATTTACCTATTACAAGTTCAGACCTTCAACTTATAATTAGTAATTATAATTATAAGCTATCAATTTTAAGTTCTCTATTAGACAATTACAAGTTCAGATCTTCAAGTTATAATTTGCACTAATAATTTGTATTTAACAATTCGAAGTTCTGTATTTGACAATTACAAGTTCAGATCTTCAAGTTATAATTTGCACTAATAATTTGTATTTAACAATTCGAAATTCTGTATTTGACTATTACAAGTTCAGATCTTCAAATTATTATTTACAATCTTAGTTTGAAATTAACAATTCGAAGTTCTGTATTTACCTATTACAAATTCAGATCTTCAAGTTATAATTTGCAATTATAATTATAAGCTATCAATTTTAAGTTCTGTATTTGAATATTACAAGTTCAGATCTTCAAATTATTAATTACAATCTTAGTTTGAAATTAACAATTCGAAGTTCTGTATTTACCTATTACAAGTTCAGATCTTCAACTTATAATTAGAAATTATAATTATAAGCTATCAATTTTAAGTTCTCTATTAGACAATTACAAGTTCAGATCTTCAATTTATAATTTGCACTAATAATTTGTATTTAACAATTCGAAGTTCTGTATTTGACAATTACAAGTTCAGATCTTCAAGTTATAATTTGCACTAATAATTTGTATTTAACAATTCGAAATTCTGTATTTGACTATTACAAGTTCAGATCTTCAAATTATTATTTACAATCTTAGTTTGAAATTAACAATTCGAAGTTCTGTATTTACCTATTACAAATTCAGATCTTCAAGTTATAATTTGCAATTATAATTATAAGCTATCAATTTTAAGTTCTGTATTTAACTATTACAAGTTCAGATCTTCAAGTTATAATTTGCAATCATAATTTGAATTTTACAATTCTAAGTTCTGTATTTGACTATTACAAGTTCAGATCTTCAAGTTATAATTAGCAATCATAATTTGAAGTTAGGAATTCTAAGTTCTGTATTTGACAATTACAAGTTCAGATCTTCAAGTTATAATTTGCACTAATAATTTGTATTTAACAATTCGAAGTTCTGTATTTGACTATTACAAGTTCAGATCTTCAAGTTATAATTTGCATTCATAATTTGAATTTTACAATTCTAAGTTCTGTATTTGACTATTACAAGTTCAGATCTTCAAGTTATAATTAGCAATCATAATTTGAAGTTAGGAATTCTAAGTTCTGTATTCGACAATTACAAGTTCAGATCTTCAAGTTATAATTTGCACTAATAATTTGTATTTAACAATTCGAAGTTCTGTATTTGACTATTACAAGTTCAGATCTTCCAATTATTATTTACAATAATAATTTGAAGTTATGAGTTCTAAGTTCTGCATTTGACTATTACAAGTTCAGATCTTCAAGTTATAATTAGCAATCATAATTTGAAGTTAGGAATCTAAGTTCTGTATTTGACAATTACAAGTTCAGATCTTCAAGTTATAATTTGCACTAATAATTTGTATTTAACAATTCGAAGTTCTGTATTTGACTATTACAAGTTCAGATCTTCTAATTATTATTTACAATAATAATTTGAAGTTATGAGTTCTAAGTTCTGTATTTGACAATTACAAGTTCAGATCTTCCAGTTATAATTTGCAATCATAATTTGAAGTTATGAGTTCTAAGTTCTGTATTTGACTATTACAAGTTCAGATCTTCAAATTATTATTTACAATCTTAGTTCGAAATTAACAATTCGAAGTTCTGTATTTGACAATTACAAATTCAGATCTTCAAGTTATAATTAGCAATTATAATTATAAGCTATCAATTTTAAGTTCTGTATTTGACAATTTCAAGTTCAGATCTTCAAGTTATAATTTGCAATCATAATTTGAATTTTACAATTCTAAGTTCTGTATTTGACTATTACAAGTTTAGATCTTCAAGTTATAATTAGCAATCATAATTTGAAGTTATGAATTCTAAGTTCTGTATTTGAATATTACAAGTTCAGATCTTCAAATTATTATTTACAATCTTAGTTTGAAATTAACAATTCGAAGTTCTGTATTTACCTATTACAAGTTCAGATCTTCAACTTATAATTAGTAATTATAATTATAAGCTATCAATTTTAAGTTCTCTATTAGACAATTACAAGTTCAGATCTTCAAGTTATAATTTGCACTAATAATTTGTATTTAACAATTCGAAGTTCTGTATTTGACAATTACAAGTTCAGATCTTCAAGTTATAATTTGCACTAATAATTTGTATTTAACAATTCGAAGTTCTGTATTTGACTATTACAAGTTCAGATCTTCAAATTATTATTTACAATCTTAGTTTGAAATTAACAATTCGAAGTTCTGTATTTACCTATTACAAATTCAGATCTTCAAGTTATAATTTGCAATTATAATTATAAGCTATCAATTTTAAGTTCTGTATTTGAATATTACAAGTTCAGATCTTCAAATTATTAATTACAATCTTAGTTTGAAATTAACAATTCGGAGTTCTGTATTTACCTATTACAAGTTCAGATCTTCAACTTATAATTAGAAATTATAATTATAAGCTATCAATTTTAAGTTCTCTATTAGACAATTACAAGTTCAGATCTTCAATTTATAATTTGCACTAATAATTTGTATTTAACAATTCGAAGTTCTGTATTTGACAATTACAAGTTCAGATCTTCAAGTTATAATTTGCACTAATAATTTGTATTTAACAATTCGAAATTCTGTATTTGACTATTACAAGTTCAGATCTTCAAATTATTATTTACAATCTTAGTTTGAAATTAACAATTCGAAGTTCTGTATTTACCTATTACAAATTCAGATCTTCAAGTTATAATTTGCAATTATAATTATAAGCTATCAATTTTAAGTTCTGTATTTGACTATTACAAGTTCAAATCTTCAAGTTATAATTTGCAATCATAATTTGAATTTTACAATTCTAAGTTCTGTATTTGACTATTACAAGTTCAGATCTTCAAGTTATAATTAGCAATCATAATTTGAAGTTAGGAATTCTAAGTTCTGTATTTGACAATTACAAGTTCAGATCTTCAAGTTATAATTTGCACTAATAATTTGTATTTAACAATTCGAAGTTCTGTATTTGACTATTACAAGTTCAGATCTTCAAGTTATAATTTGCATTCATAATTTGAATTTTACAATTCTAAGTTCTGTATTTGACTATTACAAGTTCAGATCTTCAAGTTATAATTAGCAATCATAATTTGAAGTTAGGAATTCTAAGTTCTGTATTCGACAATTACAAGTTCAGATCTTCAAGTTATAATTTGCACTAATAATTTGTATTTAACAATTCGAAGTTCTGTATTTGACTATTACAAGTTCAGATCCTCCAATTATTATTTACAATAATAATTTGAAGTTATGAGTTCTAAGTTCTGCATTTGACTATTACAAGTTCAGATCTTCAAGTTATAATTAGCAATCATAATTTGAAGTTAGGAATCTAAGTTCTGTATTTGACAATTACAAGTTCAGATCTTCAAGTTATAATTTGCACTAATAATTTGTATTTAACAATTCGAAGTTCTGTATTTGACTATTACAAGTTCAGATCTTCTAATTATTATTTACAATAATAATTTGAAGTTAAGAGTTCTAAGTTCTGTATTTGACAATTACAAGTTCAGATCTTCCAGTATTAATTTGCAATCATAATTTGAATTTTACAATTCTAAGTTCTGTATTTGACTATTACAAGTTCAGATCTTCAAGTTATAATTTGCAATCATAATTTGAATTTTACAATTCTAAGTTCTGTATTTGACTATTACAAGTTCAGATCTTCAAGTTATAATTAGCAATCATAATTTGAAGTTAGGAATTCTAAGTTCTGTATTTGACAATTACAAGTTCAGAACTTCAAGTTATAATTTGCAATCATAATTTGAAGTTATGAATTCTAAGTGCTGTATTTGACAATTACAAGTTCAGATCTTCAAGTTATAATTTGCACTAATAATTTGTATTTAACAATTCGAAGTTCTGTATTTAACTATTACAAGTTCAGATCTTCAAATTATTAATTACAATCTTAGTTTGAAATTACCAATTCGAAGTTCTGTATTTACCTATAACAAGTTCAGATCTTCAACTTATAATTAGCAATTATAATTATAAGCTATCAATTTTAAGTTCTCTATTAGACAATTACAAGTTTAGATCTTCAAGTTATAATTTGCACTAATAATTTGTATTTAACAATTCGGAGTTCTGTATTTGACTATTACAAGTTCAGATCTTCAAATTATTATTTACAATCTTAGTTTGAACTTAACAATTCGAAGATCTGTAATTTACTATTACAAGTGCAGATCTTCAAGTTATAATTTGCAATTATAATTATAAGCTATCAATTCTAAGTTCTGTATTTGACAATTACAAGTTCAGATCTTCAAGTTATAATTTGCACTAATAATTTGTATTTAACAATTCGAAGTTCTGTATATGACTATTACAAGTTCAGATGTTCTAATTATTATTTACAATCATAATTTGCAGTTCTGAATTCTAAGTTCTGTATTTGACAATTACAAGTTCAGATCTTCAAGATATAATTTGCAATCATAATTTGAAGTTATGAATTCTAAGTGCTGTATTTGACAATTACAAGTTCAGATCTTCAAATTATTAATTACAATCTTAGTTTGAAATTAACAATTCGAAGTTCTGTATTTACCAATTACAAGTTCAGATCTTCAACTTATAATTTGCAATTATAATTATAAGCTATCAATTTTAAGTTCTGTATTTGATAATTACAAGTTCAGATCTTCAAGTTATAATTTGCACTAATAATTAGTATTTAACAATTCGAAGTTCTGTCATCGACAATTACAAGTTCAGATCTCCAAGTTATAATTTGCACTAATAATTTGTATTTAACAATTCGAAGTTCTGTATTCGACAATTACAAGTTCAGATCTTCAAGTTATAATTTGCACTAATAATTTGAATTTAACAATTCGAAATTCTGTATTTGACTATTACAAGTTCAGATCTTCAAATTATTATTTACAATCTTAGTTTGAAATTAACAATTCGAAGTTCTGTATTTACCTATTACAAATTCAGATCTTCTAGTTATAATTTGCAATTATAATTATAAGCTATCAATTTTAAGTTCTGTAATTGACTATTACAAGTTCAGATCTTCAAGTTATAATTTGCAATCATAATTTGAATTTTACAATTCTAAGTTCTGTATTTGACTATTACAAGTTCAGATCTTCAAGTTATAATTAGCAATCATAATTTGTAGTTAGGAATTCTAAGTTCTGTATTTGACAATTTCAAGTTCAGATCTTCAAGTTATAATTTGCACTAATAATTTGTATTTAACAATTCGAAGTTCTGTATTTGACTATTACAAGTTGAGATCTTCTAATTATTATTTACAATAATAATTTGAAGTTATGAGTTCTAAGTTCTGTATTTGACAATTACAAGTTCAGATCTTCAAGATATAATTTGCAATCATAATTTGAAGTTATGAATTCTAAGTGCTGTATTTGACAATTACAAGTTCAGATCTTTAAGTTATAATTTGCACTAATAATTTGTATTTAACAATTCGAAGTTCTGTATTTGACTATTACAAGTTCAGATCTTCAAATTATTAATTACAATCTTAGTTTGAAATTAACATTTCGAAGTTCTGTATTTACCAATTACAAGTTTAGATTTTCAACTTATAATTTGCAATTATAATTATAAGCTATCAATTTTAAGTTCTGTATTTGATAATTACAAGTGCAGATCTTCAAATTATTATTTACAATCTTAGTTTGAAATTAACAATTCGAAGTTCTGTATTTGACTATTACAAGTTCAGATCTTCTAATTATTATTTACAATCATAATTTGAAGTTATGAATTCTAAGTTCTGTATTTGACAATTACAAGTTCAGAACTTCAAGTTATAATTTGCACTAATAATTTGTGTTTAACAATTAGAAGTTCTGTATTTGAATATTACAAGTTCAGATCTTCAAATTATTAATTACAATCTTAGTTTGAAATTAACAATTCGAAGTTCTGTATTTACCTATAACAAGTTCAGATCTTCAACTTATAATTAGCAATTATAATTATAAGCTATCAATTTTAAGTTCTCTATTAGACAATTACCAGTTCAGATCTTCAAGTTATAATTTGCACTAATAATTTGTATTTAACAATTCGAAGTTCTGTATTTGACAATTACAAGTTCAGATCTTCAAGTTATAATTTGCACTAATAATTTGTATTTAACAATTCGAAATTCTGTATTTGACTATTACAAGTTCAGATCTTCAAATTATTATTTACAATCTTAGTTTGAAATTAACAATTCGAAGTTCTGTATTTACCTATTACAAATTCAGATCTTCAAGTTATAATTTGCAATTATAATTATAAGCTATCAATTTTAAGTTCTGTATTTGACTATTAGAAGTTCAGATCTTCAAGTTATAATTTGCAATCATAATTTGAATTTTACAATTCTAAGTTCTGTATTTGACTATTACAAGTTCAGATCTTCAAGTTATAATTAGCAATCATAATTTGAAGTTAGGAATTCTAAGTTCTGTATTCGACAAATACAAGTTTAGATCTTCAAGTTATAATTTGCACTAATAATTTGTATTTAACAATTCGAAGTTCTGTATTTGACTATTACAAGTTCAAATCTTCCAATTATTATTTACAATAATAATTTGAAGTTATGAGTTCTAAGTTCTGCATTTGACTATTACAAGTTCAGATCTTCAAGTTATAATTAGCAATCATAATTTGAAGTTAGGAATCTAAGATCTGTATTTGACAATTACAAGTTCAGATCTTCAAGTTATAATTTGCACTAATAATTTGTATTTAACAATTCGAAGTTCTGTATTTGACTATTACAAGTTCAGATCTTCTAATTATTATGTACAATAATAATTTGAAGTTATGAGTTCTAAGTTCTGTATTTGACAATTACAAGTTCAGATCTTCCAGTTATAATTTGCAATCATAATTTGAAGTTATGAGTTCTAAGTTCTGTATTTGACTATTACAAGTTCAGATCTTCAAATTATTATTTACAATCTTAGTTCGAAATTAACAATTCGAAGTTCTGTATTTGACAATTACAAATTCAGATCTTCAAGTTATAATTAGCAATTATAATTATAAGCTATCAATTTTAAGTTCTGTATTTGACTATTTCAAGTTCAGATCTTCAAGTTATAATTTGCAATCATAATTTGAATTTTACAATTCTAAGTTCTGTATTTGACTATTACAAGTTTAGATCTTCAAGTTATAATTAGCAATCATAATTTGAAGTTATGAATTCTAAGTTCTGTATTTGACTATTACAAGTTCAGATCTTCAAATTATTATTTACAATCTTAGTTTGAAATTAACAATTCGAAGTTCTGTATTTGACTATTACAAGTTCAGATCTTCTAATTATTATTTACAATCATAATTTGAAGTTATGAATTCTAAGTTCTGTATTTGACAATTACAAGTTCAGAACTACAAGTTATAATTTGCAATCATAATTTGAAGTTATGAATTCTAAGAGCTGTATTTGACAATTACAAGTTCAGATCTTCAAGTTATAATTTGCACTAATAATTTGTGTTTAACAATTCGAAGTTCTGTATTTGAATATTACAAGTTCAGATCTTCAAATTATTAATTACAATCTTAGTTTGAAATTAACAATTCGAAGTTCTGTATTTACCTATTACAAGTTCAGATCTTCAACTTATAATTAGTAATTATAATTATAAGCTATCAATTTTAAGTTCTCTATTAGACAATTACAAGTTCAGATCTTCAAGTTATAATTTGCACTAATAATTTGTATTTAACAATTCGAAGTTCTGTATTTGACAATTACAAGTTCAGATCTTCAAGTTATAATTTGCACTAATAATTTGTATTTAACAATTCGAAATTCTGTATTTGACTATTACAAGTTCAGATCTTCAAATTATTATTTACAATCTTAGTTTGAAATTAACAATTCGAAGTTCTGTATTTACCTATTACAAATTCAGATCTTCAAGTTATAATTTGCAATTATAATTATAAGCTATCAATTTTAAGTTCTGTATTTGACTATTACAAGTTCAGATCTTCAAGTTATAATTTGCAATCATAATTTGAATTTTACAATTCTAAGTTCTGTATTTGACTATTACAAGTTCAGATCTTCAAGTTATAATTAGCAATCATAATTTGAAGTTAGGAATTCTAAGTTCTGTATTTGACAATTACAAGTTCAGATCTTCAAGTTATAATTTGCACTAATAATTTGTATTTAACAATTCGAAGTTCTGTATTTGACTATTACAAGTTCAGATCTTCAAGTTATAATTTGCATTCATAATTTGAATTTTACAATTCTAAGTTCTGTATTTGACTATTACAAGTTCAGATCTTCAAGTTATAATTAGCAATCATAATTTGAAGTTAGGAATTCTAAGTTCTGTATTCGACAATTACAAGTTCAGATCTTCAAGTTATAATTTGCACTAATAATTTGTATTTAACAATTCGAAGTTCTGTATTTGACTATTACAAGTTCAGATCTTCCAATTATTATTTACAATAATAATTTGAAGTTATGAGTTCTAAGTTCTGCATTTGACTATTACAAGTTCAGATCTTCAAGTTATAATTAGCAATCATAATTTGAAGTTAGGAATCTAAGTTCTGTATTTGACAATTACAAGTTCAGATCTTCAAGTTATAATTTGCACTAATAATTTGTATTTAACAATTCGAAGTTCTGTATTTGACTATTACAAGTTCAGATCTTCTAATTATTATTTACAATCTTAGTTCGAAATTAACAATTCGAAGTTCTGTATTTGACAATTACAAATTCAGATCTTCAAGTTATAATTAGCAATTATAATTTTAAGCTATCAATTTTAAGTTCTGTATTTGACTATTTCAAGTTCAGATCTTCAAGTTATAATTTGCAATCATAATTTGAATTTTACAATTCTAAGTTCTGTATTTGACTATTACAAGTTTAGATCTTCAAGTTATAATTAGCAATCATAATTTGAAGTTATGAATTCTAAGTTCTGTATTTGACTATTACAACTTCAGATCTTCAAATTATTATTTACAATCTTAGTTTGAAATTAACAATTCGAAGTTCTGTATTTACCTATTACAAGTTCAGATCTTCAACTTATAATTAGTAATTATAATTATAAGCTATCAATTTTAAGTTCTCTATTAGACAATTACAAGTTCAGATCTTCAAGTTATAATTTGCACTAATAATTTGTATTTAACAATTCGAAGTTCTGTATTTGACAATTACAAGTTCAGATCTTCAAGTTATAATTTGCACTAATAATTTGTATTTAACAATTCGAAGTTCTGTATTTGACTATTACAAGTTCAGATCTTCAAATTATTATTTACAATCTTAGTTTGAAATTAACAATTCGAAGTTCTGTATTTACCTATTACAAGTTCAGATCTTCAACTTATAATTAGTAATTATAATTATAAGCTATCAATTTTAAGTTCTCTATTAGACAATTACAAGTTCAGATCTTCAAGTTATAATTTGCACTAATAATTTGTATTTAACAATTCGAAGTTCTGTATTTGACAATTACAAGTTCAGATCTTCAAGTTATAATTTGCACTAATAATTTGTATTTAACAATTCGAAATTCTGTATTTGACTATTACAAGTTCAGATCTTCAAATTATTATTTACAATCTTAGTTTGAAATTAACAATTCGAAGTTCTGTATTTACCTATTACAAATTCAGATCTTCAAGTTATAATTTGCAATTATAATTATAAGCTATCAATTTTAAGTTCTGTATTTGACTATTACAAGTTCAAATCTTCAAGTTATAATTTGCAATCATAATTTGAATTTAACAATTCTAAGTTCTGTATTTGACTATTACAAGTTCAGATCTTCAAGTTATAATTAGCAATCATAATTTGAAGTTAGGAATTCTAAGTTCTGTATTTGACAATTACAAGTTCAGATCTTCAAGTTATAATTTGCACTAATAATTTGTATTTAACAATTCGAAGTTCTGTATTTGACTATTACAAGTTCAGATCTTCAAGTTATAATTTGCATTCATAATTTGAATTTTACAATTCTAAGTTCTGTATTTGACTATTACAAGTTCAGATCTTCAAGTTATAATTAGCAATCATAATTTGAAGTTAGGAATTCTAAGTTCTGTATTCGACAATTACAAGTTCAGATCTTCAAGTTATAATTTGCACTAATAATTTGTATTTAACAATTCGAAGTTCTGTATTTGACTATTACAAGTTCAGATTTTCCAATTATTATTTACAATAATAATTTGAAGTTATGAGTTCTAAGTTCTGCATTTGACTATTACAAGTTCAGATCTTCAAGTTATAATTAGCAATCATAATTTGAAGTTAGGAATCTAAGTTCTGTATTTGACAATTACAAGTTCAGATCTTCAAGTTATAATTTGCACTAATAATTTGTATTTAACAATTCGAAGTTCTGTATTTGACTATTACAAGTTCAGATCTTCTAATTATTATTTACAATAATAATTTGAAGTTATGAGTTCTAAGTTCTGTATTTGACAATTACAAGTTCAGATCTTCCAGTTATAATTTGCAATCATAATTTGAAGTTATGAGTTCTAAGTTCTGTATTTGACTATTACAAGTTCAGATCTTCAAATTATTATTTACAATCTTAGTTCGAAATTAACAATTCGAAGTTCTGTATTTGACAATTACAAATTCAGATCTTCAAGTTATAATTAGCAATTATAATTATAAGCTATCAATTTTAAGTTCTGGATTTGACTATTTCAAGTTCAGATCTTCAAGTTATAATTTGCAATCATAATTTGAATTTTACAATTCTAAGTTCTGTATTTGACTATTACAAGTTTAGATCTTCAAGTTATAATTAGCAATCATAATTTGAAGTTATGAATTCTAAGTTCTGTATTTGACTATTACAAGTTCAGATCTTCAAATTATTATTTACAATCTTAGTTTGAAATTAACAATTCGAAGTTCTGTATTTGACTATTACAAGTTCAGATCTTCTAATTATTATTTACAATCATAATTTGAAGTTATGAATTCTAAGTTCTGTATTTGACAATTACAAGTTCAGAACTTCAAGTTATAATTTGCAATCATAATTTGAAGTTATGAATTCTAAGAGCTGTATTTGACAATTACAAGTTCAGATCTTCAAGTTATAATTTGCACTAATAATATGTGTTTAACAATTCGAAGTTCTGTATTTGAATATTACAAGTTCAGATCTACAAATTATTAATTACAATCTTAGTTTGAAATTAACAATTCGAAGTTCTGTATTTACCTATTACAAGTTCAGATCTTCAACTTATAATTAGCAATTATAATTATAAGCTATCAATTTTAAGTTCTCTATTAGACAATTACAAGTTCAGATCTTCAAGTTATAATTTGCACTAATAATTTGTATTTAACAATTCGAAGTTCTGTATTTGACAATTACAAGTTCAGATCTTCAAGTTATAATTTGCACTAATAATTTGTATTTAACAATTCGAAATTCTGTATTTGACTATTACAAGTTCAGATCTTCAAATTATTATTTACAATCTTAGTTTGAAATTAACAATTCGAAGTTCTGTATTTACCTATTACAAATTCAGATCTTCAAGTTATAATTTGCAATAATAATTATAAGCTATCAATTTTAAGTTCTGTATTTGACTATTACAAGTTCAGATCTTCAAGTTATAATTTGCAATCATAATTTGAATTTTACAATTCTAAGTTCTGTATTTGACTATTACAAGTTCAGATCTTCAAGTTATAATTAGCAATCATAATTTGAAGTTAGGAATTCTAAGTTCTGTATTCGACAATTACAAGTTCAGATCTTCAAGTTATAATTTGCACTAATAATTTGTATTTAACAATTCGAAGTTCTGTATTTGACTATTACAAGTTCAGATCTTCCAATTATTATTTACCATAATAATTTGAAGTTATGAGTTCTAAGTTCTGCATTTGACTATTACAAGTTCAGATCTTCAAGTTATAATTAGCAATCATAATTTGAAGTTAGGAATCTAAGTTCTGTATTTAACAATTACAAGTTCAGATCTTCAAGTTATAATTTGCACTAATAATTTGTATTTAACAATTCGAAGTTCTGTATTTGACTATTACAAGTTCAGATCTTCTAATTATTATTTACAATAATAATTTGAAGTTATGAGTTCTAAGTTCTGTATTTGACAATTACAAGTTCAGATCTTCCAGTTATAATTTGCAATCATAATTTGAAGTTATGAGTTCTAAGTCCTGTATTTGACTATTACAAGTTCAGATCTTCAAATTATTATTTACAATCTTAGTTCGAAATTAACAATTCGAAGTTCTGTATTTGACAATTACAAATTCAGATCTTCAAGTTATAATTAGCAATTATAATTATAAGCTATCAATTTTAAGTTCTGGATTTGACTATTTCAAGTTCAGATCTTCAAGTTATAATTTGCAATCATAATTTGAATTTTACAATTCTAAGTTCTGTATTTGACTATTACAAGTTTAGATCTTCAAGTTATAATTAGCAATCATAATTTGAAGTTATGAATTCTAAGTTCTGTATTTGACTATTACAAGTTCAGATCTTCAAATTATTATTTACAATCTTAGTTTGAAATTAACAATTCGAAGTTCTGTATTTGACTATTACAAGTTCAGATCTTCTAATTATTATTTACAATCATAATTTGAAGTTATGAATTCTAAGTTCTGTATTTGACAATTACAAGTTCAGAACTTCAAGTTATAATTTGCAATCATAATTTGAAGTTATGAATTCTAAGAGCTGTATTTGACAATTACAAGTTCAGATCTTCAAGTTATAATTTGCACTAATAATATGTGTTTAACAATTCGAAGTTCTGTATTTGAATATTACAAGTTCAGATCTACAAATTATTAATTACAATCTTAGTTTGAAATTAACAATTCGAAGTTCTGTATTTACCTATTACAAGTTCAGATCTTCAACTTATAATTAGCAATTATAATTATAAGCTATCAATTTTAAGTTCTCTATTAGACAATTACAAGTTCAGATCTTCAAGTTATAATTTGCACTAATAATTTGTATTTAACAATTCGAAGTTCTGTATTTGACAATTACAAGTTCAGATCTTCAAGTTATAATTTGCACTAATAATTTGTATTTAACAATTCGAAATTCTGTATTTGACTATTACAAGTTCAGATCTTCAAATTATTATTTACAATCTTAGTTTGAAATTAACAATTCGAAGTTCTGTATTTACCTATTACAAATTCAGATCTTCAAGTTATAATTTGCAATAATAATTATAAGCTATCAATTTTAAGTTCTGTATTTGACTATTACAAGTTTAGATCTTCAAGTTATAATTAGCAATCATAATTTGAAGTTATGAATTCTAAGTTCTGTATTTGACTATTACAAGTTCAGATCTTCAAATTATTATTTACAATCTTAGTTTGAAATTAACAATTCGAAGTTCTGTATTTGACTATTACAAGTTCAGATCTTCTAATTATTATTTACAATCATAATTTGAAGTTATGAATTCTAAGTTCTGTATTTGACAATTACAAGTTCAGAACTTCAAGTTATAATTTGCAATCATAATTTGAAGTTATGAATTCTAAGAGCTGTATTTGACAATTACAAGTTCAGATCTTCAAGTTATAATTTGCACTAATAATATGTGTTTAACAATTCGAAGTTCTGTATTTGAATATTACAAGTTCAGATCAACAAATTATTAATTACAATCTTAGTTTGAAATTAACAATTCGAAGTTCTGTATTTGACAATTACAAGTTCAGATCTTCAAGATATAATTTGCAATCATAATTTGAAGTTATGAATTCTAAGTGCTGTATTTGACAATTACAAGTTCAGATCTTTAAGTTATAATTTGCACTAATAATTTGTATTTAACAATTCGAAGTTCTGTATTTGACTATTACAAGTTCAGATCTTCAAATTATTAATTACAATCTTAGTTTGAAATTAACATTTCGAAGTTCTGTATTTACCAATTACAAGTTCAGATTTTCAACTTATAATTTGCAATTATAATTATAAGCTATCAATTTTAAGTTCTGTATTTGATAATTACAAGTTCAGATCTTCAAGTTATAATTTGCACTAATAATTTGTATTTAACAATTCGAAGTTCTGTATTTGACTATTACAAGTTCAGATCTTCAAATTATTATTTACAATCTTAGTTTGAAGTTAACAATTCGAAGTTCTGTATTTGACTATTACAAGTTCAGATCTTCTAATTATTATTTACAATCATAATTTGAAGTTATGAATTCTAAGTTCTGTATTTGACAATTACAAGTTCAGAACTTCAAGTTATAATTTGCAATCATAATTTGAAGTTATGAATTCTAAGAGCTGTATTTGACAATTACAAGTTCAGATCTTCAAGTTATAATTTGCACTAATAATTTGTGTTTAACAATTCGAAGTTCTGTATTTGAATATTACAAGTTCAGATCTTCAAATTATTAATTACAATCTTAGTTTGAAATTAACAATTCGAAGTTCTGTCGTATTTACCTATTACAAGTTCAGATCTTCAACTTATAATTAGTAATTATAATTATAAGCTATCAATTTTAAGTTCTCTATTAGACAATTACAAGTTCAGATCTTCAAGTTATAATTTGCACTAATAATTTGTATTTAACAATTCGAAATTCTGTATTTGACTATTACAAGTTCAGATCTTCAAATTATTATTTACAATCTGAGTTTGAAATTAACAATTCGAAGTTCTGTATTTACCTATTACAAATTCAGATCTTCAAGTTATAATTTGCAATTATAATTATAAGCTATCAATTTTAAGTTCTGTATTTGACTATTAGAAGTTCAGATCTTCAAGTTATAATTTGGAATCATAATTTGAATTTTACAATTCTAAGTTCTGTATTTGACTATTACAAGTTCAGGGGGTCAGATGGAGCAGTGACGCGTCACTTACAGCCTCTCCTGCTCAATTCCTACTCGCACCTCCATGCTGGCGGCCCCTGGTAACCTGTGGATAATCCTCAAAGATCGGGTAACCAACCCCGGTGGATGGGGGGAATCTGCAGGGCTAAAGCGAGAGGGAGACAATTCCTTCGGGTTGGACGAGAGGCCAGCACCCTCTCACCGTAAAAACTTAAATTCGCTAAAAATCCCAGAAATAAGCCTCGGAAATCGGACGGATACTCAAGTCGACGAAACCAGCAACGAAAACGGACTATGAATATGGAAATATGGAATGTTCAGGGTATCAGAAACAAGAAAGAAGAAATAATCTTAGAACTCATACAGCAGAAAATAGATATAGCAGTCCTCTCAGAAACAAAAAAGAAAGGAAATGGAATCGAAAAAATTAGAGAATTTCTACATCTATACAGTGGAGTTGAAGAGAGCGATAGAGCGAAAGCAGGCGTATCCATTATAATACATAAAAAAATTGAAAAATATGTCAAATCGTGGGAACCAATAAACGAACGTATCATTCAATTGACGATTCTCATTAGGGGAAGAACTATAACCATTCTCGGAATCTATGCACCAAACGATGACGCAACGGTCCAAGTAAAAGAAGGTTTTGAAGATATCCTAAGAAATACCATGGATAGAATTCCAAAATGTCACGAAATCGTCATTGCTGGAGATTTAAACGGCAGAGTAGGAAAGCAAAGAAACAGCAAAGTAGTAGGTATTCATGGAGAAGAAAGAGTGAATGATAACGGCCAGCGATTGATAAACTTTTGCGAACAGTACGATCTAAAAATTACGAACACATTTTTCGCGCATAAAGATATACACAAATTTACATGGTACCAACATACTAGAGGACTTAAATCAATTATTGACTACCTTATTACGAAACAGCAGTCCGGTATAAAAATCCAAGATGTGAGGGTATATAGAGGTGCCGAATGCGGATCAGACCACTGCTTACTGATTTCAAAAATATACATTCCATTTATAGTCTCCGATGCTCCAAAAGATGAAAAAGAAACGATAGTTAAAATTAAGAAGTATAATATCGAGAGCTTTGCACATGATAGTACCAAATACTTGTTCGGCAGAAGATTAGAAGAAAAACTTACAATAATGGAGCGGACAACGGAAGAGGAATACGAGCATATAACAGCCTGTATATTGCAATCTGCACAGGAATCGCTAGGAACACAAAATCCTAAGATAAACAAACCTTATTGGTGGGACGAAGATATTGAGCAACAAATTAAAACAAAGAAACAACTATATCAAAAACTTCTTCAAAAGAATGACATCGAATCTAAAGAAGAATATAAACGAGCCAATAGAGAGGTGAAGAAACTCGTAATAAATAAGAAAAACTTAAGCTGGACAAAAAAATGCGATGATATAGAACAATATATAGGCGGAACTCGAAGTTCGGAGGCTTGGAAGACAATAAAATCCGTAAGAACATCTAGTAAATCGGGAATTAACCTGGGAAGCATTAAAAAACATGAATGGACACAACACTTTGAAAGGTTGCTACAAGAAAAAAGACTGGCATTCATGAAAGAACAGAAACAACAGGTAACACAAGTAGATGAAATGCACCTGAAAATTGAACGAGTTGAAGAAGCAATAGCGGCTACTAAGCTTAAGAAATCACCAGGACCAGGAGGAATACATCCAGAATTTCTAAGAAATGGGCCAAAGAAGTTGATAGAAATGCTAAGATCTTTGTACGAAAGATGCCTGAATGGAGAGAAAACTCCAAAAGAATGGAAAACCTCATATATAACCACCATACATAAAAAAGGTCCAAAAAACGATCCAAATAACTATCGGGGTATAGCGGTTATTCCAACAATAGGCAGAATATACGCACGAATTCTTAGAAATTTGGTGGAGGAAGACATTAAAGATGATCAACCCGAGGAACAAGCAGGTTTTAGAGCCGGAAGATCAACTGTGGATAACTTGTTTACTTTAAAAATCGCTCTAGAAAAGCGAATACAACGAAGTCGAGAAACACACCTAGCCCTTATTGACTTGGAGAAAGCATATGACAACGTTCCCATATCACAGCTATGGATAGAAATACAAAAACTCAACATAAGACCCACCCTAATCCGAGCTATTCAAGAATATTATAGAGAAAACTATGCCGCGGTAAAAGTGGAAAACAGTGTTACAGAAATGTTTCAAACCACCAAAGGATTAAGACAGGGATGTCCACTATCGCCCACTCTATTCAAAATTTATCTTAACGAAATCCTACAGGGATGGACAAAAAAATGCAGAAATATGGGACTACGAGTGGGAGACGACATACTCTACATCTTATTTTTCGCGGACGACCAGGTTGTGATAGCGGAAGATGAGCAAGATCTTAGTTATATGATTAGGAAACTCCAGGAAGAGTACACAAAAGCCGGACTCACTATGAACCTCACCAAGTGCGAATATCTAACTGTTGGAAGTAAAGAATGTAATGACCTGCCACTCGAAACAAATAAAATAAAAGGAGTAACAAAATGCAGATATCTGGGAGTCATACTGAATAAGGAAGGTAACAGTAATGACGAAATAAAAGATCGAATAAATAAGGGCAGAAAAGCGATAGGAGCACTAAATTCAATTCTATGGGAGAGGAATATAAGGAAAGAAACCAAAAAAAGAATTTACACATCTATAGTCCGAAGTGTGTTGATGTACGGCGCGGAAGTGTGGGATCTAAGTTCAATAAATAGACGAAAATTGCTGGCCACAGAAATGGACTGCTTAAGAAGAAGTTGCAGAAGATCGAGAATAAAAAGAATAAGGAATGAATGTATAAGAAGAAGCATGAATAGCGGAAGAAATCGAAAAGAGACAACTTATATGGTTCGGCCATACAAAGAGAATGGGGGAGGATAGATGGCCGCGAAAAGTATTGGAATGGATACCGCCAGAACGGAGAAAAAGAGGACGGCCTAAGAGAAGCTGGAGAGATGATATAGATGGGGCGATGATTTCCAGAAATATAAACGAAGAGTTATGCCGGGATAGACAGAGATGGAAACTGGGAACGGAGAGGCGGCTCCAGCCGTAGAAAACCGTATATATATATAATTTGTATTTAACAATTCGAAGTTCTGTATTTGACTATTACAAGTTCAGATCTTCAAATTATTATTTACAATCTTAGTTTGAAATTAACAATTCGAAGTTCTGTATTTGACTATTACAAGTTCAGATCTTCTAATTATTATTTACAATCATAATTTGAAGTTATGAATTCTAAGTTCTGTATTTGACAATTACAAGTTCAGAACTTCAAGTTATAATTTGCAATCATAATTTGAAGTTATGAATTCTAAGAGCTGTATTTGACAATTACAAGTTCAGATCTTCAAGTTATAATTTGCACTAATAATTTGTGTTTAACAATTCGAAGTTCTGTATTTGAATATTACAAGTTCAGATCTTCAAATTATTAATTACAATCTTAGTTTGAAATTAACAATTCGAAGTTCTGTATTTACCTATTACAAGTTCAGATCTTCAACTTATAATTAGCAATTATAATTATAAGCTATCAATTTTAAGTTCTCTATTAGACAATTACAAGTTCAGATCTTCAAGTTATAATTTGCACTAATAATTTGTATTTAACAATTCGAAATTCTGTATTTGACTATTACAAGTTCAGATCTTCAAATTATTATTTGCAATCTTAGTTTGAAATTAACAATTCGAAGTTCTGTATTTACCTATTACAAATTCAGATCTTCAAGTTATAATTTGCAATTATAATTATAAGCTATCAATTTTAAGTTCTGTATTTGACTATTAGAAGTTCAGATCTTCAAGTTATAATTTGCAATCATAATTTGAATTTTACAATTCTAAGTTCTGTATTTGACTATTACAAGTTCAGATCTTCAAGTTATAATTAGCAATCATAATTTGAAGTTAGGAATTCTAAGTTCTGTATTTGACAATTACAAGTTCAGATCTTCAAGTTATAATTTGCCCTAATAATTTGTATTTAACAATTCGAAGTTCTGTATTTGACTATTACAAGTTCAGATCTTCTAATTATTATTTACAATAATAATTTGAAGTTATGAGTTCTAAGTTCTGTATTTGACTATTACAAGTTCAGATCTTCAAGTTATAATTAGCAATCATAATTTGAAGTTAGGAATCTAAGTTCTGTATTTGACAATTACAAGTTCAGATCTTCAAGTTATAATTTCCAATCATAATTTGAAGTTATGAATTCTAAGTGCTGTATTTGACAATTACAAGTTCAGATCTTCAAGTTATAATTTGCACTAATAATTTGTATTTAACAATTCGAAGTTCTGTATTTGACTATTACAAGTTCAGATCTTTAAATTATTAATTACAATTTTAGTTTGAATTTAACAATTCGAAGTTCTGTATTTACCAATTACAAGTTCAGATCTTCTACTTATAATTTGCAATTATAACTATAAGCTATCAATTTTAAGTTCTGTATTTGACAATTACAAGTTCAGATCTTCAAGTTATAATTTGCAATTATAATTATAAGCTATCAATTTTAAGTTCTGTATTTGACAATTACAAGTTCAGATCTTCAAGTTATAATTTGCACTAATAATTTGTATTTAACAATTCGAAGTTCTGTATTTGACAATTACAAGTTCAGATCTTCAAGTTATAATTTGCTCTAATAATTTGTATTTAACAATTCGAAGTTCTGTATTTGACTATTACAAGTTCAGATCTTTAAATTATTAATTACAATTTTAGTTTGAATTTAACAATTCGAAGTTCTGTATTTACCAATTACAAGTTCAGATCTTCAACTTATAATTTGCAATTATAATTATAAGCTATCAATTTTAAGTTCTGTATTTGACAATTACAAGTTCAGATCTTCAAGTTATAATTTGCACTAATAATTTGTATTTAACAATTCGAAGTTCTGTATTTGACTATTACAAGTTCAGATCTTCAAATTATTATTTACAATCTTAGTTTGAAATTAACAATTCGAAGTTCTGTATTTACCTATTACAAATTCAGATCTTCAAGTTATAATTTGCAATTATAATTATAAGCTATCAATTTTAAGTTCTGTATTTGACTATTAGAAGTTCAGATCTTCAAGTTATAATTTGCACTAATAATTTGTATTTAACAATTCGAAGTTCTGTATTTGACTATTACAAGTTCAGATCTTCAAGTTATAATTAGCAATCATAATTTGAAGTTAGGAATTCTAAGTTCTGTATTTGACAATTACAAGTTCAGATCTTCAAGTTATAATTTGCACTAATAATTTGTATTTAACAATTCGAAGTTCTGTATTTGACTATTACAAGTTCAGATCTTCTAATTATTATTTACAATAATAATTTGAAGTTATGAGTTCTAAGTTCTGTATTTGACTATTACAAGTTCAGATCTTCAAGTTATAATTAGCAATCATAATTTGAAGTTTGGAATCTAAGTTCTGTATTTGACAATTACAAGTTCAGATCTTCAAGTTATAATTAGCAATCATAATTTGAAGTTAGGAATTCTAAGTTCTGTATTTGACAATTACAAGTTCAGATCTTCAAGTTATAATTTGCACTAATAATTTGTATTTAACAATTCGAAGTTCTGTATTTGACTATTACAAGTTCAGATCTTCTAATTATTATTTACAATAATAATTTGAAGTTATGAGTTCTAAGTTCTGTATTTGACTATTACAAGTTCAGATCTTCAAGTTATAATTAGCAATCATAATTTGAAGTTAGGAATCTAAGTTCTGTATTTGACAATTACAAGTTCAGATCTTCAAGTTATAATTTCCAATCATAATTTGAAGTTATGAATTCTAAGTGCTGTATTTGACTATTACAAGTTCAGATCTTTAAATTATTAATTACAATTTTAGTTTGAATTTAACAATTCGAAGTTCTGTATTTACCAATTACAAGTTCAGATCTTCTACTTATAATTTGCAATTATAACTATAAGCTATCAATTTTAAGTTGTGTATTTGACAATTACAAGTTCAGATCTTCAAGTTATAATTTGCAATTATAATTATAAGCTATCAATTTTAAGTTCTGTATTTGACAATTACAAGTTCAGATCTTCAACTTATAATTTGCACTAATAATTTGTATTTAACAATTCGAAGTTCTGTATTTGACTATTACAAGTTCAGATCTTCAAATTATTATTTACAATCTTAGTTTGAAATTAACAATTCGAAGTTCTGTAATGCACTATTACAAGTTCAGATCTTCAAGTTATAATTTGCAATTATAATTATAAGCTATCAATTCTAAGTTCTGTATTTGACAATTACTAGTTCAGATCTTCAAGTTATAATTTGCTCTAATAATTTGTATTTAACAATTCGAAGTTCTGTATTTGACTATTACAAGTTCAGATCTTTAAATTATTAATTACAATTTTAGTTTGAATTTAACAATTCGAAGTTCTGTATTTACCAATTACAAGTTCAGATCTTCAACTTATAATTTGCAATTATAATTATAAGCTATCAATTTTAAGTTCTGTATTTGACAATTACAAGTTCAGATCTTCAAGTTATAATTTGCACCAATAATTTGTATTTAACAATTCGAAGTTCTGTATTTGACTATTACAAGTTCAGATCTTCAAATTATTAATTACAATCTTAGTTTGAAATTAACAATTCGAAGTTCTGTATTTACCAATTACAAGTTCAGATCTTCAACTTATAATTTGCAATTATAATTATAAGCTATCAATTTTAAGTTCTGTATTTGATAATTACAAGTTCAGATCTTCTAATTATTATTTACAATCATAATTTGAAGTTCTGAATTCTAAGTTCTGTATTTGACAATTACAAGTTCAGATCTTCACGTTATAATTTCCACTAATAATTTGTATTTAACAATTCGGAGTTCTGTATTTGAATATTACAAGTTGAGATCTTCAAATTATTATTTACAATCTTAGTTTGAAATTAACAATTCGAAGTTCTGTAATGCACTATTACAAGTTCAGATCTTCAAGTTATAATTTGCAATTATAATTATAAGCTATCAATTCTAAGTTCTGTATTTGATAATTACAAGTTCAGATCTTCAAGTTATAATTTGCTCTAATAATTTGTATTTAACAATTCGAAGTTCTGTATTTGACTATTACAAGTTCAGATCTTTAAATTATTAATTACAATTTTAGTTTGAATTTAACAATTCGAAGTTCTGTATTTACCAATTACAAGTTCAGATCTTCAACTTATAATTTGCAATTATAATTGTAAGCTATCAATTCTAAGTTCTGTATTTGACTATTACAAGTTCAGATCTTTAAATTATTAATTACAATTTTAGTTTGAATTTAACAATTCGAAGTTCTGTATTTACCAATTACAAGTTCAGATCTTCAACTTATAATTTGCAATTATAATTATAAGCTATCAATTCTAAGTTCTGTATTTGACTATTACAAGTTTAGATCTTCTAATTATTATTTACAATCATAATTTGAAGTTCTGAATTCTAAGTTCTGTATTTGACAATTACAAGTTCAGATCTTCAAGTTATAATTTCAAATCATAATTTGAAGTTATGAATTCTAAGTGCTGTATTTGACAATTACAAGTTCAGATCTTCAAGTTATAATTTGCACTAATAATTTGTATTTAACAATTCGAAGTTCTGTATTTGACTATTACAAGTTCAGATCTTTAAATTATTAATTACAATTTTAGTTTGAATTTAACAATTCGTAGTTCTGTATTTACCAATTACAAGTTCAGATCTTCAACTTATAATTTGCAATTATAATTATAAGCTATCAATTTTAAGTTCTGTATTTGACAATTACAAGTTCAGATCTTCAAGTTATAATTTGCAATTATATTTATAAGCTATCAATTTTAAGTTCTGTATTTGACAATTACAAGTTCAGATCTTCAAGTTATAATTTACACTAATAATTTGTATTTAACAATTCGAAGTTCTGTATTTGACTATTACAAGTTCAGATCTTCAAATTATTATTTACAATCTTAGTTTGAAATTAACAATTCGAAGTTCTGTAATGCACTATTACAAGTTCAGATCTTCAAGTTATAATTTGCAATTATAATTATAAGCTATCAATTCTAAGTTCTGTATTTGACAATTACAAGTTCAGATCTTCAAGTTATAATTTGCTCTAATAATTTGTATTTAACAATTCGAAGTTCTGTATTTGACTATTACAAGTTCAGATCTTTAAATTATTAATTACAATTTTAGTTTGAATTTAACAATTCGAAGTTCTGTATTTACCAATTACAAGTTCAGATCTTCAACTTATAATTTGCAATTATAATTATAAGCTATCAATTTTAAGTTCTGTATTAGACAATTACAAGTTCAGATCTTCAAGTTATAATTTGCACTAATAATTTGGATTTAACAATTCGAAGTTCTGTATTTGACTATTACAAGTTCAGATCTTCAAATTATTAATTACAATCTTAGTTTGAAATTAACAATTCGAAGTTCTGTATTTACCAATTACAAGTTCAGATCTTCAACTTATAATTTGCAATTATAATTATAAGCTATCAATTTTAAGTTCTGTATTTGATAATTACAATTTCAGATCTTCTAATTATTATTTACAATCATAATTTGTAGTTCTGAATTCTAAGTTCTGTATTTGACAATTACAAGTTCAGATCTTCACGTTATAATTTCCACTAATAATTTGTATTTAACAATTCGGAGTTCTGTATTTGAATATTACAAGTTGAGATTTTCAAATTATTATTTACAATCTTAGTTTGAAATTAACAATTCGAAGTTCTGTAATGCACTATTACAAGTTCAGATCTTCAAGTTATAATTGGCAATTATAATTATAAGCTATCAATTCTAAGTTCTGTATTTGACTATTACAAGTTCAGATCTTTAAATTATTAATTACAATTTTAGTTTGAATTTAACAATTCGAAGTTGTGTATTTACCAATTACAAGTTCAGATCTTCAACTTATAATTTGCAATTATAATTGTAAGCTATCAATTCTAAGTTCTGTATTTGACTATTACAAGTTCAGAACTTCTAATTATTATTTACAATCATAATTTGAAGTTCTGAATTCTAAGTTCTGTATTTGACAATTACAAGTTCAGATCTTCAAGTTATAATTTTCAATCATAATTTGAAGTTATGAATTCTAAGTGCTGTATTTGACAATTACAAGTACAGATCTTCAAGTTATAATTTGCACTAATAATTTGTATTTAACAATTCGAAGTTCTGTATTTGACTATTACAAGTTCAGATCTTTAAATTATTAATTACAATTTTAGTTTGAATTTAACAATTCGAAGTTCTGTATTTACCAATTACAAGTTCAGATCTTCAACTTATAATTTGCAATTATAATTATAAGCTATCAATTTTAAGTTCTGTATTTGACAATTACAAGTTCAGATCTTCAAGTTATAATTTGCACTAATAATTTGTATTTAACAATTCGAAGTTCTGTATTTGACTATTACAAGTTCAGATCTTCAAATTATTAATTACAATCTTAGTTTGAAATTAACAATTCGAAGTTCTGTATTTACCAATTACAAGTTCAGATCTTCAACTTATAATTTGCAATTATAATTATAAGCTATCAATTTTAAGTTCTGTATTTGATAATTACAAGTTCAGATCTTCTAATTATTATTTACAATCATAATTTGAAGTTCTGAATTCTAAGTTCTGTATTTGACAATTACAAGTTCAGATCTTCACGTTATAATTTCCACTAATAATTAGTATTTAACAATTCGGAGTTCTGTATTTGAATATTACAAGTTGAGATCTTCAAATTATTATTTACAATCTTAGTTTGAAATTAACAATTCGAAGTTCTGTAATGCACTATTACAAGTTCAGATCTTCAAGTTATAATTTGCTCTAATAATTTGTATTTAACAATTCGAAGTTCTGTATTTGACTATTACAAGTTCAGATCTATAATTATTAATTACAATTTTAGTTTGAATTTAACAATTCGAAGTTCTGTATTTACCAATTACAAGTTCAGATCTTCAACTTATAATTTGCAATTATAATTGTAAGCTATCAATTCTAAGTTCTGTATTTGACTATTACAAGTTCAGATCTTTAAATTATTAATTACAATTTTAGTTTGAATTTAACAATTCGAAGTTCTGTATTTACCAATTACAAGTTCAGATCTTCAACTTATAATTTGCAATTATAATTATAAGCTATCAATTCTAAGTTCTGTATTTGACTATTACAAGTTCAGATCTTCTAATTATTATTTACAATCATAATTTGAAGTTCTGAATTCTAAGTTCTGTATTTGACAATTACAAGTTCAGATCTTCAAGTTATAATTTCCAATCATAATTTGAAGTTATGAATTCTAAGTGCTGTATTTGACAATTACAAGTTCAGATCTTCAAGTTATAATTTGCACTAATAATTTGTATTTAACAATTCGAAGTTCTGTATTTGACTATTACAAGTTCAGATCTTTAAATTATTAATTACAATTTTATTTTGAATTTAACAATTCGAAGTTCTGTATTTACCAATTACAAGTTCAGATCTTCAACTTATAATTTGCAATTATAATTATAAGCTATCAATTTTAAGTTCTGTATTTGACAATTACAAGTTCAGATCTTCAAGTTATAATTTGCAATTATATTTATAAGCTATCAATTTTAAGTTCTGTATTTGACAATTACAAGTTCAGATCTTCAAGTTATAATTTGCACTAATAATTTGTATTTAACAATTCGAAGTTCTGTATTTGACTATTACAAGTTCAGATCTTCAAATTATTATTTACAATCTTAGTTTGAAATTAACAATTCGAAGTTCTGTAATGCACTATTACAAGTTCAGATCTTCAAGTTATAATTTGCAATTATAATTATAAGCTATCAATTCTAAGTTCTGTATTTGACAATTACAAGTTCAGATCTTCAAGTTATAATTTGCTCTAATAATTTGTATTTAACAATTCGAAGTTCTGTATTTGACTATTACAAGTTCAGATCTTTAAATTATTAATTACAATTTTAGTTTGAATTTAACAATTCGAAGTTCTGTATTTACCAATTACAAGTTCAGATCTTCAACTTATAATTTGCAATTATAATTATAAGCTATCAATTTTAAGTTCTGTATTTGACAATTACAAGTTCAGATCTTCAAGTTATAATTTGCACTAATAATTTGTATTTAACAATTCGAAGTTCTGTATTTGACTATTACAAGTTCAGATCTTCAAATTATAATTTCCAATCATAATTTGAAGTTATGAATTCTAAGTGCTGTATTTGACAATTACAAGTTCAGATCTTCAAGTTATAATTTGCACTAATAATTTGTATTTAACAATTCGAAGTTCTGTATTTGACTATTACAAGTTCAGATCTTTAAATTATTAATTACAATTTTAGTTTGAATTTAACAATTCGAAGTTCTGTATTTACCAATTACAAGTTCAGATCTTCAACTTATAATTTGCAATTATAATTATAAGCTATCAATTTTAAGTTCTGTATTTGATAATTACAATTTCAGATCTTCTAATTATTATTTACAATCATAATTTGTAGTTCTGAATTCTAAGTTCTGTATTTGACAATTACAAGTTCAGATCTTCACGTTATAATTTCCACTAATAATTTGTATTTAACAATTCGGAGTTCTGTATTTGAATATTACAAGTTGAGATCTTCAAATTATTATTTACAATCTTAGTTTGAAATTAACAATTCGAAGTTCTGTAATGCACTATTACAAGTTCAGATCTTCAAGTTATAATTTGCAATTATAATTATAAGCTATCAATTCTAAGTTCTGTATTTGACAATTACAAGTTCAGATCTTCAAGTTATAATTTGCTCTAATAATTTGTATTTAACAATTCGAAGTTCTGTATTTGACTATTACAAGTTCAGATCTTTAAATTATTAATTACAATTTTAGTTTGAATTTAACAATTCGAAGTTCTGTATTTACCAATTACAAGTTCAGATCTTCAACTTATAATTTGCAATTATAATTATAAGCTATCAATTTTAAGTTCTGTATTTGACAATTACAAGTTCAGATCTTCAAGTTATAATTTGCACTAATAATTTGTATTTAACAATTCGAAGTTCTGTATTTGACTATTACAAGTTCAGATCTTCAAATTATTAATTACAATCTTAGTTTGAAATTAACAATTCGAAGTTCTGCATTTGACTATTACAAGTTCAGATCTTCTAATTATTATTTACAATCATAATTTGAAGTTCTGAATTCTAAGTTCTGTATTTGACAAT
Organism: Cantharis lateralis; assembly: GCA_963170105.1. Taxonomy (NCBI): domain Eukaryota; kingdom Metazoa; phylum Arthropoda; class Insecta; order Coleoptera; family Cantharidae; genus Cantharis; species Cantharis lateralis. Next base: position 23,319,242 of record OY720628.1, read on the forward strand.
TACAAGTTCAGAACTTCAAGTTATAATTTGCAATCATAATTTGAAGTTATGAATTCTAAGAGCTGTATTTGACAATTACAAGTTCAGATCTTCAAGTTATAATTTGCACTAATAATTTGTGTTTAACAATTCGAAGTTCTGTATTTGACTATTACAAGTTCAGATCTTCAAATTATTAATTACAATCTTAGTTTGAAATTAACAATTCGAAGTTCTGTATTTACCTATTACAAGTTCAGATCTTCAACTTATAATTAGCAATTATAATTATAAGCTATCAATTTTAAGTTCTCTATTAGACAATTACAAGTTCAGATCTTCAAGTTATATTTTGCACTAATAATTTGTATTTAACAATTCGAAGTTCTGTATTTGACAATTACAAGTTCAGATCTTCAAGTTATAATTTGCACTAATAATTTGTATTTAACAATTCGAAATTCTGTATTTGACTATTACAAGTTCGGATCTTCAAATTATTATTTACAATCTTAGTTTGTAATTAACAATTCGAAGTTCTGTATTTACCAATTACAAGTTCAGATCTTCAACTTATAATTTGCAATTATAATTGTAAGCTATCAATGCTAAGTTCTGTATTTGACTATTACAAGTTCAGAACTTCTAATTATTATTTACAATCATAATTTGAAGTTCTGAATTCTAAGTTCTGTATTTGACAATTACAAGTTCAGATCTTCAAGTTATAATTTCCAATCATAATTTGAAGTTATGAATTCTAAGTGCTGTATTTGACAATTACAAGTTCAGATCTTCAAGTTATAATTTGCACTAATAATTTGTATTTAACAATTCGAAGTTCTGTATTTGACTATTACAAGTTCAGATCTTTAAATTATTAATTACAATTTTAGTTTGAATTTAACAATTCGAAGTTCTGTATTTACCAATTACAAGTTCAGATCTTCAACTTATAATTTGCAATTATAATTATAAGCTATCAATTTTAAGTTCTGTATTTGACAATTACAAGTTCAGATCTTCAAGTTATAATTTGCACTAATAATTTGTATTTAACAATTCGAAGTTCTGTATTTGACTATTACAAGTTCAGATCTTCAAATTATTAATTACAATCTTAGTTTGAAATTAACAATTCGAAGTTCTGCATTTGACTATTACAAGTTCAGATCTTCTCATTATTATTTACAATCATAATTTGAAGTTATGAATTCTAAGTTCTGTATTTGACAATTACAAGTTCAGAACTTCAAGTTATAATTTGCAATCATAATTTGAAGTTATGAATTCTAAGAGCTGTATTTGACAATTACAAGTTCAGATCTTCAAGTTATAATTTGCACTAATAATTTGTGTTTAACAATTCGAAGTTCTGTATTTGACTATTACAAGTTCAGATCTTCAAATTATTAATAACAATCTTAGTTTGAAATTAACAATTCGAAGTTCTGTATTAACCTATTACAATTTCAGATCTTCAAGTTATAATTTGCAATTATAATTATAAGCTATCAATTTTAAGTTCTGTATTTAACTATTACAAGTTCAGATCTTCAAGTTATAATTTGCAATCATAATTTGAATTTTACAATTCTAAGTTCTGTATTTGACTATTACAAGTTCAGATCTTCAAGTTATAATTAGCAATCATAATTTGAAGTTATGAATTCTAAGTTCTGTATTTGACAATTACAAGTTCAGATCTTCAAGTTATAATTTGCACTAATAATTTGTATTTAACAATTCGGAGTTCTGTATTTGACTATTACAAGTTCAGATCTTCAAACTATTAATTACAATCTTAGTTTGAAATTTACAATTAGAAGTTCTATATTTGACTATTACAAGTTCAGATCTTCAAGTTATAATTTGCAATCATAATTTGAATTTTACAATTCTAAGTTCTGTATTTGACTATTACAAGTTCAGATCTTCAAGTTATAATTTGCAATCATAATTTGAAGTTATGAATTCTAAGTTCTGTATTTGACAATTACAAGTTCAGATCTTCAAGTTATAATTTGCTCTAATAATTTGTATTTAACAATTCGAAGTTCTGTATTTGACTATTACAAGTTCAGATCTTTAAATTATTAATTACAATTTTAGTTTGAATTTAACAATTCGAAGTTCTGTATTTACCAATTACAAGTTCAGATCTTCAACTTATAATTTGCAATTATAATTATAGGCTATCAATTCAAAGTTCTGTATTTGACTATTACAAGTTCAGATCTTCTAATTATTATTTACAATCATAATTTGAAGTTCTGAATTCTAAGTTCTGTATTTGACAATTACAAGTTCAGATCTTCAAGTTATAATTTCCAATCATAATTTGAAGTTATGAATTCTAAGTGCTGTATTTGACAATTAAAAGTTCAGATCTTCAAGTTATATTTTGCACTAATAATTTGTATTTAACAATTCGAAATTCTGTATTTGACTATTACAAGTTCAGATCTTTAAATTATTAATTACAATTTTAGTTTGAATTTAACAATTCGAAGTTCTGTATTTACCAATAACAAGTTCAGATCTTCAACTTATAATTTGCAATTATAATTATAAGCTATCAATTTTAAGTTCTGTATTTGACAATTACAAGTTCAGATCTTCAAGTTATAATTTGCAATTATAATTATAAGCTATCAATTATAAGTTCTGTATTTGACAATTACAAGTTCAGATCTTCAAGTTATAATTTGCACTAATAATTTGTATTTAACAATTCGAAGTTCTGTATTTGACTATTACAAGTTCAGATCTTCAAATTATTATTTACAATCTTAGTTTGAAATTAACAATTCGAAGTTCTGTAATGCACTATTACAAGTTCAGATCTTCAAGTTATAATTTGCAATTATAATTATAAGCTATCAATTCTAAGTTCTGTATTTGACAATTACAAGTTCAGATCTTCAAGTTATAATTTGCTCTAATAATTTGTATTTAACAATTCGAAGTTCTGTATTTGACTATTACAAGTTCAGATCTTCAAATTATTAATTACAATCTTAGTTTGAAATTAACAATTCGAAGTTCTGTATTTACCAATTACAAGTTCAGATCTTCAACTTATAATTTGCAATTATAATTATAAGCTATCAATTTTAAGTTCTGTATTTGATAATTACAAGTTCAGATCTTCTAATTATTATTTACAATCATAATTTGAAGTTCTGAATTCTAAGTTCTGTATTTGACAATTACAAGTTCATATCTTCACGTTATAATTTCCACTAATAATTTGTATTTAACAATTCCGAGTTCTGTATTTGAATATTACAAGTTGAGATCTTCAAATTATTATTTACAATCTTAGTTTGAAATTAACAATTCGAAGTTCTGTAATGCACTATTACAAGTTCAGATCTTCAAGTTATAATTTGCAATTATAATTATAAGCTATCAATTCTAAGTTCTGTATTTGACAATTACAAGTTCAAATCTTCAAGTTATAATTTGCTCTAATAATTTGTATTTAACAATTCTAAGTTCTGTATTTGACTATTACAAGTTCAGATCTTTAAATTATTAATTACAATTTTAGTTTGAATTTAACAATTCGAAGTTCTGTATTTACCAATTACAAGTTCAGATCTTCAACTTATAATTTGCAATTATAATTATAAGCTATCAATTCTAAGTTCTGTATTTGACTATTACAAGTTCAGATCTTCTAATTATTATTTACAATCATAATTTGAAGTTCTGAATTCTAAGTTCTGTATTTGACAATTACAAGTTCAGATCTTCAAGTTATAATTTGCACTAATAATTTGTATTTAACAATTCGAAGTTCTGTATTTGACTATTACAAGTTCAGATCTTTAAATTATTAATTACAATTTTAGTTTGAATTTAACAATTCGAAGTTCTGTATTTACCAATTACAAGTTCAGATCTTCAACTTATAATTTGCAATTATAATTATAAGCTATCAATTTTAAGTTCTGTATTTGACAATTACAAGTTCAGATCTTCAAGTTATAATTTGCAATTATAATTATAAGCTATCAATTTTAAGTTCTGTATTTGACAATTACAAGTTCAGATCTTCAAGTTATAATTTGCAATTATAATTTGTATTTAACAATTCGAAGTTCTGTATTTGACTATTACAAGTTCAGATCTTCAAATTATTATTTACAATCTTAGTTTGAAATTAACAATTCGAAGTTCTGTAATGCACTATTACAAGTTCAGATCTTCAAGTTATAATTTGCAATTATAATTATAAGCTATCAATTCTCAGTTCTGTATTTGACAATTACAAGTTCGGATCTTCAAGTTATAATTTGCTCTAATAATTTGTATTTAACAATTCGAAGTTCTGTATTTGACTATTACAAGTTCAGATCTTTAATTATTAATTACAATTTCAGTTTGAATTTAACAATTCGAAGTTCTGTATTTACCAATTACAAGTTCAGATCTTCAACTTATAATTTGCAATTATAATTATAAGCTTTCAATTTTAAGTTCTGTATTTGACAATTACAAGTTCAGATCTTCAAGTTATAATTGGACTAATAATTTGTATTTAACAATTCGAAGTTCTGTATTTGACTATTACAAGTTCAGATCTTCAAATTATTAATTACAATCTTAGTTTGAAATTAACAATTCGAAGTTCTGTATTTACCAATTACAAGTTCAGATCTTCAACTTATAATGTGCAATTATAATTATAAGCTATCAATTTTAAGTTCTGTATTTGATAATTACAAGTTCAGATCTTCTAATTATTATTTACAATCATAATTTGAAGTTCTGAATTCTAAGTTCTGTATTTGACAATTACAAGTTCAGATCTTCACGTTATAATTTCCACTAATAATTTGTATTTAACAATTCGGAGTTCTGTATTTGAATATTACAAGTTGAGATCTTCAAATTATTATTTACAATCTTAGTTTGAAATTAACAATTCGAAGTTCTGTAATGCACTATTACAAGTTCAGATCTTCAAGTTATAATTTGCAATTATAATTATAAGCTATCAATGCTAAGTTCTGTATTTGACAATTACAAGTTCAGATCTTCAAGTTATAATTTGCTCTAATAATTTGTATTTAACAATTCGAAGTTCTGTATTTGACTATTACAAGTTCAGATCTTTAAATTATTAATTACAATTTTAGTTTGAATTTAACAATTCGAAGTTCTGTATTTACCAATTACAAGTTCAGATCTTCAACTTATAATTTGCAATTATAATTGTAAGCTATCAATTCTAAGTTCTGTATTTGACTATTACAAGTTCAGAACTTCTAATTATTATTTACAATCATAATTTGAAGTTCTGAATTCTAAGTTCTGTATTTGACAATTACAAGTTCAGATCTTCAAGTTATAATTTCCAATCATAATTTGAAGTTATGAATTCTAAGTGCTGTATTTGACAATTACAAGTTCAGATCTTCAAGTTATAATTTGCACTAATAATTTGTATTTAACAATTCGAAGTTCTGAATTTGACTATTACAAGTTCAGATCTTTAAATTATTAATTACAATTTTAGTTTGAATTTAACAATTCGAAGTTCTGTATTTACCAATTACAAGTTCAGATCTTCAACTTATAATTTGCAATTATATTTATAAGCTATCAATTTTAAGTTCTGTATTTGACAATTACAAGTTCAGATCTTCAAGTTATAATTTGCACTAATAATTTGTATTTAACAATTCGAAGTTCTGTATTTGACTATTACAAGTTCAGATCTTCAAATTATTAATTACAATCTTAGTTAGAAATTAACAATTCGAAGTTCTGTATTTACCAATTACAAGTTCAGATCTTCAACTTATAATTTGCAATTATAATTATAAGCTATCAATTTTAAGTTCTGTATTTGATAATTACAAGTTCAGATCATCAAGTTATAATTTGCACTAATAATTTGTATTTAACAATTCGAAGTTCTGTATTTGACTATTACAAGTTCAGATCTTCAAATTATTATTTACAATCTGAGTTTGAAATTAACAATTCGTTGTTTTGTATTTGAGTATTACAAGTTCAGATCTTCTAATTATTATTTACAATCATAATTTGAAGTTATGAATTCTAAGTTCTGTATTTGACAATTACAAGTTCAGAACTTCAAGTTATAATTTGCAATCATAATTTGAAGTTATGAATTCTAAGAGCTGTATTTGACAATTACAAGTTCAGATCTTCAAGTTATAATTTGCACTAATAATTTGTGTTTAACAATTTGAAGTTCTGTATTTGAATATTACAAGTTCAGATCTTCAAATTATTAATTACAATCTGAGTTTGAAATTAACAATTCGTAGTTTTGTATTTGACTATTACAAGTTCAGATCTTCTAATTATTATTTACAATCATAATTTGAAGTTATGAATTCTAAGTTCTGTATTTGACAATTACAAGTTCAGAACTTCAAGTTATAATTTGCAATCATAATTTGAAGTTATGAATTCTAAGTTCTGTATTTGACAATTACAAGTTCAGATCTTCAAGTTATAATTTCCAATCATAATTTGAAGTTATGAATTCTAAGTGCTGTATTTGACAATTACAAGTTCAGATCTTCAAGTTATAATTTCCACTAATAATTTGTATTTAACAATTCGAAGTTCTGTATTTGACAATTACAAGTTCAGATCTTCAAGTTATAATTTGCACTAATAATTTCTATTTAACAATTCGAAATTCTGTATTTGACTATTACAAGTTCAGATCTTCAAATTATTATTTACAGTCTTAGTTTGAAATTAACAATTCGAAGTTCTGTATTTACCTATTACAAATTTAGATCTTCAAGTTATAATTTGCAATTATAATTATAAGCTATCAATTTTAAGTTCTGTATTTGACTATTACAAGGTCAGATCTTCAAGTTATAATTCGCAATCATAATTTGTATTTTACAATTCTAAGTTCTGTATTTGACTATTACAAGTTCAGATCTTCAAGTTATAATTAGCAATCATAATTTGAAGTTAGGAATTCTAAGTTCTGTATTTGACAATTACAAGTTCAGATCTTCAAGTTATAATTTGCACTAATAATTTGTATTTAACAATTCGATGTTCTGTATTTGACTATTACAAGTTCAGATCTTCTAATTATTATTTACAATAATAATTTGAAGTTATGAGTTCTAAGTTCTGTATTTGACAATTACAAGTTCAGATCTTCCAGTTATAATTTGCAATCATAATTTGAAGTTATGAATTCTAAGTCCTGTATTTGACAATTACAGGTTCAGATCTTCAAGTTATAATTTGCACTAATAATTAGTATTTAACAATTCGGAGTTCTGTATTTGAATATTACAAGTTGAGATCTTCAAATTATTATTTACAATCTTAGTTTGAAATTAACAATTCGAAGTTCTGTAATGCACTATTACAAGTTCAGATCTTCAAGTTATAATTTGCAATTATAATTATAAGCTATCAATTCTAAGTTCTGTATTTGACAATTACAAGTTCAGATCTTCAAGTTATAATTTGCTCTAATAATTTGTATTTAACAATTCGAAGTTCTGTATTTGACTATTACAAGTTCAGATCTTCTAATTATTATTTACAATCATAATTTGAAGTTCTGAATTCTAAGTTCTGTATTTGACAATTTCAAGTTCAGATCTTCAAGTTATAATTTCCAATCATAATTTGAAGTTATGTATTCTAAGTGCTGTATTTGACAATTACAAGTTCAGATCTACAAGTTATAATTTGCACTAATAAATTGTATTTAACAATTCGAAATTCTGTATTTGACTATTACAAGTTCAGATCTTCAAATTATTATTTACAATCTTAGTTTGAAATTAACAATTCGAAGTTCTGTATTTACCTATTACAAATTCAGATCTTCAAGTTATAATTAGCAATTATAATTATAAGCTATCAATTTTAAGTTCTGTATTTGACTATTACAAGTTCAGATCTTCAAGTTATAATTTGCAATCATAATTTGAATTTTAGAATTCTAAGTTCTGTATTTGACTATTACAAGTTTAGATCTTCAAGTTATAATTAGCAATCATAATTTGAAGTTATTAATTCTAAGTTCTGTATTTGACAATTACAAGTTCAGATCTTCAAGTTATAATTTGCACTAATAATTTGTATTCAACAATTCGAAGTTCTGTATTTGACTATTACAAGTTCAGATCTTCAAATTATTAATTACAATCTTAGTTTGAAATTAACAATTCGAAGTTCTGTATTTGACTATTACAAGTTCAGATCTTCTAATTATTATTTACAATCATAATTTGAAGTTATGAATTCTAAGTTCTGTATTTGACAATTACAAGTTCAGAACTTCAAGTTATAATTTGCAATCATAATTTGAAGTTATGAATTCTAAGTTCTGTATTTGACAATTACAAGTTCAGAACTTCAAGTTATAATTAGCAATTATAATTATAAGCTATCAATTTTAAGTTCTCTATTAGACAATTACAAGTTCAGATCTTCAAGTTATAATTGGCACTAATAATTTGTATTTAACAATTCGAAGTTCTGTATTTGACAATTACAAGTTCAGATCTTCAAGTTATAATTTGCACTAATAATTTGTATTTAACAATTCGAAATTCTGTATTTGACTATTACAAGTTCAGATCTTCAAATTATTATTTACAATCTTAGTTTGAAATTAACAATTCGAAGTTCTGTATTAACCTATTACAAATTCAGATCTTCAAGTTCTAATTTGCAATTATAATTATAAGCTATCAATTTTAAGTTCTGTATTTGACTATTACAAGTTCAGATCTTCAAGTTATAATTTGCAATCATAATTTGAATTTTACAATTCTAAGTTCTGTATCTTCAAGTTATAATTAGCAATCATAATTTGAAGTTATGAATTCTAAGTTCTGTATTTGACAATTACAAGTTCAGATCTTCAAGTTATAATTTGCACTAATAATTTGTATTTAACAATTCGAAGTTCTGTATTTGACTATTACAAGTTCAGATCTTCAAATTATTATTTACAATCTTAGTTTGAAATTAAAATTCGAAGTTCTGCATTTGACTATTACAAGTTCAGATCTTCTAATTATTATTTACAATCATAATTTGTGTTTAACAATTCGAAGTTCTGTATTTGACTATTACAAGTTCAGATCTTCAAATTATTAATTACAATCTTAGTTTGAAATTAACAATTCGAAGTTCTGTATTAACCTATTACAAATTCAGATCTTCAAGTTATAATTTGCAATTATAATTATAAGCTATCAATTTTAAGTTCTCTATTTGACTATTACAAGTTCAGATCTTCAAGTTATAATTTGCAATCATAATATGAATTTTACAATTCTAAGTTCTGTATTTGACTATTACAAGTTCAGATCTTCAAGTTATAATTAGCAATCATAATTTGAAGTTATGAATTCTAAGTTCTGTATTTGACAATTACAAGTTCAGATCTTCAAGTTATAATTTGCACTAATAATTTGTATTTAACAATTCGGAGTTCTGTATTTGACTATTACAAGTTCAGATCTTCAAACTATTAATTACAATCTTAGTTTGAAATTAACAATTAGAAGTTCTATATTTGACTATTACAAGTTCAGATCTTCAAGTTATAATTTGCAATCATAATTTGAATTTTACAATTCTAAGTTCTGTATTTGCCAATTACAAGTTCAGATCATCCAGTTATAATTTGCAATCATAATTTGAAGTTATGAATTCTAAGTGCTGTATTTGACAATTACAAGTTCAGATCTTCAAGTTATAATTTGCAATTATAATTATACGCTATCAATTCTAAGTTCTGTATTTGACAATTACAAGTTCAGATCTTCCAGTTATAATTTGCAATCATAATTTGAAGTTATGAATTCTAAGTGCTGTATTTGACAATTACAAGTTCAGATCTTCAAGTTATAATTTCCACTAATAATTTGTATTTAACAATTCGGAGTTCTGTATTTGAATATTACAAGTTGAGATCTTCAAATTATTATTTACAATCTTAGTTTGAAATTAACAATTCGAAGTTCTGTAATGCACTATTACAAGTTCAGATCTTCAAGTTATAATTTGCAATTATAATTATAAGCTATCAATTCTGAGTTCTGTATTTGACTATTACAAGTTCAGATCTTCAAATTATTATTTACAATCTTAGTTTGAAATTAACAATTCGAAGTTCTGTACAATACAACGACTTACTGCTGCTAGAGATGCCGAAGGGAGTGGAGCTGGTTGGCTTTGCTGATGACGTTGCTGTGGTAGTAGTGGCCCAGACAGAAGAATCGCTGATGAACACTGCAAACACTGCAATCATAAAGATTGCAAATTGGATTAGCGAGAGAGGTCTGGAACTGGCACCTCACAAGACCGAAGCAGTTCTCCTATCGACGAAACAAAAATTTAAACTGATTAAATTTGATATACTGGGAACTACAATTAGTCCTTCCATCGCCTTGAGGCAGCTGGGAGTGTGGCTAGATACAAAAACCACATTTTCCGAACACCTTAATAGGACGGTTCAGAAAGCCGAAAAAACAATGACGGCCTTGGCAAGCCTTATGCCTAATATAGGTGGACCTAGATCTTCTAAAAGAAAAATCCTAGTAAGCGTGGTGCACTCCCAGCTGCTTTATGCCGCTCCTGTCTGGTTCCCCGCAATGCGGGTAAAAAAGCTTCGCAACAAACTTGTAAAGGCACAAAGGCTGGTGGCGATAAGAGTTTGCAGTGCATATCGCACTATTTCGGCAGAAGGTGCGAGGGTAATAGCTGGGATACCACCGATATATCTGCTTGCAGAAGAAAGGCTCAAGACCTACGGAGGGATGAAGAAGTTAGAGGCAAGAGAAAACCTAATGGCCAAATGGCAAGAAGAATGGGAGGTGGGTACATACGGAAGGTGGACCTATAGACTTATCCCAAATTTAGAAACATGGACAAAACGGGAATATGGAGAGGTCGACTACTACCTTACGCAGGCTTTATCAGGACATGGCTGTTTCCGAAAATATCTTTTTTCACGAAGAAGAGCTGATACTGACCGATGCCCGTATTGCAGCGAAGTAGATGATGCCGAGCATACCTTATTTCACTGTAAAAAATGGGATGATAGTAGAGAAAATTATAAACAGTGCACTGGCAGGATTTTCAATGCCGAAAATATGATGCACAGTCTAATCGCAAATTCCGAAGAGTGGGACCTCTCCTATAATGTGGTTAGACACATTATAGAAGAAAAACACAAAGAAGCAAGAGAAATTTATTTCAATTCCTAGCCAATGCTCTCACACTGAAGTAATGCTAAAGCGGTTTCCGGTGTGAAGGGTGATGCCCTAGGAGATGCAGGTTTTTTTAGTCGGTAAGAATCCGACACTACCCATCACATCTAGGGTGTCTTATGTAAGATTTTTTTGCCCTGCATCTCCTACACAAAAAAAAAAAAAAAAAAAAAAAAAAGTTCTGTATTTGACTATTACAAGTTCAGATCTTCTAATTGTTATTTACAATCATAATTTGAAGTTATGAATTCTAAGTTCTGTATTTGACAATTACAAGTTCAGAACTTCAAGTTATAATTTGCAATCATAATTTGAAGTTATGAATTCTAAGTTCTGTATTTGACAATTACAAGTTCAGAACTTCAAGTTATAATTAGCAATTATAATTATAAGCTATCAATTTTAAGTTCTCTATTAGACAATTACAAGTTCAGATCTTCAAGTTATAATTTGCACTAATAATTTGTATTTAACAATTCGAAGTTCTGTATTTGACAATTACAAGTTCAGATCTTCAAGTTATAATTTGCACTAATAATTTGTATTTAACAATTCGAAATTCTGTATTTGACTATTACAAGTTCAGATCTTCAAATTATTATTTACAATCTTAGTTTGAAATTAACAATTCGAAGTTCTGTATTAACCTATTACAAATTCAGATCTTCAAGTTCTAATTTGCAATTATAATTATAAGCTATCAATTTTAAGTTCTGTATTTGACTATTACAAGTTCAGATCTTCAAGTTATAATTTGCAATCATAATTTGAATTTTACAATTCTAAGTTCTGTATCTTCAAGTTATAATTAGCAATCATAATTTGAAGTTATGAATTCTAAGTTCTGTATTTGACAATTACAAGTTCAGATCTTCCAGTTATAATTTGCAATCATAATTTGAAGTTATGAATTCTAAGTGCTGTATTTGACAATTACAAGTTCAGATCTTCAAGTTATAATTTCCACTAATACTTTGTATTTAACAATTCGGAGTTCTGTATTTGAATATTACAAGTTGAGATCTTCAAATTATTATTTACAATCTTAGTTTGAAATTAACAATTCGAAGTTCTGTAATGCACTATTACAAGTTCAGATCTTCAAGTTATAATTTGCAATTATAATTATAAGCTATCAATTCTGAGTTCTGTATTTGACAATTACAAGTTCAGATCTTCAAGTTGTAATTTGCTCTAATAATTTGTATTTAACAATTCGAAGTTCTGTATTTGACTATTACAAGTTCAGATCTTCAAATTATTATTTACAATCTTAGTTTGAAATTAACAATTCGAAGTTCTGTATTTGACTATTACAAGTTCAGATCTTCTAATTGTTATTTACAATCATAATTTGAAGTTATGAATTCTAAGTTCTGTATTTGACAATTACAAGTTCAGAACTTCAAGTTATAATTTGCAATCATAATTTGAAGTTATGAATTCTAAGTTCGGTATTTGACAATTACAAGTTCAGAACTTCAAGTTATAATTAGCAATTATAATTATAAGCTATCAATTTTAAGTTCTCTATTAGACAATTACAAGTTCAGATCTTCAAGTTATAATTTGCACTAATAATTTGTATTTAACAATTCGATGTTCTGTATTTGACTATTACAAGTTCAGATCTTCTAATTATTATTTACAATAATAATTTGAAGTTATGAGTTCTAAGTTCTGTATTTGACAATTACAGGTTCAGATCTTCAAGTTATAATTTGCACTAATAATTAGTATTTAACAATTCGGAGTTCTGTATTTGACTATTACAAGTTCAGATCTTCAAACTTTTAATTACAATCTTAGTTTGAAATTAACAATTAGAAGTTCTATATTTGACTATTACAAGTTCAGATCTTCGAATTATTATTTACAATCTTAGTTTGAAATTAACAATTCGAAGTTCTGTATTTACCTATTACAAGTTCAGATCTTCAAGTTATAATTTCCACTAATAATTTGTATTTAACAATTCGGAGTTCTGTATTTGAATATTACAAGTTGAGATCTTCAAATTATTATTTACAATCTTAGTTTGAAATTAACAATTCGAAGTTCTGTAATGCACTATTACAAGTTCAGATCTTCAAGTTATAATTTGCAATTATAATTATAAGCTATCAATTCTAAGTTCTGTATTTGACAATTACAAGTTCAGATCTTCAAGTTATAATTTGCTCTAATAATTTGTATTTAACAATTCGAAGTTCTGTATTTGACTATTACAAGTTCAGATCTTCTAATTATTATTTACAATCATAATTTGAAGTTCTGAATTCTAAGTTCTGTATTTGACAATTACAAGTTCAGATCTTCAAGTTATAATTTCCAATCATAATTTGAAGTTATGTATTCCAAGTGCTGTATTTGACAATTACAAGTTCAGATCTTCAAGTTATAATTTGCACTAATAATTTGTATTTAACAATTCGAAGTTCTGTATTTGACTATTACAAGTTCAGATCTTTAAATTATTAATTACAATTTTAGTTTGAATTTAACAATTCGAAGTTCTGTATTTACCAATTACAAGTTCAGATCTTCAACTTATAATTTGCAATTATAATTATAAGCTATCAATTTTAAGTTCTGTATTTGACAATTACAAGTTCAGATCTTCAAGTTATAATTTGCACTAATAATTTGTATTTAACAATTCGAAGTTCTGTATTTGACTATTACAAGTTCAGATCTTCAAATTATTATTTACAATCTTAGTTTGAAATTAACAATTCGAAGTTCTGTATTTACCTATTACAAATTCAGATCTTCAAGTTATAATTAGCAATTATAATTATAAGCTATCAATTTTAAGTTCTGTATTTGACTATTACAAGTTCAGATCTTCAAGTTATAATTTGCAATCATAATTTGAATATTAGAATTCTAAGTTCTGTATTTGACTATTACAAGTTTAGATCTTCAAGTTATAATTAGCAATCATAATTTGAAGTTATGAATTCTAAGTTCTGTATTTGACAATTACAAGTTCAGATCTTCAAGTTATAATTTGCACTAATAATTTGTATTCAACAATTCGAAGTTCTGTATTTGACTATTACAAGTTCAGATCTTCAAATTATTATTTACAATCTTAGTTTGAAATTAACAATTCGAAGTTCTGTATTTGACTATTACAAGTTCAGATCTTCTAATTATTATTTACAATCATAATTTGAAGTTATGAATTCTAAGTTCTGTATTTGACAATTACAAGTTCAGAACTTCAAGTTATAATTAGCAATCATAATTTGAAGTTATGAATTCTAAGTTCTGTATTTGACAATTACAAGTTCAGATCTTCAAGTTATAATTTGCACTAATAATTTGTATTTAACAATTCGAAGTTCTGTATTTGACTATTACAAGTTCAGATCTTCAAATTATTATTTACAATAATAATTTGAAGATATGAGTTCTAAGTTCTGTATTTGACAATTACAAGATCAGATCTTCAAGTTATAATTTGCACTAATAATTTGTATTCAACAATTCGAAGTTCTGTATTTGACTATTACAAGTTCAGATCTTCAAATTATTATTTACAATCTTAGTTTGAAATTAACAATTCGAAGTTCTGCATTTGACTATTACAAGTTCAGATCTTCTAATTATTATTTACAATCATAATTTGAAGTTATGAATTCTAAGTTCTGTATTTGACAATTACAAGTTCAGAACTTCAAGTTATAATTTGAAATCATAATTTGAAGTTATGAATTCTAAGTGCTGTATTTGACAATTACAAGTTCAGATCTTCAAGTTATAATTTGCACTAATAATTTGTGTTTAACAATTCGAAGTTCTGTATTTGACTATTACAAGTTCAGATCTTCAAATTATTAATTACAATCTTAGTTTGAAATTAACAATTCGAAGTTCTGTATTTACCTATTACAAGTTCAGATCTTCCACTTATAATTAGCAATTATAATTATAAGCTATCAATTTTAAGTTCTCTATTAGACAATTACAAGTTCAGATCTTCAAGTTATAATTTGCACTAATAATTTGTATTTAACAATTCGAAGTTCTGCATTTGACAATTACAAGTTCAGATCTTCAAGTTATAATTTGCACTAATAATTTGTATTTAACAATTCGAAATTCTGTATTTGACTATTACAAGTTCGGATCTTCAAATTATTATTTACAATCTTAGTTTGAAATTAACAATTCGAAGTTCTGTATTAACCTATTACAAATTCAGATCTTCAAGTTATAATTTGCAAATATAATTATAAGCTATCAATTTTAAGTTCTGTATTTGACTATTACAAGTTCAGATCTTCAAGTTATAATTTGCAATCATAATATGAATTTTACAATTCTAAGTTCTGTATTTGACTATTACAAGTTCAGATCTTCAAGTTATAATTAGCAATCATAATTTGAAGTTATGAATTCTAAGTTCTGTATTTGACAATTACAAGTTCAGATCTTCAAGTTATAATTTGCACTAATAATTTGTATTTAACAATTCGGAGTTCTGTATTTGACTATTACAAGTTCAGATCTTCAAACTATTAATTACAATCTTAGTTTGAAATTAACAATTAGAAGTTCTATATTTGACTATTACAAGTTCAGATCTTCAAGTTATAATTTGCAATCATAATTTGAATTTTACAATTCTAAGTTCTGTATTTGCCAATTACAAGTTCAGATCATCCAGTTATAATTTGCAATCATAATTTGAAGTTATGAATTCTAAGTGCTGTATTTGACAATTACAAGTTCAGATCTTCAAGTTATAATTTCCACTAATAATTTGTATTTAACAATTCGGAGTTCTGTATTTGAATATTACAAGTTGAGATCTTCAAATTATCATTTACAATCTTAGTTTGAAATTAACAATTCGAAGTTCTGTAATGCACTATTACAAGTTCAGATCTACAAGTTATAATTTGCAATTATAATTATAAGCTATCAATTCTGAGTTCTGTATTTGACAATTACAAGTTCAGATCTTCAAGTTATAATTTGCTCTAATAATTTGTATTTAACAATTCGAAGTTCTGTATTTGACTATTACAAGTTTAGATCTTCAAGTTATAATTAGCAATCATAATTTGAAGTTATGAATTCTAAGTTCTGTATTTGACAATTACAAGTTCAGATCTTCAAGTTATAATTTGCACTAATAATTTGTATTCAACAATTCGAAGTTCTGTATTTGACTATTACAAGTTCAGATCTTCAAATTATTATTTACAATCTTAGTTTGAAATTAACAATTCGAAGTTCTGTATTAACCTATTACAAATTCAGATCTTCAAGTTATAATTTGCAATTATAATTATAAGCTATCAATTTTAAGTTCTGTATTTGACTATTACAAGTTCAGATCTTCAAGTTATAATTTGCAATCATAATATGAATTTTACAATTCTAAGTTCTGTATTTGACTATTACAAGTTCAGATCTTCAAGTTATAATTAGCAATCATAATTTGAAGTTATGAATTCTAAGTTCTGTATTTGACAATTACAAGTTCAGATCTTCAAGTTATAATTTGCACTAATAATTTGTATTTAACAATTCGGAGTTCTGTATTTGACTATTACAAGTTCAGATCTTCAAACTATTAATTACAATCTTAGTTTGAAATTAACAATTAGAAGTTCTATATTTGACTATTACAAGTTCAGATCTTCAAGTTATAATTTGCAATCATAATTTGAATTTTACAATTCTAAGTTCTGTATTTGCCAATTACAAGTTCAGATCATCCAGTTATAATTTGCAATCATAATTTGAAGTTATGAATTCTAAGTGCTGTATTTGACAATTACAAGTTCAGATCTTCAAGTTATAATTTGCAATTATAATTATAAGCTATCAATTCTAAGTTCTGTATTTGACAATTACAAGTTCAGATCTTCAAGTTATAATTTGCACTAATAATTTGTATTTAACAATTCGGAGTTCTGTATTTGACTATTACAAGTTCAGATCTTCAAACTTTTAATTACAATCTTAGTTTGAAATTAACAATTAGAAGTTCTATATTTGACTATTACAAGTTCAGATCTTCGAATTATTATTTACAATCTTAGTTTGAAATTAACAATTCGAAGTTCTGTATTTACCTATTACAAGTTCAGAACTTCAAGTTATAATTTGCAATTATAATTATAAGCCATCAATTCTAAGTTCTGTATTTGACAATTACAAGTTCAGATCTTCCAGTTATAATTTGCAATCATAATTTGAAGTTATGAATTCTAAGTGCTGTATTTGACAATTACAAGTTCAGATCTTCAAGTTATAATTTCCACTAATAATTTGTATTTAACAATTCGGAGTTCTGTATTTGAATATTACAAGTTGAGATCTTCAAATTATTATTTACAATCTTAGTTTGAAATTAACAATTCGAAGTTCTGTAATGCACTATTACAAGTTCAGATCTTCAAGTTATAATTTGCAATTATAATTATAAGCTATCAATTCTGAGTTCTGTATTTGACAATTACAAGTTCAGATCTTCAAGTTATAATTTGCTCTATTAATTTGTATTTAACAATTCGAAGTTCTGTATTTGACTATTACAAGTTCAGATCTTCTAATTATTATTTACAATCATAATTTGAATTTTACAATTCTAAGTTCTGTATTTGACTATTACAAGTTCAGATCTTCAAGTTATAATTAGCAATCATAATTTGAAGTTAGGAATTCTAAGTTCTGTATTTGACAATTACAAGTTCAGATCTTCAAGTTATAATTTGCACTAATAATTTGTATTTAACAATTCGGAGTTCTGTATTTGACTATTACAAGTTCAGATCTTCAAACTTTTAATTACAATCTTAGTTTGAAATTACCAATTAGAAGTTCTATATTTGACTATTACAAGTTCAGATCTTCGAATTATTATTTACAATCTTAGTTTGAAATTAACAATTCGAAGTTCTGTATTTACCTATTACAAGTTCAGATCTTCAAGTTATAATTTGCAATTATAATTATAAGCCATCAATTCTAAGTTCTGTATTTGACAATTACAAGTTCAGATCTTCCAGTTATAATTTGCAATCATAATTTGAAGTTATGAATTCTAAGTGCTGTATTTGACAATTACAAGTTCAGATCTTCAAGTTATAATTTCCACTAATAATTTGTATTTAACAATTCGGAGTTCTGTATTTGAATATTTCAAGTTGAGATCTTCAAATTATTATTTACAATCTTAGTTTGAAATTAACAATTCGAAGTTCTGTAATGCACTATTACAAGTTCAGATCTTCAAGTTATAATTTGCAATTATAATTATAAGCTATCAATTCTAAGTTCTGTATTTGACAATTACAAGTTCAGATCTTCAAGTTATAATTTGCTCTAATAATTTGTATTTAACAATTCGAAGTTCTGTATTTGACTATTACAAGTTCAGATCTTCAACTTATAATTTGCAATTATAATTGTAAGCTATCAATTCTAAGTTCTGTATTTGACTATTACAAGTTCAGATCTTTAAATTATTAATTACAATTTTAGTTTGAATTTAACAATTCGAAGTTCTGTATTTAATAATTACAAGTTCAGATCTTCAACTTATAATTTGCAATTATAATTATAAGCTATCAATTCTAAGTTCTGTATTTGACTATTACAAGTTCAGATCTTCTAATTATTATTTACAATCATAATTTGAAGTTCTGAATTCTAAGTTCTGTATTTGACAATTACAAGTTCAGATCTTCAAGTTATAATTTCCAATCATAATTTGAAGTTATGAATTCTAAGTGCTGTATTTGACAATTACAAGTTCAGATCTTCAAGTTATAATTTGCACTAATAATTTGTATTTAACAATTCGAAGTTCTGTATTTGACTATTACAAGTTCAGATCTTTAAATTATTAATTACAATTTTAGTTTGAATTTAACAATTCGAAGTTCTGTATTTACCAATTACAAGTTCAGATCTTCAACTTATAATTTGCAATTATAATTATAAGCTATCAATTTTAAGTTCTGTATTTGACAATTACAAGTTCAGATCTTCAAGTTATAATTTGCAATAATAATTATAAGCTATCAATTTTAGTTCTGTATTTGACAATTACAAGTTCAGATCTTCAAGTTATAATTTGCACTAATAATTTGTATTTAACAATTCGAAGTTCTGTATTTGACTATTACAAGTTCAGATCTTCAAATTATTATTTACAATCTTAGTTTGAAATTAACAATTCGAAGTTCTGTAATGCACTATTACAAGTTCAGATCTTCAAGTTATTATTTGCAATTATAATTATAAGCTATCAATTCTAAGTTCTGTATTTGACAATTACAAGTTCAGATCTTCAAGTTATAATTTGCTCTAATAATTTGTATTTAACAATTCGAAGTTCTGTATTTGACTATTACAAGTTCAGATCTTTAAATTATTAATTACAATTTTAGTTTGAATTTAACAATTCGAAGTTCTGTATTTACCAATTACAAGTTCAGATTTTCAACTTATAATTTGCAATTATAATTATAAGCTATCAATTTTAAGTTCTGTATTTGACAATTACAAGTTCAGAACTTCTAATTATTATTTACAATCATAATTTGAAGTTCTGAATTCTAAGTTCTGTATTTGACAATTACAAGTTCAGATCTTCAAGTTATAATTTCCAATCATAATTTGAAGTTATGAATTCTAAGTGCTGTATTTGACAATTACAAGTTCAGATCTTCAAGTTATAATTTGCACTAATAATTTGTATTTAACAATTCGAAGTTCTGTATTTGACAATTACAAGTTCAGATCTTTAAATTATTAATTACAATTTTAGTTTGAATTTAACAATTCGAAGTTCTGTATTTACCAATTACAAGTTCAGATCTTCAACTTATAATTTGCAATTATAATTATAAGCTATCAATTTTAAGTTCTGTATTTGACAATTACAAGTTCAGATCTGCAAGTTATAATTTGCACTAATAATTTGTATTTAACAATTCGAAGTTCTGTATTTGACTATTACAAGTTCAGATCTTCAAATTATTAATTACAATCTTAGTTAGAAATTAACAATTCGAAGTTCTGTATTTACCAATTACAAGTTCAGATCTTCAACTTATAATTTGCAATTATAATTATAAGCTATCAATTTTAAGTTCTGTATTTGATAATTACAAGTTCAGATCATCAAGTTATAATTTGCACTAATAATTTGTATTTAACAATTCGAAGTTCTGTATTTGACTATTACAAGTTCAGATCTTCAAATTATTATTTACAATCTGAGTTTGAAATTAACAATTCGTAGTTTTGTATTTGACTATTACAAGTTCAGATCTTCTAATTATTATTTACAATCATAATTTGAAGTTATGAATTCTAAGTTCTGTATTTGACAATTACAAGTTCAGAACTTCAAGTTATAATTTGCAATCATAATTTGAAGTTATGAATTCTAAGAGCTGTATTTGACAATTACAAGTTCAGATCTTCAAGTTATAATTTGCACTAATAATTTGTGTTTAACAATTTGAAGTTCTGTATTTGAATATTACAAGTTCAGATCTTCAAATTATTAATTACAATCTTAGTTTGAAATTAACAATTCGAAGTTCTGTATTTACCTATTACAAGTTCAGATCTTCAACTTATAATTAGAAATTATAATTATAAGCTATCAATTTTAAGTTCTCTATTAGACAATTACAAGTTCAGATCTTCAATTTATAATTTGCACTAATAATTTGTATTTAACAATTCGAAGTTCTGTATTTGACAATTACAAGTTCAGATCTTCAAGTTATAATTTGCACTAATAATTTGTATTTAACAATTATAATTTTCTGTATTTGACTATTACAAGTTCAGATCTTCAAATTATTATTTACAATCTTAGTTTGAAATTAACAATTCGAAGTTCTGTATTTACCTATTACAAATTCAGATCTTCAAGTTATAATTTGCAATTATAATTATAAGCTATCAATTTTAAGTTCTGTATTTGACTATTACAAGTTCAGATCTTCAAGTTATAATTTGCAATCATAATTTGAATTTTACAATTCTAAGTTCTGTATTTGACTATTACAAGTTCAGATCTTCAAGTTATAATTAGCAATCATAATTTGAAGTTAGGAATTCTAAGTTCTGTTTTTGACAATTACAAGTTCAGATCTTCAAGTTATAATTTGCACTAATAATTTGTATTTAACAATTCGAAGTTCTGTATTTGACTATTACAAGTTCAGATCTTCTAATTATTATTTACAATAATAATTTGAAGTTATGAGTTCTAAGTTCTGTATGTGACAATTACAAGTTCAGATCTTCAAGATATAATTTGCAATCATAATTTGAAGTTATGAATTCTAAGTGCTGTATTTGACAATTACAAGTTCAGATCTTCAAGTTATAATTTGCACTAATAATTTGTATTTAACAATTCGTACTCCTGTATTTGACTATTACAAGTTCAGATCTTCAAATTATTAATTACAATCTTAGTTTGAAATTACCAATTCGAAGTTTTGTATTTACCAATTACAAGTTCAGATTTTCAACTTATAATTTGCAATTATAATTATAAGCTATCAATTTTAAGTTCTGTATTTGACAATTACAAGTTCAGATCTTCAAGTTATAATTTGCTCTAATAATTTGTATTTAACAATTCGAAGTTCTGTATTTGACAAGTTCAGATCTTCTAATTATTATTTACAATCATAATTTGAAGTTATGAATTCTAAGTTCTGTATTTGACAATTACAAGTTCAGAACTTCAAGTTATAATTTGCAATCATAATTTGAAGTTATGAATTCTAAGAGCTGTATTTGACAATTACAAGTTCAGATCTTCAAGTTATAATTTGCACTAATAATTTGTGTTTAACAATTTGAAGTTCTGTATTTGAATATTACAAGTTCAGATCTTCAAATTATTAATTACAATCTTAGTTTGAAATTAACAATTCGAAGTTCTGTATTTACCTATTACAAGTTCAGATCTTCAACTTATAATTAGAAATTATAATTATAAGCTATCAATTTTAAGTTCTCTATTAGACAATTACAAGTTCAGATCTTCAATTTATAATTTGCACTAATAATTTGTATTTAACAATTCGAAGTTCTGTATTTGACAATTACAAGTTCAGATCTTCAAGTTATAATTTGCACTAATAATTTGTATTTAACAATTATAATTTTCTGTATTTGACTATTACAAGTTCAGATCTTCAAATTATTATTTACAATCTTAGTTTGAAATTAACAATTAGAAGTTCTGTATTTACCTATTACAAATTCAGATCTTCAAGTTATAATTTGCAATTATAATTATAAGCTATCAATTTTAAGTTCTGTATTTGACTATTACAAGTTCAGATCTTCAAGTTATAATTTGCAATCATAATTTGAATTTTACAATTCTAAGTTCTGTATTTGACTATTACAAGTTCAGATCTTCAAGTTATAATTAGCAATCATAATTTGAAGTTAGGAATTCTAAGTTCTGTTTTTGACAATTACAAGTTCAGATCTTCAAGTTATAATTTGCACTAATAATTTGTATTTAACAATTCGAAGTTCTGTATTTGACTATTACAAGTTCAGATCTTCTAATTATTATTTACAATAATAATTTGAAGTTATGAGTTCTAAGTTCTGTATGTGACAATTACAAGTTCAGATCTTCAAGATATAATTTGCAATCATAATTTGAAGTTATGAATTCTAAGTGCTGTATTTGACAATTACAAGTTCAGATCTTCAAGTTATAATTTGCACTAATAATTTGTATTTAACAATTCGTACTCCTGTATTTGACTATTACAAGTTCAGATCTTCAAATTATTAATTACAATCTTAGTTTGAAATTACCAATTCGAAGTTCTGTATTTACCAATTACAAGTTCAGATTTTCAACTTATAATTTGCAATTATAATTATAAGCTATCAATTTTAAGTTCTGTATTTGACAATTACAAGTTCAGATCTTCAAGTTATAATTTGCTCTAATAATTTGTATTTAACAATTCGAAGTTCTGTATTTGACAAGTTCAGATCTTCTAATTATTATTTACAATCATAATTTGAAGTTCTGAATTCTAAGTTCTGTATTTGACAATTACAAGTTCAGATCTTCAAGTTATAATTTCCAATCATAATTTGAAGTTATGTATTCTAAGTGCTGTATTTGACAATTACAAGTTCAGATCTTCAAGTTATAATTTGCACTAATAATTTGTATTTAACAATTCGAAGTTCTGTATTTGACTATTACAAGTTCAGATCTTTAAATTATTAATTACAATTTTAGTTTGAATTTAACAATTCGAAGTTTTGTATTTACCAATTACAAGTTCAGATCTTCAACTTATAATTTGCAATTATAATTATAAGCTATCAATTTTAAGTTCTGTATTTGACAATTACAAGTTCAGATCTTCAAGTTATAATTTGCACTAATAATTTGTATTTAACAATTCGAAGTTCTGTATTTGACTATTACAAGTTCAGATCTTCTAATTATTATTTACAATAATAATTTGAAGTTATGAGTTCTAAGTTCTGTATGTGACAATTACAAGTTCAGATCTTCAAGATATAATTTGCAATCATAATTTGAAGTTATGAATTCTAAGTGCTGTATTTGACAATTACAAGTTCAGATCTTCAAGTTATAATTTGCACTAATAATTTGTATTTAACAATTCGTAGTCCTGTATTTGACTATTACAAGTTCAGATCTTCAAATTATTAATTACAATCTTAGTTTGAAATTACCAATTCGAAGTTCTGTATTTACCAATTACAAGTTCAGATGTTCAACTTATAATTTGCAATTATAATTATAAGCTATCAATTTTAAGTTCTGTATTTGATAATTACAAGTTCAGATCTTCAAGTTATAATTTGCACTAATAATTTGTATTTAACAATTCGAAGTTCTGTATTTGACTATAACAAGTTAAGATCTTCAAATTATTATTTACAATCTTAGTTTGAAATTAACAATTCGAAGTTCTGTATTTGACTATTACAAGTTCAGATCTTCTAATTATTTTTATTTTTATTTTTATTTGAAGTGACGTCAAGCGAAGTTTATTTATATTATTATTTTTTAAAAAGTACTTCTTCGCATTAATTTGTAAATATGTATTTCATTTATTCATATTTTTTACATACCAAATAAATTAATTCTTTGGATAATTAAATATATAAATTAGGATGTTATTGTTAATTATAAATAATGTGGAAAATTTTTTAATTTAATGTCGTGAATAAATAAAATACATATTTACAAATTAATGCGAAGAAGTACTTTTTAAAAAATAATAATACTTCTAATTATTATTTACAATCATAATTTGAAGTTATGAATTCTAAGTTCTGTATTTGACAATTACAAGTTCAGAACTTCAAGTTATAATTTGCAATCATAATTTGAAGTTATGAATTCTAAGAGCTGTATTTGACAATTCCAAGTTCAGATCTTCAAGTTATAATTTGCTCTAATAATTTGTATTTAACAATTCGAAGTTCTGTATTTGACTATTACAAGTTCAGATCTTTAAATTATTAATTACAATTTTAGTTTGAATTTAACAATTCGAAGTTCTGTATTTACCAATTACAAGTTCAGATTTTCAACTTATAATTTGCAATTATAATTATAAGCTATCAATTTTAAGTTCTGTATTTGACAATTACAAGTTCAGAACTTCTAATTATTATTTACAATCATAATTTGAAGTTCTGAATTCTAAGTTCTGTATTTGACTATTACAAGTTCAGATCTTCTAATTATTATTTACAATAATAATTTGAAGTTATGAGTTCTAAGTTCTGTATGTGACAATTACAAGTTCAGATCTTCAAGATATAATTTGCAGTCATAATTTGAAGTTATGAATTCTAAGTGCTGTATTTGACAATTACAA
Source organism: Cantharis lateralis (assembly GCA_963170105.1). NCBI lineage: Eukaryota > Metazoa > Arthropoda > Insecta > Coleoptera > Cantharidae > Cantharis > Cantharis lateralis. Next base: position 23,344,395 of record OY720628.1, read on the forward strand.
GTTCAGATCTTCAAGTTATAATTTGCACTAATAATTTGTATTTAACAATTCGTACTCCTGTATTTGACTATTACAAGTTCAGATCTTCAAATTATTAATTACAATCTTAGTTTGAAATTACCAATTCGAAGTTCTGTATTTACCAATTACAAGTTCAGATTTTCAACTTATAATTTGCAATTATAATTATAAGCTATCAATTTTAAGTTCTGTATTTGACAATTACAAGTTCAGATCTTCAAGTTATAATTTGCTCTAATAATTTGTATTTAACAATTCGAAGTTCTGTATTTGACAAGTTCAGATCTTCTAATTATTATTTACAATCATAATTTGAAGTTCTGAATTCTAAGTTCTGTATTTGACAATTACAAGTTCAGATCTTCAAGTTATAATTTCCAATCATAATTTGAAGTTATGTATTCTAAGTGCTGTATTTGACAATTACAAGTTCAGATCTTCAAGTTATAATTTGCACTAATAATTTGTATTTAACAATTCGAAGTTCTGTATTTGACTATTACAAGTTCAGATCTTTAAATTATTAATTACAATTTTAGTTTGAATTTAACAATTCGAAGTTTTGTATTTACCAATTACAAGTTCAGATCTTCAACTTATAATTTGCAATTATAATTATAAGCTATCAATTTTAAGTTCTGTATTTGACAATTACAAGTTCAGATCTTCAAGTTATAATTTGCACTAATAATTTGTATTTAACAATTCGAAGTTCTGTATTTGACTATTACAAGTTCAGATCTTCTAATTATTATTTACAATAATAATTTGAAGTTATGAGTTCTAAGTTCTGTATGTGACAATTACAAGTTCAGATCTTCAAGATATAATTTGCAATCATAATTTGAAGTTATGAATTCTAAGTGCTGTATTTGACAATTACAAGTTCAGATCTTCAAGTTATAATTTGCACTAATAATTTGTATTTAACAATTCGTAGTCCTGTATTTGACTATTACAAGTTCAGATCTTCAAATTATTAATTACAATCTTAGTTTGAAATTACCAATTCGAAGTTCTGTATTTACCAATTACAAGTTCAGATGTTCAACTTATAATTTGCAATTATAATTATAAGCTATCAATTTTAAGTTCTGTATTTGATAATTACAAGTTCAGATCTTCAAGTTATAATTTGCACTAATAATTTGTATTTAACAATTCGAAGTTCTGTATTTGACTATAACAAGTTAAGATCTTCAAATTATTATTTACAATCTTAGTTTGAAATTAACAATTCGAAGTTCTGTATTTGACTATTACAAGTTCAGATCTTCTAATTATTTTTATTTTTATTTTTATTTGAAGTGACGTCAAGCGAAGTTTATTTATATTATTATTTTTTAAAAAGTACTTCTTCGCATTAATTTGTAAATATGTATTTCATTTATTCATATTTTTTACATACCAAATAAATTAATTCTTTGGATAATTAAATATATAAATTAGGATGTTATTGTTAATTATAAATAATGTGGAAAATTTTTTAATTTAATGTCGTGAATAAATAAAATACATATTTACAAATTAATGCGAAGAAGTACTTTTTAAAAAATAATAATACTTCTAATTATTATTTACAATCATAATTTGAAGTTATGAATTCTAAGTTCTGTATTTGACAATTACAAGTTCAGAACTTCAAGTTATAATTTGCAATCATAATTTGAAGTTATGAATTCTAAGAGCTGTATTTGACAATTCCAAGTTCAGATCTTCAAGTTATAATTTGCTCTAATAATTTGTATTTAACAATTCGAAGTTCTGTATTTGACTATTACAAGTTCAGATCTTTAAATTATTAATTACAATTTTAGTTTGAATTTAACAATTCGAAGTTCTGTATTTACCAATTACAAGTTCAGATTTTCAACTTATAATTTGCAATTATAATTATAAGCTATCAATTTTAAGTTCTGTATTTGACAATTACAAGTTCAGAACTTCTAATTATTATTTACAATCATAATTTGAAGTTCTGAATTCTAAGTTCTGTATTTGACAATTACAAGTTCAGATCTTCAAGTTATAATTTCCAATCATAATTTGAAGTTATGAATTCTAAGTGCTGTATTTGACAATTACAAGTTCAGATCTTCAAGTTATAATTTGCACTAATAATTTGTATTTAACAATTCGTAGTCCTGTATTTGACTATTACAAGTTCAGATCTTCAAATTATTAATTACAATCTTAGTTTGAAATTACCAATTCGAAGTTCTGTATTTACCAATTACAAGTTCAGATGTTCAACTTATAATTTGCAATTATAATTATAAGCTATCAATTTTAAGTTCTGTATTTGATAATTACAAGTTCAGATCTTCAAGTTATAATTTGCACTAATAATTTGTATTTAACAATTCGAAGTTCTGTATTTGACTATAACAAGTTAAGATCTTCAAATTATTATTTACAATCTTAGTTTGAAATTAACAATTCGAAGTTCTGTATTTGACTATTACAAGTTCAGATCTTCTAATTATTTTTATTTTTATTTTTATTTGAAGTGACGTCAAGCGAAGTTTATTTATATTATTATTTTTTAAAAAGTACTTCTTCGCATTAATTTGTAAATATGTATTTCATTTATTCATATTTTTTACATACCAAATAAATTAATTCTTTGGATAATTAAATATATAAATTAGGATGTTATTGTTAATTATAAATAATGTGGAAAATTTTTTAATTTAATGTCGTGAATAAATAAAATACATATTTACAAATTAATGCGAAGAAGTACTTTTTAAAAAATAATAATACTTCTAATTATTATTTACAATCATAATTTGAAGTTATGAATTCTAAGTTCTGTATTTGACAATTACAAGTTCAGAACTTCAAGTTATAATTTGCAATCATAATTTGAAGTTATGAATTCTAAGAGCTGTATTTGACAATTCCAAGTTCAGATCTTCAAGTTATAATTTGCTCTAATAATTTGTATTTAACAATTCGAAGTTCTGTATTTGACTATTACAAGTTCAGATCTTTAAATTATTAATTACAATTTTAGTTTGAATTTAACAATTCGAAGTTCTGTATTTACCAATTACAAGTTCAGATTTTCAACTTATAATTTGCAATTATAATTATAAGCTATCAATTTTAAGTTCTGTATTTGACAATTACAAGTTCAGAACTTCTAATTATTATTTACAATCATAATTTGAAGTTCTGAATTCTAAGTTCTGTATTTGACAATTACAAGTTCAGATCTTCAAGTTATAATTTGCAATTATAATTATAAGCTATCAATTTTAAGTTCTGTATTTGACTATTACAAGTTCAGATCTTCAAGTTATAATTTGCAATCATAATTTGAATTTTACAATTCTAAGTTCTGTATTTGACTATTACAAGTTCAGATCTTCAAGTTATAATTAGCAATCATAATTTGAAGTTAGGAATTCTAAGTTCTGTTTTTGACAATTACAAGTTCAGATCTTCAAGTTATAATTTGCACTAATAATTTGTATTTAACAATTCGAAGTTCTGTATTTGACTATTACAAGTTCAGATCTTCTAATTATTATTTACAATAATAATTTGAAGTTATGAGTTCTAAGTTCTGTATGTGACAATTACAAGTTCAGATCTTCAAGATATAATTTGCAATCATAATTTGAAGTTATGAATTCTAAGTGCTGTATTTGACAATTACAAGTTCAGATCTTCAAGTTATAATTTGCACTAATAATTTGTATTTAACAATTCGTACTCCTGTATTTGACTATTACAAGTTCAGATCTTCAAATTATTAATTACAATCTTAGTTTGAAATTACCAATTCGAAGTTCTGTATTTACCAATTACAAGTTCAGATTTTCAACTTATAATTTGCAATTATAATTATAAGCTATCAATTTTAAGTTCTGTATTTGACAATTACAAGTTCAGATCTTCAAGTTATAATTTGCTCTAATAATTTGTATTTAACAATTCGAAGTTCTGTATTTGACAAGTTCAGATCTTCTAATTATTATTTACAATCATAATTTGAAGTTCTGAATTCTAAGTTCTGTATTTGACAATTACAAGTTCAGATCTTCAAGTTATAATTTCCAATCATAATTTGAAGTTATGTATTCTAAGTGCTGTATTTGACAATTACAAGTTCAGATCTTCAAGTTATAATTTGCACTAATAATTTGTATTTAACAATTCGAAGTTCTGTATTTGACTATTACAAGTTCAGATCTTTAAATTATTAATTACAATTTTAGTTTGAATTTAACAATTCGAAGTTTTGTATTTACCAATTACAAGTTCAGATCTTCAACTTATAATTTGCAATTATAATTATAAGCTATCAATTTTAAGTTCTGTATTTGACAATTACAAGTTCAGATCTTCAAGTTATAATTTGCACTAATAATTTGTATTTAACAATTCGAAGTTCTGTATTTGACTATTACAAGTTCAGATCTTCTAATTATTATTTACAATAATAATTTGAAGTTATGAGTTCTAAGTTCTGTATGTGACAATTACAAGTTCAGATCTTCAAGATATAATTTGCAATCATAATTTGAAGTTATGAATTCTAAGTGCTGTATTTGACAATTACAAGTTCAGATCTTCAAGTTATAATTTGCACTAATAATTTGTATTTAACAATTCGTAGTCCTGTATTTGACTATTACAAGTTCAGATCTTCAAATTATTAATTACAATCTTAGTTTGAAATTACCAATTCGAAGTTCTGTATTTACCAATTACAAGTTCAGATGTTCAACTTATAATTTGCAATTATAATTATAAGCTATCAATTTTAAGTTCTGTATTTGATAATTACAAGTTCAGATCTTCAAGTTATAATTTGCACTAATAATTTGTATTTAACAATTCGAAGTTCTGTATTTGACTATAACAAGTTAAGATCTTCAAATTATTATTTACAATCTTAGTTTGAAATTAACAATTCGAAGTTCTGTATTTGACTATTACAAGTTCAGATCTTCTAATTATTTTTATTTTTATTTTTATTTGAAGTGACGTCAAGCGAAGTTTATTTATATTATTATTTTTTAAAAAGTACTTCTTCGCATTAATTTGTAAATATGTATTTCATTTATTCATATTTTTTACATACCAAATAAATTAATTCTTTGGATAATTAAATATATAAATTAGGATGTTATTGTTAATTATAAATAATGTGGAAAATTTTTTAATTTAATGTCGTGAATAAATAAAATACATATTTACAAATTAATGCGAAGAAGTACTTTTTAAAAAATAATAATACTTCTAATTATTATTTACAATCATAATTTGAAGTTATGAATTCTAAGTTCTGTATTTGACAATTACAAGTTCAGAACTTCAAGTTATAATTTGCAATCATAATTTGAAGTTATGAATTCTAAGAGCTGTATTTGACAATTCCAAGTTCAGATCTTCAAGTTATAATTTGCTCTAATAATTTGTATTTAACAATTCGAAGTTCTGTATTTGACTATTACAAGTTCAGATCTTTAAATTATTAATTACAATTTTAGTTTGAATTTAACAATTCGAAGTTCTGTATTTACCAATTACAAGTTCAGATTTTCAACTTATAATTTGCAATTATAATTATAAGCTATCAATTTTAAGTTCTGTATTTGACAATTACAAGTTCAGAACTTCTAATTATTATTTACAATCATAATTTGAAGTTCTGAATTCTAAGTTCTGTATTTGACAATTACAAGTTCAGATCTTCAAGTTATAATTTCCAATCATAATTTGAAGTTATGAATTCTAAGTGCTGTATTTGACAATTACAAGTTCAGATCTTCAAGTTATAATTTGCACTAATAATTTGTATTTAACAATTCGAAGTTCTGTATTTGACAATTACAAGTTCAGATCTTTAAATTATTAATTACAATTTTAGTTTGAATTTAACAATTCGAAGTTCTGTATTTACCAATTACAAGTTCAGATCTTCAACTTATAATTTGCAATTATAATTATAAGCTATCAATTTTAAGTTCTGTATTTGACAATTACAAGTTCAGATCTTCAAGTTATAATTTGCACTAATAATTTGTATTTAACAATTCGAAGTTCTGTATTTGACTATTACAAGTTCAGATCTTCAAATTATTAATTACAATCTTAGTTAGAAATTAACAATTCGAAGTTCTGTATTTACCAATTACAAGTTCAGATCTTCAACTTATAATTTGCAATTGTAATTATAAGCTATCAATTTTAAGTTCTGTATTTGATAATTACAAGTTCAGATCATCAAGTTATAATTTGCACTAATAATTTGTATTTAACAATTCGAAGTTCTGTATTTGACTATTACAAGTTCAGATCTTCAAATTATTATTTACAATCTGAGTTTGAAATTAACAATTCGTAGTTTTGTATTTGACTATTACAAGTTCAGATCTTCTAATTATTATTTACAATCATAATTTGAAGTTATGAATTCTAAGGTCTGTATTTGACAATTACAAGTTCAGAACTTCAAGTTATAATTTGCAATCATAATTTGAAGTTATGAATTCTAAGAGCTGTATTTGACAATTACAAGTTCAGATCTTCAAGTTATAATTTGCACTAATACTTTGTGTTTAACAATTTGAAGTTCTGTATTTGAATATTACAAGTTCAGATCTTCAAATTATTAATTACAATCTTAGTTTGAAATTAACAATTCGAAGTTCTGTATTTACCTATTACAAGTTCAGATCTTCAACTTATAATTAGAAATTATAATTATAAGCTATCAATTTTAAGTTCTCTATTAGACAATTACAAGTTCAGATCTTCAATTTATAATTTGCACTAATAATTTGTATTTAACAATTCGAAGTTCTGTATTTGACAATTACAAGTTCAGATCTTCAAGTTATAATTTGCACTAATAATTTGTATTTAACAATTATAATTTTCTGTATTTGACTATTACAAGTTCAGATCTTCAAATTATTATTTACAATCTTAGTTTGAAATTAACAATTCGAAGTTCTGTATTTACCTATTACAAATTCAGATCTTCAAGTTATAATTTGCAATTATAATTATAAGCTATCAATTTTAAGTTCTGTATTTGACTATTACAAGTTCAGATCTTCAAGTTATAATTTGCAATCATAATTTGAATTTTACAATTCTAAGTTCTGTATTTGACTATTACAAGTTCAGATCTTCAAGTTATAATTAGCAATCATAATTTGAAGTTAGGAATTCTAAGTTCTGTTTTTGACAATTACAAGTTCAGATCTTCAAGTTATAATTTGCACTAATACTTTGTATTTAACAATTCGAAGTTCTGTATTTGACTATTACAAGTTCAGATCTTCTAATTATTATTTACAATAATAATTTGAAGTTATGAGTTCTAAGTTCTGTATGTGACAATTACAAGTTCAGATCTTCAAGATATAATTTGCAATCATAATTTGAAGTTATGAATTCTAAGTGCTGTATTTGACAATTACAAGTTCAGATCTTCAAGTTATAATTTGCACTAATAATTTGTATTTAACAATTCGTAGTCCTGTATTTGACTATTACAAGTTCAGATCTTCAAATTATTAATTACAATCTTAGTTTGAAATTACCAATTCGAAGTTCTGTATTTACCAATTACAAGTTCAGATTTTCAACTTATAATTTGCAATTATAATTATAAGCTATCAATTTTAAGTTCTGTATTTGACAATTACAAGTTCAGATCTTCAAGTTATAATTTGCTCTAATAATTTGTATTTAACAATTCGAAGTTCTGTATTTGACTATTACAAGTTCAGATCTTCTAATTATTATTTACAATCATAATTTGAAGTTCTGAATTCTAAGTTCTGTATTTGACAATTACAAGTTCAGATCTTCAAGTTATAATTTCCAATCATAATTTGAAGTTATGTATTCTAAGTGCTGTATTTGACAATTACAAGTTCAGATCTTCAAGTTATAATTTGCACTAATAATTTGTATTTAACAATTCGAAGTTCTGTATTTGACTATTACAAGTTCAGATCTTTAAATTATTAATTACAATTTTAGTTTGAATTTAACAATTCGAAGTTTTGTATTTACCAATTACAAGTTCAGATCTTCAACTTATAATTTGCAATTATAATTATAAGCTATCAATTTTAAGTTCTGTATTTGACAATTACAAGTTCAGATCTTCAAGTTATAGTTTGCACTAATAATTTGTATTTAACAATTCGAAGTTCTGTATTTGACTATTACAAGTTCAGATCTTCTAATTATTATTTACAATAATAATTTGAAGTTATGAGTTCTAAGTTCTGTATGTGACAATTACAAGTTCAGATCTTCAAGATATAATTTGCAATCATAATTTGAAGTTATGAATTCTAAGTGCTGTATTTGACAATTACAAGTTCAGATCTTCAAGTTATAATTTGCACTAATAATTTGTATTTAACAATTCGTAGTCCTGTATTTGACTATTACAAGTTCAGATCTTCAAATTATTAATTACAATCTTAGTTTGAAATTACCAATTCGAAGTTCTGTATTTACCAATTACAAGTTCAGATGTTCAACTTATAATTTGCAATTATAATTATAAGCTATCAATTTTAAGTTCTGTATTTGATAATTACAAGTTCAGATCTTCAAGTTATAATTTGCACTAATAATTTGTATTTAACAATTCGAAGTTCTGTATTTGACTATAACAAGTTAAGATCTTCAAATTATTATTTACAATCTTAGTTTGAAATTAACAATTCGAAGTTCTGTATTTGACTATTACAAGTTCAGATCTTCTAATTATTTTTATTTTTATTTTTATTTGAAGTGACGTCAAGCGAAGTTTATTTATATTATTATTTTTTAAAAAGTACTTCTTCGCATTAATTTGTAAATATGTATTTCATTTATTCATATTTTTTACATACCAAATAAATTAATTCTTTGGATAATTAAATATATAAATTAGGATGTTATTGTTAATTATAAATAATGTGGAAAATTTTTTAATTTAATGTCGTGAATAAATAAAATACATATTTACAAATTAATGCGAAGAAGTACTTTTTAAAAAATAATAATACTTCTAATTATTATTTACAATCATAATTTGAAGTTATGAATTCTAAGTTCTGTATTTGACAATTACAAGTTCAGAACTTCAAGTTATAATTTGCAATCATAATTTGAAGTTATGAATTCTAAGAGCTGTATTTGACAATTCCAAGTTCAGATCTTCAAGTTATAATTTGCTCTAATAATTTGTATTTAACAATTCGAAGTTCTGTATTTGACTATTACAAGTTCAGATCTTCTAATTATTATTTACAATCATAATTTGAAGTTCTGAATTCTAAGTTCTGTATTTGACAATTACAAGTTCAGATCTTCAAGTTATAATTTCCAATCATAATTTGAAGTTATGTATTCTAAGTGCTGTATTTGACAATTACAAGTTCAGATCTTCAAGTTATAATTTGCACTAATAATTTGTATTTAACAATTCGAAGTTCTGTATTTGACTATTACAAGTTCAGATCTTTAAATTATTAATTACAATTTTAGTTTGAATTTAACTATTCGAAGTTTTGTATTTACCAATTACAAGTTCAGATCTTCAACTTATAATTTGCAATTATAATTATAAGCTATCAATTTTAAGTTCTGTATTTGACAATTACAAGTTCAGATCTTCAAGTTATAATTTGCACTAATAATTTGTATTTAACAATTCGAAGTTCTGTATTTGACTATTACAAGTTCAGATCTTCTAATTATTATTTACAATAATAATTTGAAGTTATGAGTTCTAAGTTCTGTATGTGACAATTACAAGTTCAGATCTTCAAGATATAATTTGCAATCATAATTTGAAGTTATGAATTCTAAGTGCTGTATTTGACAATTACAAGTTCAGATCTTCAAGTTATAATTTGCACTAATAATTTGTATTTAACAATTCGTAGTCCTGTATTTGACTATTACAAGTTCAGATCTTCAAATTATTAATTACAATCTTAGTTTGAAATTACCAATTCGAAGTTCTGTATTTACCAATTACAAGTTCAGATTTTCAACTTATAATTTGCAATTATAATTATAAGCTATCAATTTTAAGTTCTGTATTTGATAATTACAAGTTCAGATCTTCAAGTTATAATTTGCACTAATAATTTGTATTTAACAATTCGAAGTTCTGTATTTGACTATAACAAGTTAAGATCTTCAAATTATTATTTACAATCTTAGTTTGAAATTAACAATTCGAAGATCTGTATTTGACTATTACAAGTTCAGATCTTCTAATTATTTTTATTTTTATTTTTATTTGAAGTGCCGTCAAGCGAAGTTTATTTATATTATTATTTTTTAAAAAGTACTTCTTCGCATTAATTTGTAAATATGTATTTCATTTATTCATATTTTTTACATACCAAATAAATTAATTCTTTGGATAATTAAATATATAAATTAGGATGTTATTGTTAATTATAAATAATGTGGAAAATTTTTTAATTTAATGTCGTGAATAAATAAAATACATATTTACAAATTAATGCGAAGAAGTACTTTTTAAAAAATAATAATACTTCTAATTATTATTTACAATCATAATTTGAAGTTATGAATTCTAAGTTCTGTATTTGACAATTACAAGTTCAGAACTTCAAGTTATAATTTGCAATCATAATTTGAAGTTATGAATTCTAAGAGCTGTATTTGACAATTCCAAGTTCAGATCTTCAAGTTATAATTTGCTCTAATAATTTGTATTTAACAATTCGAAGTTCTGTATTTGACTATTACAAGTTCAGATCTTCTAATTATTATTTACAATCATAATTTGAAGTTCTGAATTCTAAGTTCTGTATTTGACAATTACAAGTTCAGATCTTCAAGTTATAATTTCCAATCATAATTTGAAGTTATGTATTCTAAGTGCTGTATTTGACAATTACAAGTTCAGATCTTCAAGTTATAATTTGCACTAATTATTTGTATTTAACAATTCGAAGTTCTGTATTTGACTATTACAAGTTCAGATCTTTAAATTATTAATTACAATTTTAGTTTGAATTTAACAATTCGAAGTTTTGTATTTACCAATTACAAGTTCAGATCTTCAACTTATAATTTGCAATTATAATTATAAGCTATCAATTTTAAGTTCTGTATTTGACAATTACAAGTTCAGATCTTCAAGTTATAATTTGCACTAATAATTTGTATTTAACAATTCGAAGTTCTGTATTTGACTATTACAAGTTCAGATCTTCAAATTATTATTTACAGTCTTAGTTTGAAATTAACAATTCGAAGTTCTGTATTTACCTATTACAAATTTAGATCTTCAAGTTATAATTTGCAATTATAATTATAAGCTATCAATTTTAAGTTCTGTATTTGACTATTACAAGTTCAGATCTTCAAGTTATAATTTGCAATCATAATTTGTATTTTACAATTCTAAGTTCTGTATTTGACTATTACAAGTTCAGATCTTCAAGTTATAATTAGCAATCATAATTTGAAGTTAGGAATTCTAAGTTCTGTATTTGACAATTACAAGTTCAGATCTTCAAGTTATAATTTGCACTATAATTTGTATTTAACAATTCGATGTTCTGTATTTGACTATTACAAGTTCAGATCTTCTAATTATTATTTACAATAATAATTTGAAGTTATGAGTTCGAAGTTCTGTATTTGACAATTACAAGTTCAGATCTTCCAGTTATAATTTGCAATCATAATTTGAAGTTATGAATTCTAAGTCCTGTATTTGACAATTACAGGTTCAGATCTTCAAGTTATAATTTGCACTAATAATTAGTATTTAACAATTCGGAGTTCTGTATTTGACTATTACAAGTTCAGATCTTTAAACTTTTAATTACAATCTTAGTTTGAAATTAACAATTAGAAGTTCTATATTTGACTATTACAAGTTCAGATCTTCGAATTATTATTTACAATCTTAGTTTGAAATTAACAATTCGAAGTTCTGTATTTACCTATTACAAGTTCAGATCTTCAAGTTATAATTTGCAATTATAATTATAAGCCATCAATTCTAAGTTCTGTATTTGACAATTACAAGTTCAGATCTTCCAGTTATAATTTGCAATCATAATTTGAAGTTATGAATTCTAAGTGCTGTATTTGACAATTACAAGTTCAGATCTTCAAGTTATAATTTCCACTAATAATTTGTATTTAACAATTCGGAGTTCTGTATTTGAATATTACAAGTTGAGATCTTCAAATTATTATTTACAATCTTAGTTTGAAATTAACAATTCGAAGTTCTGTAATGCACTATTACAAGTTCAGATCTTCAAGTTATAATTTGCAATTATAATTATAAGCTATCAATTCTAAGTTCTGTATTTGACAATTACAAGTTCAGATCTTCAAGTTATAATTTGCTCTAATAATTTGTATTTAACAATTCGAAGTTCTGTATTTGACTATTACAAGTTCAGATCTTCTAATTATTATTTACAATCATAATTTGAAGTTCTGAATTCTAAGTTCTGTATTTGACAATTACAAGTTCAGATCTTCAAGTTATAATTTCCAATCATAATTTGAAGTTATGTATTCTAAGTGCTGTATTTGACAATTACAAGTTCAGATCTTCAAGTTATAATTTGCACTAATAATTTGTATTTAACAATTCGAAGTTCTGTATTTGACTATTACAAGTTCAGATCTTTAAATTATTAATTACAATTTTAGTTTGAATTTAACAATTCGAAGTTTTGTATTTACCAATTACAAGTTCAGATCTTCAACTTATAATTTGCAATTATAATTATAAGCTATCAATTTTAAGTTCTGTATTTGACAATTACAAGTTCAGATCTTCAAGTTATAATTTGCACTAATAATTTGTATTTAACAATTCGAAGTTCTGTATTTACCTATTACAAATTCTGATCTTCAAGTTATAATTAGCAATTATAGTTATAAGCTATCAATTTTAAGTTCTGTATTTGACTATTACAAGTTCAGATCTTCAAGTTATAATTTGCAATCATAATTTGAATTTTAGAATTCTAAGTTCTGTATTTGACTATTACAAGTTTAGATCTTCAAGTTATAATTAGCAATCATAATTTGAAGTTATGAATTCTAAGTTCTGTATTTGACAATTACAAGTTCAGATCTTCAAGTTATAATTTGCACTAATAATTTGTATTCAACAATTCGAAGTTCTGTATTTGACTATTACAAGTTCAGATCTTCAAATTATTATTTACAATCTTAGTTTGAAATTAACAATTCGAAGTTCTGTATTTGACTATTACAAGTTCAGATCTTCAACTATTATAATTAGCAATTATAATTATAAGCTATCAATTTTAAGTTCTCTATTAGACAATTACAAGTTCAGATCTTCAAGTTATAATTTGCACTAATAATTTGTATTTAACAATTCGAAGTTCTGTATTTGACAATTACAAGTTCAGATCTTCAAGTTATAATTTGCACTAATAATTTGTATTTAACAATTCGAAATTCTGTATTTGACTATTACAAGTTCAGATCTTCAAATTATTATTTACAATCTTAGTTTGAAATTAACAATTCGAAGTTCTGTATTAACCTATTACAAATTCAGATCTTCAAGTTCTAATTTGCAATTATAATTATAAGCTATCAATTTTAAGTTCTGTATTTGACTATTACAAGTTCAGATCTTTAAATTATTAATTACAATTTTAGTTTGAATTTAACAATTCGAAGTTCTGTATTTACCAATTACAAGTTCAGATCTTCAACTTATAATTTGCAATTATAATTATAAGCTATCAATTTTAAGTTCTGTATTTGACAATTACAAGTTCAGATCTTCAAGTTATAATTTGCACTATAATTTGTATTTAACAATTCGATGTTCTGTATTTGACTATTACAAGTTCAGATCTTCTAATTATTATTTACAATAATAATTTGAAGTTATGAGTTCTAAGTTCTGTATTTGACAATTACAAGTTCAGATCTTCCAGTTATAATTTGCAATCATAATTTGAAGTTATGAATTCTAAGTCCTGTATTTGACAATTACAGGTTCAGATCTTCAAGTTATAATTTGCACCAATAATTAGTATTTAACAATTCGGAGTTCTGTATTTGACTATTACAAGTTCAGATCTTCAAACTTTTAATTACAATCTTAGTTTGAAATTAACAATTAGAAGTTCTATATTTGACTATTACAAGTTCAGATCTTCGAATTATTATTTACAATCTTAGTTTGAAATTAACAATTCGAAGTTCTGTATTTACCTATTACAAGTTCAGATCTTCAAGTTATAATTTGCAATTATAATTATAAGCCATCAATTCTAAGTTCTGTATTTGACAATTACAAGTTCAGATCTTCCAGTTATAATTTGCAATCATAATTTGAAGTTATGAATTCTAAGTGCTGTATTTGACAATTACAAGTTCAGATCTTCAAGTTATAATTTCCACTAATAATTTGTATTTAACAATTCGGAGTTCTGTATTTGAATAATACAAGTTGAGATCTTCAAATAATTATTTACAATCTTAGTTTGAAATTAACAATTCGAAGTTCTGTAATGCACTATTACAAGTTCAGATCTTCAAGTTATAATTTGCAATTATAATTATAAGCTATCAATTCTAAGTTCTGTATTTGACAATTACAAGTTCAGATCTTCAAGTTATAATTTGCTCTAATAATTTGTATTTAACAATTCGAAGTTCTGTATTTGACTATTACAAGTTCAGATCTTCTAATTATTATTTACAATCATAATTTGAAGTTCTGAATTTTAAGTTCTGTATTTGACAATTACAAGTTCAGATCTTCAAGTTATAATTTCCAATCATAATTTGAAGTTATGTATTCTAAGTGCTGTATTTGACAATTACAAGTTCAGATCTTCAAGTTATAATTTGCACTAATAATTTGTATTTAACAATTCGAAGTTCTGTATTTGACTATTACAAGTTCAGATCTTTAAATTATTAATTACAATTTTAGTTTGAATTTAACAATTCGAAGTTTTGTATTTACCAATTACAAGTTCAGATCTTCAACTTATAATTTGCAATTATAATTATAAGCTATCAATTTTAAGTTCTGTATTTGACAATTACAAGTTCAGATCTTCAAGTTATAATTTGCACTAATAATTTGTATTTAACAATTCGAAGTTCTGTATTTGACTATTACAAGTTCATATCTTCAAATTATTATTTACAATCTTAGTTTGAAATTAACAATTCGAAGTTCTGTATTTACCTATTACAAATTCAGATCTTCAAGTTATAATTAGCAATTATAGTTATAAGCTATCAATTTTAAGTTCTGTATTTGACTATTACAAGTTCAGATCTTCAAGTTATAATTTGCAATCATAATTTGAATTTTAGAATTCTAAGTTCTGTATTTGACTATTACAAGTTTAGATCTTCAAGTTATAATTTGCTCTAATAATTTGTATTTAACAATTCGAAGTTCTGTATTTGACTATTACAAGTTCAGATCTTTAAATTATTAATTACAATTTTAGTTTGAATTTAACAATTCGAAGTTCTGTATTTACCAATTACAAGTTCAGATCTTCAACTTATAATTTGCAATTATAATTATAAGCTATCAATTTTAAGTTCTGTATTTGACAATTACAAGTTCAGATCTTCAAGTAATAATTTGCACTAATAATTTGTATTTAACAATTCGAAGTTCTGTATTTGACTATTACAAGTTCAGATCTTCAAATTATTAATTACAATCTTAGTTTGAAATTAACAATTCGAAGTTCTGTATTTACCAATTACAAGTTCAGATCTTCAACTTATAATTTGCAATTATAATTATAAGCTATCAATTTTAAGTTCTGTATTTGATAATTACAATTTCAGATCTTCTAATTATTATTTACAATCATAATTTGTAGTTCTGAATTCTAAGTTCTGTATTTGACAATTACAAGTTCAGATCTTCACGTTATAATTTCCACTAATAATTTGTATTTAACAATTCGGAGTTCTGTATTTGAATATTACAAGTTGAGATTTTCAAATTATTATTTACAATCTTAGTTTGAAATTAACAATTCGAAGTTCTGTAATGCACTATTACAAGTTCAGATCTTCAAGTTATAATTTGCAATTATAATTATAAGCTATCAATTCTAAGTTCTGTATTTGACTATTACAAGTTCAGATCTTTAAATTATTAATTACAATTTTAGTTTGAATTTAACAATTCGAAGTTCTGTATTTACCAATTACAAGTTCAGATCTTCAACTTATAATTTGCAATTATAATTGTAAGCTATCAATTCTAAGTTCTGTATTTGACTATTACAAGTTCAGAACTTCTAATTATTATTTACAATCATAATTTGAAGTTCTGAATTCTAAGTTCTGTATTTGACAATTACAAGTTCAGATCTTCAAGTTATAATTTCCAATCATAATTTGAAGTTATGAATTCTAAGTGCTGTATTTGACAATTACAAGTTCAGATCTTCAAGTTATAATTTGCACTAATAATTTGTATTTAACAATTCGAAGTTCTGTATTTGACTATTACAAGTTCAGATCTTTAAATTATTAATTACAATTTTAGTTTGAATTTAACAATTCGAAGTTCTGTATTTACCAATTACAAGTTCAGATCTTCAACTTATAATTTGCAATTATAATTATAAGCTATCAATTTTAAGTTCTGTATTTGACAATTACAAGTTCAGATCTTCAAGTTATAATTTGCACTAATAATTTGTATTTAACAATTCGAAGTTCTGTATTTGACTATTACAAGTTCAGATCTTCAAATTATTAATTACAATCTTAGTTTGAAATTAACAATTCGAAGTTCTGTATTTACCAATTACAAGTTCAGATCTTCAACTTATAATTTGCAATTATAATTATAAGCTATCAATTTTAAGTTCTGTATTTGATAATTACAAGTTCAGATCTTCTAATTATTATTTACAATCATAATTTGAAGTTCTGAATTCTAAGTTCTGTATTTGACAATTACAAGTTCAGATCTTCACGTTATAATGTCCACTAATAATTAGTATTTAACAATTCGGAGTTCTGTATTTGAATATTACAAGTTGAGATCTTCAAATTATTATTTACAATCTTAGTTTGAAATTAACAATTCGAAGTTCTGTAATTCACTATTACAAGTTCAGATCTTCAAGTTATAATTTGCAATTATAATTATAAGCTATCAATTCTAAGTTCTGTATTTGATAATTACAAGTTCAGATCTTCAAGTTATAATTTGCTCTAATAATTTGTATTTAACAATTCGAAGTTCTGTATTTGACTATTACAAGTTCAGATCTTTAAATTATTAATTACAATTTTAGTTTGAATTTAACAATTCGAAGTTCTGTATTTACCAATTACAAGTTCAGATCTTCAACTTATAATTTCCAATTATAATTGTAAGCTATCAATTCTAAGTTCTGTATTTGACTATTACAAGTTCAGATCTTTAAATTATTAATTACAATTTTAGTTTGAATTTAACAATTCGAAGTTCTGTATTTACCAATTACAAGTTCAGATCTTCAACTTATAATTTGCAATTATAATTATAAGCTATCAATTCTAAGTTCTGTATTTGACTATTACAAGTTCAGATCTTCTAATTATTATTTACAATCATAATTTGAAGTTCTGAATTCTAAGTTCTGTATTTGACAATTACAAGTTCAGATCTTCAAGTTATAATTTCCAATCATAATTTGAAGTTATGAATTCTAAGTGCTGTATTTGACAATTACAAGTTCAGATCTTCAAGTTATAATTTGCACTAATAATTTGTATTTAACAATTCGAAGTTCTGTATTTGACTATTACAAGTTCAGATCTTTAAATTATTAATTACAATTTTAGTTTGAATTTAACAATTCGAAGTTCTGTATTTACCAATTACAAGTTCAGATCTTCAACTTATAATTTGCAATTATAATTATAAGCTATCAATTTTAAGTTCTGTATTTGACAATTACAAGTTCAGATCTTCAAGTTATAATTTGCACTAATAATTTGTATTTAACAATTCGAAGTTCTGTATTTGACTATTACAAGTTCAGATCTTCAAATTATTATTTACAATCTTAGTTTGAAATTAACAATTCGAAGTTCTGTATTTGACTATTACAAGTTCAGATCTTCAACTATTATAATTAGCAATTATAATTATTAGCTATCAATTTTAAGTTCTCTATTAGACAATTACAAGTTCAGATCTTCAAGTTATAATTTGCACTAATAATTTGTATTTAACAATTCGAAGTTCTGTATTTGACAATTACAAGTTCAGATCTTCAAGTTATAATTTGCACTAATAATTTGTATTTAACAATTCGAAATTCTGTATTTGACTATTACAAGTTCAGATCTTCAAATTATTATTTACAATCTTAGTTTGAAATTAACAATTCGAAGTTCTGTATTAACCTATTACAAATTCAGATCTTCAAGTTCTAATTTGCAATTATAATTATAAGCTATCAATTTTAAGTTCTGTATTTGACTATTACAAGTTCAGATCTTCAAGTTATAATTTGCAATAATAATTTGAATTTTACAATTCTAAGTTCTGTATCTTCAAGTTATAATTAGCAATCATAATTTGAAGTTATGAATTCTAAGTTCTGTATTTGACAATTACAAGTTCAAATCTTCAAGTTATAATTTGCACTAATAATTTGTATTTAACAATTCGAAGTTCTGTATTTGACAATTACAAGATCAGATCTTCAAGTTATAATTTGCACTAATAATTTGTATTCAACAATTCGAAGTTCTGTATTTGACTATTAGAAGTTCAGATCTTCAAATTATTATTTACAATCTTAGTTTGAAATTAACAATTCGAAGTTCTGTAATGCACTATTACAAGTTCAGATCTTCAAGTTATAATTTGCAATTATAATTATAAGCTATCAATTCTAAGTTCTGTATTTGACAATTACAAGTTCAGATCTTCAAGTTATAATTTGCTCTAATAATTTGTATTTAACAATTCGAAGTTCTGTATTTGACTATTACAAGTTCAGATCTTTAAATTATTAATTACAATTTTAGTTTGAATTTAACAATTCGAAGTTCTGTATTTACCAATTACAAGTTCAGATCTTCAACTTATAATTTGCAATTATAATTATAAGCTATCAATTTTAAGTTCTGTATTTGACAATTACAAGTTCAGATCTTCAAGTTATAATTTGCACTAATAATTTGTATTTAACAATTCGAAGTTCTGTATTTGACTATTACAAGTTCAGATCTTCAAATTATTAATTACAATCTTAGTTTGAAATTAACAATTCGAAGTTCTGTATTTACCAATTACAAGTTCAGATCTTCAACTTATAATTTGCAATTATAATTATAAGCTATCAATTTTAAGTTCTGTATTTGATAATTACAATTTCAGATCTTCTAATTATTATTTACAATCATAATTTGTAGTTCTGAATTCTAAGTTCTGTATTTGACAATTACAAGTTCAGATCTTCACGTTATAATTTCCACTAATAATTTGTATTTAACAATTCGGAGTTCTGTATTTGAATATTACAAGTTGAGATTTTCAAATTATTATTTACAATCTTAGTTTGAAATTAACAATTCGAAGTTCTGTAATGCACTATTACAAGTTCAGATCTTCAAGTTATAATTTGCAATTATAATTATAAGCTATCAATTCTAATTTCTGTATTTGACTATTACAAGTTCAGATCTTTAAATTATTAATTACAATTTTAGTTTGAATTTAACAATTCGAAGTTCTGTATTTACCAATTACAAGTTCAGATCTTCAACTTATAATTTGCAATTATAATTGTAAGCTATCAATTCTAAGTTCTGTATTTGACTATTACAAGTTCAGAACTTCTAATTATTATTTACAATCATAATTTGAAGTTCTGAATTCTAAGTTCTGTATTTGACAATTACAAGTTCAGATCTTCAAGTTATAATTTCCAATCATAATTTGAAGTTATGAATTCTAAGTGCTGTATTTGACAATTACAAGTTCAGATCTTCAAGTTATAATTTGCACTAATAATTTGTATTTAACAATTCGCAGTTCTGTATTTGACTATTACAAGTTCAGATCTTTAAATTATTAATTACAATTTTAGTTTGAATTTAACAATTCGAAGTTCTGTATTTACCAATTACAAGTTCAGATCTTCAACTTATAATTTGCAATTATAATTATAAGCTATCAATTTTAAGTTCTGTATTTGACAATTACAAGTTCAGATCTTCAAGTTATAATTTGCACTAATAATTTGTATTTAACAATTCGAAGTTCTGTATTTGACTATTACAAGTTCAGATCTTCAAATTATTAATTACAATCTTAGTTTGAAATTAACAATTCGAAGTTCTGTATTTACCAATTACAAGTTCAGATCTTCAACTTATAATTTGCAATTATAATTATAAGCTATCAATTTTAAGTTCTGTATTTGATAATTACAAGTTCAGATCTTCTAATTATTATTTACAATCATAATTTGAACTTCTGAATTCTAAGTTCTGTATTTGACAATTACAAGTTCAGATCTTCACGTTATAATTTCCACTAATAATTAGTATTTAACAATTCGGAGTTCTGTATTTGAATATTACAAGTTGAGATCTTCAAATTATTATTTACAATCTTAGTTTGAAATTAACAATTCGAAGTTCTGTAATGCACTATTACAAGTTCAGATCTTCAAGTTATAATTTGCAATTATAATTATAAGCTATCAATTCTAAGTTCTGTATTTGATAATTACAAGTTCAGATCTTCAAGTTATAATTTGCTCTAATAATTTGTATTTAACAATTCGAAGTTCTGTATTTGACTATTACAAGTTCAGATCTTTAAATTATTAATTACAATTTTAGTTTGAATTTAACAATTCGAAGTTCTGTATTTACCAATTACAAGTTCAGATCTTCAACTTATAATTTCCAATTATAATTGTAAGCTATCAATTCTAAGTTCTGTATTTGACTATTACAAGTACAGATCTTTAAATTATTAATTACAATTTTAGTTTGAATTTAACAATTCGAAGTTCTGTATTTACCAATTACAAGTTCAGATCTTCAACTTATAATTTGCAATTATAATTATAAGCTATCAATTCTAAGTTCTGTATTTGACTATTACAAGTTCAGATCTTCTAATTATTATTTACAATCATAATTTGAAGTTCTGAATTCTAAGTTCTGTATTTGACAATTACAAGTTCAGATCTTCAAGTTATAATTTCCAATCATAATTTGAAGTTATGAATTCTAAGTGCTGTATTTGACAATTACAAGTTCAGATCTTCAAGTTATAATTTGCACTAATAATTTGTATTTAACAATTCGAAGTTCTGTATTTGACTATTACAAGTTCAGATCTTTAAATTATTAATTACAATTTTATTTTGAATTTAACAATTCGAAGTTCTGTATTTACCAATTACAAGTTCAGATCTTCAACTTATAATTTGCAATTATACTTATAAGCTATCAATTTTAAGTTCAGTATTTGACAATTACAAGTTCAGATCTTCAAGTTATAATTTGCAATTATATTTATAAGCTATCAATTTTAAGTTCTGTATTTGACAATTACAAGTTCAGATCTTCAAGTTATAATTTGCACTAATAATTTGTATTTAACAATTCGAAGTTCTGTATTTGACTATTACAAGTTCAGATCTTCAAATTATTATTTACAATCTTAGTTTGAAATTAACAATTCGAAGTTCTGTAATGCACTATTACAAGTTCAGATCTTCAAGTTATAATTTGCAATTATAATTATAAGCTATCAATTCTAAGTTCTGTATTTGACAATTACAAGTTCAGATCTTCAAGTTATAATTTGCTCTAATAATTTGTATTTAACAATTCGAAGTTCTGTATTTGACTATTACAAGTTCAGATCTTTAAATTATTAATTACAATTTTAGTTTGAATTTAACAATTCGAAGTTCTGTATTTACCAATTACAAGTTCAGATCTTCAACTTATAATTTGCAATTATAATTATAAGCTATCAATTTTAAGTTCTGTATTTGACAATTACAAGTTCAGATCTTCAAGTTATAATTTGCACTAATAATTTGTATTTAACAATTCGAAGTTCTGTATTTGACTATTACAAGTTCAGATCTTCAAATTATAATTTCCAATCATAATTAGAAGTTATGAATTCTAAGTGCTGTATTTGACAATTACAAGTTCAGATCTTCAAGTTATAATTTGCACTAATAATTTGTATTTAACAATTCGAAGTTCTGTATTTGACTATTACAAGTTCAGATCTTTAAATTATTAATTACAATTTTAGTTTGAATTTAACAATTCGAAGTTCTGTATTTACCAATTACAAGTTCAGATCTTCAACTTATAATTTGCAATTATAATTATAAGCTATCAATTTTAATTACTTGAAAAGTAATTAAGTAAAAAAATAAACCCAAAATCCTTTTCAAGTAATTATACATTGCTGGGTGAGAATTTGGTTTTCTTCGATTCATATCAATTTTAAGTTCTGTATTTGATAATTACAATTTCAGATCTTCTAATTATTATTTACAATCATAATTTGTAGTTCTGAATTCTAAGTTCTGTATTTGACAATTACAAGTTCAGATCTTCACGTTATAATTTCCACTAATAATTTGTATTTAACAATTCGGAGTTCTGTATTTGAATATTACAAGTTGAAATCTTCAAATTATTATTTACAATCTTAGTTTGAAATTAACAATTCGAAGTTCTGTAATGCACTATTACAAGTTCAGATCTTCAAGTTATAATTTGCAATTATAATTATAAGCTATCAATTCTAAATTCTGTATTTGACAATTACAAGTTCAGATCTTCAAGTTATAATTTGCACTAATAATTTGTATTTAACAATTCGAAGTTCTGTATTTGACAATTACAAGTTCAGATCTTCAAGTTATAATTTGCACTAATAATTTGTATTTAACAATTCGAAGTTCTGTATTTGACTATTACAAGTTCAGATCTTCAAATTATTAATTACAATCTTAGTTTGAAATTAACAATTCGAAGTTCTGTATTTACCAATTACAAGTTCAGATCTTCAACTTATAATTTGCAATTATAATTATAAGCTATCAATTTTAAGTTCTGTATTTGATAATTACAATTTCAGATCTTCTAATTATTATTTACAATCATAATTTGTAGTTCTGAATTCCGGGTTCTGTATTTGACAATTACAAGTTCAGATCTTCACGTTATAATTTCCACTAATAATTTGTATTTAACAATTCGGAGTTCTGTATTTGAATATTACAAGTTGAGATTTTCAAATTATTATTTACAATCTTAGTTTGAAATTAACAATTCGAAGTTCTGTAATGCACTATTACAAGTTCAGATCTTCAAGTTATAATTTGCAATTATAATTATAAGCTATCAATTCTAAGTTCTGTATTTGACTATTACAAGTTCAGATCTTTAAATTATTAATTACAATTTTAGTTTGAATTTAACAATTCGAAGTTCTGTATTTACCAATTACAAGTTCAGATCTTCAACTTATAATTTGCAATTATAATTGTAAGCTATCAATTCTAAGTTCTGTATTTGACTATTACAAGTTCAGAACTTCTAATTATTATTTACAATCATAATTTGAAGTTCTGAATTCTAAGTTCTGTATTTGACAATTACAAGTTCAGATCTTCAAGTTATAATTTCCAATCATAATTTGAAGTTATGAATTCTAAGTGCTGTATTTGACAATTACAAGTTCAGATCTTCAAGTTATAATTTGCACTAATAATTTGTATTTAACAATTCGAAGTTCTGTATTTGACTATTACAAGTTCAGATCTTTAAATTATTAATTACAATTTTAGTTTGAATTTAACAATTCGAAGTTCTGTATTTACCAATTACAAGTTCAGATCTTCAACTTAAAATTTGCAATTATAATTATAAGCTATCAATTTTAAGTTCTGTATTTGACAATTACAAGTTCAGATCTTCAAGTTATAATTTGCACTAATAATTTGTATTTAACAATTCGAAGTTCTGTATTTGACTATTACAAGTTCAGATCTTCAAATTATTAATTACAATCTTAGTTTGAAATTAACAATTCGAAGTTCTGTATTTACCAATTACAAGTTCAGATTTTCAACTTATAATTTGCAATTATAATTATAAGCTATCAATTTTAAGTTCTGTATTTGATAATTACAAGTTCAGATCTTCTAATTATTATTTACAATCATAATTTGAAGTTCTGAATTCTAAGTTCTGTATTTGACAATTACAAGTTCAGATCTTCACGTTATAATTTCCACTAATAATTAGTATTTAACAATTCGGAGTTCTGTATTTGAATATTACAAGTTGAGATCTTCAAATTATTATTTACAATCTTAGTTTGAAATTAACAATTCGAAGTTCTGTAATGCACTATTACAAGTTCAGATCTTCAAGTTATAATTTGCAATTATAATTATAAGCTATCAATTCTAAGTTCTGTATTTGATAATTACAAGTTCAGATCTTCAAGTTATAATTTGCTCTAATAATTTGTATTTAACAATTCGAAGTTCTGTATTTGACTATTACAAGTTCAGATCTTTAAATTATTAATTACAATTTTAGTTTGAATTTAACAATTCGAAGTTCTGTATTTACCAATTACAAGTTCAGATCTTCAACTTATAATTTGCAATTATAATTGTAAGCTATCAATTCTAAGTTCTGTATTTGACTATTACAAGTTCAGATCTTTAAATTATTAATTACAATTTTAGTTTGAATTTAACAATTCGAAGTTCTGTATTTACCAATTACAAGTTCAGATCTTCAACTTATAATTTGCAATTATAATTGTAAGCTATTAATTCTAAGTTCTGTATTTGACTATTACAAGTTCAGATCTTTAAATTATTAATTACAATTATAGTTTGAATTTAACAATTCGAAGTTCTGTATTTACCAATTACAAGTTCAGATCTTCAACTTATAATTTGCAATTATAATTGTAAGCTATCAATTCTAAGTTCTGTATTTGACTATTACAAGTTCAGAACTTCTAATTATTATTTACAATCATAATTTGAAGTTCTGAATTCTAAGTTCTGTATTTGACAATTACAAGTTCAGATCTTCAAGTTATAATTTCCAATCATAATTTGAAGTTATGAATTCTAAGTGCTGTATTTGACAATTACAAGTTCAGATCTTCAAGTTATAATTTGCACTAATAATTTGTATTTAACAATTCGAAGTTCTGTATTTGACTATTACAAGTTCAGATCTTTAAATTATTAATTACAATTTTAGTTTGAATTTAACAATTCGAAGTTCTGTATTTACCAATTACAAGTTCAGATCTTCAACTTATAATTTGCAATTATAATTATAAGCTATCAATTTTAAGTTCTGTATTTGACAATTACAAGTTCAGATCTTCAAGTTATAATTTGCACTAATAATTTGTATTTAACAATTCGAAGTTCTGTATTTGACTATTACAAGTTCAGATCTTCAAATTATTAATTACAATCTTAGTTTGAAATTAACAATTCGAAGTTCTGCATTTGACTATTACAAGTTCAGATCTTCTAATTATTATTTACAATCATAATTTGAAGTTATGAATTCTAAGTTCTGTATTTGACAATTACAAGTTCAGAACTTCAAGTTATAATTTGCAATCATAATTTGAAGTTATGAATTCTAAGAGCTGTATTTGACAATTACAAGTTCAGATCTTCAAGTTATAATTTGCACTAATAATTTGTGTTTAACAATTCGAAGTTCTGTATTTGACTATTACAAGTTCAGATCTTCAAATTATTAATTACAATCTTAGTTTGAAATTAACAATTCGTAGTTCTGTATTTACCTATTACAAGTTCAGATCTTCAACTTATAATTAGCAATTATAATTATAAGCTATCAATTTTAAGTTCTCTATTAGACAATTACAAGTTCAGATCTTCAAGTTATAATTTGCACTAATAATTTGTATTTAACAATTCGAAGTTCTGTATTTGACAATTACAAGTTCAGATCTTCAAGTTATAATTTGCACTAATAATTTGTATTTAACAATTCGAAATTCTGTATTTGACTATTACAAGTTCGGATCTTCAAATTATTATTTACAATCTTAGTTTGAAATTAATAATTCGAAGTTCTGTATTAACCTATTACAAATTCAGATCTTCAAGTTATAATTTGCAATTATAATTATAAGCTATCAATTTTAAGTTCTGTATTTAACTATTACAAGTTCAGATCTTCAAGTTATAATTTGCAATCATAATTTGAATTTTACAATTCTAAGTTCTGTATTTGACTATTACAAGTTCAGATCTTCAAGTTATAATTAGCAATCATAATTTGAAGTTATGAATTCTAAGTTCTGTATTTGACAATTACAAGTTCAGATCTTCAAGTTATAATTTGCACTAATAATTTGTATTTAACAATTCGGAGTTCTGTATTTGACTATTACAAGTTCAGATCTTCAAACTATTAATTACAATCTTAGTTTGAAATTAACAATTAGAAGTTCTATATTTGACTATTACAAGTTCAGATCTTCAAGTTATAATTTGCAATCATAATTTGAATTTTACAATTCTAAGTTCTGTATTTGACTATTACAAGTTCAGATCTTCAAGTTATAATTAGCAATCATAATTTGAAGTTATGAATTCTAAGTTCTGCATTTGACAATTACAAGTTCAGATCTTCAAGTTATAATTTGCTCTAATAATTTGTATTTAACAATTCGAAGTTCTGTATTTGACTATTACAAGTTCAGATCTTTAAATTATTAATTACAATTTTAGTTTGAATTTAACAATTCGAAGTTCTGTATTTACCAATTACAAGTTCAGATCTTCAACTTATAATTTGCAATTATAATTATAAGCTATCAATTCTAAGTTCTGTATTTGACTATTACAAGTACAGATCTTCTAATTATTATTTACAATCATAATTTGAAGTTCTGAATTCTAAGTTCTGTATTTGACAATTACAAGTTCAGATCTTCAAGTTATAATTTCCAATCATAATTTGAAGTTATGAATTCTAAGTGCTGTATTTGACAATTACAAGTTCAGATCTTCAAGTTATATTTTGCACTAATAATTTGTATTTAACAATTCGAAATTCTGTATTTGACTATTACAAGTTCAGATCTTTAAATTATTAATTACAATTTTAGTTTGAATTTAACAATTCGAAGTTCTGTATTTACCAATTACAAGTTCAGATCTTCAACTTATAATTTGCAATTATAATTATAAGCTATCAATTTTAAGTTCTGTATTTGACAATTACAAGTTCAGATCTTCAAGTTATAATTTGCACTAATAATTTGTATTTAACAATTCGAAGTTCTGTATTTGACTATTACAAGTTCAGATCTTCAAATTATTAATTACAATCTTAGTTTGAAATTAACAATTCG
Source organism: Cantharis lateralis (assembly GCA_963170105.1). Lineage (NCBI taxonomy): Eukaryota > Metazoa > Arthropoda > Insecta > Coleoptera > Cantharidae > Cantharis > Cantharis lateralis. The sequence goes on from OY720628.1 coordinate 23,371,888, forward strand.
AAGTTCTGTATTTACCAATTACAAGTTCAGATCTTCAACTTATAATTTGCAATTATAATTATAAGCTATCAATTTTAAGTTCTGTATTTGATAATTACAAGTTCAGATCTTCTAATTATTATTTACAATCATAATTTGAAGTTCTGAATTCTAAGTTCTGTATTTGACAATTACAAGTTCAGATCTTCACGTTATAATTTCCACTAATAATTAGTATTTAACAATTCGGAGTTCTGTATTTGAATATTACAAGTTGAGATCTTCAAATTATTATTTACAATCTTAGTTTGAAATTAACAATTCGAAGTTCTGTAATGCACTATTACAAGTTCAGATCTTCAAGTTATAATTTGCAATTATAATTATAAGCTATCAATTCTAAGTTCTGTATTTGATAATTACAAGTTCAGATCTTCAAGTTATAATTTGCTCTAATAATTTGTATTTAACAATTCGAAGTTCTGTATTTGACTATTACAAGTTCAGATCTTTAAATTATTAATTACAATTTTAGTTTGAATTTAACAATTCGAAGTTCTGTATTTACCAATTACAAGTTCAGATCTTCAACTTATAATTTGCAATTATAATTGTAAGCTATCAATTCTAAGTTCTGTATTTGACTATTACAAGTTCAGATCTTTAAATTATTAATTACAATTTTAGTTTGAATTTAACAATTCGAAGTTCTGTATTTACCAATTACAAGTTCAGATCTTCAACTTATAATTTGCAATTATAATTGTAAGCTATCAATTCTAAGTTCTGTATTTGACTATTACAAGTTCAGATCTTTAAATTATTAATTACAATTTTAGTTTGAATTTAACAATTCGAAGTTCTGTATTTACCAATTACAAGTTCAGATCTTCAACTTATAATTTGCAATTATAATTGTAAGCTATCAATTCTAAGTTCTGTATTTGACTATTACAAGTTCAGAACTTCTAATTATTATTTACAATCATAATTTGAAGTTCTGAATTCTAAGTTCTGTATTTGACAATTACAAGTTCAGATCTTCAAGTTATAATTTCCAATCATAATTTGAAGTTATGAATTCTAAGTGCTGTATTTGACAATTACAAGTTCAGATCTTCAAGTTATAATTTGCACTAATAATTTGTATTTAACAATTCGAAGTTCTGTATTTGACTATTACAAGTTCAGATCTTTAAATTATTAATTACAATTTTAGTTTGAATTTAACAATTCGAAGTTCTGTATTTACCAATTACAAGTTCAGATCTTCAACTTATAATTTGCAATTATAATTATAAGCTATCAATTTTAAGTTCTGTATTTGACAATTACAAGTTCAGATCTTCAAGTTATAATTTGCACTAATAATTTGTATTTAACAATTCGAAGTTCTGTATTTGACTATTACAAGTTCAGATCTTCAAATTATTAATTACAATCTTAGTTTGAAATTAACAATTCGAAGTTCTGCATTTGACTATTACAAGTTCAGATCTTCTAATTATTATTTACAATCATAATTTGAAGTTATGAATTCTAAGTTCTGTATTTGACAATTACAAGTTCAGAACTTCAAGTTATAATTTGCAATCATAATTTGAAGTTATGAATTCTAAGAGCTGTATTTGACAATTACAAGTTCAGATCTTCAAGTTATAATTTGCACTAATAATTTGTGTTTAACAATTCGAAGTTCTGTATTTGACTATTACAAGTTCAGATCTTCAAATTATTAATTACAATCTTAGTTTGAAATTAACAATTCGAAGTTCTGTATTTACCTATTACAAGTTCAGATCTTCAACTTATAATTAGCAATTATAATTATAAGCTATCAATTTTAAGTTCTCTATTAGACAATTACAAGTTCAGATCTTCAAGTTATAATTTGCACTAATAATTTGTATTTAACAATTCGAAGTTCTGTATTTGACAATTACAAGTTCAGATCTTCAAGTTATAATTTGCACTAATAATTTGTATTTAACAATTCGAAATTCTGTATTTGACTATTACAAGTTCGGATCTTCAAATTATTATTTACAATCTTAGTTTGAAATTAATAATTCGAAGTTCTGTATTAACCTATTACAAATTCAGATCTTCAAGTTATAATTTGCAATTATAATTATAAGCTATCAATTTTAAGTTCTGTATTTAACTATTACAAGTTCAGATCTTCAAGTTATAATTTGCAATCATAATTTGAATTTTACAATTCTAAGTTCTGTATTTGACTATTACAAGTTCAGATCTTCAAGTTATAATTAGCAATCATAATTTGAAGTTATGAATTCTAAGTTCTGTATTTGACAATTACAAGTTCAGATCTTCAAGTTATAATTTGCACTAATAATTTGTATTTAACAATTCGGAGTTCTGTATTTGACTATTACAAGTTCAGATCTTCAAACTATTAATTACAATCTTAGTTTGAAATTAACAATTAGAAGTTCTATATTTGACTATTACAAGTTCAGATCTTCAAGTTATAATTTGCAATCATAATTTGAATTTTACAATTCTAAGTTCTGTATTTGACTATTACAAGTTCAGATCTTCAAGTTATAATTAGCAATCATAATTTGAAGTTATGAATTCTAAGTTCTGTATTTGACAATTACAAGTTCAGATCTTCAAGTTATAATTTGCTCTAATAATTTGTATTTAACAATTCGAAGTTCTGTATTTGACTATTACAAGTTCAGATCTTTAAATTATTAATTACAATTTTAGTTTGAATTTAACAATTCGAAGTTCTGTATTTACCAATTACAAGTTCAGATCTTCAACTTATAATTTGCAATTATAATTATAAGCTATCAATTCTAAGTTCTGTATTTGACTATTACAAGTTCAGATCTTCTAATTATTATTTACAATCATAATTTGAAGTTCTGAATTGTAAGTTCTGTATTTGACAATTACAAGTTCAGATCTTCAAGTTATAATTTCCAATCATAATTTGAAGTTATGAATTCTAAGTGCTGTATTTGACAATTACAAGTTCAGATCTTCAAGTTATATTTTGCACTAATAATTTGTATTTAACAATTCGAAATTCTGTATTTGACTATTACAAGTTCAGATCTTTAAATTATTAATTACAATTTTAGTTTGAATTTAACAATTCGAAGTTCTGTATTTACCAATTACAAGTTCAGATCTTCAACTTATAATTTGCAATTATAATTATAAGCTATCAATTTTAAGTTCTGTATTTGACAATTACAAGTTCAGATCTTCAAGTTATAATTTGCACTAATAATTTGTATTTAACAATTCGAAGTTCTGTATTTGACTATTACAAGTTCAGATCTTCAAATTATTAATTACAATCTTAGTTTGAAATTAACAATTCGAAGTTCTGTATTTACCAATTACAAGTTCAGATCTTCAACTTATAATTTGCAATTATAATTATAAGCTATCAATTTTAAGTTCTGTATTTGATAATTACAAGTTCAGATCTTCTAATTATTATTTACAATCATAATTTGAAGTTCTGAATTCTAAGTTCTGTATTTGACAATTACAAGTTCAGATCTTCACGTTATAATTTCCACTAATAATTAGTATTTAACAATTCGGAGTTCTGTATTTGAATATTACAAGTTGAGATCTTCAAATTATTATTTACAATCTTAGTTTGAAATTAACAATTCGAAGTTCTGTAATGCACTATTACAAGTTCAGATCTTCAAGTTATAATTTGCAATTATAATTATAAGCTATCAATTCTAAGTTCTGTATTTGATAATTACAAGTTCAGATCTTCAAGTTATAATTTGCTCTAATAATTTGTATTTAACAATTCGAAGTTCTGTATTTGACTATTACAAGTTCAGATCTTTAAATTATTAATTACAATTTTAGTTTGAATTTAACAATTCGAAGTTCTGTATTTACCAATTACAAGTTCAGATCTTCAACTTATAATTTGCAATTATAATTGTAAGCTATCAATTCTAAGTTCTGTATTTGACTATTACAAGTTCAGATCTTTAAATTATTAATTACAATTTTAGTTTGAATTTAACAATTCGAAGTTCTGTATTTACCAATTACAAGTTCAGATCTTCAACTTATAATTTGCAATTATAATTGTAAGCTATCAATTCTAAGTTCTGTATTTGACTATTACAAGTTCAGATCTTTAAATTATTAATTACAATTTTAGTTTGAATTTAACAATTCGAAGTTCTGTATTTACCAATTACAAGTTCAGATCTTCAACTTATAATTTGCAATTATAATTGTAAGCTATCAATTCTAAGTTCTGTATCTGACTATTACAAGTTCAGAACTTCTAATTATTATTTACAATCATAATTTGAAGTTCTGAATTTTAAGTTCTGTATTTGACAATTACAAGTTCAGATCTTCAAGTTATAATTTCCAATCATAATTTGAAGTTATGAATTCTAAGTGCTGTATTTGACAATTACAAGTTCAGATCTTCAAGTTATAATTTGCACTAATAATTTGTATTTAACAATTCGAAGTTCTGTATTTGACTATTACAAGTTCAGATCTTTAAATTATTAATTACAATTTTAGTTTGAATTTAACAATTCGAAGTTCTGTATTTACCAATTACAAGTTCAGATCTTCAACTTATAATTTGCAATTATAATTATAAGCTATCAATTTTAAGTTCTGTATTTGACAATTACAAGTTCAGATCTTCAAGTTATAATTTGCACTAATAATTTGTATTTAACAATTCGAAGTTCTGTATTTGACTATTACAAGTTCAGATCTTCAAATTATTAATTACAATCTTAGTTTGAAATTAACAATTCGAAGTTCTGCATTTGACTATTACAAGTTCAGATCTTCTAATTATTATTTACAATCATAATTTGAAGTTATGAATTCTAAGTTCTGTATTTGACAATTACAAGTTCAGAACTTCAAGTTATAATTTGCAATCATAATTTGAAGTTATGAATTCTAAGAGCTGTATTTGACAATTACAAGTTCAGATCTTCAAGTTATAATTTGCACTAATAATTTGTGTTTAACAATTCGAAGTTCTGTATTTGACTATTACAAGTTCAGATCTTCAAATTATTAATTACAATCTTAGTTTGAAATTAACAATTCGAAGTTCTGTATTTACCTATTACAAGTTCAGATCTTCAACTTATAATTAGCAATTATAATTATAAGCTATCAATTTTAAGTTCTCTATTAGACAATTACAAGTTCAGATCTTCAAATTATAATTTGCACTAATAATTTGTATTTAACAATTCGAAGTTCTGTATTTGACAATTACAAGTTCAGATCTTCAAGTTATAATTTGCACTAATAATTTGTATTTAACAATTCGAAATTCTGTATTTGACTATTACAAGTTCGGATCTTCAAATTATTATTTACAATCTTAGTTTGAAATTAATAATTCGAAGTTCTGTATTAACCTATTACAAATTCAGATCTTCAAGTTATAATTTGCAATTATAATTATAAGCTATCAATTTTAAGTTCTGTATTTAACTATTACAAGTTCAGATCTTCAAGTTATAATTTGCAATCATAATTTGAATTTTACAATTCTAAGTTCTGTATTTGACTATTACAAGTTCAGATCTTCAAGTTATAATTAGCAATCATAATTTGAAGTTATGAATTCTAAGTTCTGTATTTGACAATTACAAGTTCAGATCTTCAAGTTATAATTTGCACTAATAATTTGTATTTAACAATTCGGAGTTCTGTATTTGACTATTACAAGTTCAGATCTTCAAACTATTAATTACAATCTTAGTTTGAAATTAACAATTAGAAGTTCTATATTTGACTATTACAAGTTCAGATCTTCAAGTTATAATTTGCAATCATAATTTGAATTTTACAATTCTAAGTTCTGTATTTGACTATTACAAGTTCAGATCTTCAAGTTATAATTAGCAATCATAATTTGAAGTTATGAATTCTAAGTTCTGTATTTGACAATTACAAGTTCAGATCTTCAAGTTATAATTTGCTCTAATAATTTGTATTTAACAATTCGAAGTTCTGTATTTGACTATTACAAGTTCAGATCTTTAAATTATTAATTACAATTTTAGTTTGAATTTAACAATTCGAAGTTCTGTATTTACCAATTACAAGTTCAGATCTTCAACTTATAATTTGCAATTATAATTATAAGCTATCAATTCTAAGTTCTGTATTTGACTATTACAAGTTCAGATCTTCTAATTATTATTTACAATCATAATTTGAAGTTCTGAATTCTAAGTTCCGTATTTGACAATTACAAGTTCAGATCTTCAAGTTATAATTTCCAATCATAATTTGAAGTTATGAATTCTAAGTGCTGTATTTGACAATTACAAGTTCAGATCTTCAAGTTATATTTTGCACTAATAATTTGTATTTAACAATTCGAAGTTCTGTATTTGACTATTACAAGTTCAGATCTTCAAATTATTATTTACAATCTTAGTTTGAAATTAACAATTCGAAGTTCTGTAATGCACTATTACAAGTTCAGATCTTCAAGTTATAATTTGCAATTATAATTATAAGCTATCAATTTTAAGTTCTGTATTTGACAATTACAAGTTCAGATCTTCAAGTTATAATTTGCACTAATAATTTGTATTTAACAATTCGAAGTTCTGTATTTGACTATTACAAGTTCAGATCTTCAAATTATTATTTACAATCTTAGTTTGAAATTAACAATTCGAAGTTCTGTAATGCACTATTACAAGTTCAGATCTTCAAGTTATAATTTGCAATTATAATTATAAGCTATCAATTCTAAGTTCTGTATTTGACAATTACAAGTTCAGATCTTCAAGTTATAATTTGCTCTAATAATTTGTATTTAACAATTCGAAGTTCTGTATTTGACTATTACAAGTTCAGATCTTTAAATTATCAATTACAATTTTAGTTTGAATTTAACAATTCGAAGTTCTGTATTTACCAATTACAAGTTCAGATCTTCAACTTATAATTTGCAATGATAATTATAAGCTATCAAATTTAAGTTCTGTATTTGACAATTACAAGTTCAGATCTTCAAGTTATAATTTGCACTAATAATTTGTATTTAACAATTCGAAGTTCTGTATTTGACTATTACAAGTTCAGATCTTCAAATTATTAATTACAATCTTAGTTTGAAAGTAACAATTCGAAGTTCTGTATTTACCAATTACAAGTTCAGATCTTCAACTTATAATTTGCAATTATAATTATAAGCTATCAATTTTAAGTTCTGTATTTGATAATTACAAGTTCAGATCTTCTAATTATTATTTACAATCATAATTTGAAGTTCTGAATTCTAAGTTCTGTATTTGACAATTACAAGTTCAGATCTTCACGTTATAATTTCCACTAATAATTTGTATTTAACAATTCCGAGTTCTGTATTTGAATATTACAAGTTGAGATCTTCAAATTATTATTTACAATCTTAGTTTGAAATTAACAATTCGAAGTTCTGTAATGCACTATTACAAGTTCAGATCTTCAAGTTATTATTTGCAATTATAATTGTAAGCTATCAATTCTAAGTTCTGTATTTGACTATTACAAGTTCAGATCTTTAAATTATTAATTACAATTTTAGTTTGAATTTAACAATTCGAAGTTCTGTATTTACCAATTACAAGTTCAGATCTTCAACTTATAATTTGCAATTATAATTATAAGCTATCAATTCTAAGTTCTGTATTTGACTATTACAAGTTCAGATTTTCTAATTATTATTTACAATCATAATTTGAAGTTCTGAATTCTAAGTGCTGTATTTGACAATTACAAGTTCAGATCTTCAAGTTATAATTTGCACTAATAATTTGTATTTAACAATTCGAAGTTCTGTATTTGACTATTACAAGTTCAGATCTTTAAATTATTAATTACAATTTTAGTTTGAATTTAACAATTCGAAGTTCTGTATTTACCAATTACAAGTTCAGATCTTTTACTTATAATTTGCAATTATAATTATAAGCTATCAATTTTAAGTTCTGTATTTGACAATTACAAGTTCAGATCTTCAAGTTATAATTTGCAATTATAATTTGTATTTAACAATTCGAAGTTCTGTATTTGACTATTACAAGTTCAGATCTTCAAATTATTATTTACAATCTTAGTTTGAAATTAACAATTCGAAGTTCTGTAATGCACTATTACAAGTTCAGATCTTCAAGTTATAATTTGCAATTATAATTATAAGCTATCAATTCTCAGTTCTGTATTTGACCATTACAAGTTCAGATCTTCAAGTTATAATTTGCACTAATAATTTGTATTTAACAATTCGGAGTTCTGTATTTGACTATTACAAGTTCAGATCTTCAAACTATTAATTACAATCTTAGTTTGAAATTAACAATTAGAAGTTCTATATTTGACTATTAGAAGTTCAGATCTTCAAGTTATAATTTGCAATCATAATTTGAATTTTACAATTCTAAGTTCTGTATTTGACTATTACAAGTTCAGATCTTCAAGTTATAATTAGCAATCATAATTTGAAGTTATGAATTCTAAGTTCTGTATTTGACAATTACAAGTTCAGATCTTCAAGTTATAATTTCCAATCATAATTTGAAGTTATGAATTCTAAGTGCTGTATTTGACAATTACAAGTTAAGATCTTCAAGTTATAATTTGCACTAATAATTTGTATTTAACAATTCGTAGTTCTGTATTTGACTATTACAAGTTCAGATCTTTAAATTATTAATTACAATTTTAAGTTGAATTTAACAATTCGAAGTTCTGTATTTACCAATTACAAGTTCAGATCTTCAACTTATAATTTGCAATTATAATTATAAGCTATCAATTTTAAGTTCTGTATTTGACAATTACAAGTTCAGATCTTCAAGTTATAATTTGCACTAATAATTTGTATTTAACAATTCGAAGTTCTGTATTTGACTATTACAAGTTCAGATCTTCAAATTATTAATTACAATCTTAGTTTGAAATTAACAATTCGAAGTTCTGCATTTGACTATTACAAGTTCAGATCTTCTAATTATTATTTACAATCATAATTTGAAGTTATGAATTCTAAGTTCTGTATTTGACAATTACAAGTTCAGAACTTCAAGTTATAATTTGCAATCATAATTTGAAGTTATGAATTCTAAGAGCTGTATTTGACAATTACAAGTTCAGATCTTCAAGTTATAATTTGCACTAATAATTTGTGTTTAACAATTCGAAGTTCTGTATTTGACTATTACAAGTTCAGATCTTCAAATTATTAATTACAATCTTAGTTTGAAATTAACAATTCGAAGTTCTGTATTTACCTATTACAAGTTCAGATCTTCAACTTATAATTAGCAATTATAATTATAAGCTATCAATTTTAAGTTCTCTATTAGACAATTACAAGTTCAGATCTTCAAGTTATAATTTGCACTAATAATTTGTATTTAACAATTCGAAGTTCTGTATTTGACAATTACAAGTTCAGATCTTCAAGTTATAATTTGCACTAATAATTTGTATTTAACAATTCGAAATTCTGTATTTGACTATTACAAGTTCGGATCTTCAAATTATTATTTACAATCTTAGTTTGAAATTAACAATTCGAAGTTCTGTATTAACCTATTACAAATTCAGATCTTCAAGTTATAATTTGCAATTATAATTATAAGCTATCAATTTTAAGTTCTGTATTTAACTATTACAAGTTCAGATCTTCAAGTTATAATTTGCAATCATAATTTGAATTTTACAATTCTAAGTTCTGTATTTGACTATTACAAGTTCAGATCTTCAAGTTATAATTAGCAATCATAATTTGAAGTTATGAATTCTAAGTTCTGTATTTGACAATTACAAGTTCAGATCTTCAAGTTATAATTTGCTCTAATAATTTGTATTTAACAATTCGAAGTTCTGTATTTGACTATTACAAGTTCAGATCTTTAAATTATCAATTACAATTTTAGTTTGAATTTAACAATTCGAAGTTCTGTATTTACCAATTACAAGTTCAGATCTTCAACTTATAATTTGCAATGATAATTATAAGCTATCAAATTTAAGTTCTGTATTTGACAATTACAAGTTCAGATCTTCAAGTTATAATTTGCACTAATAATTTGTATTTAACAATTCGAAGTTCTGTATTTGACTATTACAAGTTCAGATCTTCAAATTATTAATTACAATCTTAGTTTGAAAGTAACAATTCGAAGTTCTGTATTTACCAATTACAAGTTCAGATCTTCAACTTATAATTTGCAATTATAATTATAAGCTATCAATTTTAAGTTCTGTATTTGATAATTACAAGTTCAGATCTTCTAATTATTATTTACAATCATAATTTGAAGTTCTGAATTCTAAGTTCTGTATTTGACAATTACAAGTTCAGATCTTCACGTTATAATTTCCACTAATAATTTGTATTTAACAATTCCGAGTTCTGTATTTGAATATTACAAGTTGAGATCTTCAAATTATTATTTACAATCTTAGTTTGAAATTAACAATTCGAAGTTCTGTAATGCACTATTACAAGTTCAGATCTTCAAGTTATTATTTGCAATTATAATTGTAAGCTATCAATTCTAAGTTCTGTATTTGACTATTACAAGTTCAGATCTTTAAATTATTAATTACAATTTTAGTTTGAATTTAACAATTCGAAGTTCTGTATTTACCAATTACAAGTTCAGATCTTCAACTTATAATTTGCAATTATAATTATAAGCTATCAATTCTAAGTTCTGTATTTGACTATTACAAGTTCAGATCTTCTAATTATTAATTACAATCATAATTTGAAGTTCTGAATTCTAAGTGCTGTATTTGACAATTACAAGTTCAGATCTTCAAGTTATAATTTGCACTAATAATTTGTATTTAACAATTCGAAGTTCTGTATTTGACTATTACAAGTTCAGATCTTTAAATTATTAATTACAATTTTAGTTTGAATTTAACAATTCGAAGTTCTGTATTTACCAATTACAAGTTCAGATCTTCTACTTATAATTTGCAATTATAATTATAAGCTATCAATTTTAAGTTCTGTATTTGACAATTACAAGTTCAGATCTTCAAGTTATAATTTGCAATTATAATTTGTATTTAACAATTCGAAGTTCTGTATTTGACTATTACAAGTTCAGATCTTCAAATTATTATTTACAATCTTAGTTTGAAATTAACAATTCGAAGTTCTGTAATGCACTATTACAAGTTCAGATCTTCAAGTTATAATTTGCAATTATAATTATAAGCTATCAATTCTCAGTTCTGTATTTGACCATTACAAGTTCAGATCTTCAAGTTATAATTTGCACTAATAATTAGTATTTAACAATTCGGAGTTCTGTATTTGACTATTACAAGTTCAGATCTTCAAACTATTAATTACAATCTTAGTTTGAAATTAACAATTAGAAGTTCTATATTTGACTATTAGAAGTTCAGATCTTCAAGTTATAATTTGCAATCATAATTTGAATTTTACAATTCTAAGTTCTGTATTTGACTATTACAAGTTCAGATCTTCAAGTTATAATTAGCAATCATAATTTGAAGTTATGAATTCTAAGTTCTGTATTTGACAATTACAAGTTCAGATCTTCAAGTTATAATTTCCAATCATAATTTGAAGTTATGAATTCTAAGTGCTGTATTTGACAATTACAAGTTAAGATCTTCAAGTTATAATTTGCACTAATAATTTGTATTTAACAATTCGTAGTTCTGTATTTGACTATTACAAGTTCAGATCTTTAAATTATTAATTACAATTTTAAGTTGAATTTAACAATTCGAAGTTCTGTATTTACCAATTACAAGTTCAGATCTTCAACTTATAATTTGCAATTATAATTATAAGCTATCAATTTTAAGTTCTGTATTTGACAATTACAAGTTCAGATCTTCAAGTTATAATTTGCACTAATAATTTGTATTTAACAATTCGAAGTTCTGTATTTGACTATTACAAGTTCAGATCTTCAAATTATTAATTACAATCTTAGTTTGAAATTAACAATTCGAAGTTCTGCATTTGACTATTACAAGTTCAGATCTTCTAATTATTATTTACAATCATAATTTGAAGTTATGAATTCTAAGTTCTGTATTTGACAATTACAAGTTCAGAACTTCAAGTTATAATTTGCAATCATAATTTGAAGTTATGAATTCTAAGAGCTGTATTTGACAATTACAAGTTCAGATCTTCAAGTTATAATTTGCACTAATAATTTGTGTTTAACAATTCGAAGTTCTGTATTTGACTATTACAAGTTCAGATCTTCAAATTATTAATTACAATCTTAGTTTGAAATTAACAATTCGAAGTTCTGTATTTACCTATTACAAGTTCAGATCTTCAACTTATAATTAGCAATTATAATTATAAGCTATCAATTTTAAGTTCTCTATTAGACAATTACAAGTTCAGATCTTCAAGTTATAATTTGCACTAATAATTTGTATTTAACAATTCGAAGTTCTGTATTTGACAATTACAAGTTCAGATCTTCAAGTTATAATTTGCACTAATAATTTGTATTTAACAATTCGAAATTCTGTATTTGACTATTACAAGTTCGGATCTTCAAATTATTATTTACAATCTTAGTTTGAAATTAACAATTCGAAGTTCTGTATTAACCTATTACAAATTCAGATCTTCAAGTTATAATTTGCAATTATAATTATAAGCTATCAATTTTAAGTTCTGTATTTAACTATTACAAGTTCAGATCTTCAAGTTATAATTTGCAATCATAATTTGAATTTTACAATTCTAAGTTCTGTATTTGACTATTACAAGTTCAGATCTTCAAGTTATAATTAGCAATCATAATTTGAAGTTATGAATTCTAAGTTCTGTATTTGACAATTACAAGTTCAGATCTTCAAGTTATAATTTGCACTAATAATTTGTATTTAACAATTCGGAGTTCTGTATTTGACTATTACAAGTTCAGATCTTCAAACTATTAATTACAATCTTAGTTTGAAATTAACAATTAGAAGTTCTATATTTGACTATTACAAGTTCAGATCTTCAAGTTATAATTTGCAATCATAATTTGAATTTTACAATTCTAAGTTCTGTATTTGACTATTACAAGTTCAGATCTTCAAGTTATAATTAGCAATCATAATTTGAAGTTATGAATTCTAAGTTCTGTATTTGACAATTACAAGTTCAGATCTTCAAGTTATAATTTGCTCTAATAATTTGTATTTAACAATTCGAAGTTCTGTATTTGACTATTACAAGTTCAGATCTTTAAATTATTAATTACAATTTTAGTTTGAATTTAACAATTCGAAGTTCTGTATTTACCAATTACAAGTTCAGATCTTCAACTTATAATTTGCAATTATAATTATAAGCTATCAATTCTAAGTTCTGTATTTGACTATTACAAGTTCAGATCTTCTAATTATTATTTACAATCATAATTTGAAGTTCTGAATTCTTAGTTCTGTATTTGACAATTACAAGTTCAGATCTTCAAGTTATAATTTCCAATCATAATTTGAAGTTATGAATTCTAAGTGCTGTATTTGACAATTACAAGTTCAGATCTTCAAGTTATATTTTGCACTAATAATTTGTATTTAACAATTCGAAATTCTGTATTTGACTATTACAAGTTCAGATCTTTAAATTATTAATTACAATTTTAGTTTGAATTTAACAATTCGAAGTTCTGTATTTACCAATTACAAGTTCAGATCTTCAACTTATAATTTGCAATTATAATTATAAGCTATCAATTTTAAGTTCTGTATTTGACAATTACAAGTTCAGATCTTCAAGTTATAATTTGCAATTATAATTATAAGCTATCAATTTTAAGTTCTGTATTTGACAATTACAAGTTCAGATCTTCAAGTTATAATTTGCACTAATAATTTGTATTTAACATTTCGAAGTTCTGTATTTGACTATTACAAGTTCAGATCTTCAAATTATTATTTACAATCTTAGTTTGAAATTAACAATTCGAAGTTCTGTAATGCACTATTACAAGTTCAGATCTTCAAGTTATAATTTGCAATTATAATTATAAGCTATCAATTCTAAGTTCTGTATTTGACAATTACAAGTTCAGATCTTCAAGTTATAATTTGCTCTAATAATTTGTATTTAACAATTCGAAGTTCTGTATTTGACTATTACAAGTTCAGATCTTTAAATTATTAATTACAATTTTAGTTTGAATTTAACAATTCGAAGTTCTGTATTTACCAATTACAAGTTCAGATCTTCAACTTATAATTTGCAATTATAATTATAAGCTATCAAATTTAAGTTCTGTATTTGACAATTACAAGATCAGATCTTCAAGTTATAATTTGCACTAATAATTTGTATTTAACAATTCGAAGTTCTGTATTTGACTATTACAAGTTCAGATCTTCAAATTATTAATTACAATCTTAGTTTGAAATTAACAATTCGAAGTTCTGTATTTACCAATTACAAGTTCAGATCTTCAACTTATAATTTGCAATTATAATTATAAGCTATCAATTTTAAGTTCTGTATTTGATAATTACAAGTTCAGATCTTCTAATTATTATTTACAATCATAATTTGAAGTTCTGAATTCTAAGTTCTGTATTTGACAATTACAAGTTCAGATCTTCACGTTATAATTTCCACTAATAATTTGTATTTAACAATTCCGAGTTCTGTATTAGAATATTACAAGTTGAGATCTTCAAATTATTATTTACAATCTTAGTTTGAAATTAACAATTCGAAGATCTGTAATGCACTATTACAAGTTCAGATCTTCAAGTTATAATTTGCAATTATAATTATAAGCTATCAATTCTAAGTTCTGTATTTGACAATTACAAGTTCAGATCTTCAAGTTATAATTTGCTCTAATAATTTGTATTTAACAATTCGAAGTTCTGTATTTGACTATTACAAGTTCAGATCTTTAAATTATTAATTACAATTTTAGTTTGAATTTAACAATTCGAAGTTCTGTATTTACCAATTACAAGTTCAGATCTTCAACTTATAATTTGCAATTATAATTGTAAGCTATCAATTCTAAGTTCTGTATTTGACTATTACAAGTTCAGATCTTTAAATTATTAATTACAATTTTAGTTTGAATTTAACAATTCGAAGTTCTGTATTTACCAATTACAAGTTCAGATCTTCAACTTATAATTTGCAATTATAATTATAAGCTATCAATTCTAAGTTCTGTATTTGACTATTACAAGTTCAGATCTTCTAATTATTATTTACAATCATAATTTGAAGTTCTGAATTCTAAGTGCTGTATTTGACAATTACAAGTTCAGATCTTCAAGTTATAATTTGCACTAATAATTTGTATTTAACAATTCGAAGTTCTGTATTTGACTATTACAAGTTCAGATCTTTAAATTATTAATTACAATTTTAGTTTGAATTTAACAATTCGAAGTTCTGTATTTACCAATTACAAGTTCAGATCTTCTACTTATAATTTGCAATTATAATTATAAGCTATCAATTTTAAGTTCTGTATTTGACAATTACAAGTTCAGATCTTCAAGTTATAATTTGCAATTATAATTTGTATTTAACAATTCGAAGTTCTGTATTTGACTATTACAAGTTCAGATCTTCAAATTATTATTTACAATCTTAGTTTGAAATTAACAATTCGAAGTTCTGTAATGCACTATTACAAGTTCAGATCTTCAAGTTATAATTTGCAATTATAATTATAAGCTATCAATTCTCAGTTCTGTATTTGACAATTACAAGTTCAGATCTTCAAGTTATAATTTGCTCTAATAATTTGTATTTAACAATTCGAAGTTCTGTATTTGACTATTACAAGTTCAGATCTTTAAATTATTAATTACAATTTCAGTTTGAATTTAACAATTCGAAGTTCTGTATTTACCAATTACAAGTTCAGATCTTCAACTTATAATTTGCAATTATAATTATAAGCTATCAATTTTAAGTTCTGTATTTGACAATTACAAGTTCAGATCTTCAAGTTATAATTTGCACTAATATTTTGTATTTAACAATTCGAAGTTCTGTATTTGACTATTACAAGTTCAGATCTTCAAGTTATAATTAGCAATCATAATTTGAAGTTATGAATTCTAAGTTCTGTATTTGACAATTACAAGTTCAGATCTTCAAGTTATAATTTCCAATCATAATTGGAAGTTATGAATTCTAAGTGCTGTATTTGACAATTACAAGTTCAGATCTTCAAGTTATAATTTGCACTAATAATTTGTATTTAACAATTCGAAGTTCTGTATTTGACTATTACAAGTTCAGATCTTTAAATTATTAATTACAATTTTAGTTTGAATTTAACAATTCGAAGTTCTGTATTTACCAATTACAAGTTCAGATCTTCAACTTATAATTTGCAATTATAATTATAAGCTATCAATTTTAAGTTCTGTATTTGACAATTACAAGTTCAAATCTTCAAGTTATAATTTGCACTAATAATTTGTATTTAACAATTCGAAGTTCTGTATTTGACTATTACAAGTTCAGATCTTCAAATTATTAATTACAATCTTAGTTTGAAATTAACAATTCGAAGTTCTGCATTTGACTATTACAAGTTCAGATCTTCTAATTATTATTTACAATCATAATTTGAAGTTATGAATTCTAAGTTCTGTATTTGACAATTACAAGTTCAGAACTTCAAGTTACAATTTGCAATCATAATTTGAAGTTATGAATTCTAAGAGCTGTATTTGACAATTACAAGTTCAGATCTTCAAGTTATAATTTGCACTAATAATTTGTGTTTAACAATTCGAAGTTTTGTATTTGACTATTACAAGTTCAGATCTTCAAATTATTAATTACAATCTTAGTTTGAAATTAACAATTCGAAGTTCTGTATTTACCTATTACAAGTTCAGATCTTCAACTTATAATTAGCAATTATAATTATAAGCTATCAATTTTAAGTTCTCTATTAGACAATTACAAGTTCAGATCTTCAAGTTATAATTTGCACTAATAATTTGTATTTAACAATTCGAAGTTCTGTATTTGACAATTACAAGTTCAGATCTTCAAGTTATAATTTGCACTAATAATTTGTATTTAACAATTCGAAATTCTGTATTTGACTATTACAAGTTCGGATCTTCAAATTATTATTTACAATCTTAGTTTGAAATTAACAATTCGAAGTTCTGTATTTACCTATTACAAATTCAGATCTTCAAGTTATAATTTGCAATTATAATTATAAGCTATCAATTTTAAGTTCTGTATTTAACTATTACAAGTTCAGATCTTCAAGTTATAATTTGCAATCATAATTTGAATTTTACAATTCTAAGTTCTGTATTTGACTATTACAAGTTCAGATCTTCAAGTTATAATTAGCAATCATAATTTGAAGTTATGAATTCTAAGTTCTGTATTTGACAATTACAAGTTCAGATCTTCAAGTTATAATTTGCACTAATAATTTGTATTTAACAATTCGGAGTTCTGTATTTGACTATTACAAGTTCAGATCTTCAAACTATTAATTACAATCTTAGTTTGAAATTAACAATTAGAAGTTCTATATTTGACTATTACAAGTTCAGATCTTCAAGTTATAATTTGCAATCATAATTTGAATTTTACAATTCTAAGTTCTGTATTTGACTATTACAAGTTCAGATCTTCAAGTTATAATTAGCAATCATAATTTGAAGTTATGAATTCTAAGTTCTGTATTTGACAATTACAAGTTCAGATCTTCAAGTTATAATTTGCTCTAATAATTTGTATTTAACAATTCGAAGTTCTGTATTTGACTATTACAAGTTCAGATCTTTAAATTATTAATTACAATTTTAGTTTGAATTTAACAATTCGAAGTTCTGTATTTACCAATTACAAGTTCAGATCTTCAACTTATAATTTGCAATTATAATTATAAGCTATCAATTCTAAGTTCTGTATTTGACTATTACAAGTTCAGATCTTCTAATTATTATTTACAATCATAATTTGAAGTTCTGAATTCTTAGTTCTGTATTTGACAATTACAAGTTCAGATCTTCAAGTTATAATTTCCAATCATAATTTGAAGTTATGAATTCTAAGTGCTGTATTTGACAATTACAAGTTCAGATCTTCAAGTTATATTTTGCACTAATAATTTGTATTTAACAATTCGAAATTCTGTATTTGACTATTACAAGTTCAGATCTTTAAATTATTAATTACAATTTTAGTTTGAATTTAACAATTCGAAGTTCTGTATTTACCAATTACAAGTTCAGATCTTCAACTTATAATTTGCAATTATAATTATAAGCTATCAATTTTAAGTTCTGTATTTGACAATTACAAGTTCAGATCTTCAAGTTATAATTTGCAATTATAATTATAAGCTATCAATTTTAAGTTCTGTATTTGACAATTACAAGTTCAGATCTTCAAGTTATAATTTGCAATTATAATTTGTATTTAACAATTCGAAGATCTGTATTTGACTATTACAAGTTCAGATCTTCAAATTATTAATTACAATCTTAGTTTGAAATTAACAATTCGAAGTTCTGTATTTACCAATTACAAGTTCAGATCTTCAACTTATAATTTGCAATTATAATTATAAGCTATCAATTTTAAGTTCTGTATTTGATAATTACAAGTTCAGATCTTCTAATTATTATTTACAATCATAATTTGAAGTTCTGAATTCTAAGTTCTGTATTTGACAATTACAAGTTCAGATCTTCACGTTATAATTTCCACTAATAATTTGTATTTAACAATTCCGAGTTCTGTATTTGAATATTACAAGTTGAGATCTTCAAATTATTATTTACAATCTTAGTTTGAAATTAACAATTCGAAGTTCTGTAATGCACTATTACAAGTTCAGATCTTCAAGTTATAATTTGCAATTATAATTATAAGCTATCAATTCTAAGTTCTGTATTTGACAATTACAAGTTCAGATCTTCAAGTTATAATTTGCTCTAATAATTTGTATTTAACAATTCGAAGTTCTGTATTTGACTATTACAAGTTCAGATCTTTAAATTATTAATTACAATTTTAGTTTGAATTTAACAATTCGAAGTTCTGTATTTACCAATTACAAGTTCAGATCTTCAACTTATAATTTGCAATTATAATTGTAAGCTATCAATTCTAAGTTCTGTATTTGACTATTACAAGTTCAGATCTTTAAATTATTAATTACAATTTTAGTTTGAATTTAACAATTCGAAGTTCTGTATTTACCAATTACAAGTTCAGATCTTCAACTTATAATTTGCAATTATAATTATAAGCTATCAATTCTAAGTTCTGTATTTGACTATTACAAGTTCAGATCTTCTAATTATTATTTACAATCATAATTTGAAGTTCTGAATTCTAAGTGCTGTATTTGACAATTACAAGTTCAGATCTTCAAGTTATAATTTGCACTAATAATTTGTATTTAACAATTCGAAGTTCTGTATTTGACTATTACAAGTTCAGATCTTTAAATTATTAATTACAATTTTAGTTTGAATTTAACAATTCGAAGTTCTGTATTTACCAATTACAAGTTCAGATCTTCTACTTATAATTTGCAATTATAATTATAAGCTATCAATTTTAAGTTCTGTATTTGACAATTACAAGTTCAGATCTTCAAGTTATAATTTGCAATTATAATTTGTATTTAACAATTCGAAGATCTGTATTTGACTATTACAAGTTCAGATCTTCAAATTATTATTTACAATCTTAGTTTGAAATTAACAATTCGAAGTTCTGTAATGCACTATTACAAGTTCAGATCTTCAAGTTATAATTTGCAATTATAATTATAAGCTATCAATTTTAAGTTCTGTATTTGACAATTACAAGTTCAGATCTTCAAGTTATAATTTGCAATTATAATTTGTATTTAACAATTCGAAATTCTGTATTTGACTATTACAAGTTCGGATCTTCAAATTATTATTTACAATCTTAGTTTGAAATTAACAATTCGAAGTTCTGTATTTACCTATTACAAATTCAGATCTTCAAGTTATAATTTGCAATTATAATTATAAGCTATCAATTTTAAGTTCTGTATTTAACTATTACAAGTTCAGATCTTCAAGTTATAATTTGCAATCATAATTTGAATTTTACAATTCTAAGTTCTGTATTTGACTATTACAAGTTCAGATCTTCAAGTTATAATTAGCAATCATAATTTGAAGTTATGAATTCTAAGTTCTGTATTTGACAATTACAAGTTCAGATCTTCAAGTTATAATTTGCACTAATAATTTGTATTTAACAATTCGGAGTTCTGTATTTGACTATTACAAGTTCAGATCTTCAAACTATTAATTACAATCTTAGTTTGAAATTAACAATTAGAAGTTCTATATTTGACTATTACAAGTTCAGATCTTCAAGTTATAATTTGCAATCATAATTTGAATTTTACAATTCTAAGTTCTGTATTTGACTATTACAAGTTCAGATCTTCAAGTTATAATTAGCAATCATAATTTGAAGTTATGAATTCTAAGTTCTGTATTTGACAATTACAAGTTCAGATCTTCAAGTTATAATTTGCTCTAATAATTTGTATTTAACAAATCGAAGTTCTGTATTTGACTATTACAAGTTCAGATCTTTAAATTATTAATTACAATTTTAGTTTGAATTTAACAATTCGAAGTTCTGTATTTACCAATTACAAGTTCAGATCTTCAACTTATAATTTGCAATTATAATTATAAGCTATCAATTCTAAGTTCTGTATTTGACTATTACAAGTTCAGATCTTCTAATTATTATTTACAATCATAATTTGAAGTTCTGAATTCTTAGTTCTGTATTTGACAATTACAAGTTCAGATCTTCAAGTTATAATTTCCAATCATAATTTGAAGTTATGAATTCTAAGTGCTGTATTTGACAATTACAAGTTCAGATCTTCAAGTTATATTTTGCACTAATAATTTGTATTTAACAATTCGAAATTCTGTATTTGACTATTACAAGTTCAGATCTTTAAATTATTAATTACAATTTTAGTTTGAATTTAACAATTCGAAGTTCTGTATTTACCAATTACAAGTTCAGATCTTCAACTTATAATTTGCAATTATAATTATAAGCTATCAATTTTAAGTTCTGTATTTGACAATTACAAGTTCAGATCTTCAAGTTATAATTTGCAATTATAATTATAAGCTATCAATTTTAAGTTCTGTATTTGACAATTACAAGTTCAGATCTTCAAGTTATAATTTGCACTAATAATTTGTATTTAACAATTCGAAGTTCTGTATTTGACTATTACAAGTTCAGATCTTCAAATTATTATTTACAATCTTAGTTTGAAATTAACAATTCGAAGTTCTGTAATGCACTATTACAAGTTCAGATCTTCAAGTTATAATTTGCAATTAAAATTATAAGCTATCAATTCTAAGTTCTGTATTTGACAATTACAAGTTCAGATCTTCAAGTTATAATTTGCTCTAATAATTTGTATTTAACAATTCGAAGTTCTGTATTTGACTATTACAAGTTCAGATCTTTAAATTATTAATTACAATTTTAGTTTGAATTTAACAATTCGAAGTTCTGTATTTACCAATTACAAGTTCAGATCTTCAACTTATAATTTGCAATTATAATTATAAGCTATCAAATTTAAGTTCTGTATTTGACAATTACAAGTTCAGATCTTCAAGTTATAATTTGCACTAATAATTTGTATTTAACAATTCGAAGTTCTGTATTTGACTATTACAAGTTCAGATCTTCAAATTATTAATTACAATCTTAGTTTGAAATTAACAATTCGAAGTTCTGTATTTACCAATTACAAGTTCAGATCTTCAACTTATAATTTGCAATTATAATTATAAGCTATCAATTTTAAGTTCTGTATTTGATAATTACAAGTTCAGATCTTCTAATTATTATTTACAATCATAATTTGAAGTTCTGAATTCTAAGTTCTGTATTTGACAATTACAAGTTCAGATCTTCACGTTATAATTTCCACTAATAATTTGTATTTAACAATTCCGAGTTCTGTATTTGAATATTACAAGTTGAGATCTTCAAATTATTATTTACAATCTTAGTTTGAAATTAACAATTCGAAGTTCTGTAATGCACTATTACAAGTTCAGATCTTCAAGTTATAATTTGCAATTATAATTATAAGCTATCAATTCTAAGTTCTGTATTTGACAATTACAAGTTCAGATCTTCAAGTTATAATTTGCTCTAATAATTTGTATTTAACAATTCGAAGTTCTGTATTTGACTATTACAAGTTCAGATCTTTAAATTATTAATTACAATTTTAGTTTGAATTTAACAATTCGAAGTTCTGTATTTACCAATTACAAGTTCAGATCTTCAACTTATAATTTGCAATTATAATTGTAAGCTATCAATTCTAAGTTCTGTATTTGACTATTACAAGTTCAGATCTTTAAATTATTAATTACAATTTTAGTTTGAATTTAACAATTCGAAGTTCTGTATTTACCAATTACAAGTTCAGATCTTCAACTTATAATTTGCAATTATAATTATAAGCTATCAATTCTAAGTTCTGTATTTGACTATTACAAGTTCAGATCTTCTAATTATTATTTACAATCATAATTTGAAGTTCTGAATTCTAAGTGCTGTATTTGACAATTACAAGTTCAGATCTTCAAGTTATAATTTGCACTAATAATTTGTATTTAACAATTCGAAGTTCTGTATTTGACTATTACAAGTTCAGATCTTTAAATTATTAATTACAATTTTAGTTTGAATTTAACAATTCGAAGTTCTGTATTTACCAATTACAAGTTCAGATCTTCTACTTATAATTTGCAATTATAATTATAAGCTATCAATTTTAAGTTCTGTATTTGACAATTACAAGTTCAGATCTTCAAGTTATAATTTGCAATTATAATTTGTATTTAACAATTCGAAGATCTGTATTTGACTATTACAAGTTCAGATCTTCAAATTATTATTTACAATCTTAGTTTGAAATTAACAATTCGAAGTTCTGTAATGCACTATTACAAGTTCAGATCTTCAAGTTATAATTTGCAATTATAATTATAAGCTATCAATTCTCAGTTCTGTATTTGACAATTACAAGTTCAGATCTTCAAGTTATAATTTGCTCTAATAATTTGTATTTAACAATTAGAAGTTCTGTATTTGACTATTACAAGTTCAGATCTTTAAATTATTAATTACAATTTCAGTTTGAATTTAACAATTCGAAGTTCTGTATTTACCAATTACAAGTTCAGATCTTCAACTTATAATTTGCAATTATAATTATAAGCTATCAATTTTAAGTTCTGTATTTGACAATTACAAGTTCAGATCTTCAAGTTATAATTTGCACTAATATTTTGTATTTAACAATTCGAAGTTCTGTATTTGACTATTACAAGTTCAGATCTTCAAATTATTAATTACAATCTTAGTTTGAAATTAACAATTCGAAGTTCTGTATTTACCAATTACAAGTTCAGATCTTCAACTTATAATGTGCAATTATAATTATAAGCTATCAATTTTAAGTTCTGTATTTGATAATTACAAGTTCAGATCTTCTAATTATTATTTACAATCATAATTTGAAGTTCTGAATTCTAAGTTCTGTATTTGACAATTACAAGTTCAGATCTTCACGTTATAATTTCCACTAATAATTTGTATTTAACAATTCGGAGTTCAGTATTTGAATATTACAAGTTGAGATCTTCAAATTATTATTTACAATCTTAGTTTGAAATTAACAATTCGAAGTTCTGTAATGCACTATTACAAGTTCAGATCTTCAAGTTATAATTTGCAATTATAATTATAAGCTATCAATTCTAAGTTCTGTATTTGACAATTACAAGTTCAGATCTTCAAGTTATAATTTGCTCTAATAATTTGTATTTAACAATTCGAAGTTCTGTATTTGACTATTACAAGTTCAGATCTTTAAATTATTAATTACAATTTTAGTTTGAATTTAACAATTCGAAGTTCTGTATTTACCAATTACAAGTTCAGATCTTCAACTTATAATTTGCAATTATAATTATAAGCTATCAATTTTAAGTTCTGTATTTGACAATTACAAGTTCAGATCTTCAAGTTATAATTTGCACTAATAATTTGTATTTAACAATTCGAAGTTCTGTATTTGACTATTACAAGTTCAGATCTTCAAATTATTAATTACAATCTTAGTTTGAAATTAACAATTCGAAGTTCTGTATTTACCAATTACAAGTTCAGATCTTCAACTTATAATGTGCAATTATAATTATAAGCTATCAATTTTAAGTTCTGTATTTGATAATTACAAGTTCAGATCTTCTAATTATTATTTACAATCATAATTTGAAGTTCTGAATTCTAAGGTCTGTATTTGACAATTACAAGTTCAGATCTTCACGTTATAATTTCCACTAATAATTTGTATTTAACAATTCGGAGTTCTGTATTTGAATATTACAAGTTGAGATCTTCAAATTATTATTTACAATCTTAGTTTGAAATTAACAATTCGAAGTTCTGTAATGCACTATTACAAGTTCAGATCTTCAAGTTATAATTTCCAATCATAATTTGAAGTTATGAATTCTAAGTGCTGTATTTGACAATTACAAGTTCAGATCTTCAAGTTATAATTTGCACTAATAATTTGTATTTAACAATTCGAAGTTCTGTATTTGACTATTACAAGTTCAGATCTTTAAATTATTAATTACAATTTTAGTTTGAATTTAACAATTCGAAGTTCTGTATTTACCAATTACAAGTTCAGATCTTCAACTTATAATTTGCAATTATAATTATAAGCAATCAATTTTAAGTTCTGTATTTGATAATTACAATTTCAGATCTTCTAATTATTATTTACAATCATAATTTGTAGTTCTGAATTCTAAGTTCTGTATTTGACAATTACAAGTTCAGATCTTCACGTTATAATTTCCACTAATAATTTGTATTTAACAATTCGGAGTTCTGTATTTGAATATTACAAGTTGAGATCTTCAAATTATTATTTACAATCTTAGTTTGAAATTAACAATTCGAAGTTCTGTAATGCACTATTACAAGTTCAGATCTTCAAGTTATAATTTGCAATTATAATTATAAGCTATCAATTCTAAGTTCTGTATTTGACAATTACAAGTTCAGATCTTCAAGTTATAATTTGCACTAATAATTTGTATTTAACAATTCGAAGTTCTGTATTTGACAATTACAAGTTCAGATCTTCAAGTTATAATTTGCACTAATAATTTGTATTTAACAATTCGAAGTTCTGTATTTGACTATTACAAGTTCAGATCTTCAAATTATTAATTACAATCTTAGTTTGAAATTAACAATTCGAAGTTCTGTATTTACCAATTACAAGTTCAGATCTTCAACTTATAATTTGCAATTATAATTATAAGCTATCAATTTTAAGTTCTGTATTTGATAATTACAATTTCAGATCTTCTAATTATTATTTACAATCATAATTTGTAGTTCTGAATTCTAAGTTCTGTATTTGACAATTACAAGTTCAGATCTTCACGTTATAATTTCCACTAATAGTTTGTATTTAACAATTCGGAGTTCTGTATTTGAATATTACAAGTTGAGATTTTCAAATTATTATTTACAATCTTAGTTTGAAATTAACAATTCGAAGTTCTGTAATGCACTATTACAAGTTCAGATCTTCAAGTTATAATTTGCAATTATAATTATAAGCTATCAATTCTAAGTTCTGTATTTGACTATTACAAGTTCAGATCTTTAAATTATTAATTACAATTTTAGTTTGAATTTAACAATTCGAAGTTCTGTATTTACCAATTACAAGTTCAGATCTTCAACTTATAATTTGCAATTATAATTGTAAGCTATCAATTCTAAGTTCTGTATTTGACTATTACAAGTTCAGAACTTCTAATTATTATTTACAATCATAATTTGAAGTTCTGAATTCTAAGTTCTGTATTTGACAATTACAAGTTCAGATCTTCAAGTTATAATTTCCAATCATAATTTGAAGTTATGAATTCTAAGTGCTGTATTTGACAATTACAAGTTCAGATCTTCAAGTTATAATTTGCACTAATAATTTGTATTTAACAATTCGAAGTTCTGTATTTGACTATTACAAGTTCAGATCTTTAAATTATTAATTACAGTTTTAGTTTGAATTTAACAATTCGAAGTTCTGTATTTACCAATTACAAGTTCAGATCTTCAACTTATAATTTGCAATTATAATTATAAGCTATCAATTTTAAGTTCTGTATTTGACAATTACAAGTTCAGATCTTCAAGTTATAATTTGCACTAATAATTTGTATTTAACAATTCGAAGTTCTGTATTTGACTATTACAAGTTCAGATCTTCAAATTAATAATTACAATCTTAGTTTGAAATTAACAATTCGAAGTTCTGTATTTACCAATTACAAGTTCAGATCTTCAACTTATAATTTGCAATTATAATTATAAGCTATCAATTTTAAGTTCTGTATTTGATAATTACAAGTTCAGATCTTCTAATTATTATTTACAATCATAATTTGAAGTTCTGAATTCTAAGTTCTGTATTTGACAATTACAAGTTCAGATCTTCACGTTATAATTTCCACTAATAATTAGTATTTAACAATTCGGAGTTCTGTATTTGAATATTACACGTTGAGATCTTCAAATTATTATTTACAATCTTAGTTTGAAATTAACAATTCGAAGTTCTGTAATGCACTATTACAAGTTCAGAACTTCAAGTTATAATTTGCAATCATAATTGGAAGTTATGAATTCTAAGAGCTGTATTTGACAATTACAAGTTCAGATCTTCAAGTTATAATTTGCACTAATAATTTGTGTTTAACAATTTGAAGTTCTGTATTTGAATATTACAAGTTCAGATCTTCAAATTATTAATTACAATCTGAGTTTGAAATTAACAATTCGTAGTTTTGTATTTGACTATTACAAGTTCAGATCTTCTAATTATTATTTACAATCATAATTTGAAGTTATGAATTCTAAGTTCTGTATTTGACAATTACAAGTTCAGAACTTCAAGTTATAATTTGCAATCATAATTTGAAGTTATGAATTCTAAGTTCTGTATTTGACAATTACAAGTTCAGATCTTCAAGTTATAATTTCCAATCATTATTTGAAGTTATGAATTCTAAGTGCTGTATTTGACAATTACAAGTTCAGATCTTCAAGTTATAATTTGCACTAATAATTTGTATTTAACAATTCGAAGTTCTGTATTTGACAATTACAAGTTCAGATCTTCAAGTTATAATTTGCACTAATAATTTCTATTTAACAATTCGAAATTCTGTATTTGACTATTACAAGTTCAGATCTTCAAATTATTATTTACAGTCTTAGTTTGAAATTAACAATTCGAAGTTCTGTATTTACCTATTACAAATTTAGATCTTCAAGTTATAATTTGCAATTATAATTATAAGCTATCAATTTTAAGTTCTGTATTTGACTATTACAAGGTCAGATCTTCAAGTTATAATTCAGAATCATAATTTGTATTTTACAATTCTAAGTTCTGTATTTGACTATTACAAGTTCAGATCTTCAAGTTATAATTAGCAATCATAATTTGAAGTTAGGAATTCTAAGTTCTGTATTTGACAATTACAAGTTCAGATCTTCAAGTTATAATTTGTACTAATAATTTGTATTTAACAATTCGATGTTCTGTATTTGACTATTACAAGTTCAGATCTTTAAATTATTAATTACAATTTTAGTTTGAATTTAACAATTCGAAGTTCTGTATTTACCAATTACAAGTTCAGATCTTCAACTTATAATTTGCAATTATAATTATAAGCTATCAATTCTAAGTTCTGTATTTGACTATTACAAGTTCAGATCTTCTAATTATTATTTACAATCATAATTTGAAGTTCTGAATTCTAAGTTCTGTATTTGACAATTACAAGTTCAGATCTTCAAGTTATAATTTCCAATCATAATTTGAAGTTATGAATTCTAAGTGCTGTATTTGACAATTACAAGTTCAGATCTTCAAGTTATAATTTGCACTAATAATTTGTATTTAACAATTCGAAGTTCTGTATTTGACTATTACAAGTTCAGATCTTTAAATTATTAATTACAATTTTATTTTGAATTTAACAATTCGAAGTTCTGTATTTACCAATTACAAGTTCAGATCTTCAACTTATAATTTGCAATTATACTTATAAGCTATCAATTTTAAGTTCTGTATTTGACAATTACAAGTTCAGATCTTCAAGTTATAATTTGCAATTATATTTATAAGCTATCAATTTTAAGTTCTGTATTTGACAATTACAAGTTCAGATCTTCAAGTTATAATTTGCACTAATAATTTGTATTTAACAATTCGAAGTTCTGTATTTGACTATTACAAGTTCAGATCTTCAAATTATTATTTACAATCTTAGTTTGAAATTAACAATTCGAAGTTCTGTAATGCACTATTACAAGTTCAGATCTTCAAGTTATAATTTGCAATTATAATTATAAGCTATCAATTCTAAGTTCTGTATTTGACAATTACAAGTTCAGATCTTCAAGTTATAATTTGCTCTAATAATTTGTATTTAACAATTCGAAGTTCTGTATTTGACTATTACAAGTTCAGATCTTTAAATTATTAATTACAATTTTAGTTTGAATTTAACAATTCGAAGTTCTGTATTTACCAATTACAAGTTCAGATCTTCAACTTATAATTTGCAATTATAATTATAAGCTATCAATTTTAAGTTCTGTATTTGACAATTACAAGTTCAGATCTTCAAGTTATAATTTGCACTAATAATTTGTATTTAACAATTCGAAGTTCTGTATTTGACTATTACAAGTTCAGATCTTCAAATTATAATTTCCAATCATAATTTGAAGTTATGAATTCTAAGTGCTGTATTTGACAATTACAAGTTCAGATCTTCAAGTTATAATTTGCACTAATAATTTGTATTTAACAATTCGAAGTTCTGTATTTGACTATTACAAGTTCAGATCTTTAAATTATTAATTACAATTTTAGTTTGAATTTAACAATTCGAAGTTCTGTATTTACCAATTACAAGTTCAGATCTTCAACTTATAATTTGCAATTATAATTATAAGCTATCCATTTTAAGTTCTGTATTTGATAATTACAATTTCAGATCTTCTAATTATTATTTACAATCATAATTTGTAGTTCTGAATTCTAAGTTCTGTATTTGACAATTACAAGTTCAGATCTTCACGTTATAATTTCCACTAATAATTTGTATTTAACAATTCGGAGTTCTGTATTTGAATATTACAAGTTGAGATCTTCAAATTATTATTTACAATCTTAGTTTGAAATTAACAATTCGAAGTTCTGTAATGCACTATTACAAGTTCAGATCTGCAAGTTATAATTTGCAATTATAATTATAAGCTATCAATTCTAAGTTCTGTATTTGACAATTACAAGTTTAGATCTTCAAGTTATAATTTGCACTAATAATTTGTATTTAACAATTCGAAGTTCTGTATTTGACAATTACAAGTTCAGATCTTCAAGTTATAATTTGCACTAATAATTTGTATTTAACAATTCGAAGTTCTGTATTTGACTATTACAAGTTCAGATCTTCAAATTATTAATTACAATCTTAGTTTGAAATTAACAATTCGAAGTTCTGTATTTACCAATTACAAGTTCAGATCTTCAACTTATAATTTGCAATTATAATTATAAGCTATCAATTTTAAGTTCTGTATTTGATAATTACAATTTCAGATCTTCTAATTATTATTTACAATCATAATTTGTAGTTCTGAATTCTAAGTTCTGTATTTGACAATTACAAGTTCAGATCTTCACGTTATAATTTCCACTAATAATTTGTATTTAACAATTCGGAGTTCTGTATTTGAATATTACAAGTTGAGATTTTCAAATTATTATTTACAATCTTAGTTTGAAATTAACAATTCGAAGTTCTGTAATGCACTATTACAAGTTCAGATCTTCAAGTTATAATTTGCAATTATAATTATAAGCTATCAATTCTAAGTTCTGTATTTGACTATTACAAGTTCAGATCTTTAAATTATTAATTACAATTTTAGTTTGAATTTAACAATTCGAAGTTCTGTATTTACCAATTACAAGTTCAGATCTTCAACTTATAATTTGCAATTATAATTGTAAGCTATCAATTCTAAGTTCTGTATTTGACTATTACAAGTTCAGAACTTCAAATTATTATTTACAATCATAATTTGAAGTTCTGAATTCTAAGTTCTGTATTTGACAATTACAAGTTCAGATCTTCAAGTTATAATTTCCAATCATAATTTGAAGTTATGAATTCTAATTGCTGTATTTGACAATTACAAGTTCAGATCTTCAAGTTATAATTTGCACTAATAATTTGTATTTAACAATTCGAAGTTCTGTATTTGACTATTACAAGTTCAGATCTTTAAATTATTAATTACAATTTTAGTTTGAATTTAACAATTCGAAGTTCTGTATTTACCAATTACAAGTTCAGATCTTCAACTTATAATTTGCAATTATAATTATAAGCTATCAATTTTAAGTTCTGTATTTGACAATTACAAGTTCAGATCTTCAAGTTATAATTTGCACTAATAATTTGTATTTAACAATTCGAAGTTCTGTATTTGACTATTACAAGTTCAGATCTTTAAATTATTAATTACAATTTTAGTTTGAATTTAACAATTCGAAGTTCTGTATTTACCAATTACAAGTTCAGATCTTCAACTTATAATTTGCAATTATAATTATAAGCTATCAATTTTAAGTTCTGTATTTGACAATTACAAGTTCAGATCTTCAAGTTATAATTTGCACTAATAATTTGTATTTAACAATTCGAAGTTCTGTATTTACCAATTACAAGTTCAGATCTTCAACTTATAATTTGCAATTTTAATTATAAGCTATCAATTTTAAGTTCTGTATTTGACTATTACAAGTTCAGATCTTTAAATTATTAATTACAATTTTAGTTTGAATTTAACAATTCGAAGTTCTGTATTTACCAATTACAAGTTCAGATCTTCAACTTATAATTTGCAATTATAATTATAAGCTATCAATTTTAAGTTCTGTATTTGACAATTACAAGTTCAGATTTTCACGTTATAATTTCCACTAATAATTAGTATTTAACAATTCGGAGTTCTGTATTTGAATATTACAAGTTGAGATCTTCAAATTATTATTTACAATCTTAGTTTGAAATTAACAATTCGAAGTTCTGTAATGCACTATTACAAGTTCAGATCTTCAAGTTATAATTTGCAATTATAATTATAAGCTATCAATTCTAAGTTCTGTATTTGATAATTACAAGTTCAGATCTTCAAGTTATAATTTGCTCTAATAATTTGTATTTAACAATTCGAAGTTCTGTATTTGACTATTACAAGTTCAGATCTTTAAATTATTAATTACAATTTTAGTTTGAATTTAACAATTCGAAGTTCTGTATTTACCAATTACAAGTTCAGATCTTCAACTTATAATTTGCAATTATAATTGTAAGCTATCAATTCTAAGTTCTGTATTTGACTATTACAAGTTCAGATCTTTAAATTATTAATTACAATTTTAGTTTGAATTTAACAATTCGAAGTTCTGTATTTACCAATTACAAGTTCAGATCTTCAACTTATAATTTGCAATTATAATTATAAGCTATCAATTCTAAGTTCTGTATTTGACTATTACAAGTTCAGATCTTCTAATTATTATTTACAATCATAATTTGAAGTTCTGAATTCTAAGTTCTGTATTTGACAATTACAAGTTCAGATCTTCAAGTTATAATTTCCAATCATAATTTGAAGTTATCAATTCTAAGTGCTGTATTTGACAATTACAAGTTCAGATCTTCAAGTTATAAATTGCACTAATAATTTGTATTTAACAATTCGAAGTTCTGTATTTGACTATTACAAGTTCAGATCTTTAAATTATTAATTACAATTTTATTTTGAATTTAACAATTCGAAGTTCTGTATTTACCAATTACAAGTTCAGATCTTCAACTTATAATTTGCAATTATAATTATAAGCTATCAATTTTCAGTTCTGTATTTGACAATTACAAGTTCAGATCTTCAAGTTATAATTTGCAATTATATTTATAAGCTATCAATTTTAAGTTCTGTATTTGACAATTACAAGTTCAGATCTTCAAGTTATAATTTGCACTAATAATTTGTATTTAACAATTCGAAGTTCTGTATTTGACTATTACAAGTTCAGATCTTCAAATTATTATTTACAATCTTAGTTTGAAATTAACAATTCGAAGTTCTGTAACGCACTATTACAAGTTCAGATCTTCAAGTTATAATTTGCAATTATAATTATAAGCTATCAATTTTAAGTTCTGTATTTGACAATTACAAGTTCAGATCTTCAAGTTATAATTTGCACTAATAATTTGTATTTAACAATTCGAAGTTCTGTATTTGACTATTACAAGTTCAGATCTTCAAATTATTAATTACAATCTTAGTTTGAAATTAACAATTCGAAGTTCTGTATTTACCAATTACAAGTTCAGATCTTCAACTTATAATTTGCAATTATAATTATAAGCTATCAATTTTAAGTTCTGTATTTGATAATTACAAGTTCAGATCTTCTAATTATTATTTACAATCATAATTTGAAGTTCTGAATTCTAAGTTCTGTATTTGACAATTACAAGTTCAGATCTTCACGTTATAATTTCCACTAATAATTAGTATTTAACAATTCGGAGTTCTGTATTTGAATATTACAAGTTGAGATCTTCAAATTATTATTTACAATCTTAGTTTGAAATTAACAATTCGAAGTTCTGTAATGCACTATTACAAGTTCAGATCTTCAAGTTATAATTTGCAATTATAATTATAAGCTATCAATTCTAAGTTCTGTATTTGATAATTACAAGTTCAGATCTTCAAGTTATAATTTGCTCTAATAATTTGTATTTAACAATTCGAAGTTCTGTATTTGACTATTACAAGTTCAGATCTTTAAATTATTAATTACAATTTTAGTTTGAATTTAACAATTCGAAGTTCTGTATTTACCAATTACAAGTTCAGATCTTCAACTTATAATTTGCAATTATAATTGTAAGCTATCAATTCTAAGTTCTGTATTTGACTATTACAAGTTCAGATCTTTAAATTATTAATTACAATTTTAGGTTGAATTTAACAATTCGAAGTTCTGTATTTACCAATTACAAGTTCAGATCTTCAACTTATAATTTGCAATTATAATTATAAGCTATCAATTCTAAGTTCTGTATTTGACTATTACAAGTTCAGATCTTCTAATTATTATTTACAATCATAATTTGAAGTTCTGAATTCTAAGTTCTGTATTTGACAATTACAAGTTCAGATCTTCAAGTTATAATTTCCAATCATAATTAGAAGTTATGAATTCTAAGTGCTGTATTTGACAATTACAAGTTCAGATCTTCAAGTTATAAATTGCACTAATAATTTGTATTTAACAATTCGAAGTTCTGTATTTGACTATTACAAGTTCAGATCTTTAAATTATTAATTACAATTTTATTTTGAATTTAACAATTCGAAGTTCTGTATTTACCAATTACAAGATCAGATCTTCAACTTATAATTTGCAATTATAATTATAAGCTATCAATTTTAAGTTCTGTATTTGACAATTACAAGTTCAGATCATCAAGTTATAATTTGCAATTATATTTATAAGCTATCAATTTTAAGTTCTGTATTTGACAATTACAAGTTCAGATCTTCAAGTTATAATTTGCACTAATAATTTGTATTTAACAATTCGAAGTTCTGTATTTGACTATTACAAGTTCAGATCTTCAAATTATTATTTACAATCTTAGTTTGAAATTAACAATTCGAAGTTCTGTAATGCACTATTACAAGTTCAGATCTTCAAGTTATAATTTGCAATTATAATTATAAGCTATCAATTCTAAGTTCTGTATTTGACAATTACAAGTTCAGATCTTCAAGTTATAATTTGCTCTAATAATTTGTATTTAACAATTCGAAGTTCTGTATTTGACTATTACAAGTTCAGATCTTTAAATTATTAATTACAATTTTAGTTTGAATTTAACAATTCGAAGTTCTGTATTTACGAATTACAAGTTCAGATCTTCAACTTATAATTTGCAATTATAATTATAAGCTATCAATTTTAAGTTCTGTATTTGACAATTACAAGTTCAGATCTTCAAGTTATAATTTGCACTAATAATTTGTATTTAACAATTCGAAGTTCTGTATTTGACTATTACAAGTTCAGATCTTCAAATTATAATTTCCAATCATAATTTGAAGTTATGAATTCTAAGTGCTGTATTTGACAATTACAAGTTCAGATCTTCAAGTTATAATTTGCACTAATAATTTGTATTTAACAATTCGAAGTTCTGTATTTGACTATTACAAGTTCAGATCTTTAAATTATTAATTACAATTTTAGTTTGAATTTAACAATTCGAAGTTCTGTATTTACCAATTACAAGTTCAGATCTTCAACTTATAATTTGCAATTATAATTATAAGCTATCAATTTTAAGTTCTGTATTTGATAATTACAATTTCAGATCTTCTAATTATTATTTACAATCATAATTTGTAGTTCTGAATTCTAAGTTCTGTATTTGACAATTACAAGTTCAGATCTTCACGTTATAATTTCCACTAATAATTTGTATTTAACAATTCGGAGTTCTGTATTTGAATATTACAAGTTGAGATCTTCAAATTATTATTTACAATCTTAGTTTGAAATTAACAATTCGAAGTTCTGTAATGCACTATTACAAGTTCAGATCTTCAAGTTATAATTTGCAATTATAATTATAAGCTATCAATTCTAAGTTCTGTATTTGACAATTACAAGTTCAGATCTTCAAGTTATAATTTGCTCTAATAATTTGTATTTAACAATTCGAAGTTCTGTATTTGACTATTACAAGTTCAGATCTTTAAATTATTAATTACAATTTTAGTTTGAATTTAACAATTCGAAGTTCTGTATTTACCAATTACAAGTTCAGATCTTCAACTTATAATTTGCAATTATAATTGTAAGCTATCAATTCTAAGTTCTGTATTTGACTATTACAAGTTCAGAACTTCTAATTATTATTTACAATCATAATTTGAAGTTCTGAATTCTAAGTTCTGTATTTGACAATTACAAGTTCAGATCTTCAAGTTATAATTTCCAATCATAATTTGAAGTTATGAATTCTAAGTGCTGTATTTGACAATTACAAGTTCAGATCTTCAAGTTATAATTTGCACTAATAATTTGTATTTAACAATTCGAAGTTCTGTATTTGACTATTACAAGTTCAGATCTTTAAATTATTAATTACAATTTTAGTTTGAATTTAACAATTCGAAGTTCTGTATTTACCAATTACAAGTTCAGATCTTCAACTTATAATTTGCAATTATAATTATAAGCTATCAATTTTAAGTTCTGTATTTGACAATTACAAGTTCAGATCTTCAAGTTATAATTTGCACTAATAATTTGTATTTAACAATTCGAAGTTCTGTATTTGACTATTACAAGTTCAGATCTTCAAATTATTAATTACAATCTTAGTTTGAAATTAACAATTCGAAGTTCTGCATTTGACTATTACAAGTTCAGATCTTCTAATTATTATTTACAATCATAATTTGAAGTTATGAATTCTAAGTTCTGTATTTGACAATTACAAGTTCAGAACTTCAAGTTATAATTTGCAATCATAATTTGAAGTTATGAATTCTAAGAGCTGTATTTGACAATTACAAGTTCAGATCTTGAAGTTATAATTTGCACTAATAATTTGTGTTTAACAATTCGAAGTTCTGTATTTGACTATTACAAGTTCAGATCTTCAAATTATTAATTACAATCTTAGTTTGAAATTAACAATTCGAAGTTCTGTATTTACCAATTACAAGTTCAGATCTTCAACTTATAATTAGCAATTATAATTATAAGCTATCAATTTTAAGTTCTCTATTAGACAATTACAAGTTCAGATCTTCAAGTTATAATTTGCACTAATAATTTGTATTTAACAATTCGAAGTTCTGTATTTGACAATTACAAGTTCAGATCTACAAGTTATAATTTGCACTAATAATTTGTATTTAACAATTCGAAATTCTGTATTTGACTATTACAAGTTCGGATCTTCAGATTATTATTTACAATCTTAGTTTGAAATTAACAATTCGAAGTTCTGTATTAACCTATTACAAATTCAGATCTTCAAGTTATAATTAGCAATCATAATTTGAAGTTATGAATTCTAAGTTCTGTATTTGACAATTACAAGTTCAGATCTTCAAGTTATAATTTGCACTAATAATTTGTATTTAACAATTCGGAGTTCTGTATTTGACTATTACAAGTTCAGATCTTCAAACTATTAATTACAATCTTAGTTTGAAATTAACAATTAGAAGTTCTATATTTGACTATTACAAGTTCAGATCTTCAAGTTATAATTTGCAATCATAATTTGAATTTTACAATTCTAAGTTCTGTATTTGACTATTACAAGTTCAGATCTTCAAGTTATAATTAGCAATCATAATTTGAAGTTATGAATTCTAAGTTCTGTATTTGACAATTACAAGTTCAGATCTTCAAGTTATAATTTGCTCTAATAATTTGTATTTAACAATTCGAAGTTCTGTATTTGACTATTACAAGTTCAGATCTTTAAATTATTAATTAGAATTTTAGTTTGAATTTAACAATTCGAAGTTCTGTATTTGCCAATTACAAGTTCAGATCTTCAACTTATAATTTGCAATTATAATTATAAGCTATCAATTCTAAGTTCTGTATTTGACTATTACAAGTTCAGATCTTCTAATTATTATTTACAATCATAATTTGAAGTTCTGAATTCTAAGTTCTGTATTTGACAATTACAAGTTCAGATCTTCAAGTTATAATTTCCAATCATAATTTGAAGTTATGAATTCTAAGTGCTGTATTTGACAATTACAAGTTCAGATCTTCAAGTTATATTTTGCACTAATAATTTGTATTTAACAATTCGAAATTCTGTATTTGACTATTACAAGTTCAGATCTTTAAATTATTAATTACAATTTTAGTTTGAATTTAACAATTCGAAGTTCTGTATTTACCAATTACAAGTTCAGATCTTCAACTTATAATTTGCAATTATAATTATAAGCTATCAATTTTAAGTTCTGTATTTGACAATTACAAGTTCAGATCTTCAAGTTATAATTTGCAATTATAATTATAAGCTATCAATTTTAAGTTCTGTATTTGACAATTACAAGTTCAGATCTTCAAGTTATAATTTGCACTAATAATTTGTATTTAACAATTCGAAGTTCTGTATTTGACTATTACAAGTTCAGATCTTCAAATTATTATTTACAATCTTAGTTTGAAATTAACAATTCGAAGTTCTGTAATGCACTATTACAAGTTCAGATCTTCA
Organism: Cantharis lateralis; assembly: GCA_963170105.1. NCBI lineage: Eukaryota > Metazoa > Arthropoda > Insecta > Coleoptera > Cantharidae > Cantharis > Cantharis lateralis. Next base: position 23,409,469 of record OY720628.1, read on the forward strand.
AGTTATAATTTGCAATTATAATTATAAGCTATCAATTCTAAGTTCTGTATTTGACAATTACAAGTTCAGATCTTCAAGTTATAATTTGCTCTAATAATTTGTATTTAACAATTCGAAGTTCTGTATTTGACTATTACAAGTTCAGATCTTTAAATTATTAATTACAATTTTAGTTTGAATTTAACAATTCGAAGTTCTGTATTTACCAATTACAAGTTCAGATCTTCAACTTATAATTTGCAATTATAATTATAAGCTATCAAATTTAAGTTCTGTATTTGACAATTACAAGTTCAGATCTTCAAGTTATAATTTGCACTAATAATTTGTATTTAACAATTCGAAGTTCTGTATTTGACTATTACAAGTTCAGATCTTCAAATTATTAATTACAATCTTAGTTTGAAATTAACAATTCGAAGTTCTGTATTTACCAATTACAAGTTCAGATCTTCAACTTATAATTTGCAATTATAATTATAAGCTATCAATTTTAAGTTCTGTATTTGATAATTACAAGTTCAGATCTTCTAATTATTATTTACAATCATAATTTGAAGTTCTGAATTCTAAGTTCTGTATTTGACAATTACAAGTTCAGATCTTCACGTTATAATTTCCACTAATAATTTGTATTTAACAATTCCGAGTTCTGTATTTGAATATTACAAGTTGAGATCTTCAAATTATTATTTACAATCTTAGTTTGAAATTAACAATTCGAAGTTCTGTAATGCACTATTACAAGTTCAGATCTTCAAGTTATAATTTGCAATTATAATTATAAGCTATCAATTCTAAGTTCTGTATTTGACAATTACAAGTTCAGATCTTCAAGTTATAATTTGCTCTAATAATTTGTATTTAACAATTCGAAGTTCTGTATTTGACTATTACAAGTTCAGATCTTTAAATTATTAATTACAATTTTAGTTTGAATTTAACAATTCGAAGTTCTGTATTTACCAATTACAAGTTCAGATCTTCAACTTATAATTTGCAATTATAATTGTAAGCTATCAATTCTAAGTTCTGTATTTGACTATTACAAGTTCAGATCTTTAAATTATTAATTACAATTTTAGTTTGAATTTAACAATTCGAAGTTCTGTATTTACCAATTACAAGTTCAGATCTTCAACTTATAATTTGCAATTATAATTATAAGCTATCAATTCTAAGTTCTGTATTTGACTATTACAAGTTCAGATCTTCTAATTATTATTTACAATCATAATTTGAAGTTCTGAATTCTAAGTTCTGTATTTGACAATTACAAGTTCAGATCTTCAAGTTATAATTTCCAATCATAATTTGAAGTTATGAATTCTAAGTGCTGTATTTGACAATTACAAGTTCAGATCTTCAAGTTATAATTTGCACTAATAATATGTGTTTAACAATTCGAAGTTCTGTATTTGACTATTACAAGTTCAGATCTTCAAATTATTAATTACAATCTTAGTTTGAAATTAACATTTCGAAGTTCCGTATTTACCTATTACAAGTTCAGATCTACAAGTTATAATTTGCAATTATAATTATAAGCTATCAATTCTAAGTTCTGTATTTGACAATTACAAGTTCAGATCTTCAAGTTATAATTTGCACTAATAATTTGTATTCAACAATTCGAAGTTCTGTATTTGACTATTTCAAGTTCAGATCTTCAAATTATTATTTACAATCTTAGTTTGAAATTAACAATTCGAAGTTCTGTATTTGACTATTACAAGTTCAGATCTTTAAATTATTAATTACAATTTTAGTTTGAATTTAACAATTCGAAGTTCTGTATTTACCAATTACAAGTTCAGATCTTCAACTTATAATTTGCAATTATAATTATAAGCTATCAATTTTAAGTTCTGTATTTGACAATTACAAGTTCAGATCTTCAAGTTATAATTTGCAATTATAATTATAAGCTATCAATTTTAAGTTCTGTATTTGACAATTACAAGTTCAGATCTTCAAGTTATAATTTGCACTAATAATTTGTATTTAACAATTCGAAGTTCTGTATTTGACTATTACAAGTTCAGATCTTCAAATTATTATTTACAATCTTAGTTTGAAATTAACAATTCGAAGTTCTGTAATGCACTATTACAAGTTCAGATCTTCAAGTTATAATTTGCAATTATAATTATAAGCTATCAATTCTAAGTTCTGTATTTGACAATTACAAGTTCAGATCTTCAAGTTATAATTTGCTCTAATAATTTGTATTTAACAATTCGAAGTTCTGTATTTGACTATTACAAGTTCAGATCTTTAAATTATTAATTACAATTTTAGTTTGAATTTAACAATTCGAAGTTCTGTATTTACCAATTACAAGTTCAGATCTTCAACTTATAATTTGCAATTATAATTATAAGCTATCAAATTTAAGTTCTGTATTTGACAATTACAAGTTCAGATCTTCAAGTTATAATTTGCACTAATAATTTGTATTTAACAATTCGAAGTTCTGTATTTGACTATTACAAGTTCAGATCTTCAAATTATTAATTACAATCTTAGTTTGAAATTAACAATTCGAAGTTCTGTATTTACCAATTACAAGTTCAGATCTTCAACTTATAATTTGCAATTATAATTATAAGCTATCAATTTTAAGTTCTGTATTTGATAATTACAAGTTCAGATCTTCTAATTATTATTTACAATCATAATTTGAAGTTCTGAATTCTAAGTTCTGTATTTGACAATTACAAGTTCAGATCTTCACGTTATAATTTCCACTAATAATTTGTATTTAACAATTCCGAGTTCTGTATTTGAATATTACAAGTTGAGATCTTCAAATTATTATTTACAATCTTAGTTTGAAATTAACAATTCGAAGTTCTGTAATGCACTATTACAAGTTCAGATCTTCAAGTTATAATTTGCAATTATAATTATAAGCTATCAATTCTAAGTTCTGTATTTGACAATTACAAGTTCAGATCTTCAAGTTATAATTTGCTCTAATAATTTGTATTTAACAATTCGAAGTTCTGTATTTGACTATTACAAGTTCAGATCTTTAAATTATTAATTACAATTTTAGTTTGAATTTAACAATTCGAAGTTCTGTATTTACCAATTACAAGTTCAGATCTTCAACTTATAATTTGCAATTATAATTATAAGCTATCAATTCTAAGTTCTGTATTTGACTATTACAAGTTCAGATCTTCTAATTATTATTTACAATCATAATTTGAAGTTCTGAATTCTAAGTGCTGTATTTGACAATTACAAGTTCAGATCTTCAAGTTATAATTTGCACTAATAATTTGTATTTAACAATTCGAAGTTCTGTATTTGACTATTACAAGTTCAGATCTTTAAATTATTAATTACAATTTTAGTTTGAATTTAACAATTCGAAGTTCTGTATTTACCAATTACAAGTTCAGATCTTCTACTTATAATTTGCAATTATAATTATAAGCTATCAATTTTAAGTTCTGTATTTGACAATTACAAGTTCAGATCTTCAAGTTATAATTTGCAATTATAATTATAAGCTATCAATTTTAAGTTCTGTATTTGACAATTACAAGTTCAGATCTTCAAGTTATAATTTGCAATTATAATTTGTATTTAACAATTCGAAGTTCTGTATTTGACTATTACAAGTTCAGATCTTCAAATTATTATTTACAATCTTAGTTTGAAATTAACAATTCGAAGTTCTGTAATGCACTATTACAAGTTCAGATCTTCAAGTTATAATTTGCAATTATAATTATAAGCTATCAATTCTCAGTTCTGTATTTGACAATTACAAGTTCAGATCTTCAAGTTATAATTTGCTCTAATAATTTGTATTTAACAATTCGAAGTTCTGTATTTGACTATTACAAGTTCAGATCTTTAAATTATTAATTACAATTTCAGTTTGAATTTAACAATTCGAAGTTCTGTATTTACCAATTACAAGTTCAGATCTTCAACTTATAATTTGCAATTATAATTATAAGCTATCAATTTTAAGTTCTGTATTTGACAATTACAAGTTCAGATCTTCAAGTTATAATTTGCACTAATATTTTGTATTTAACAATTCGAAGTTCTGTATTTGACTATTACAAGTTCAGATCTTCAAATTATTAATTACAATCTTAGTTTGAAATTAACAATTCGAAGTTCTGTATTTACCAATTACAAGTTCAGATCTTCAACTTATAATGTGCAATTATAATTATAAGCTATCAATTTTAAGTTCTGTATTTGATAATTACAAGTTCAGATCTTCTAATTATTATTTACAATCATAATTTGAAGTTCTGAATTCTTAGTTCTGTATTTGACAATTACAAGTTCAGATCTTCACGTTATAATTTCCACTAATAATTTGTATTTAACAATTCGGAGTTCTGTATTTGAATATTACAAGTTGAGATCTTCAAATTATTATTTACAATCTTAGTTTGAAATTAACAATTCGAAGTTCTGTAATGCACTATTACAAGTTCAGATCTACAAGTTATAATTTGCAATTATAATTATAAGCTATCAATTCTAAGTTCTGTATTTGACAATTACAAGTTCAGATCTTCAAGTTATAATTTGCTCTAATAATTTGTATTTAACAATTCGAAGTTCTGTATTTGACTATTACAAGTTCAGATCTTTAAATTATTAATTACAATTTTAGTTTGAATTTAACAATTCGAAGTTCTGTATTTACCAATTACAAGTTCAGATCTTCAACTTATAATTTGCAATTATAATTATAAGCTATCAATTTTAAGTTCTGTATTTGACAATTACAAGTTCAGATCTTCAAGTTATAATTTGCACTAATAATTTGTATTTAACAATTCGAAGTTCTGTATTTGACTATTACAAGTTCAGATCTTCAAATTATTAATTACAATCTTAGTATGAAATTAACAATTCGAAGTTCTGTATTTACCAATTACAAGTTCAGATCTTCAACTTATAATGTGCAATTATAATTATAAGCTATCAATTTTAAGTTCTGTATTTGATAATTACAAGTTCAGATCTTCTAATTATTATTTACAATCATAATTTTAAGTTCTGAATTCTAAGTTCTGTATTTGACAATTACAAGTTCAGATCTTCACGTTATAATTTCCACTAATAATTTGTATTTAACAATTCGGAGTTCTGTATTTGAATATTACAAGTTGAGATCTTCAAATTATTATTTACAATCTTAGTTTGAAATTAACAATTCGAAGTTCTGTAATGCACTATTACAAGTTCAGATCTTCAAGTTATAATTTGCAATTATAATTATAAGCTATCAATTCTAAGTTCTGTATTTGACAATTACAAGTTCAGATCTTCAAGTTATAATTTGCTCTAATAATTTGTATTTAACAATTCGAAGTTCTGTATTTGACTATTACAAGTTCAGATCTTTAAATTATTAATTACAATTTTAGTTTGAATTTAACAATTCGAAGTTCTGTATTTACCAATTACAAGTTCAGATCTTCAACTTATAATTTGCAATTATAATTGTAAGCTATCAATTCTAAGTTCTGTATTTGACTATTACAAGTTCAGAACTTCTAATTATTATTTACAATCATAATTTGAAGTTCTGAATTCTAAGTTCTGTATTTGACAATTACAAGTTCAGATCTTCAAGTTATAATTTCCAATCATAATTTGAAGTTATGAATTCTAAGTGCTGTATTTGACAATTACAAGTTCAGATCTTCAAGTTATAATTTGCACTAATAATTTGTATTTAACAATTCGAAGTTCTGAATTTGACTATTACAAGTTCAGAACTTTAAATTATTAATTACAATTTTAGTTTGAATTTAACAATTCGAAGTTCTGTATTTACCAATTACAAGTTCAGATCTTCAACTTATAATTTGCAATTATAATTATAAGCTATCAATTTTAAGTTCTGTATTTGACAATTACAAGTTCAGATCTTCAAGTTATAATTTGCACTAATAATTTGTATTTAACAATTCGAAGTTCTGTATTTGACTATTACAAGTTCAGATCTTCAAATTATTAATTACAATCTTAGTTAGAAATTAACAATTCGAAGTTCTGTATTTACCAATTACAAGTTCAGATCTTCAACTTATAATTTGCAATTATAATTATAAGCTATCAATTTTAAGTTCTGTATTTGATAATTACAAGTTCAGATCATCAAGTTATAATTTGCACTAATAATTTGTATTTAACAATTCGAAGTTCTGTATTTGACTATTACAAGTTCAGATCTTCAAATTATTATTTACAATCTGAGTTTGAAATTAACAATTCGTAGTTTTGTATTTGACTATTACAAGTTCAGATCTTCTAATTATTATTTACAATCATAATTTGAAGTTATGAATTCTAAGTTCTGTATTTGACAATTACAAGTTCAGAACTTCAAGTTATAATTTGCAATCATAATTTGAAGTTATGAATTCTAAGAGCTGTATTTGACAATTACAAGTTCAGATCTTCAAGTTATAATTTGCACTAATAATTTGTGTTTAACAATTTGAAGTTCTGTATTTGAATATTACAAGTTCAGATCTTCAAATTATTAATTACAATCTGAGTTTGAAATTAACAATTCGTAGTTTTGTATTTGACTATTACAAGTTCAGATCTTCTAATTATTATTTACAATCATAATTTGAAGTTATGAATTCTAAGTTCTGTATTTGACAATTACAAGTTCAGAACTTCAAGTTATAATTTGCAATCATAATTTGAAGTTATGAATTCTAAGTTCTGTATTTGACAATTACAAGTTCAGATCTTCAAGTTATAATTTCCAATCATAATTTGAAGTTATGAATTCTAAGTGCTGTATTTGACAATTACAAGTTCAGATCTTCAAGTTATAATTTGCACTAATAATTTGTATTTAACAATTCGAAGTTCTGTATTTGACAATTACAAGTTCAGATCTTCAAGTTATAATTTGCACTAATAATTTCTATTTAACAATTCGAAATTCTGTATTTGACTATTACAAGTTCAGATCTTCAAATTATTATTTACAGTCTTAGTTTGAAATTAACAATTCGAAGTTCTGTATTTACCTATTACAAATTTAGATCTTCAAGTTATAATTTGCAATTATAATTATAAGCTATCAATTTTAAGTTCTGTATTTGACTATTACAAGGTCAGATCTTCAAGTTATAATTCGCAATCATAATTTGTATTTTACAATTCTAAGTTTTGTATTTGACTATTACAAGTTCAGATCTTCAAGTTATAATTAGCAATCATAATTTGAAGTTAGGAATTCTAAGTTCTGTATTTGACAATTACAAGTTCAGATCTTCAAGTTATAATTTGCACTAATAATTTGTATTTAACAATTCGATGTTCTGTATTTGACTATTACAAGTTCAGATCTTCTAATTATTATTTACAATAATAATTTGAAGTTATGAGTTCTAAGTTCTGTATTTGACAATTACAAGTTCAGATCTTCCAGTTATAATTTGCAATCATAATTTGAAGTTATGAATTCTAAGTCCTGTATTTGACAATTACAGGTTCAGATCTTCAAGTTATAATTTGCACTAATAATTAGTATTTAACAATTCGGAGTTCTGTATTTGACTATTACAAGTTCAGATCTTCAAACTTTTAATTACAATCTTAGTTTGAAATTAACACTTAGTAGTTCTATATTTGACTATTACAAGTTCAGATCTTCGAATTATTATTTACAATCTTAGTTTGAAATTAACAATTCGAAGTTCTGTATTTACCTATTACAAGTTCAGATCTTCAAGTTATAATTTGCAATTATAATTATAAGCCATCAATTCTAAGTTCTGTATTTGACAATTACAAGTTCAGATCTTCCAGTTATAATTTGCAATCATAATTTGAAGTTATGAATTCTAAGTGCTGTATTTGACAATTACAAGTTCAGATCTTCAAGTTTTAATTTGCACTAATAATTTGTATTTAACAATTCGGAGTTCTGTATTTGAATATTACAAGTTGAGATCTTCAAATTATTATTTACAATCTTAGTTTGAAATTAACAATTCGAAGTTCTGTAATGCACTATTACAAGTTCAGATCTTCAAGTTATAATTTGCAATTATAATTATAAGCTATCAATTCTAAGTTCTGTATTTGACAATTACAAGTTCAGATCTTCAAGTTATAATTTGCTCTAATAATTTGTATTTAACAATTCGAAGTTCTGTATTTGACTATTACAAGTTCAGATCTTCTAATTATTATTTACAATCATAATTCGAAGTTCTGAATTCTAAGTTCTGTATTTGACAATTACAAGTTCAGATCTTCAAGTTATAATTTCCAATCATAATTTGCATTTAACAATTCGAAGTTCTGTATTTGACTATTACAAGTTCAGATCTTTAAATTATTAATTACAATTTTAGTTTGAATTTAACAATTCGAAGTTCTGTATTTACCAATTACAAGTTCAGATCTTCAATTTATAATTTGCAATTATAATTATAAGCTATCAATTTTAAGTTCTGTATTTGACAATTACAAGTTCAGATCTTCAAGTTATAATTTGCACTAATAATTTGTATTTAACAATTCGAAGTTCTGTATTTGACTATTACAAGTTCAGATCTTCAAATTATTATTTACAATCTTAGTTTGAAATTAACAATTCGAAGTTCTGTATTTACCTATTACAAATTCAGATCGTCAAGTTATAATTAGCAATTATAATTATAAGCTATCAATTTTAAGTTCTGCATTTGACTATTACAAGTTCAGATCTTCAAGTTATAATTTGCAATCATAATTTGAATTTTAGAATTCTAAGTTCTGTATTTGACTATTACAAGTTTAGATCTTCAAGTTATAATTAGCAATCATAATTTGAAGTTATGAATTCTAAGTTCTGTATTTGACAATTACAAGTTCAGATCTTCAAGTTATAATTTGCACTAATAATTTGTATTCAACAATTCGAAGTTCTGTATTTGACTATTACAAGTTCAGATCTTCAAATTATTATTTACAATCTTAGTTTGAAATTAACAATTCGAAGTTCTGTATTTGACTATTACAAGTTCAGATCTTCTAATTATTATTTACAATCATAATTTGAAGTTATGAATTCTAAGTTCTGTATTTGACAATTACAAGTTCAGAACTTCAAGTTATAATTTGCAATCATAATTTGAAGTTATGAATTCTAAGTTCTGTATTTGACAATTACAAGTTCAGAACTTCAAGTTATAATTAGCAATTATAATTATAAGCTATCAATTCTAAGTTCTCTATTAGACAATTACAAGTTCAGATCTTCAAGTTATAATTTGCACTAATAATTTGTATTTAACAATTCGAAGTTCTGTATTTGACAATTTCAAGTTCAGATCTTCAAGTTATAATTTGCACTAATAATTTGTATTTAACAATTCGAAATTCTGTATTTGACTATTACAAGTTCAGATCTTCAAATTATTATTTACAATCTTAGTTTGAAATTAACAATGCGAAGTTCTGTATTAACCTATTACAAATTCAGATCTTCAAGTTCTAATTTGCAATTATAATTATAAGCTATCAATTTTAAGTTCTGTATTTGACTATTACAAGTTCAGATCTTCAAGTTATAATTTGCAATCATAATTTGAATTTTACAATTCTAAGTTCTGTATCTTCAAGTTATAATTAGCAATCATAATTTGAAGTTATGAGTTCTAAGTTCTGTATTTGACAATTACAAGATCAGATCTTCAAGTTATAATTTGCACTAATAATTTGTATTCAACAATTCGAAGTTCTGTATTTGACTATTACAAGTTCAGATCTTCAAATTATTATTTACAATCTTAGTTTGAAATTAACAATTCGAAGTTCTGCATTTGACTATTACAAGTTCAGATCTTCTAATTATTATTTACAATCATAATTTGAAGTTATGAATTCTAAGTTCTGTATTTGACAATTACAAGTTCAGAACTTCAAGTTATAATTTGCAATCATAATTTGAAGTTATGAATTCTAAGTGCTGTATTTGACAATTACAAGTTCAGATCTTCAAGTTATAATTTGCACTAATAATTTGTGTTTAACAATTCGAAGTTCTGTATTTGACTATTACAAGTTCAGATCTTCAAATTATTAATTACAATCTTAGTTTGAAATTAACAATTCGAAGTTCTGTATTTACCTATTACAAGTTCAGATCTTCCACTTATAATTAGCAATTATAATTATAAGCTATCAATTTTAAGTTCTCTATTAGACAATTACAAGTTCAGATCTTCAAGTTATAATTTGCACTAATAATTTGAATTTAACAATTCGAAGTTCTGCATTTGACAATTACAAGTTCAGATCTTCAAGTTATAATTTGCACTAATAATTTGTATTTAACAATTCGAAATTGTGTATTTGACTATTACAAGTTCGGATCTTCAAATTATTATTTACAATCTTAGTTTGAAATTAACAATTCGAAGTTCTGTATTAACCTATTACAAATTCAGATCTTCAAGTTATAATTTGCAATTATAATTATAAGCTATCAATTTTAAGTTCTGTATTTGACTATTACAAGTTCAGATCTTCAAGTTATAATTTGCAATCATAATATGAATTTTACAATTCTAAGTTCTGTATTTGACTATTACAAGTTCAGATCTTCAAGTTATAATTAGCAATCATAATTTGAAGTTATGAATTCTAAGTTCTGTATTTGACAATTACAAGTTCAGGTCTTCAAGTTATAATTTGCACTAATAATTTGTATTTAACAATTCGAAATTCTGTATTTGACTATTACAAGTTCAGATCTTCAAATTATTATTTACAATCTTAGTTTGAAATTAACAATGCGAAGTTCTGTATTAACCTATTACAAATTCAGATCTTCAAGTTCTAATTTGCAATTATAATTATAAGCTATCAATTTTAAGTTCTGTATTTGACTATTACAAGTTCAGATCTTCAAGTTATAATTTGCAATCATAATTTGAATTTTACAATTCTAAGTTCTGTATCTTCAAGTTATAATTAGCAATCATAATTTGAAGTTATGAATTCTAAGTTCTGTATTTGACAATTACAAGTTCAGATCTTCAAGTTATAATTTGCACTAATAATTTGTATTTAACAATTCGAAGTTCTGTATTTGACTATTACAAGTTCAGATCTTCAAATTATTATTTACAATAATAATTTGAAGATATGAGTTCTAAGTTCTGTATTTGACAATTACAAGATCAGATCTTCAAGTTATAATTTGCACTAATAATTTGTATTCAACAATTCGAAGTTCTGTATTTGACTATTACAAGTTCAGATCTTCAAATTATTATTTACAATCTTAGTTTGAAATTAACAATTCGAAGTTCTGCAGTTGACTATTACAAGTTCAGATCTTCTAATTATTATTTACAATCATAATTTGAAGTTATGAATTCTAAGTTCTGTATTTGACAATTACAAGTTCAGAACTTCAAGTTATAATTTGCAATCATAATTTGAAGTTATGAATTCTAAGTGCTGTATTTGACAATTACAAGTTCAGATCTTCAAGTTATAATTTGCACTAATAATTTGTGTTTAACAATTCGAAGTTCTGTATTTGACTATTACAAGTTCAGATCTTCAAATTATTAATTACAATCTTAGTTTGAAATTAACAATTCGAAGTTCTGTATTTACCTATTACAAGTTCAGATCTTCCACTTATAATTAGCAATTATAATTATAAGCTATCAATTTTAAGTTCTCTATTAGACAATTACAAGTTCAGATCTTCAAGTTATAATTTGCACTAATAATTTGTATTTAACAATTCGAAGTTCTGCATTTGACAATTACAAGTTCAGATCTTCAAGTTATAATTTGCACTAATAATTTGTATTTAACAATTCGAAATTGTGTATTTGACTATTACAAGTTCGGATCTTCAAATTATTATTTACAATCTTAGTTTGAAATTAACAATTCGAAGTTCTGTATTAACCTATTACAAATTCAGATCTTCAAGTTATAATTTGCAATTATAATTATAAGCTATCAATTTTAAGTTCTGTATTTGACTATTACAAGTTCAGATCTTCAAGTTATAATTTGCAATCATAATATGAATTTTACAATTCTAAGTTCTGTATTTGACTATTACAAGTTCAGATCTTCAAGTTATAATTAGCAATCATAATTTGAAGTTATGAATTCTAAGTTCTGTATTTGACAATTACAAGTTCAGATCTTCAAGTTATAATTTGCACTAATAATTTGTATTTAACAATTCGGAGTTCTGTATTTGACTATTACAAGTTCAGATCTTCAAACTATTAATTACAATCTTAGTTTGAAATTAACAATTAGAAGTTCTATATTTGACTATTACAAGTTCAGATCTTCAAGTTATAATTTGCAATCATAATTTGAATTTTACAATTCTAAGTTCTGTATTTGACAATTACAAGTTCAGATCATCCAGTTATAATTTGCAATCATAATTTGAAGTTATGAATTCTAAGTGCTGTATTTGACAATTACAAGTTCAGATCTTCAAGTTATAATTTGCAATTATAATTATAAGCTATCAATTCTAAGTTCTGTATTTGACAATTACAAGTTCAGATCTTCAAGTTATAATTTGCACTAATAATTTGTATTTAACAATTCGGAGTTCTGTATTTGACTATTACAAGTTCAGATCTTCAAATTATTATTTACAATCTTAGTTTGTAATTAACAATTCGAAGTTCTGTATTTACCTATTACAAGTTCAGATCTACAAGTTATAATTTGCAATTATAATTATAAGCTATCAATTCTAAGTTCTGTATTTGACAATTACAAGTTCAGATCTTCCAGTTATAATTTGCAATCATAATTTGAAGTTATGAATTCTAAGTGCTGTATTTGACAATTACAAGTTCAGATCTTCAAGTTATAATTTCCACTAATAATTTGTATTTAACAATTCGGAGTTCTGTATTTGAATATTACAAGTTGAGATCTTCAAATTATTATTTACAATCTTAGTTTGAAATTAACAATTCGAAGTTCTGTAATGCACTATTACAAGTTCAGATCTTCAAGTTATAATTTGCAATTATAATTATAAGCTATCAATCCTGAGTTCTGTATTTGACAATTACAAGTTCAGATCTTCAAGTTATAATTTGCTCTAATAATTTGTATTTAACAATTCGAAGTTCTGTATTTGACTATTACAAGTTCAGATCTTCTAATTATTATTTACAATCATAATTTGAATTTTACAATTCTAAGTTCTGTATTTGACTATTACAAGTTCAGATCTTCAAGTTATAATTAGCAATCATAATTTGAAGTTAGGAATTTTAAGTTCTGTATTTGACAATTACAAGTTCAGATCTTCAAGTTATAATTTGCACTAATAATTTGTATTTAACAATTCGGAGTTCTGTATTTGACTATTACAAGTTCAGATCTTCAAACTTTTAATTACAATCTTAGTTTGAAATTAACAATTAGAAGTTCTATATTTGACTATTACAAGTTCAGATCTTCGAATTATTATTTACAATCTTAGTTTGAAATTAACAATTCGAAGTTCTGTATTTACCTATTACAAGTTCAGAACTTCAAGTTATAATTTGCAATTATAATTATAAGCCATCAATTCTAAGTTCTGTATTTGACAATTACAAGTTCAGATCTTCCAGTTATAATTTGCAATCATAATTTGAAGTTATGAATTCTAAGTGCTGTATTTGACAATTACAAGTTCAGATCTTCAAGTTATAATTTCCACTAATAATTTGTATTTAACAATTCGGAGTTCTGTATTTGAATATTACAAGTTGAGATCTTCAAATTATTATTTACAATCTTAGTTTGAAATTAACAATTCGAAGTTCTGTAATGCACTATTACAAGTTCAGATCTTCAAGTTATAATTTGCAATTATAATTATAAGCTATCAATTCTGAGTTCTGTATTTGACAATTACAAGTTCAGATCTTCAAGTTATAATTTGCTCTAATAATTTGTATTTAACAATTCGAAGTTCTGTATTTGACTATTACAAGTTCAGGTCTTCAAGTTATAATTAGCAATCATTATTTGAAGTTAGGAATTCTAAGTTCTGTATTTGACAATTACAAGTTCAGATCTTCAAGTTATAATTTGCACTAATAATTTGTATTTAACATTTCGGAGTTCTGTATTTGACTATTACAAGTTCAGATCTTCAAACTTTTAATTACAATCTTAGTTTGAAATTACCAATTAGAAGTTCTATATTTGACTATTACAAGTTCAGATCTTCGAATTATTATTTACAATCTTAGTTTGAAATTAACAATTCGAAGTTCTGTATTTACCTATTACAAGTTCAGATCTTCAAGTTATAATTTGCAATTATAATTATAAGCCATCAATTCTAAGTTCTGTATTTGACAATTACAAGTTCAGATCTTCCAGTTATAATTTGCAATCATAATTTGAAGTTATGAATTCTAAGTGCTGTATTTGACAATTACAAGTTCAGATCTTCAAGTTATAATTTCCACTAATAATTTGTATTTAACAATTCGGAGTTCTGTATTTGAATATTACAAGTTGAGATCTTCAAATTATTATTTACAATCTTAGTTTGAAATTAACAATTCGAAGTTCTGTAATGCACTATTACAAGTTCAGATCTTCAAGTTATAATTTGCAATTATAATTATAAGCTATCAATTTTAAGTTCTGTATTTGACTATTACAAGTTCAGATCTTCAAGTTATAATTTGCAATCATAATTTGAATTTTACAATTCTAAGTTCTGTATCTTCAAGTTATAATTAGCAATCATAATTTGAAGTTATGAATTCTAAGTTCTGTATTTGACAATTACAAGTTCAGATCTTCAAGTTATAATTTGCACTAATAATTTGTATTTAACAATTCGAAGTTCTGTATTTGACTATTACAAGTTCAGATCTTCAAATTATTATTTACAATAATAATTTGAAGATATGAGTTCTAAGTTCTGTATTTGACAATTACAAGATCAGATCTTCAAGTTATAATTTGCACTAATAATTTGTATTCAACAATTCGAAGTTCTGTATTTGACTATTACAAGTTCAGATCTTCAAATTATTATTTACAATCTTAGTTTGAAATTAACAATTCGAAGTTCTGCAGTTGACTATTACAAGTTCAGATCTTCTAATTATTATTTACAATCATAATTTGAAGTTATGAATTCTAAGTTCTGTATTTGACAATTACAAGTTCAGAACTTCAAGTTATAATTTGCAATCATAATTTGAAGTTATGAATTCTAAGTGCTGTATTTGACAATTACAAGTTCAGATCTTCAAGTTATAATTTGCACTAATAATTTGTGTTTAACAATTCGAAGTTCTGTATTTGACTATTACAAGTTCAGATCTTCAAATTATTAATTACAATCTTAGTTTGAAATTAACAATTCGAAGTTCTGTATTTACCTATTACAAGTTCAGATCTTCCACTTATAATTAGCAATTATAATTATAAGCTATCAATTTTAAGTTCTCTATTAGACAATTACAAGTTCAGATCTTCAAGTTATAATTTGCACTAATAATTTGTATTTAACAATTCGAAGTTCTGCATTTGACAATTACAAGTTCAGATCTTCAAGTTATAATTTGCACTAATAATTTGTATTTAACAATTCGAAATTGTGTATTTGACTATTACAAGTTCGGATCTTCAAATTATTATTTACAATCTTAGTTTGAAATTAACAATTCGAAGTTCTGTATTAACCTATTACAAATTCAGATCTTCAAGTTATAATTTGCAATTATAATTATAAGCTATCAATTTTAAGTTCTGTATTTGACTATTACAAGTTCAGATCTTCAAGTTATAATTTGCAATCATAATATGAATTTTACAATTCTAAGTTCTGTATTTGACTATTACAAGTTCAGATCTTCAAGTTATAATTAGCAATCATAATTTGAAGTTATGAATTCTAAGTTCTGTATTTGACAATTACAAGTTCAGATCTTCAAGTTATAATTTGCACTAATAATTTGTATTTAACAATTCGGAGTTCTGTATTTGACTATTACAAGTTCAGATCTTCAAACTATTAATTACAATCTTAGTTTGAAATTAACAATTAGAAGTTCTATATTTGACTATTACAAGTTCAGATCTTCAAGTTATAATTTGCAATCATAATTTGAATTTTACAATTCTAAGTTCTGTATTTGACAATTACAAGTTCAGATCATCCAGTTATAATTTGCAATCATAAATTGAAGTTATGAATTCTAAGTGCTGTATTTGACAATTACAAGTTCAGATCTTCAAGTTATAATTTGCAATTATAATTATAAGCTATCAATTCTAAGTTCTGTATTTGACAATTACAAGTTCAGATCTTCAAGTTATAATTTGCACTAATAATTTGTATTTAACAATTCGGAGTTCTGTATTTGACTATTACAAGTTCAGATCTTCAAATTATTATTTACAATCTTAGTTTGTAATTAACAATTCGAAGTTCTGTATTTACCTATTACAAGTTCAGATCTACAAGTTATAATTTGCAATTATAATTATAAGCTATCAATTCTAAGTTCTGTATTTGACAATTACAAGTTCAGATCTTCCAGTTATAATTTGCAATCATAATTTGAAGTTATGAATTCTAAGTGCTGTATTTGACAATTACAAGTTCAGATCTTCAAGTTATAATTTCCACTAATAATTTGTATTTAACAATTCGGAGTTCTGTATTTGAATATTACAAGTTGAGATCTTCAAATTATTATTTACAATCTTAGTTTGAAATTAACAATTCGAAGTTCTGTAATGCACTATTACAAGTTCAGATCTTCAAGTTATAATTTGCAATTATAATTATAAGCTATCAATCCTGAGTTCTGTATTTGACAATTACAAGTTCAGATCTTCAAGTTATAATTTGCTCTAATAATTTGTATTTAACAATTCGAAGTTCTGTATTTGACTATTACAAGTTCAGATCTTCTAATTATTATTTACAATCATAATTTGAATTTTACAATTCTAAGTTCTGTATTTGACTATTACAAGTTCAGATCTTCAAGTTATAATTAGCAATCATAATTTGAAGTTAGGAATTTTAAGTTCTGTATTTGACAATTACAAGTTCAGATCTTCAAGTTATAATTTGCACTAATAATTTGTATTTAACAATTCGGAGTTCTGTATTTGACTATTACAAGTTCAGATCTTCAAACTTTTAATTACAATCTTAGTTTGAAATTAACAATTAGAAGTTCTATATTTGACTATTACAAGTTCAGATCTTCGAATTATTATTTACAATCTTAGTTTGAAATTAACAATTCGAAGTTCTGTATTTACCTATTACAAGTTCAGAACTTCAAGTTATAATTTGCAATTATAATTATAAGCCATCAATTCTAAGTTCTGTATTTGACAATTACAAGTTCAGATCTTCCAGTTATAATTTGCAATCATAATTTGAAGTTATGAATTCTAAGTGCTGTATTTGACAATTACAAGTTCAGATCTTCAAGTTATAATTTCCACTAATAATTTGTATTTAACAATTCGGAGTTCTGTATTTGAATATTACAAGTTGAGATCTTCAAATTATTATTTACAATCTTAGTTTGAAATTAACAATTCGAAGTTCTGTAATGCACTATTACAAGTTCAGATCTTCAAGTTATAATTTGCAATTATAATTATAAGCTATCAATTCTGAGTTCTGTATTTGACAATTACAAGTTCAGATCTTCAAGTTATAATTTGCTCTAATAATTTGTATTTAACAATTCGAAGTTCTGTATTTGACTATTACAAGTTCAGGTCTTCAAGTTATAATTAGCAATCATTATTTGAAGTTAGGAATTCTAAGTTCTGTATTTGACAATTACAAGTTCAGATCTTCAAGTTATAATTTGCACTAATAATTTGTATTTAACATTTCGGAGTTCTGTATTTGACTATTACAAGTTCAGATCTTCAAACTTTTAATTACAATCTTAGTTTGAAATTACCAATTAGAAGTTCTATATTTGACTATTACAAGTTCAGATCTTCGAATTATTATTTACAATCTTAGTTTGAAATTAACAATTCGAAGTTCTGTATTTACCTATTACAAGTTCAGATCTTCAAGTTATAATTTGCAATTATAATTATAAGCCATCAATTCTAAGTTCTGTATTTGACAATTACAAGTTCAGATCTTCCAGTTATAATTTGCAATCATAATTTGAAGTTATGAATTCTAAGTGCTGTATTTGACAATTACAAGTTCAGATCTTCAAGTTATAATTTCCACTAATAATTTGTATTTAACAATTCGGAGTTCTGTATTTGAATATTACAAGTTGAGATTTTCAAATTATTATTTACAATCTTAGTTTGAAATTAACAATTCGAAGTTCTGTAATGCACTATTACAAGTTCAGATCTTCAAGTTATAATTTGCAATTATAATTATAAGCTATCAATTTTAAGTTCTGTATTTGACTATTACAAGTTCAGATCTTCAAGTTATAATTTGCTCTAATAATTTGTATTTAACAATTCGAAGTTCTGTATTTGACTATTACAAGTTCAGATCTTCAACTTATAATTTGCAATTATAATTGTAAGCTATCAATTCTAAGTTCTGTATTTGACTATTACAAGTTCAGATCTTTAAATTATTAATTACAATTTTAGTTTGAATTTAACAATTCGAAGTTCTGTATTTACCAATTACAAGTTCAGATCTTCAACTTATAATTTGCAATTATAATTATAAGCTATCAATTCTAAGTTCTGTATTTGACTATTACAAGTTCAGATCTTCTAATTATTATTTACAATCATAATTTGAAGTTCTGAATTCTAAGTTCTGTATTTGACAATTACAAGTTCAGATCTTCAAGTTATAATTTCCAATCATAATTTGAAGTTATGAATTCAAGTGCTGTATTTGACAATTACAAGTTCAGATCTTCAAGTTATAATTTGCACTAATAATTTGTATTTAACAATTCGAAGTTCTGTATTTGACTATTACAAGTTCAGATCTTTAAATTATTAATTACAATTTTAGTTTGAATTTAACAATTCGAAGTTCTGTATTTACCAATTACAAGTTCAGATCTTCAACTTATAATTTGCAATTATAATTATAAGCTATCAATTTTAAGTTCTGTATTTGACAATTACAAGTTCAGATCTTCAAGTTATAATTTGCAATTATAATTATAAGCTATCAATTTTAAGTTCTGTATTTGACAATTACAAGTTCAGATCTTCAAGTTATAATTTGCACTAATAATTTGTATTTAACAATTCGAAGTTCTGTATTTGACTATTACAAGTTCAGATCTTCAAATTATTATTTACAATCTTAGTTTGAAATTAACAATTCGAAGTTCTGTAATGCACTATTACAAGTTCAGATCTTCAAGTTATTATTTGCAATTATAATTATAAGCTATCAATTCTAAGTTCTGTATTTGACAATTACAAGTTCAGATCTTCAAGTTATAATTTGCTCTAATAATTTGTATTTAACAATTCGAAGTTCTGTATTTGACTATTACAAGTTCAGATCTTTAAATTATTAATTAAAATTTTAGTTTGAATTTAACAATTCGAAGTTCTGTATTTACCAATTACAAGTTCAGATTTTCAACTTATAATTTGCAATTATAATTATAAGCTATCAATTTTAAGTTCTGTATTTGATAATTGCAAGTTCAGATCAACAAGTTATAATTTGCACTAATAATTTGTATTTAACAATTCGAAGTTCTGTATTTGACTATTACAAGTTCAGATCTTCAAATTATTATTTACAATCTGAGTTTGAAATTAACAATTCGTAGTTTTGTATTTGACTATTACAAGTTCAGATCTTCTAATTATTATTTACAATCATAATTTGAAGTTATGAATTCTAAGTTCTGTATTTGACAATTACAAGTTCAGAACTTCAAGTTATAATTTGCAATCATAATTTGAAGTTATGAATTCTAAGAGCTGTATTTGACAATTACAAGTTCAGATCTTCAAGTTATAATTTGCACTAATAATTTGTGTTTAACAATTTGAAGTTCTGTATTTGAATATTACAAGTTCAGATCTTCAAATTATTAATTACAATCTTAGTTTGAAATTAACAATTCGAAGTTCTGTATTTACCTATTACAAGTTCAGATCTTCAACTTATAATTAGAAATTATAATTATAAGCTATCAATTTTAAGTTCTCTATTAGACAATTACAAGTTCAGATCTTCAATTTATAATTTGCACTAATAATTTGTATTTAACAATTCGAAGTTCTGTATTTGACAATTACAAGTTCAGATCTTCAAGTTATAATTTGCACTAATAATTTGTATTTAACAATTATAATTTTCTGTATTTGACTATTACAAGTTCAGATCTTCTAATTATTATTTACAATAATAATTTGAAGTTATGAGTTCTAAGTTCTGTATGTGACAATTACAAGTTCAGATCTTCAAGATATAATTTGCAATCATAATTTGAAGTTATGAATTCTAAGTGCTGTATTTGACAATTACAAGTTCAGATCTGCAAGTTATAATTTGCACTAATAATTTGTATTTAACAATTCGTAGTTCTGTATTTGACTATTACAAGTTCAGATCTTCAAATTATTAATTACAATCTTAGTTTGAAATTACCAATTCGAAGTTCTGTATTTACCAATTACAAGTTCAGATTTTCAACTTATAATTTGCAATTATAATTATAAGCTATCAATTTTAAGTTCTGTATTTGATAATTACAAGTTCAGATCTTCATGTTATAATTTGTACTAATAATTTGTATTTAACAATTCGAAGTTCTGTATTTGACTATAACAAGTTAAGATCTTCAAATTATTATTTACAATCTTAGTTTGAAATTAACAATTCGAAGTTCTGTATTTGACTATTACAAGTTCAGATCTTCTAATTATTTTTATTTTTATTTTTATTTGAAGTGACGTCAAGCGAAGTTTATTTATATTATTATTTTTTAAAAAGTACTTCTTCGCATTAATTTGTAAATATGTATTTCATTTATTCATATTTTTTACATACCAAATAAATTAATTCTTTGGATAATTAAATATATAAATTAGGATGTTATTGTTAATTATAAATAATGTGGAAAATTTTTTAATTTAATGTCGTGAATAAATAAAATACATATTTACAAATTAATGCGTAGAAGTACTTTTTAAAAAATAATAATACTTCTAATTATTATTTACAATCATAATTTGAAGTTATGAATTCTAAGTTCTGTATTTGACAATTACAAGTTCAGAACTTCAAGTTATAATTTGCAATCATAATTTGAAGTTATGAATTCTAAGAGCTGTATTTGACAATTCCAAGTTCAGATCTTCAAGTTATAATTTGCACTAATAATTTGTGTTTAACAATTCGAAGTTCTGTATTTGAATATTACAAGTTCAGATCTTCAAATTATTAATTACAATCTTAGTTGGAAATTAACAATTCGAAGTTCTGTATTTACCTATTACAAGTTCAGATCTTCAACTTATAATTAGCAATTACAATTATAAGCTATCAATTTTAAGTTCTCTATTAGACAATTACAAGTTCAGATCTTCGAATTATTATTTACAATCTTAGTTTGAAATTAACAATTCGAAGTTCTGTATTTACCTATTACAAGTTCAGATCTTCAAGTTATAATTTGCAATTATAATTATAAGCCATCAATTCTAAGTTCTGTATTTGACAATTACAAGTTCAGATCTTCCAGTTATAATTTGCAATCATAATTTGAAGTTATGAATTCTAAGTGCTGTATTTGACAATTACAAGTTCAGATCTTCAAGTTATAATTTCCACTAATAATTTGTATTTAACAATTCGGAGTTCTGTATTTGAATATTACAAGTTGAGATCTTCAAATTATTATTTACAATCTTAGTTTGAAATTAACAATTCGAAGTTCTGTAATGCACTATTACAAGTTCAGATCTTCAAGTTATAATTTGCAATTATAATTATAAGCTATCAATTCTAAGTTCTGTATTTGACAATTACAAGTTCAGATCTTCAAGTTATAATTTGCTCTAATAATTTGTATTTAACAATTCGAAGTTCTGTATTTGACTATTACAAGTTCAGATCTTCTAATTATTATTTACAATCATAATTTGAAGTTCTGAATTCTAAGTTCTGTATTTGACAATTACAAGTTCAGATCTTCAAGTTATAATTTCCAATCATAATTTGAAGTTATGTATTCTAAGTGCTGTATTTGACAATTACAAGTTCAGATCTTCAAGTTATAATTTGCACTAATAATTTGTATTTAACAATTCGAAGTTCTGTATTTGACTATTACAAGTTCAGATCTTTAAATTATTAATTACAATTTTAGTTTGAATTTAACAATTCGAAGTTTTGTATTTACCAATTACAAGTTCAGATCTTCAACTTATAATTTGCAATTATAATTATAAGCTATCAATTTTAAGTTCAGTATTTGACAATTACAAGTTCAGATCTTCAAGTTATAATTTGCACTAATAATTTGTATTTAACAATTCGAAGTTCTGTATTTGACTATTACAAGTTCAGATCTTCAAATTATTATTTACAATCTTAGTTTGAAATTAACAATTCGAAGTTCTGTATTTACCTATTACAAATTCAGATCTTCAAGTTATAATTAGCAATTATAGTTATAAGCTATCAATTTTAAGTTCTGTATTTGACTATTACAAGTTCAGATCTTTAAGTTATAATTTGCAATCATAATTTGAATTTTAGAATTCTAAGTTCTGTATTTGACAATTACAAGTTCAGATCTTCAAGTTATAATTTGCACTAATAATTTGTATTCAACAATTCGAAGTTCTGTATTTGACTATTACAAGTTCAGATCTTCAAATTATTATTTACAATCTTAGTTTGAAATTAACAATTCGAAGTCCTGTATTTGACTATTACAAGTTCAGATCTTCTAATTATTATTTACAATCATAATTTGAAGTTATGAATTCTAAGTTCTGTATTTGACAATTACAAGTTCAGAACTTCAAGTTATAATTTGCAATCATAATTTGAAGTTATGAATTCTAAGTGCTGTATTTGACAATTACAAGTTCAGATCTTCAAGTTATAATTTGCACTAATAATTTGTGTTTAACAATTCGAAGTTCTGTATTTGACTATTACAAGATCAGATCTTCAAATTATTAATTACAATCTTAGTTTGAAATTAACTATTCGAAGTTCTGTATTTACCTATTACAAGTTCAGATCTTCAACTATTATAATTAGCAATTATAATTATAAGCTATCAATTTTAAGTTCTCTATTAGACAATTACAAGTTCAGATCTTCAAGTTATAATTTGCACTAATAATTTGTATTTAACAATTCGAAGTTCTGTATTTGACAATTACAAGTTCAGATCTTCAAGTTATAATTTGCACTAATAATTTGTATTTAACAATTCGAAATTCTGTATTTGACTATTACAAGTTCAGATCTTCAAATTATTATTTACAATCTTAGTTTGAAATTAACAATTCGAAGTTCTGTATTTGACAATTACAAGTTCAGATCTTCAAGTTATAATTTGCACTAATAATTTGTATTCAACAATTCGAAGTTCTGTATTTGACTATAACAAGTTCAGATCTTCAAATTATTATTTACAATCTTAGTTTGAAATTAGCAATTCGAAGTTCTGCATTTGACTATTACAAGTTCAGATCTTCTAATTATTATTTACAATTATAATTTGAAGTTATGAATTCTAAGTTCTGTATTTGACAATTACAAGTTCAGAACTTCAAGTTATAATTTGCAATCATAATTTGAAGTTATGAATTCTAAGTGCTGTATTTGACAATTACAAGTTCAGATCTTCAAGTTATAATTTGCACTAATAATTTGTGTTACACAATTCGAAGTTCTGTATTTGACTATTACAAGTTCAGATCTTCAAATTATTAATTACAATCTTAGTTTGAAATTAACAATTCGAAGTTCTGTATTTACCTATTACAAGTTCAGATCTTCCACTTATAATTAGCAATTATAATTATAAGCTATCAATTTTAAGTTCTCTATTAGACAATTACAAGTTCAGATCTTCAAGTTATAATTTGCACTAATAATTTGTATTTAACAATTCGAAGTTCTGCATTTGACAATTACAAGTTCAGATCTTCAAGTTATAATTTGCACTAATAATTTGTATTTAACAATTCGAAATTCTGTATTTGACTATTACAAGTTCGGATCTTCAAATTATTATTTACAATCTTAGTTTGAAATTAACAATTCGAAGTTCTGTATTAACCTATTACAAATTCAGATCTTCAAGTTATAATTTGCAATTATAATTATAAGCTATCAATTTTAAGTTCTGTATTTGACTATTACAAGTTCAGATCTTCAAGTTATAATTTGCAATCATAATATGAATTTTACAATTCTAAGTTCTGTATTTGACTATTACAAGTTCAGATCTTCAAGTTATAATTAGCAATCATAATTTGAAGTTATGAATTCTAAGTTCTGTATTTGACAATTACAAGTTCAGATCTTCAAGTTATAATTTGCACTAATAATTTGTATTTAACAATTCGGAGTTCTGTATTTGACTATTACAAGTTCAGATCTTCAAACTATTAATTACAATCTTAGTTTGAAATTAACAATTAGAAGTTTTATATTTGACTATTACAAGTTCAGATCTTCAAGTTATAATTTGCAATCATAATTTGAATTTTACAATTCTAAGTTCTGTATTTGACAATTACAAGTTCAGATCATCCAGTTATAATTTGCAATCATAATTTGAAGTTATGAATTCTAAGTGCTGTATTTGACAATTACAAGTTCAGATCTTCAAGTTATAATTTGCAATTATAATTATAAGCTATCAATTCTAAGTTCTGTATTTGACAATTACAAGTTCAGATCTTCAAGTTATAATTTGCACTAATAATTTGTATTTAACAATTCGGAGTTCTGTATTTGACTATTACAAGTTCAGATCTTCAAATTATTATTTACAATCTTAGTTTGAAATTAACAATTCGAAGTTCTGTATTTACCTATTACAAGTTCAGATCTTCAAGTTATAATTTGCAATTATAATTATAAGCTATCAATTCTAAGTTCTGTATTTGACAATTACAAGTTCAGATCTTCCAGTTATAATTTGCAATCATAATTTGAAGTTATGAATTCTAAGTGCTGTATTTGACAATTACAAGTTCAGATCTTCAAGTTATAATTAGCAATTATAATTATAAGCTATCAATTTTAAGTTCTCTATTAGACAATTACAAGTTCAGATCTTCAAGTTATAATTTGCACTAATAATTTGTATTTAACAATTCGAAGTTCTGCATTTGACAATTACAAGTTCAGATCTTCAAGTTATAATTTGCACTAATAATTTGGATTTAACAATTCGAAATTCTGTATTTGACTATTACAAGTTCGGATCTTCAAATTATTATTTACAATCTTAGTTTGAAATTAACAATTCGAAGTTCTGTATTAACCTATTACAAATTCAGATCTTCAAGTTATAATTTGCAATTATAATTATAAGCTATCAATTTTAAGTTCTGTATTTGACTATTACAAGTTCAGATCTTCAAGTTATAATTTGCAATCATAATATGAATTTTACAATTCTAAGTTCTGTATTTGACTATTACAAGTTCAGATCTTCAAGTTATAATTAGCAATCATAATTTGAAGTTATGAATTCTAAGTTCTGTATTTGACAATTACAAGTTCAGATCTTCAAGTTATAATTTGCACTAATAATTTGTATTTAACAATTCGGAGTTCTGTATTTGACTATTACAAGTTCAGATCTTCAAACTATTAATTACAATCTTAGTTTGAAATTAACAATTAGAAGTTCTATATTTGACTATTACAAGTTCAGATCTTCAAGTTATAATTTGCAATCATAATTTGAATTTTACAATTCTAAGTTCTGTATTTGACAATTACAAGTTCAGATCATCCAGTTATAATTTGCAATCATAATTTGAAGTTATGAATTCTAAGTGCTGTATTTGACAATTACAAGTTCAGATCTTCAAGTTATAATTTGCAATTATAATTATAAGCTATCAATTCTAAGTTCTGTATTTGACAATTACAAGTTCAGATCTTCAAGTTATAATTTGCACTAATAATTTGTATTTAACAATTCGGAGTTCTGTATTTGACTATTACAAGTTCAGATCTTCAAATTATTATTTACAATCTTAGTTTGAAATTAACAATTCGAAGTTCTGTATTTACCTATTACAAGTTCAGATCTTCAAGTTATAATTTGCAATTATAATTATAAGCTATCAATTCTAAGTTCTGTATTTGACAATTACAAGTTCAGATCTTCCAGTTATAATTTGCAATCATAATTTGAAGTTATGAATTCTAAGTGCTGTATTTGACAATTACAAGTTCAGATCTTCAAGTTATAATTTCCAGTAATAATTTGTATTTAACAATTCGGAGTTCTGTATTTGAATATTACAAGTTGAGATCTTCAAATTATTATTTACAATCTTAGTTTGAAATTAACAATTCGAAGTTCTGTAATGCACTATTACAAGTTCAGATCTTCAAGTTATAATTTGCAATTATAATTATAAGCTATCAATTCTGAGTTCTGTATTTGACAATTACAAGTTCAGATCTTCAAGTTATAATTTGCTCTAATAATTTGTATTTAACAATTCGCAGTTCTGTATTTGACTATTACAAGTTCAGATCTTCTAATTATTATTTACAATCATAATTTGAATTTTACAATTCTAAGTTCTGTATTTGACTATTACAAGTTCAGATCTTCAAGTTATAATTAGCAATCATAATTTGAAGTTAGGAATTCTAAGTTCTGTATTTGACAATTACAAGTTCAGATCTTCAAGTTATAATTTGCACTAATAATTTGTATTTAACAATTCGGAGTTCTGTATTTGATTATTACAAGTTCAGATCTTCAAACTTTTAATTACAATCTTAGTTTGAAATTAACAATTAGAAGTTCTGTATTTACCAATTACAAGTTCAGATCTTCAACTTATAATTTGCAATTATAATTATAAGCTTGCAATTTTAAGTTCTGTATTTGACATTTACAAGTTCAGATCTTCAAGTTATAATTTGCACTAATAATTTGTATTTAACAATTCGAAGTTCTGTATTTGACTATTACAAGTTCAGATCTTCAAATTATTAATTACAATCTTAGTTTGAAATTAACAATTCGAAGTTCTGTATTTACCTATTGCAAGTTCAGATCTTCAACTTATAATTTGCAATTATAATTATAAGCTATCAATTTTAAGTTCTGTATTTGACAATTACAAGTTCAGATCTTCAAGTTATAATTTGCACTAATAATTTGTATTTAACAATTCGAAGTTCTGTATTTGACTATTACAAGTTCAGATCTTCAAATTATTATTTACAATCTTAGTTTGAAATTAACAATTCGAAGTTTTGTATTTACCTATTACAAATTCAGATCTTGAAGTTATAATTTACAATTATAATTATAAGCTATCAATTTTAAGTTCTGTATTTGACTATTACAAGTTCAGATCTTCAAGTTATAATTTGCAATCATAATTTGAATTTTACAATTCTAAGTTCTGTATTTGACTATTACAAGTTCAGAACTTCAAGTTATAATTAGCAATCATAATTTGAAGTTATGAATACTAAGTTCTGTATTTGACAATTACAAGTTCAGATCTTCAAGTTATAATTTGCACTAATAATTTGTATTTAACAATTCGAAGTTCTGTATTTGACTATTACAAGTTCAGATCTTCTAATTATTATTTACAATCATAATTTGAAGTTATGAGTTCTAAGTTCTGTATTTGACAATTACAAGATCAGATCTTCTAGTTATAATTTGCAATCATAATTTGAAGTTATGAATTCTAAGTGCTGTATTTGACAATTACAAGTTCAGATCTTTAAGTTATAATTTGCACTAATAATTTGTATTTAACAATTCGCAGATCTGTATTTGACTATTACAAGTTCAGATCTTCAAATTATTATTTACAATCATAGTTTGAAATTAACAATTCGAAGTTCTGTATTTACCTATTACAAATTAAGATCTTCAAGTTATAATTTGCAATTATAATTATTAGCTATCAATTTTAAGTTCTGTATTTGACTATTACAAGTTCAGATCTTCAAGTTATAATTTGCAATCATAATTTGAATTTTACAATTCTAAGTTCTGTATTTGCCTATTACAAGTTCAGATCTTCAAGTTATAATTAGCAATCATAATTTGAAGTTATGAATTCTAAGTTCTGTATTGGACAATTACAAGTTTAGATCTTCAAGTTATAATTTGCACTAATAATTTGTATTTAACAATTCGAAGTTCTGTATTTGACTATTACAAGTTCAGATCTTCTAATTATTATTTACAAACATAATTTGACGTTATGAGTGCTAAGTTCTGTATTTGACAATTACAAGTTCAGATCTTCCAGTTATAATTTGCAATCATAATTTGAAGTTATGAATTCAAAGTGCTGGATTTGACAATTACAAGTTCAGATCTTCAAGTTATAATTTGCACTAATAATTTGTATTTAACAATTCGGAGTTCTGTATTTGACTATTACAAGTTCAGATCTTCAAATGATTAATTACAATCTTAGTTTGAAATTAACAATTAGAAGTTCTATATTTGACTATTACAAGTTCAGATCTTCGAATTATTATTTACAATCTTAGTTTGAAGTTTACAATTCCAAGTTCTGTATTTACCTATTACAAGTTCAGATCTTCAAGTTATAATTTGCAATTATAATTATAAGCTATCAATTCTAAGTTCTGTATTTGACAATTACAAGTTCAGATCTTAAAGTTATAATTTTAAATCATAATTTGAAGTTATGAATTCTAAGTGCTGTATTGGACAATTACTAGTTCAGATCTTCAAGTTATAATTTGCACTAATAATATGTATTTAACAATTCGGAGTTCTGTATTTGAATATTACAAGTTCAGATCTTCAAATTATTATTTACAATCTTAGTTTGAAATTAACAATTCGAAGTTCTTTAATGCACTATTACAAGTTCAGATCTTCAAGTTATAATTTGCAATTATAATTATAAGCTATCAATTCTAAGTTCTGTATTTGACAATTACAAGTTCAGATCTTCTAGTTATAATTTGCTCTAATAATTTGTATTTAACAATTCGAAGTTCTGTATTTGACTATTACAAGTTCAGATCTTCTAATTATTATTTACAATCACAATTTGTAGTTCTGAATTCTAAGTTCTGTATTTGACAATTACAAGTTCAGATCTTCAAGTTATAATTTGCAATCATAATTAGAAGTTATGAATTCTAAGTGCTGTATTTGACAATTACAAGTTCAGAACTTCAAGTTATAATTTGCACTAATAATTTGTATTTAACAATTCGAAGTTCTGTATTTGACTATTACAAGTTCAGATCTTCAAATTATTAATTACAATTTTAGTTGGTATTTAACAATTCGAAGTTCTGTATTTACCAAGTACAAGTTCAGATCTTCAACTTATAATTTGCAATTATAATTATAAGCTATCAATTTTAAGTTCTGTATTTGACAATTACAAGTTCAGATCTTCAAGTTATATATTGCACTAATAATTTGTATTTAACAATTCGAAGTTCTGTATTTGACTATTACAAGTTCAGATCTTCAAATTATTAATTACAATCTTAGTTTGAAATTAACAATTCGAAGTTCTGTATTTACCTATTACAAGTTCAGATCTTCAACTTATAATTTGCAATTATAATTATAAGCTATCAATTTTAAGTTCTGTATTTGACAATTACAAGTTCAGATTTTCAAGTTATAATTTGCACTAATAATTTGAAGTTATGAATTCTAAGTGCTGTATTTGACAATTACAAGTTCAGATCTTCAAGTTATAATTTGCAATCATAATTTGAAGTTATGAATTCTAAGTGCTGTATTTGACAATTACAAGTTCAGATCTTCAAGTTATAATTTGCACTAATAATTTGTATTTAACAATTCGAAGTTCTGTATTTAACTATTACAAGTTCAGATCTTCAAATTATTATTTACAATCTGAGTTTGAAATTAACAATTCGAAGTTCTGTATTTACCTATTACAAATTCAGATCTTCAAGTTATAATTTGCAATTATAATTATTAGCTATCAATTTTAAGTTCTGTATTTGACTATTACAAGTTCAGATCTTCAAGTTATAATTTGCAATCGTAATTTGAATTTTACAATTCTAAGTTCTGTATTTGACTATTACAAGTTCAGATCTTCAAGTTATAATTAGCAATCATAATTTGAAGTTATGAATAATAAGTTCTGTATTTGACAATTACAAGTTCAGATCTTCAAGTTATAATTTGCACTAATAATTTGTATTTAACAATTCGAAGTTCTGTATTTGACTATTACAAGTTCAGATCTTCTAATTATTATTTACAATCATAATTTGAAGTTATGAGTTCTAAGTTCTGTATTTGACAATTACAAGTTCAGATCTTCCAGTTATAATTTGCAATCATAATTTGTATTTAACAATTCTAAGTGCTGTATTTGACAATTACAAGTTCAGATCTTTAAGTTATAATTTGCACTAATAATTTGTATTTAACAATTCGCAGATCTGTATTTGACTATTACAAGTTCAAATCTTCAAATTATTAATTACAATCTTAGTTTGAAATTAACAATTAGAAGTTCTGTATTTACCTATTACAAGTTCAGATCTTCAAGTTATAATTTGCAATTATAATTATAAGCTATCAATTTTAAGTTCTGTATTTGACAATTACAAGTTCAGATCTTCAAGTTATAATTTGCACTAATAATTTGTATTTAACAATTCTAAGTTCTGTATTTGACTATTACAAGTTCAGATCTTCAAATTATTATTTACAATCTTAGTTTGAAATTAACAATTCGAAGTTTTGTATTTACCTATTACAAATTCAGATCTTGAAGTTATAATTTGCAATTATAATTATAAGCTATCAATTTTAAGTTCTGTATTTGACTATTACCAGTTCAGATCTTCAAGTTATAATTTGCAATCATAATTTGCATTTTACAATTCTAAGTTCTGTATTTGACTATTACAAGTTCAGAACTTCAAGTTATAATTAGCAATCATAATTTGAAGTTATGAATACTAAGTTCTGTATTTGACAATTACAAGTTCAGATCTTCAAGTTATAATTTGCACTAATAATTTGTATTTAACAATTCGAAGTTCTGTATTTGACTATTACAAGTTCAGATCTTCTAATTATTATTTACAATCATAATTTGAAGTTATGAGTTCTAAGTTCTGTATTTGACAATTACTAGTTCAGATCTTCTAGTTATAATTTGCAATCATAATTTGAAGTTATGAATTCTAAGTGCTGTATTTGACAATTACAAGTTCAGATCTTTAAGTTATAATTTGCACTAATAATTTGTATTTAACAATTCGCAGATCTGTATTTGACTATTACAAGTTCAGATCTTCAAATTATTATTTACAATCATAGTTTGAAATTAACAATTCGAAGTTCTGTATTTACCTATTACAAATTAAGATCTTCAAGTTATAATTTGCAATTATAATTATTAGCTATCAATTTTAAGTTCTGTATTTGACTATTACAAGTTCAGATCTTCAAGTTATAATTTGCAATCATAATTTGAATTTTACAATTCTAAGTTCTGTATTTGCCTATTACAAGTTCAGATCTTCAAGTTATAATTAGCAATCATAATTTGAAGTTATGAATTCTAAGTTCTGTATTTGACAATTACAAGTTTAGATCTTCAAGTTATAATTTGCACTAATAATTTGTATTTAACAATTCGAAGTTCTGTATTTGACTATTACAAGTTCAGATCTTCTAATTATTATTTACAAACATAATTTGACGTTATGAGTGTTAATTCTGTATTTGACAATTACAAGTTCAGATCTTCCAGTTATAATTTGCAATCATAATTTGAAGTTATTAATTCAAAGTGCTGGATTTGACAATTACAAGTTCAGATCTTCAAGTTATAATTTGCACTAATAATTTGTATTTAACAATTCGGAGTTCTGTATTTGACTATTACAAGTTCAGATCTTCAAATGATTAATTACAATCTTAGTTTGAAATTAACAATTAGAAGTTCTATATTTGACTATTACAAGTTCAGATCTTCGAATTATTATTTACAATCTTAGTTTGAAATTTACAATTCCAAGTTCTGTATTTACCTATTACAAGTTCAGATCTTCAAGTTATAATTTGCAATTATAATTATAAGCTATCAATTCTAAGTTCTGTATTTGACAATTACAAGTTCAGATCTTAAAGTTATAATTTTAAATCATAATTTGATGTTATGAATTCTAAGTGCTGTATTGGACAATTACTAGTTCAGATCTTCAAGTTATAATTTGCACTATTAATTTGTATTTAACAATTCGGAGTTCTGTATTTGAATATTACAAGTTCAGATCTTCAAATTATTATTTACAATCTTAGTTTGAAATTAACAATTCGAAGTTCTGTAATGCACTATTACAAGTTCAGATCTTCAAGTTATAATTTGCAATTATAATTATAAGCTATCAATTCTAAGTTCTGTATTTGACAATTACAAGTTCAGATCTTCAAGTTATAATTTGCTCTAATAATTTGTATTTAACAATTCGAAGTTCTGTATTTGACTATTACAAGTTCAGATCTTCTAATTATTATTTACAATCATAATTTGTAGTTCTGAATTCTAAGTTCTGTATTTGACAATTACAAGTTCAGATCTTCAAGTTATAATTTGCAATCATAATTAGAAGTTCTGAATTCTAAGTGCTGTATTTGACAATTACAAGTTCAGAACTTCAAGTTATAATTTGCAGTAATAATTTGTATTTAACAATTCGAAGTTCTGTATTTGACTATTACAAGTTCAGATCTTCAAATTATTAATTACAATTTTAGTTGGAATTTAACAATTCGAAGTTCTGTATTTACCAATTACAAGTTCAGATCTTCAACTTATAATTTGCAATTATAATTATAAGCTATCAATTTTAAGTTCTGTATTTGACAATTACAAGTTCAGAACTTCAAGTTATAATTTGCACTAATAATTTGTATTTAACAATTCGAAGTTCTGTATTTGACTATTACAAGTTCAGATCTTCAAATTATTAATTACAATCTTAGTTTGAAATTAACAATTCGAAGTTCTGTATTTACCTATTACAAGTTCAGATCTTCAACTTATAATTTGCAATTATAATTATAAGCTATCAATCTTAAGTTCTGTATTTGACAATTACAAGTTCAGATCTTCAAGTTATAATTTGCACTAATAATTTGAAGTTATGAATTCTAAGTGCTGTATTTGACAATTACAAGTTCAGATCTTCAAGTTATAATTTGCTCTAATAATTTGTATTTAACAATTCGAAGTTCTGTATTTGACTATTACAAGTTCAGATCTTCTAATTATTATTTACAATCATAATTTGTAGTTCTGAATTCTAAGTTCTGTATTTGACAATTACAAGTACAGATCTTCAAGTTATAATTTGCAATCATAATTCGAAGTTATGAATTCTAAGTGCTGTATTTGACAATTACAAGTTCAGATCTTCAAGTTATAATTTGCACTAATAATTTGTATTTAACAATTCGAAGTTCTGTATTTAACTATTACAAGTTCAGATCTTCAAATTATTATTTACAATCTTAGTTTGAAATTAACAATTCGAAGTTCTGTATTTACCTATTACAAATTCAGATCTTCAAGTTATAATTTGCAATTATAATTATTAGCTATCAATTTTAAGTTCTGTATTTGACTATTACAAGTTCAGATCTTCAAGTTATAATTTGCAATCGTAATTTGAATTTTACAATTCTAAGTTCTGTATTTGACTATTACAAGTTCAGATCTTCAAGTTATAATTAGCAATCATAATTTGAAGTTATGAATAATAAGTTCTGTATTTGACAATTACAAGTTCAGATCTTCAAGTTATAATTTGCACTAATAATTTGTATTTAACAATTCGAAGTTCTGTATTTGACAATTACAAGTTCAGATCTTCCAGTTATAATTTGCAATCATAATTTGTATTTAACAATTCTAAGTGCTGTATTTGACAATTACAAGTTCAGATCTTTAAGTTATAATATGCACTAATAATTTGTATTTAACAATTCGCAGATCTGTATTTGACTATTACAAGTTCAAATCTTCAAATTATTAATTACAATCTTAGTTTGAAATTAACAATTAGAAGTTCTGTATTTACCTATTACAAGTTCAGATCTTCAAGTTATAATTTGCAATTATAATTATAAGCTATCAATTTTAACTTCCGTATTTGACAATTACAAGTTCAGATCTTCAAGTCATAATTTGAAATAATAATTAGTATTCTACAAATCTAAGTTCTGTAATTCACTATTACAAGTTCAGATCTTCAAGTTATAATTTGCAATTATAATTATAAGCTATCAATTCTAAGTTCTGTATTTGCCAATTACAAGTTCAGATCTTCAAGTTATAATTTGCACTAATAATTTGTATTTAACAATTCGAAGTTCTGTATGTGACTATTGCAAGTTCAGATCTTCAAGTTATAATTTACAATCATAATTTGAAGTTATGAATTCTAAGTTCTGTATTTGACAATTACAAGTTCAGATCTTCTAATTATTATTTACAATCATAATTAGAAGTTATGAATTCTAAGTTCTGTATTTGACAATTACATGTTCAGAACTTCAAGTTATAATTAGCAATCATAATTTGAAGTTATGAATACTAAGTTCTGTATTTGACAATTACAAGTTCAGATCTTCAAGTTATAATTTGCACTAATAATTTGTATTTAACAATTCGAAGTTCTGTATTTGACTATTACAAGTTCAGATCTTCTAATTATTATTTACAATCATAATTTGAAGTTATGAGTTCTAAGTTCTGTATTTGACAATTACAAGTTCAGATCTTCTAGTTATAATTTGCAATCATAATTTGAAGTTATGAATACTAAGTTCTGTATTTGACAATTACAAGTTCAGATCTTCAAGTTATAATTTGCACTAATAATTTGTATTTAACAATTCGGAGTTCTGTATTTGAATATTACAAGTTCAGATCTTCAAATTATTATTTACAATTTTAGTTTGAAATTAACAATTCGAAGTTCTGTAATGCACTATTACAAGTTCAGATCTTCAAGTTATAATTTGCAATTATAATTATAAGCTATCAATTCTAAGTTCTGTATTTGACAATTACAAGTTCAGATCTTCAAGTTATAATTTGCTCTAATAATTTGTATTTAACAATTCGAAGTTCTGTATTTGACTATTACAAGTTCAGATCTTCTAATTATTATTTACAATCATAATTTGTAGTTCTGAATTCTAAGTTCTGTATTTGACAATTACAAGTTCAGATCTTCAAGTTATAATTTGCAATCATAATTAGAAGTTATGAATTCTAAGTGCTGTATTTGACAATTACAAGTTCAGAACTTCAAGTTATAATTTGCAGTAATAATTTGTATTTAACAATTCGAAGTTCTGTATTTGACTATTACAAGTTCAGATCTTCAAATTATTAATTACAATTTTAGTTGGAATTTAACAATTCGAAGTTCTGTATTTACCAATTACAAGTTCAGATCTTCAACTTATAATTTGCAATTATAATTATAAGCTATCAATTTTAAGTTCTGTATTTGACAATTACAAGTTCAGATCTTCAAGTTATAATTTGCACTAATAATTTGAAGTTATGAATTCTAAGTGCTGTATTTGACAATTACAAGTTCAGATCTTCAAGTTATAATTTGCTCTAATAATTTGTATTTAACAATTCGAAGTTCTGTATTTGACTATTACAAGTTCAGATCATCTAATTATTATTTACAATCATAATTTGTAGTTCTGAATTCTAAGTTCTGTATTTGACAATTACAAGTACAGATCTTCAAGTTATAATTTGCGATCATAATTTGAAGTTATGAATTCTAAGTGCTGTATTTGACAATTACAAGTTCAGATCTTCAAGTTATAATTTGCACTAATAATTTGTATTTAACAATTCGAAGTTCTGTATTTAACTATTACAAGTTCAGATCTTCAAATTATTATTTACAATCTTAGTTTGAAATTAACAATTCGAAGTTCTGTATTTACCTATTACAAATTCAGATCTTCAAGTTATAATTTGCAATTATAATTATTAGCTATCAATTTTAAGTTCTGTATTTGACTATTACAAGTTCAGATCTTCAAGTTATAATTTGCAATCGTAATTTGAATTTTACAATTCTAAGTTCTGTATTTGACTATTACAAGTTCAGATCTTCAAGTTATAATTAGCAATCATAATTTGAAGTTATGAATAATAAGTTCTGTATTTGACAATTACAAGTTCAGATCTTCAAGTTATAATTTGCACTAATAATTTGTATTTAACAATTCGAAGTTCTGTATTTGACTATTACAAGTTCAGATCTTCTAATTATTATTTACAATCATAATTTGAAGTTATGAGTTCTAAGTTCTGTATTTGACAATTACAAGTTCAGATCTTCCAGTTATAATTTGCAATCATAATTTGTATTTAACAATTCTAAGTGCTGTATTTGACAATTACAAGTTCAGATCTTTAAGTTATAATTTGCACTAATAATTTGTATTTAACAATTCGCAGATCTGTATTTGACTATTACAAGTTCAAATCTTCAAATTATTAATTACAATCTTAGTTTGAAATTAACAATTAGAAGTTCTGTATTTACCTATTACAAGTTCAGATCTTCAAGTTATAATTTGCAATTATAATTATAAGCTATAAATTTTAAGTTCCGTATTTAACAATTACAAGTTCAGATCTTCAAGTCATAATTTGAAATAATAATTAGTATTCTACAAATCTAAGTTCTGTAGTTCACTATTACAAGTTCAGATCTTCAAGTTATAATTTGCAATTATAATTATAAGCTATCAATTCTAAGTTCTGTATTTGCCAATTACAAGTTCAGATCTTCAAGTTATAATTTGCACTAATAATTTGTATTTAACAATTAGAAGTTCTGTATGTGACTATTGCAAGTTCAGATCTTCAAGTTATAATTTGCAATCATAATTTGAAGTTATGAATTCTAAGTTCTGTATTTGACAATTACAAGTTCAGATCTTCTAATTATTATATACAATCATAATTAGAAGTTATGAATTCTAAGTTCTGTATTTGACAATTACATGTTCAGAACTTCAAGTTATAATTAGCAATCATAATTTGAAGTTATGAATACTAAGTTCTGTATTTGACAATTACAAGTTCAGATCTTCAAGTTATAATTTGCACTAATAATTTGTATTTAACAATTCGAAGTTCTGTATTTGACTATTACAAGTTCAGATCTTCTAGTTATTATTTACAATCATAATTTGAAGTTATGAGTTCTAAGTTCTGTATTTGACAATTACAAGTTCAGATCTTCTAGTTATAATTTGCAATCATAATTTGAAGTTATGAATTCTAAGTGCTGTATTTGACAATTACAAGTTCAGATCTTTAAGTTATAATTTGCACTAATAATTTGTATTTAACAATTCGCAGATCTGTATTTGACTATTACAAGTTCAGATCTTCAAATTATTATTTACAATCATAGTTTGAAATTAACAATTCGAAGTTCTGTATTTACCTATTACAAATTAAGATCTTCAAGTTATAATTTGCAATTATAATTATAAGCTATCAATTTTAAGTTCTGTATTTGACTATTACAAGTTCAGATCTTCAAGTTATAATTTGCAATCATAATTTGAATTTTACAATTCTAAGTTCTGTATTTGCCTATTACAAGTTCAGATCTTCAAGTTATAATTAGCAATCATAATTTGAAGTTATGAATTCTAAGTTCTGTATTTGACAATTACAAGTTTCGATCTTCAAGTTATTATTTGCACTAATAATTTGTATTTAACAATTCGAAGTTCTGTATTTGACTATTACAAGTTCAGATCTTCGAATTATTATTTACAATCTTAGTTTGAAATTTACAATTCCAAGTTCTGTATTTACCTATTACAAGTTCAGATCTTCAAGTTATAATTTGCAATTATAATTATAAGCTATCAATTCTAAGTTCTGTATTTGACAATTACAAGTTCAGATCTTCCAGTTATAATTTTAAATCATAATTTGAAGTTATGAATTCTAAGTGCTGTATTGGACAATTACTAGTTCAGATCTTCAAGTTATAATTTGCACTAATAATTTGTATTTAACAATTCGGAGTTCTGTATTTGAATATTACAAGTTCAGATCTTCAAATTATTATTTACAATCTTAGTTTGAAATTAACAATTCGAAGTTCTGTAATGCACTATTACAAGTTCAGATCTTCAAGTTATAATTTGCAATTATAATTATAAGCTATCAATTCTAAGTTCTGTATTTGACAATTACAAGTTCAGATCTTCAAGTTATAATTTGCTCTAATAATTTGTATTTTACAATTCGAAGTTCTGTATTTGACTATTACAAGTTCAGATCTTCTAATTATTATTTACAATCATAATTTGTAGTTCTGAATTCTAAGTTCTGTATTTGACAATCACAAGTTCAGATCTTCAAGTTATAATTTGCAACCATAATTTGAAGTTATGAATTCTAAGTGCTGTATTTGACAATTACAAGTTCAGATCTTCAAATTATTTATTACAATTTTAGTTGGAATTTAACAATTCGAAGTTCTGTATTTACCAATTACAAGTTCAGATCTTCAACTTATAATTTGCAATTATTATTATAAGCTATCAATTTTAAGTTCTGTATTTGACAATTACAAGTTCAGATCTTCAAGTTATAATTTGCACTAATAATTTGTATTTAACAATTCGAAGTTCTGTATTTGACTATTACAAGTTCAGATCTTCAAATTATTAATTACAATCTTAGTTTGAAATTAACAATTCGAAGTTCTGTATTTACCTATTACAAGTTCAGATCTTCAACTTATAATTTGCAATTATAATTATAAGCTATCAATTTTAAGTTCTGTATTTAACTATTACAAGTTCAGATCTTCAAATTATTATTTACAATCTTAGTTTGAAATTAACAATTCGAAGTTCTGTATTTACCTATTACAAATTCAGATCTTCAAGTTATAATTTGCACTAATAATTTGTATTCAACAATTCGTAGTTCTGTATTGGACAATTACTAGTTCAGATCTTCAAGTTATAATTTGCACTAATAATTTGTATTTAACAATTCGGAGTTCTGTATTTGAATATTACAAGTTCAGATCTTCAAATTATTATTTACAATCTTAGTTTGAAATTAACAATTCGAAGTTCTGTAATGCACTATTACAAGTTCAGATCTTCAAGTTATAATTTGCAATTATAATTATAAGCTATCAATTCTAAGTTCTGTATTTGACAATTACAAGTTCAGATCTTCTAGTTATAATTTGCTCTAATAATTTGTATTTAACAATTCGAAGTTCTGTATTTGACTATTACAAGTTCAGATCTTCAAGTTATAATTAGCAATCATAATTTGAAGTTATGAATAATAAGTTCTGTATTTGACAATTACAAGTTCAGATCTTCTAGTTATAATTTGCAATCATAATTTGAAGTTATGAATTCTAAGTGCTGTATTTGACAATTACAAGTTCAGATCTTTAAGTTATAATTTGCACTAATAATTTGTATTTAACAATTCGCAGATCTGTATTTGACTATTACAAGTTCAGATCTTCAAATTATTATTTACAATCATAGTTTGAAATTAACAATTCGAAGTTCTGTATTTACCTATTACAAATTAAGATCTTCAAGTTATAATTTGCAATAATAATTATAAGCTATCAATTTTAAGTTCTGTATTTGACTATTACAAGTTCAGATCTTCAAGTTATAATTTGCAATCATAATTTGTATTTAACAATTCGAAGTTCTGTATTTGACTATTACAAGTTCAGATCTTCTAATTATTATTTACAAACATAATTTTACGTTATGAGTGCTAAGTTCTGTATTTGACAATTACAAGTTCAGATCTTCCAGTTATAATTTGCAATCATAATTTGAAGTTATGAATTCAAAGTGCTGTATTTGACAATTACAAGTTCAGATCTTCAAGTTATAATTTGCACTAATAATTTGTATTTAACAATTCGGAGTTCTGTATTTGACTATTTCAAGTTCAGATCTTCAAATGAGTAATTACAATCTTAGTTTGAAATTAACAATTAGAAGTTCTATATTTGACTATTACAAGTTCAGATCTTCGAATTATTATTTACAATCTTAGTTTGAAATTTACAATTCCAAGTTCTGTATTTACCTATTACAAGTTCAGATCTGCAAGTTATAATTTTAAATCATAATTTGAAGTTATGAATTCTAAGTGCTGTATTGGACAATTACTAGTTCAGATCTTCAAGTTATAATTTGCACTAATAATTTGTATTTAACAATTCGGAGTTCTGTATTTGAATATTACAAGTTCAGATCTTCAAATTATTATTTACAATCTTAGTTTGAAATTAACAATTCGAAGTTCTGTAATGCACTATTACAAGTTCAGATCTTCAAGTTATAATTTGCAATTATAATTATAAGCTATCAATTCTAAGTTCTGTATTTGACAATTTACAAGTTCAGATCTTCAAGTTATAATTTGCTCTAATAATTTGTATTTAACAATTCGAAGTTCTGTATGTGACTATTACAAGTTCAGATCT
The DNA here is from genome assembly GCA_963170105.1 of Cantharis lateralis. Classification (NCBI taxonomy): domain Eukaryota; kingdom Metazoa; phylum Arthropoda; class Insecta; order Coleoptera; family Cantharidae; genus Cantharis; species Cantharis lateralis. The sequence goes on from OY720628.1 coordinate 23,450,279, forward strand.
TCTAATTATTATTTACAATCATAATTTGTAGTTCTGAATTCTAAGTTCTGTATTTGACAATTACAAGTTCAGATCTTCAAGTTATAATTTGCAATCATAATTTGAAGTTATGAATTCTAAGTGCTGTATTTGACAATTACAAGTTCAGATCTTCAAATTATTTATTACAATTTTAGTTGGAATTTAACAATTCGAAGTTCTGTATTTACCAATTACAAGTTCAGATCTTCAAATTATTATTTACAATCATAGTTTGAAATTAACAATTCGAAGTTCTGTATTTACCTATTACAAATTAAGATCTTCAAGTTATAATTTGCAATTATAATTATAAGCTATCAATTTTAAGTTCTGTATTTGACTATTACAAGTTCAGATCTTCAAGTTATAATTTGCAATCATAATTTGTATTTAACAATTCGAAGTTCTGTATTTGACTATTACAAGTTCAGATCTTCTAATTATTATTTACAAACATAATTTTACGTTATGAGTGCTAAGTTCTGTATTTGACAATTACAAGTTCAGATCTTCCAGTTATAATTTGCAATCATAATTTGAAGTTATGAATTCAAAGTGCTGTATTTGACAATTACAAGTTCAGATCTTCAAGTTATAATTTGCAATCGTAATTTGAATTTTACAATTCTAAGTTCTGTATTTGACTATTACAAGTTCAGATCTTCAAGTTATAACTAGCAATCATAATTTGAAGTTATGAATAATAAGTTCTGTATTTGACAATTACAAGTTCAGATCTTCTAGTTATAATTTGCAATCATAATTTGAAGTTATGAATTCTAAGTGCTGTATTTGACAATTACAAGTTCAGATCTTTAAGTTATAATTTGCACTAATAATTTGTATTTAACAATTCGCAGATCTGTATTTGACTATTACAAGTTCAGATCTTCAAATTATTATTTACAATCATAGTTTGAAATTAACAATTCGAAGTTCTGTATTTACCTATTACAAATTAAGATCTTCAAGTTATAATTTGCAATTATAATTATAAGCTATCAATTTTAAGTTCTGTATTTGACTATTACAAGTTCAGATCTTCAAGTTATAATTTGCAATCATAATTTGTATTTAACAATTCGAAGTTCTGTATTTGACTATTACAAGTTCAGATCTTCTAATTATTATTTACAAACATAATTTTACGTTATGAGTGCTAAGTTCTGTATTTGACAATTACAAGTTCAGATCTTCCAGTTATAATTTGCAATCATAATTTGAAGTTATGAATTCAAAGTGCTGTATTTGACAATTACAAGTTCAGATCTTCAAGTTATAATTTGCACTAATAATTTGGTTTTAACAATTCGGAGTTCTGTATTTGACTATTTCAAGTTCAGATCTTCAAATGAGTAATTACAATCTTAGTTTGAAATTAACAATTAGAAGTTCTATATTTGACTATTACAAGTTCAGATCTTCGAATTATTATTTACAATCTTAGTTTGAAATTTACAATTCCAAGTTCTGTATTTACCTATTACAAGTTCAGATCTGCAAGTTATAATTTTAAATCATAATTTGAAGTTATGAATTCTAAGTGCTGTATTGGACAATTACAAGTTCAGATCTTCAAGTTATAATTTGCACTAATAATTTGTATTCAACAATTCGAAGTTCTGTATTTGACTATTACAAGTTCAGATCTTCAAATTATTATTTACAATCTTAGTTTGAAATTAACAATTCGAAGTTCTGTAATGCACTATTACAAGTTCAGATCTTCAAGTTATAATTTGCAATTATAATTATAAGCTATCAATTCTAAGTTCTGTATTTGACAATTTACAAGTTCAGATCTTCAAGTTATAATTTGCTCTAATAATTTGTATTTAACAATTCGAAGTTCTGTATGTGACTATTACAAGTTCAGATCTTCTAATTATTATTTACTATCATAATTTGTAGTTCTGAATTCTAAGTTCTGTATGTGACAATTACAAGTTCAGATCTTCAAGTTATAATTTGCAATCATAATTTGAAGTTATGAATTCTAAGTGCTGTATTTGACAATTACAAGTTCAGATCTTCAAATTATTTATTACAATTTTAGTTGGAATTTAACAATTCGAAGTTCTGTATTTACCAATTACAAGTTCAGATCTTCAAATTATTATTTACAATCATAGTTTGAAATTAACAATTCGAAGTTCTGTATTTACCTATTACAAATTAAGATCTTCAAGTTATAATTTGCAATTATAATTATAAGCTATCAATTTTAAGTTCTGTATTTGACTATTACAAGTTCAGATCTTCAAGTTATAATTTGCAATCATAATTTGTATTTAACAATTCGAAGTTCTGTATTTGACTATTACAAGTTCAGATCTTCTAATTATTATTTACAAACATAATTTTACGTTATGAGTGCTAAGTTCTGCATTTGACAATTACAAGTTCAGATCTTCCAGTTATAATTTGCAATCATAATTTGAAGTTATGAATTCAAAGTGCTGTATTTGACAATTACAAGTTCAGATCTTCAAGTTATAATTTGCACTAATAATTTGTATTTAACAATTCGGAGTTCTGTATTTGACTATTTCAAGTTCAGATCTTCAAATGATTAATTACAATCTTAGTTTGAAATTAACAATTAGAAGTTCTATATTTGACTATTACAAGTTCAGATCTTCGAATTATTATTTACAATCTTAGTTTGAAATTTACAATTCCAAGTTCTGTATTTACCTATTACAAGTTCAGATCTTCAAGTTATAATTTTAAATCATAATTTGAAGTTATGAATTCTAAGTGCTGTATTGGACAATTACTAGTTCAGATCTTCAAGTTATAATTTGCACTAATAATTTGTATTTAACAATTCGGAGTTCTGTATTTGAATATTACAAGTTCAGATCTTCAAATTATTATTTACAAGCTTAGTTTGAAATTAACAATTCGAAGTTCTGTAATGCACTATTACAAGTTCAGATCTTCAAGTTATAATTTGCAATTATAATTATAAGCTATCAATTCTAAGTTCTGTATTTGACAATTTACAAGTTCAGATCTTCAAGTTATAATTTGCTCTAATAATTTGTATTTAACAATTCGAAGTTCTGTATTTGACTATTACAAGTTCAGATCTACTAATTATTATTTACAATCATAATTTGTAGTTCTGAATTCTAAGTTCTGTATTTGACAATTACAAGTTCAGATCTTCAAGTTATAATTTGCAATCATAATTTGAAGTTATGAATTCTAAGTGCTGTATTTGACAATTACAAGTTCAGATCTTCAAATTATTTATTACAATTTTAGTTGGAATTTAACAATTCGAAGTTCTGTATTTACCAATTACAAGTTCAGATCTTCAACTTATAATTTGCAATTATAATTATAAGCTATCAATTTTAAGTTCTGTATTTGACAATTACAAGTTCAGATCTTCAAGTTATAATTTGCACTAATAATTTGTATTTAACAATTCGAAGTTCTGTATTTGACTATTACAAGTTCAGATCTTCAAATTATCTTAGTTTGAAATTAACAATTCGAAGTTCTGTATTTACCTATTACAAGTTCAGATCTTCAACTTATAATTTGCAATTATAATTATAAGCTATCAATTTTAAGTTCTGTATTTGACAATTACAAGTTCAGATCTTCCAGTTATAATTTGCACTAATAATTTGAAGTTATGAATTCTAAGTGCTGTATTTGACAATTACAAGTTCAGATCTTCAAGTTATAATTTGCACTAATAATTTGTATTTAACAATTCGGAGTTCTGTATTTGAATATTACAAGTTCAGATCTTCAAATTATTATTTACAATCTTAGTTTGAAATTAACAATTCGAAGTTCTGTAATGCACTATTACAAGTTCAGATCTTCAAGTTATAATTTGCAATTATAATTATAAGCTATCAATTCTAAGTTCTGTATTTGACAATTACAAGTTCAGATCTCCAAGTTATAATTTGCTCTAATAATTTGTATTTAACAATTCGAAGTTCTGTATTTGACTATTACAAGTTCAGATCTTCTAATTATTATTTACAATCATAATTTGTAGTTCTGAATTCTAAGTTCTGTATTTGACAATTACAAGTACAGATCTTCAAGTTATAATTTGCAATCAAATTTTGAAGTTATGAATTCTAAGTGCTGTATTTGACAATTACAAGTTCAGATCTTCAAGTTATAATTTGCACTAATAATTTGTATTTAACAATTCGAAGTTCTGTATTTAACTATTACAAGTTCAGATCTTCAAATTATTATTTACAATCTTAGTTTGAAATTAACAATTCGAAGTTCTGCATTTACCTATTTCAAATTCAGATCTTCAAGGGATAATTTGCAATTATAATTATAAGCTATCAATTTTAAGTTCTGTATTTGACTATTACAAGTTCAGATCTTCAAGTTATAATTTGCAATCGTAATTTGAATTTTACAATTCTAAGTTCTGTATTTGACTATTACAAGTTCAGATCTTCAAGTTATAATTAGCAATCATAATTTGAAGTTATGAATAATAAGTTCTGTATTTGACAATTACAAGTTCAGATCTTCAAGTTATAATTTGCACTAATAATTTGTATTTAACAATTCGAAGTTCTGTATTTGACTATTACAAGTTCAGATCTTCTAATTATTATTTACAATCATAATTTGAAGTTATGAGTTCTAAGTGCTGTATTTGACAATTACAAGTTCAGATCTTCAAGTTATAATTTGCACTAATAATTTGTGTTTAACAATTTGAAGTTCTGTATTTGACAATTACAAGTTCAGATCTTCAAGTTATAATTTGCACTAATAATTTGTATTCAACAATTCGAAGTTCTGTATTTGACTATTACAAGTTCAGATCTTCAAATTATTATTTACAACCTTAGTTTGAAATTAACAATTTGAAGTTCTGTATTTGACTATTACAAGTTCAGATCTTCTAATTATTATTTACAATCATAATTTGAAGTTATGAATTCTAAGTTCTGTATTTGACAATTACAAGTTCAGAACTTCAAGTTATAATTTGCAATCATAATTTGAAGTTATGAATTCTAAGTGCTGTATTTGACAATTACAAGTTCAGATCTTTAAGTTATAATTTGCACTAATAATTTGTATTTAACAATTCGCAGATCTGTATTTGACTATTACAAGTTCAGATCTTCAAATTATTATTTACAATCATAGTTTGAAATTAACAATTCGAAGTTCTGTATTTACCTATTACAAATTCAGATCTTCAAGTTATAATTTGCAATTATAATTATAAGCTATCAATTTTAAGTTCTGTATTTGACTATTACAAGTTCAGATCTTCAAGTTATAATTTGCAATCATAATTTGAATTTTACAATTCTAAGTTCTGTATTTGACTATTACAAGTTCAGATCTTCAAGTTATAATTAGCAATCATAATTTGAAGTTATGAATTCTAAGTTCTGTATTTGACAATTACAAGTTTAGATCTTCAAGTTATAATTTGCACTAATAATTTGTATTTAACAATTCGAAGTTCTGTATTTGACTATTACAAGTTCAGATCTTCTAATTATTATTTACAAACATAATTTGACGTTATGAGTTCTAAGTTCTGTATTTGACAATTACAAGTTCAGATCTTCCAGTTATAATTTGCAATCATAATTTGAAGTTATGAATTCAAAGTGCTGTATTTGACAATTACAAGTTCAGATCTTCAAGTTATAATTTGCACTAATAATTTGTATTTAACAATTCGAAGTTCTGTATTTGACTATTACAAGTTCAGATCTTCTAATTATTATTTACAAACATAATTTGACGTTATGAGTTCTAAGTTCTGTATTTGACAATTACAAGTTCAGATCTTCCAGTTATAATTTGCAATCATAATTTGAAGTTATGAATTCTAAGTGCTGTATTGGACAATTACAAGTTCAGATCTTCAAGTTATAATTTGCACTAATAATTTGTATTTAACAATTGGGAGTTCTGTATTTGAATATTACAAGTTCAGATCTTCAAATTATTATTTACAATCTTAGTTTGAAATTAACAATTCGAAGTTCTGTAATGCACTATTACAAGTTCAGATCTTCAAGTTATAATTTGCAATTATAATTATAAGCTATCAATTCTAAGTTCTGTATTTGACAATTACAAGTTCAGATCTTCAAGTTATAATTTGCTCTAATAATTTGTATTTAACAATTCGAAGTTCTGTATTTGACTATTACAAGTTCAGATCTTCTAATTATTATTTACAATCATAATTTGTAGTTCTGAATTCTAAGTTCTGTATTTGACAATTACAAGTTCAGATCTGCAAGTTATAATTTGCAATCATAATTTGAAGTTATGAATTCTAAGTGCTGTATTTGACAATTACAAGTTCATATCTTCAAGTTATAATTTGCACTAATAATTTGTATTTAACAATTCGAAGTTCTGTATTTGACTATTACAAGTTCAGATCTTCTAATTATTAATTACAATTTTAGTTTGAATTTAACAATTCGAAGTTCTGTATTTACCAATTACTAGTTCAGATCTTCAACTTATAATTTGCAATTATAATTATAAGCTATCAATTTTAAGTTCTGTATTTGACAATTACAAGTTCAGATCTTCAAGTTATAATTTGCACTAATAATTTGTATTTAACAACTCGAAGTTCTGTATTTGACTATTACAAGTTCAGATCTTCAAATTATTAATTACAATCTTAGTTTGAAATTAACAATTCGAAGTTCTGTATTTACCTATTACAAGTTCAGATCTTCAAATAATTTGAAATTATAATTATAAGCTATCAATTTTAAGTTCTGTATTTGATAATTACAAGTTCAGATCTTCAAGTTATAATTTGCACTAATAATTTGTATTTAACAATTCGAAGTTCTGTATTTAACTATTACAAGTTCAGATCTTCAAATTATTATTTACTATCTTAGTTTGAAATTAACAATTCGAAGTTCTGTATGTGACTATTGCAAGTTCAGATCTTCAAGTTATAATTTGCAATCATAATTTGAAGTTATGAATTCTAAGTTCTGTATTTGACAATTACAAGTTCAGATCTTCTAATTATTATTTACAATCATAATTAGAAGTTATGAATTCTAAGTTCTGTATTTGACAATTACATGTTCAGAACTTCAAGTTATAATTTGCAATCATAATTTGAAGTTATGAATTCTAAGTGCTGTATTTGACAATTACAAGTTCAGATCTTCAAGTTATAATTTGCACTAATAATTTGTATTTAACAATTCGAAGTTCTGTATTTAACTATTACAAGTTCAGATCTTCAAATTATTATTTACTATCTTAGTTTGAAATTAACAATTCGAAGTTCTGTATTTACCTATTACAAATTCAGATCTTCAAGTTATAATTTGCAATTATAATTATAAGCTATCAATTTTAAGTTCTGTATTTGACTATTACAAGTTCAGATCTTCAAGTTATAATTTGCAATCATAATTTGTAGTTATGAATAATAAGTTCTGTATTTGACAATGACAAGTTCAGATCTTCAAGTTATAATTTGCACTAATAATTTGTATTTAACAATTCGGAGTTCTGTATTTGAATATTACAAGTTCAGATCTTCAAATTATTATTTACAATCTTAGTTTGAAATTAACAATTCGAAGTTCTGTAATGCACTATTACAAGTTCAGATCTTCAAGTTATAATTTGCAGTTATAATTATAAGCTATCAATTCTAAGTTCTGTATTTGACAATTACAAGTTCAGATCTTCAAGTTATAATTTGCTCTAATAATTTGTATTTAACAATCCGAAGTTCTGTATTTGACTATTACAAGTTCAGATCTTCTAATTATTATTTACAATCATAATTTGTAGTTCTGAATTCTAAGTTCTGTATTTGACTATTACAAGTTCAGATCTTCAAGTTATAATTTGCAATCATAATTTGAAGTTATGAATTCTAAGTGCTGTATTTTCCAATTACAAGTTCAGATCTTCAAGTTATTATTTGCACTAATAATTTGTATTTAACAATTCGAAGTTCTGTATTGGACTATTACAAGTTCAGATCTTCAAATTATTAATTACAATTTTAGTTTGAATTTAACAATTCGAAGTTCTGTATTTACCAATTACTAGTTCAGATCTTCAACTTATAATTTGCAATTATAATTATAAGCTATCAATTTTAAGTTCTGTATTTGATAATTACAAGTTCAGATCTACAAGTTATAATTTGCACTAATAATTTGTATTTAACAATTCGAAGTTCTGTATTTGACTATTACAAGTTCAGATCTTCAAATTATTAATTACATTCTTAGTTTGAAATTAACAATTCGAAGTTCTGTATTTACCTATTACAAGTTCAGATCTCCAACTTATAATTTGCAATTATAATTATAAGCTATCAATTTTAAGTTCTGTATTTGATAATTACAAGTTCAGATCTTCAAGTTATATTTTGCACTAATAATTTGTATTTAACAATTCGAAGTTCTGTATTTAACTATTACAAGTTCAGATCTTCAAATTATTATTTACTATCTTAGTTTGAAATTAACAATTCGAAGTTCTGTATTTACCTATTACAAATTCAGATCTTCAAGTTATAATTTGCAATTATAATTATAAGCTATCAATTTTAAGTTCTGTATTTGACTATTACAAGTTCAGATCTTCAAGTTATAATTTGCAATCATAATTTGAATTTTACAATTCTAAGTTCTGTATTTGACTATTACAAGTTCAGATCTACAAGTTATAATTAGCAATCATAATTTGAAGTTATGAATAATAAGTTCTGTATTTGACAATGACAAGTTCAGATCTTCAAGTTATAATTTGCACTAATAATTTGTATTTAACAATTCGAAGTTCTGTATTTGACTATTACAAGTTCAGATCTTCTAATTATTATTTACAATCATAATTTGAAGTTATGAGTTCTAAGTTCTGTATTTGACAATTACAAGTTCAGATCTTCCAGTTATAATTTGCAATCATAATTTGTATTTAACAATTCTAAGTGCTGTATTTGACAATTACAAGTTCAGATCTTTAAGTTATAATTTGCACTAATAATTTGTATTTAACAATTCGCAGATCTGTATTTGACTATTACAAGTTCAGATCTTCAAATTATTAATTACAATCTTAGTTTGAAATTAACAATTAGAAGTTCTGTATTTACCTATTACAAGTTCAGATCTTCAAGTTATAATTTGCAATTATAATTATAAGCTATCAATTTTAAGTTCCGTATTTGACAATTACAAGTTCAGATCTTCAAGTCATAATTTGAAATAATAATTAGTACTCTACAAATCTAAGTTCTGTAATTCACTATTACAAGTTCAGATCTTCAAGTTATAATTTGCAATTATAATTATAAGCTATCAATTCTAAGTTCTGTATTTGCCAATTACAAGTTCAGATCTTCAAGTTATAATTTGCACTAATAATTTGTATTTAACAATTCGAAGTTCTGTATGTGACTATTGCAAGTTCAGATCTTCAAGTTATAATTTGCAATCACAATTTGAAGTTATGAATTCTAAGTTCTGTATTTGACAATTACAAGTTCAGATCTTCTAATTATTATTTACAATCATAATTAGAAGTTATGAATTCTAAGTTCTGTATTTGACAATTACATGTTCAGAACTTCAAGTTATAATTTGCAATCATAATTTGAAGTTATGAATTCTAAGTGCTGTATTTGACAATTACAAGTTCAGATCTTCAAGTTATAATTTGCACTAATAATTTGTATTTAACAATTCGAAGTTCTGTATTTAACTATTACAAGTTCAGATCTTCAAATTATTATTTACTATCTTAGTTTGAAATTAACAATTCGAAGTTCTGTATTTACCTATTACAAATTCAGATTTTCAAGTTATAATTTGCAATTATAATTATAAGCTATCAATTTTAAGTTCTGTATTTGACTATTACAAGTTCAAATCTTCAAGTTATAATTTGCAATCATAATTTGAATTTTACAATTCTAAGTTCTGTATTTGACTATTACAAGTTCAGATCTTCAAGTTATAATTAGCAATCATAATTTGAAGTTATGAATAATAAGTTCTGTATTTGACAATGACAAGTTCAGATCTTCAAGTTATAATTTGCACTAATAATTTGTATTTAACAATTCGAAGTTCTGTATTTGACTATTACAAGTTCAGATCTTCTAATTATTATTTACAATCATAATTTGAAGTTATGAGTTCTAAGTTCTGTATTTGACAATTACAAGTTCAGATCTTCCAGTTATAATTTGCAATCATAATTGGTATTTAACAATTCTAAGTGCTGTATTTGACAATTACAAGTTCAGATCTTTAAGTTATAATTTGCACTAATAATTTGTATTTAACAATTCGCAGATCTGTATGTGACTATTACAAGTTCAGATCTTCAAGTTATAATTTGCAATTATAATTATAAGCTATCAATTATAAGTTCCGTATTTGACAATTACAAGTTCAGATCTTCAAGTCATAATTTGAAATAATAATTAGTACTCTACAAATCTAAGTTCTGTAATTCACTATTACTAGTTCAGATCTTCAAGTTATAATTTGCAATTATAATTATAAGCTATCAATTCTAAGTTCTGTATTTGCCAATTACAAGTTCAGATCTTCAAGTTATAATTTGCAATCATAATTTGAAGTTATGAATTCTAAGTTCTGTATTTGACAATTACAAGTTCAGATCTTCTAATTATTATTTACAATCATAATTAGAAGTTATGAATTTAAAGTTCTGTATTTGACAATTACATTCAGAACTTCAAGTTATAATTTGCAATCATAATTTGAAGTTATGAATTCTAAGTGCTGTATTTGACAATTACAAGTTCAGATCTTCAAGTTATAATTTGCACTAATAATTTGTGTTTAACAATTCGAAGTTCTGTATTTGACTATTACAAGCTCAGATCTTCTAATTATTATTTACAATCATAATTTGAAGTTATGAATTCTAAGTTCTGTATTTGACAATTACCAGTTCAGAACTTCAAGTTATAATTTGCAATCATAATTTGAGGTTATGCATTCTAAGTGCTGTATTTGACAATTACATGTTCAGATCTTCAAGTTATAATTTGCACTAATAATATGTGTTTAACAATTCGAAGTTCTGTATTTGACTATTACAAGTTCAGATCTTCAAATTATTAATTACAATCTTTGTTTGAAATTAACATTTCGAAGTTCTGTATTTACCTATTACAAGTTCAGATCTTCAAGTTATAATTTGCAATTATAATTATAAGCTATCAATTCTAAGTTCTGTATTTGACAATTACAAGTTCAGATCTTCAAGTTATAATTTGCACTAATAATTTGTATTCAACAATTCGAAGTTCTGTATTTGACTATTACAAGTTCAGATCTTATAATTATTATTTACAATCTTAGTTTGAAATTAACAATTCGAAGTTCTGTATTTGACTATTACAAGTTCAGATCTTCTAATTATTATTTACAATCATAATTTGAAGTTATGAATTCTAAGTTCTGTATTTGACAATTACAAGTTCAGAACTTCAAGTTATAATTTGCAATCATAATTTGAAGTTATGAATTCTAAGTGCTGTATTTGACAATTACAAGTTCAGATCTTCAAGTTATAATTTGCACTAATAATTTGTGTTTAACAATTCGAAGTTCTGTATTTGACTATTACAAGTTCAGATCTTCAAATTATTAATTACAATCTTAGTTTGAAATTAACTATTCGAAGTTCTGTATTTACCTATTACAAGTTCAGATCTTCAACTTATAATTAGCAATTATAATTATAAGCTATGAATTTTAAGTTCTCTATTAGACAATTACAAGTTCAGATCTTCAAGTTATAATTTGCACTAATAATTTTTATTTAACAATTCGAAGTTCTGTATTTGACAATTACAAGTTCAGATCTTCAAGTTATAATTTGCAATAATAATTTGTATTTAACAATTCGAAATTCTGTATTTGACTATTACAAGTTCAGATCTTCAAATTATTATTTACAATCTTAGTTTGAAATTAACAATTCGAAGTTCAGTATTTACCTATTACAAATTCAGATCTTCAAGTTATAATTTGCAATTATAATTATAAGCTATCAATTTTAAGTTCTGTATTTGACTATTACAAGTTCAGATCTTCAAGTTATAATTCGCACTAATAATTTGTATTTAACAATTCGAAGTTCTGTATTTAACTATTACAAGTTCAGATCTTCAAATTATTATTTACTATCTTAGTTTGAAATTAACAATTCGAAGTTCTGTATTTACCTATTACAAATTCAGATCTTCAAGTTATAATTTGCAATTATAATTATAAGCTATCAATTTTAAGTTCTGTATTTGACTATTACAAGTTCAGATCTTCAAGTTATAATTTGCAATCATAATTTGAATTTTACAATTCTAAGTTCTGTATTTGACTATTACAAGTTCAGATCTACAAGTTATAATTAGCAATCATAATTTGAAGTTATGAATAATAAGTTCTGTATTTGACAATGACAAGTTCAGATCTTCAAGTTATAATTTGCACTAATAATTTGTATTTAACAATTCGAAGTTCTGTATTTGACTATTACAAGTTCAGATCTTCTAATTATTATTTACAATCATAATTTGAAGTTATGAGTTCTAAGTTCTGTATTTGACAATTACAAGTTCAGATCTTCCAGTTATAATTTGCAATCATAATTTGTATTTAACAATTCTAAGGGCTGTATTTGACAATTACAAGTTCAGATCTTTAAGTTATAATTTGCACTAATAATTTGTATTTAACAATTCGCAGATCTGTATTTGACTATTACAAGTTCAGATCTTCAAATTATTAATTACAATCTTAGTTTGAAATTAACAATTAGAAGTTCTGTATTTACCTATTACAAGTTCAGATCTTCAAGTTATAATTTGCAATTATAATTATAAGCTATCAATTTACGTTCCGTATTTGACAATTACAAGTTCAGATCTTCAAGTCATAATTTGAAATAATAATTAGTACTCTACAAATCTAAGTTCTGTAATTCACTATTACAAGTTCAGATCTTCAAGTTATAATTTGCAATTATAATTATAAGCTATCAATTCTAAGTTCTGTATTTGCCAATTACAAGTTCAGATCTTCAAGTTATAATTTGCACTAATAATTTGTATTTAACAATTCGAAGTTCTGTATGTGACTATTGCAAGTTCAGATCTTCAAGTTATAATTTGCAATCACAATTTGAAGTTATGAATTCTAAGTTCTGTATTTGACAATTACAAGTTCAGATCTTCTAATTATTATTTACAATCATAATTAGAAGTTATGAATTCTAAGTTCTGTATTTGACAATTACATGTTCAGAACTTCAAGTTATAATTTGCAATCATAATTTGAAGTTATGAATTCTAAGTGCTGTATTTGACAATTACAAGTTCAGATCTTCAAGTTATAATTTGCACTAATAATTTGTATTTAACAATTCGAAGTTCTGTATTTAACTATTACAAGTTCAGATCTTCAAATTATTATTTACTATCTTAGTTTGAAATTAACAATTCGAAGTTCTGTATTTACCTATTACAAATTCAGATTTTCAAGTTATAATTTGCAATTATAATTATAAGCTATCAATTTTAAGTTCTGTATTTGACTATTACAAGTTCAAATCTTCAAGTTATAATTTGCAATCATAATTTGAATTTTACAATTCTAAGTTCTGTATTTGACTATTACAAGTTCAGATCTTCAAGTTATAATTAGCAATCATAATTTGAAGTTATGAATAATAAGTTCTGTATTTGACAATTACAAGTTCAGATCTTCCAGTTATAATTTGCAATCATAATTTGTATTTAACAATTCTAAGTGCTGTATTTGACAATTACAAGTTCAGATCTTTAAGTTATAATTTGCACTAATAATTTGTATTTAACAATTCGCAGATCTGTATTTGACTATTACAAGTTCAGATCTTCAAGTTATAATTTGCAATTATAATTATAAGCTATCAATTTTAAGTTCCGTATTTGACAATTACAAGTTCAGATCTTCAAGTCATAATTTGAAATAATAATTAGTACTCTACAAATCTAAGTTCTGTAATTCACTATTACAAGTTCAGATCTTCAAGTTATAATTTGCAATTATAATTATAAGCTATCAATTCTAAGTTCTGTATTTGCCAATTACATGTTCAGATCTTCAAGTTATAATTTGCAATCATAATTTGAAGTTATGAATTCCAAATTCTGTATTTGACAATTACAAGTTCAGATCTTCTAATTATTATTTACAATCATAATTAGAAGTTATGAATTTAAAGTTCTGTATTTGACAATTACATTCAGAACTTCAAGTTATAATTTGCAATCATAATTTGAAGTTATGAATTCTAAGTGCTGTATTTGACAATTACAAGTTCAGATCTTCAAGTTATAATTTGCACTAATAATTTGTGTTTAACAATTCGAAGTTCTGTATTTGACTATTACAAGTTCAGATCTTCTAATTATTATTTACAATCATAATTTGAAGTTATGAATTCTAAGTTCTGTATTTGACAATTACCAGTTCAGAACTTCAAGTTATAATTTGCAATCATAATTTGAAGTTATGCATTCTAAGTGCTGTATTTGACAATTACATGTTCAGATCTTCAAGTTATAATTTGCACTAATAATATGTGTTTAACAATTCGAAGTTCTGTATTTGACTATTACAAGTTCAGATCTTCAAATTATTAATTACAATCTTAGTTTGAAATTAACATTTCGAAGTTCTGTATTTACCTATTACAAGTTCAGATCTTCAAGTTATAATTTGCAATTATAATTATAAGCTATCAATTCTAAGTTCTGTATTTGACAATTACAAGTTCAGATCTTCAAGTTATAATTTGCACTAATAATTTGTATTCAACAATTCGAAGTTCTGTATTTGACTATTACAAGTTCAGATCTTATAATTATTATTTACAATCTTAGTTTGAAATTAACAATTCGAAGTTCTGTATTTGACTATTACAAGTTCAGATCTTCTAATTATTATTTACAATCATAATTTGAAGTTATGAATTCTAAGTTCTGTATTTGACAATTACAAGTTCAGAACTTCAAGTTATAATTTGCAATCATAATTTGAAGTTATGAATTCTAAGTGCTGTATTTGACAATTACAAGTTCAGATCTTCAAGTTATAATTTGCACTAATAATTTGTGTTTAACAATTCGAAGTTCTGTATTTGACTATTACAAGTTCAGATCTTCAAATTATTAATTACAATCTTAGTTTGAAATTAACTATTCGAAGTTCTGTATTTACCTATTACAAGTTCAGATCTTCAACTTATAATTAGCAATTATAATTATAAGCTATGAATTTTAAGTTCTCTATTAGACAATTACAAGTTCAGATCTTCAAGTTATAATTTGCACTAATAATTTTTATTTAACAATTCGAAGTTCTGTATTTGACAATTACAAGTTCAGATCTTCAAGTTATAATTTGCAATAATAATTTGTATTTAACAATTCGAAATTCTGTATTTGACTATTACAAGTTCAGATCTTCAAATTATTATTTACAATCTTAGTTTGAAATTAACAATTCGAAGTTCAGTATTTACCTATTACAAATTCAGATCTTCAAGTTATAATTTGCAATTATAATTATAAGCTATCAATTTTAAGTTCTGTATTTGACTATTACAAGTTCAGATCTTCAAGTTATAATTTGCAATCATAATTTGAATTTTACAATTCTAAGTTCTGTATTTGACTATTACAAGTTCAGATCTTCAAGTTATAATTAGCAATCATAATTTGAAGTTATGAATTCTAAGTGCTGTATTTGACATTAACAAGTTCAGATCTTCAAGTTATAATTTGCACTAATAATTTGTATTTAACAATTCGGAGTTCTGTATTTGACAATTACAAGTTCAGATCTTCAAATGATTAATTACAATCTTAGTTTGAAATTAACAATTAGAAGTTCTATATTTGACTATTACAAGTTCAGATCTTCGAATTATTATTTACAATCTTAGTTTGAAATTAACAATTCCAAGTTCTGTATTTACCTATTACAAGTTCAGATCTTCCAGTTATAATTTGCAATTATAATTATAAGCTATCAATTCTAAGTTCTGTATTTGACAATTACAAGTTCAGATCTTCCAGTTATAATTTGCAATCATAATATGAAGTTATGAATTCTAAGTGCTGTATTTGACAATTACAAGTTCAGATCTTCAAGTTATAATTTTGCACTAATAATTTGTATTTAACAATTCGAAGTTCTGTATTTGACTATTACAAGTTCAGATCTTCTAATTATTATTTACAATCATAATTTGAAGTTATGAGTTCTAAGTGCTGTATTTGACAATTACAAGTTCAGATCTTTAAGTTATAATTTGCACTAATAATTTGTATTTAACAATTCGCAGATCTGTATTTGACTATTACAAGTTCAGATCTTCAAATTATTATTTACACTAATAATTTGTATTCAACAATTCGAAGTTCTGTATTTGACTATTACAAGTTCAGATCTTCAAATTATTATTTACAACCTTAGTTTGAAATTAACAATTTGAAGTTCTGTATTTGACTATTACAAGTTCAGATCTTCTAATTATTATTTACAATCATAATTTGAAGTTATGAATTCTAAGTTCTGTATTTGACAATTACAAGTTCAGAACTTCAAGTTATAATTTGCAATCATAATTTGAAGTTATGAATTCTAAGTGCTGTATTTGACAATTACAAGTTCAGATCTTTAAGTTATAATTTGCACTAATAATTTGTATTTAACAATTCGCAGATCTGTATTTGACTATTACAAGTTCAGATCTTCAAATTATTATTTACAATCATAGTTTGAAATTAACAATTCGAAGTTCTGTATTTACCTATTACAAATTCAGATCTTCAAGTTATAATTTGCAATTATAATTATAAGCTATCAATTTTAAGTTCTGTATTTGACTATTACAAGTTCAGATCTTCAAGTTATAATTTGCAATCATAATTTGAATTTTACAATTCTAAGTTCTGTATTTGACTATTACAAGTTCAGATCTTCAAGTTATAATTAGCAATCATAATTTGAAGTTATGAATTCTAAGTTCTGTATTTGACAATTACAAGTTTAGATCTTCAAGTTATAATTTGCACTAATAATTTGTATTTAACAATTCGAAGTTCTGTATTTGACTATTACAAGTTCAGATCTTCTAATTATTATTTACAAACATAATTTGACGTTATGAGTTCTAAGTTCTGTATTTGACAATTACAAGTTCAGATCTTCCAGTTATAATTTGCAATCATAATTTGAAGTTATGAATTCAAAGTGCTGTATTTGACAATTACAAGTTCAGATCTTCAAGTTATAATTTGCACTAATAATTTGTATTTAACAATTCGAAGTTCTGTATTTGACTATTACAAGTTCAGATCTTCTAATTATTATTTACAAACATAATTTGACGTTATGAGTTCTAAGTTCTGTATTTGACAATTACAAGTTCAGATCTTCCAGTTATAATTTGCAATCATAATTTGAAGTTATGAATTCTAAGTGCTGTATTGGACAATTACAAGTTCAGATCTTCAAGTTATAATTTGCACTAATAATTTGTATTTAACAATTGGGAGTTCTGTATTTGAATATTACAAGTTCAGATCTTCAAATTATTATTTACAATCTTAGTTTGAAATTAACAATTCGAAGTTCTGTAATGCACTATTACAAGTTCAGATCTTCAAGTTATAATTTGCAATTATAATTATAAGCTATCAATTCTAAGTTCTGTATTTGACAATTACAAGTTCAGATCTTCAAGTTATAATTTGCTCTAATAATTTGTATTTAACAATTCGAAGTTCTGTATTTGACTATTACAAGTTCAGATCTTCTAATTATTATTTACAATCATAATTTGTAGTTCTGAATTCTAAGTTCTGTATTTGACAATTACAAGTTCAGATCTGCAAGTTATAATTTGCAATCATAATTTGAAGTTATGAATTCTAAGTGCTGTATTTGACAATTACAAGTTCATATCTTCAAGTTATAATTTGCACTAATAATTTGTATTTAACAATTCGAAGTTCTGTATTTGACTATTACAAGTTCAGATCTTCTAATTATTAATTACAATTTTAGTTTGAATTTAACAATTCGAAGTTCTGTATTTACCAATTACTAGTTCAGATCTTCAACTTATAATTTGCAATTATAATTATAAGCTATCAATTTTAAGTTCTGTATTTGACAATTACAAGTTCAGATCTTCAAGTTATAATTTGCACTAATAATTTGTATTTAACAACTCGAAGTTCTGTATTTGACTATTACAAGTTCAGATCTTCAAATTATTAATTACAATCTTAGTTTGAAATTAACAATTCGAAGTTCTGTATTTACCTATTACAAGTTCAGATCTTCAAATAATTTGAAATTATAATTATAAGCTATCAATTTTAAGTTCTGTATTTGATAATTACAAGTTCAGATCTTCAAGTTATAATTTGCACTAATAATTTGTATTTAACAATTCGAAGTTCTGTATTTAACTATTACAAGTTCAGATCTTCAAATTATTATTTACTATCTTAGTTTGAAATTAACAATTCGAAGTTCTGTATGTGACTATTGCAAGTTCAGATCTTCAAGTTATAATTTGCAATCATAATTTGAAGTTATGAATTCTAAGTTCTGTATTTGACAATTACAAGTTCAGATCTTCTAATTATTATTTACAATCATAATTAGAAGTTATGAATTCTAAGTTCTGTATTTGACAATTACATGTTCAGAACTTCAAGTTATAATTTGCAATCATAATTTGAAGTTATGAATTCTAAGTGCTGTATTTGACAATTACAAGTTCAGATCTTCAAGTTATAATTTGCACTAATAATTTGTATTTAACAATTCGAAGTTCTGTATTTAACTATTACAAGTTCAGATCTTCAAATTATTATTTACTATCTTAGTTTGAAATTAACAATTCGAAGTTCTGTATTTACCTATTACAAATTCAGATCTTCAAGTTATAATTTGCAATTATAATTATAAGCTATCAATTTTAAGTTCTGTATTTGACTATTACAAGTTCAGATCTTCAAGTTATAATTTGCAATCATAATTTGTAGTTATGAATAATAAGTTCTGTATTTGACAATGACAAGTTCAGATCTTCAAGTTATAATTTGCACTAATAATTTGTATTTAACAATTCGGAGTTCTGTATTTGAATATTACAAGTTCAGATCTTCAAATTATTATTTACAATCTTAGTTTGAAATTAACAATTCGAAGTTCTGTAATGCACTATTACAAGTTCAGATCTTCAAGTTATAATTTGCAGTTATAATTATAAGCTATCAATTCTAAGTTCTGTATTTGACAATTACAAGTTCAGATCTTCAAGTTATAATTTGCTCTAATAATTTGTATTTAACAATCCGAAGTTCTGTATTTGACTATTACAAGTTCAGATCTTCTAATTATTATTTACAATCATAATTTGTAGTTCTGAATTCTAAGTTCTGTATTTGACTATTACAAGTTCAGATCTTCAAGTTATAATTTGCAATCATAATTTGAAGTTATGAATTCTAAGTGCTGTATTTTCCAATTACAAGTTCAGATCTTCAAGTTATTATTTGCACTAATAATTTGTATTTAACAATTCGAAGTTCTGTATTGGACTATTACAAGTTCAGATCTTCAAATTATTAATTACAATTTTAGTTTGAATTTAACAATTCGAAGTTCTGTATTTACCAATTACTAGTTCAGATCTTCAACTTATAATTTGCAATTATAATTATAAGCTATCAATTTTAAGTTCTGTATTTGATAATTACAAGTTCAGATCTACAAGTTATAATTTGCACTAATAATTTGTATTTAACAATTCGAAGTTCTGTATTTGACTATTACAAGTTCAGATCTTCAAATTATTAATTACATTCTTAGTTTGAAATTAACAATTCGAAGTTCTGTATTTACCTATTACAAGTTCAGATCTCCAACTTATAATTTGCAATTATAATTATAAGCTATCAATTTTAAGTTCTGTATTTGATAATTACAAGTTCAGATCTTCAAGTTATATTTTGCACTAATAATTTGTATTTAACAATTCGAAGTTCTGTATTTAACTATTACAAGTTCAGATCTTCAAATTATTATTTACTATCTTAGTTTGAAATTAACAATTCGAAGTTCTGTATTTACCTATTACAAATTCAGATCTTCAAGTTATAATTTGCAATTATAATTATAAGCTATCAATTTTAAGTTCTGTATTTGACTATTACAAGTTCAGATCTTCAAGTTATAATTTGCAATCATAATTTGAATTTTACAATTCTAAGTTCTGTATTTGACTATTACAAGTTCAGATCTACAAGTTATAATTAGCAATCATAATTTGAAGTTATGAATAATAAGTTCTGTATTTGACAATGACAAGTTCAGATCTTCAAGTTATAATTTGCACTAATAATTTGTATTTAACAATTCGAAGTTCTGTATTTGACTATTACAAGTTCAGATCTTCTAATTATTATTTACAATCATAATTTGAAGTTATGAGTTCTAAGTTCTGTATTTGACAATTACAAGTTCAGATCTTCCAGTTATAATTTGCAATCATAATTTGTATTTAACAATTCTAAGTGCTGTATTTGACAATTACAAGTTCAGATCTTTAAGTTATAATTTGCACTAATAATTTGTATTTAACAATTCGCAGATCTGTATTTGACTATTACAAGTTCAGATCTTCAAATTATTAATTACAATCTTAGTTTGAAATTAACAATTAGAAGTTCTGTATTTACCTATTACAAGTTCAGATCTTCAAGTTATAATTTGCAATTATAATTATAAGCTATCAATTTTAAGTTCCGTATTTGACAATTACAAGTTCAGATCTTCAAGTCATAATTTGAAATAATAATTAGTACTCTACAAATCTAAGTTCTGTAATTCACTATTACAAGTTCAGATCTTCAAGTTATAATTTGCAATTATAATTATAAGCTATCAATTCTAAGTTCTGTATTTGCCAATTACAAGTTCAGATCTTCAAGTTATAATTTGCACTAATAATTTGTATTTAACAATTCGAAGTTCTGTATGTGACTATTGCAAGTTCAGATCTTCAAGTTATAATTTGCAATCACAATTTGAAGTTATGAATTCTAAGTTCTGTATTTGACAATTACAAGTTCAGATCTTCTAATTATTATTTACAATCATAATTAGAAGTTATGAATTCTAAGTTCTGTATTTGACAATTACATGTTCAGAACTTCAAGTTATAATTTGCAATCATAATTTGAAGTTATGAATTCTAAGTGCTGTATTTGACAATTACAAGTTCAGATCTTCAAGTTATAATTTGCACTAATAATTTGTATTTAACAATTCGAAGTTCTGTATTTAACTATTACAAGTTCAGATCTTCAAATTATTATTTACTATCTTAGTTTGAAATTAACAATTCGAAGTTCTGTATTTACCTATTACAAATTCAGATTTTCAAGTTATAATTTGCAATTATAATTATAAGCTATCAATTTTAAGTTCTGTATTTGACTATTACAAGTTCAAATCTTCAAGTTATAATTTGCAATCATAATTTGAATTTTACAATTCTAAGTTCTGTATTTGACTATTACAAGTTCAGATCTTCAAGTTATAATTAGCAATCATAATTTGAAGTTATGAATAATAAGTTCTGTATTTGACAATGACAAGTTCAGATCTTCAAGTTATAATTTGCACTAATAATTTGTATTTAACAATTCGAAGTTCTGTATTTGACTATTACAAGTTCAGATCTTCTAATTATTATTTACAATCATAATTTGAAGTTATGAGTTCTAAGTTCTGTATTTGACAATTACAAGTTCAGATCTTCCAGTTATAATTTGCAATCATAATTGGTATTTAACAATTCTAAGTGCTGTATTTGACAATTACAAGTTCAGATCTTTAAGTTATAATTTGCACTAATAATTTGTATTTAACAATTCGCAGATCTGTATGTGACTATTACAAGTTCAGATCTTCAAGTTATAATTTGCAATTATAATTATAAGCTATCAATTATAAGTTCCGTATTTGACAATTACAAGTTCAGATCTTCAAGTCATAATTTGAAATAATAATTAGTACTCTACAAATCTAAGTTCTGTAATTCACTATTACTAGTTCAGATCTTCAAGTTATAATTTGCAATTATAATTATAAGCTATCAATTCTAAGTTCTGTATTTGCCAATTACAAGTTCAGATCTTCAAGTTATAATTTGCAATCATAATTTGAAGTTATGAATTCTAAGTTCTGTATTTGACAATTACAAGTTCAGATCTTCTAATTATTATTTACAATCATAATTAGAAGTTATGAATTTAAAGTTCTGTATTTGACAATTACATTCAGAACTTCAAGTTATAATTTGCAATCATAATTTGAAGTTATGAATTCTAAGTGCTGTATTTGACAATTACAAGTTCAGATCTTCAAGTTATAATTTGCACTAATAATTTGTGTTTAACAATTCGAAGTTCTGTATTTGACTATTACAAGCTCAGATCTTCTAATTATTATTTACAATCATAATTTGAAGTTATGAATTCTAAGTTCTGTATTTGACAATTACCAGTTCAGAACTTCAAGTTATAATTTGCAATCATAATTTGAGGTTATGCATTCTAAGTGCTGTATTTGACAATTACATGTTCAGATCTTCAAGTTATAATTTGCACTAATAATATGTGTTTAACAATTCGAAGTTCTGTATTTGACTATTACAAGTTCAGATCTTCAAATTATTAATTACAATCTTTGTTTGAAATTAACATTTCGAAGTTCTGTATTTACCTATTACAAGTTCAGATCTTCAAGTTATAATTTGCAATTATAATTATAAGCTATCAATTCTAAGTTCTGTATTTGACAATTACAAGTTCAGATCTTCAAGTTATAATTTGCACTAATAATTTGTATTCAACAATTCGAAGTTCTGTATTTGACTATTACAAGTTCAGATCTTATAATTATTATTTACAATCTTAGTTTGAAATTAACAATTCGAAGTTCTGTATTTGACTATTACAAGTTCAGATCTTCTAATTATTATTTACAATCATAATTTGAAGTTATGAATTCTAAGTTCTGTATTTGACAATTACAAGTTCAGAACTTCAAGTTATAATTTGCAATCATAATTTGAAGTTATGAATTCTAAGTGCTGTATTTGACAATTACAAGTTCAGATCTTCAAGTTATAATTTGCACTAATAATTTGTGTTTAACAATTCGAAGTTCTGTATTTGACTATTACAAGTTCAGATCTTCAAATTATTAATTACAATCTTAGTTTGAAATTAACTATTCGAAGTTCTGTATTTACCTATTACAAGTTCAGATCTTCAACTTATAATTAGCAATTATAATTATAAGCTATGAATTTTAAGTTCTCTATTAGACAATTACAAGTTCAGATCTTCAAGTTATAATTTGCACTAATAATTTTTATTTAACAATTCGAAGTTCTGTATTTGACAATTACAAGTTCAGATCTTCAAGTTATAATTTGCAATAATAATTTGTATTTAACAATTCGAAATTCTGTATTTGACTATTACAAGTTCAGATCTTCAAATTATTATTTACAATCTTAGTTTGAAATTAACAATTCGAAGTTCAGTATTTACCTATTACAAATTCAGATCTTCAAGTTATAATTTGCAATTATAATTATAAGCTATCAATTTTAAGTTCTGTATTTGACTATTACAAGTTCAGATCTTCAAGTTATAATTCGCACTAATAATTTGTATTTAACAATTCGAAGTTCTGTATTTAACTATTACAAGTTCAGATCTTCAAATTATTATTTACTATCTTAGTTTGAAATTAACAATTCGAAGTTCTGTATTTACCTATTACAAATTCAGATCTTCAAGTTATAATTTGCAATTATAATTATAAGCTATCAATTTTAAGTTCTGTATTTGACTATTACAAGTTCAGATCTTCAAGTTATAATTTGCAATCATAATTTGAATTTTACAATTCTAAGTTCTGTATTTGACTATTACAAGTTCAGATCTACAAGTTATAATTAGCAATCATAATTTGAAGTTATGAATAATAAGTTCTGTATTTGACAATGACAAGTTCAGATCTTCAAGTTATAATTTGCACTAATAATTTGTATTTAACAATTCGAAGTTCTGTATTTGACTATTACAAGTTCAGATCTTCTAATTATTATTTACAATCATAATTTGAAGTTATGAGTTCTAAGTTCTGTATTTGACAATTACAAGTTCAGATCTTCCAGTTATAATTTGCAATCATAATTTGTATTTAACAATTCTAAGGGCTGTATTTGACAATTACAAGTTCAGATCTTTAAGTTATAATTTGCACTAATAATTTGTATTTAACAATTCGCAGATCTGTATTTGACTATTACAAGTTCAGATCTTCAAATTATTAATTACAATCTTAGTTTGAAATTAACAATTAGAAGTTCTGTATTTACCTATTACAAGTTCAGATCTTCAAGTTATAATTTGCAATTATAATTATAAGCTATCAATTTACGTTCCGTATTTGACAATTACAAGTTCAGATCTTCAAGTCATAATTTGAAATAATAATTAGTACTCTACAAATCTAAGTTCTGTAATTCACTATTACAAGTTCAGATCTTCAAGTTATAATTTGCAATTATAATTATAAGCTATCAATTCTAAGTTCTGTATTTGCCAATTACAAGTTCAGATCTTCAAGTTATAATTTGCACTAATAATTTGTATTTAACAATTCGAAGTTCTGTATGTGACTATTGCAAGTTCAGATCTTCAAGTTATAATTTGCAATCACAATTTGAAGTTATGAATTCTAAGTTCTGTATTTGACAATTACAAGTTCAGATCTTCTAATTATTATTTACAATCATAATTAGAAGTTATGAATTCTAAGTTCTGTATTTGACAATTACATGTTCAGAACTTCAAGTTATAATTTGCAATCATAATTTGAAGTTATGAATTCTAAGTGCTGTATTTGACAATTACAAGTTCAGATCTTCAAGTTATAATTTGCACTAATAATTTGTATTTAACAATTCGAAGTTCTGTATTTAACTATTACAAGTTCAGATCTTCAAATTATTATTTACTATCTTAGTTTGAAATTAACAATTCGAAGTTCTGTATTTACCTATTACAAATTCAGATTTTCAAGTTATAATTTGCAATTATAATTATAAGCTATCAATTTTAAGTTCTGTATTTGACTATTACAAGTTCAAATCTTCAAGTTATAATTTGCAATCATAATTTGAATTTTACAATTCTAAGTTCTGTATTTGACTATTACAAGTTCAGATCTTCAAGTTATAATTAGCAATCATAATTTGAAGTTATGAATAATAAGTTCTGTATTTGACAATTACAAGTTCAGATCTTCCAGTTATAATTTGCAATCATAATTTGTATTTAACAATTCTAAGTGCTGTATTTGACAATTACAAGTTCAGATCTTTAAGTTATAATTTGCACTAATAATTTGTATTTAACAATTCGCAGATCTGTATTTGACTATTACAAGTTCAGATCTTCAAGTTATAATTTGCAATTATAATTATAAGCTATCAATTTTAAGTTCCGTATTTGACAATTACAAGTTCAGATCTTCAAGTCATAATTTGAAATAATAATTAGTACTCTACAAATCTAAGTTCTGTAATTCACTATTACAAGTTCAGATCTTCAAGTTATAATTTGCAATTATAATTATAAGCTATCAATTCTAAGTTCTGTATTTGCCAATTACATGTTCAGATCTTCAAGTTATAATTTGCAATCATAATTTGAAGTTATGAATTCCAAATTCTGTATTTGACAATTACAAGTTCAGATCTTCTAATTATTATTTACAATCATAATTAGAAGTTATGAATTTAAAGTTCTGTATTTGACAATTACATTCAGAACTTCAAGTTATAATTTGCAATCATAATTTGAAGTTATGAATTCTAAGTGCTGTATTTGACAATTACAAGTTCAGATCTTCAAGTTATAATTTGCACTAATAATTTGTGTTTAACAATTCGAAGTTCTGTATTTGACTATTACAAGTTCAGATCTTCTAATTATTATTTACAATCATAATTTGAAGTTATGAATTCTAAGTTCTGTATTTGACAATTACCAGTTCAGAACTTCAAGTTATAATTTGCAATCATAATTTGAAGTTATGCATTCTAAGTGCTGTATTTGACAATTACATGTTCAGATCTTCAAGTTATAATTTGCACTAATAATATGTGTTTAACAATTCGAAGTTCTGTATTTGACTATTACAAGTTCAGATCTTCAAATTATTAATTACAATCTTAGTTTGAAATTAACATTTCGAAGTTCTGTATTTACCTATTACAAGTTCAGATCTTCAAGTTATAATTTGCAATTATAATTATAAGCTATCAATTCTAAGTTCTGTATTTGACAATTACAAGTTCAGATCTTCAAGTTATAATTTGCACTAATAATTTGTATTCAACAATTCGAAGTTCTGTATTTGACTATTACAAGTTCAGATCTTATAATTATTATTTACAATCTTAGTTTGAAATTAACAATTCGAAGTTCTGTATTTGACTATTACAAGTTCAGATCTTCTAATTATTATTTACAATCATAATTTGAAGTTATGAATTCTAAGTTCTGTATTTGACAATTACAAGTTCAGAACTTCAAGTTATAATTTGCAATCATAATTTGAAGTTATGAATTCTAAGTGCTGTATTTGACAATTACAAGTTCAGATCTTCAAGTTATAATTTGCACTAATAATTTGTGTTTAACAATTCGAAGTTCTGTATTTGACTATTACAAGTTCAGATCTTCAAATTATTAATTACAATCTTAGTTTGAAATTAACTATTCGAAGTTCTGTATTTACCTATTACAAGTTCAGATCTTCAACTTATAATTAGCAATTATAATTATAAGCTATGAATTTTAAGTTCTCTATTAGACAATTACAAGTTCAGATCTTCAAGTTATAATTTGCACTAATAATTTTTATTTAACAATTCGAAGTTCTGTATTTGACAATTACAAGTTCAGATCTTCAAGTTATAATTTGCAATAATAATTTGTATTTAACAATTCGAAATTCTGTATTTGACTATTACAAGTTCAGATCTTCAAATTATTATTTACAATCTTAGTTTGAAATTAACAATTCGAAGTTCAGTATTTACCTATTACAAATTCAGATCTTCAAGTTATAATTTGCAATTATAATTATAAGCTATCAATTTTAAGTTCTGTATTTGACTATTACAAGTTCAGATCTTCAAGTTATAATTTGCAATCATAATTTGAATTTTACAATTCTAAGTTCTGTATTTGACTATTACAAGTTCAGATCTTCAAGTTATAATTAGCAATCATAATTTGAAGTTATGAATTCTAAGTGCTGTATTTGACATTAACAAGTTCAGATCTTCAAGTTATAATTTGCACTAATAATTTGTATTTAACAATTCGGAGTTCTGTATTTGACAATTACAAGTTCAGATCTTCAAATGATTAATTACAATCTTAGTTTGAAATTAACAATTAGAAGTTCTATATTTGACTATTACAAGTTCAGATCTTCGAATTATTATTTACAATCTTAGTTTGAAATTAACAATTCCAAGTTCTGTATTTACCTATTACAAGTTCAGATCTTCCAGTTATAATTTGCAATTATAATTATAAGCTATCAATTCTAAGTTCTGTATTTGACAATTACAAGTTCAGATCTTCCAGTTATAATTTGCAATCATAATATGAAGTTATGAATTCTAAGTGCTGTATTTGACAATTACAAGTTCAGATCTTCAAGTTATAATTTTGCACTAATAATTTGTATTTAACAATTCGAAGTTCTGTATTTGACTATTACAAGTTCAGATCTTCAAATTATTAATTACAATTTTAGTTTGAATTTAACAATTCGAAGTTCTGTATTTACCAATTACTAGTTCAGATCTTCAACTTATAATTTGCAATTATAATTATAAGCTATCAATTTTAAGTTCTGTATTTGACAATTACAAGTTCAGATCTTCACGTTATAATTTGCACTAATAATTTGTATTTAACAATTAGAAGTTCTGTATTTGACTATTACAAGTTCAGATCTTCAAATTATTAATTACAATCTTAGTTTGAAATTAACAATTCGAAGTTCTGTATTTACCTATTACAAGTTCAGATCTTCAACTTATAATTTGCAATTATAATTATAAGCTATCAATTTTAAGTTCTGTATTTGATAATTACAAGTTCAGATCTTCAAGTTATAATTTGCACTAATAATTTGTATTTAACAATTCGAAGCTCTGTATTTAACTATTACAAGTTCAGATCTTCAAATTATTATTTACTATCTTAGTTTGAAATTAACAATTCGAAGTTCTGTATTTACCTATTACAAATTCAGATCTTCAAGTTATAATTTGCAATTATAATTATAAGCTATCAATTTTAAGTTCTGTATTTGACTATTACAAGTTCAGATCTTCAAGTTATAATTTGCAATCATAATTTGAATTTTACAATTCTAAGTTCTGTATTTGACTATTACAAGTTCAGATCTACAAGTTATAATTAGCAATCATAATTTGAAGTTATGAATAATAAGTTCTGTATTTGACAATGACAAGTTCAGATCTTCAAGTTATAATTTGCACTAATAATTTGTATTTAACAATTCGAAGTTCTGTATTTGACTATTACAAGTTCAGATCTTCTAATTATTATTTACAATCATAATTTGAAGTTATGAGTTCTAAGTTCTGTATTTGACAATTACAAGTTCAGATCTTCCAGTTATAATTTGCAATCATAATTTGTATTTAACAATTCTAAGTGCTGTATTTGACAATTACAAGTTCAGATCTTTAAGTTATA
Organism: Cantharis lateralis; assembly: GCA_963170105.1. Classification (NCBI taxonomy): domain Eukaryota; kingdom Metazoa; phylum Arthropoda; class Insecta; order Coleoptera; family Cantharidae; genus Cantharis; species Cantharis lateralis. The sequence goes on from OY720628.1 coordinate 23,479,299, forward strand.
ATTTGCACTAATAATTTGTATTTAACAATTCGCAGATCTGTATTTGACTATTACAAGTTCAGATCTTCAAATTATTAATTACAATCTTAGTTTGAAATTAACAATTAGAAGTTCTGTATTTACCTATTACAAGTTCAGATCTTCAAGTTATAATTTGCAATTAAAATTATAAGCTATCAATTTTAAGTTCCGTATTTGACAATTACAAGTTCAGATCTTCAAGTCATAATTTGAAATAATAATTAGTACTCTACAAATCTAAGTTCTGTAATTCACTATTACAAGTTCAGATCTTCAAGTTATAATTTGCAATTATAATTATAAGCTATCAATTCTAAGTTCTGTATTTGCCAATTACAAGTTCAGATCTTCAAGTTATAATTTGCACTAATAATTTGTATTTAACAATTCGAAGTTCTGTATGTGACTATTGCAAGTTCAGATCTTCAAGTTATAATTTGCAATCATAATTTGAAGTTATGAATTCTAAGTTCTGTATTTGACAATTACAAGTTCAGATCTTCTAATTATTATTTACAATCATAATTAGAAGTTATGAATTCTAAGTTCTGTATTTGACAATTACATGTTCAGAACTTCAAGTTATAATTTGCAATCATAATTTGAAGTTATGAATTCTAAGTGCTGTATTTGACAATTACAAGTTCAGATCTTCAAGTTATAATTTGCACTAATAATTTGTATTTAACAATTCGAAGTTCTGTATTTAACTATTACAAGTTCAGATCTTCAAATTATTATTTACTATCTTAGTTTGAAATTAACAATTCGAAGTTCTGTATTTACCTATTACAAATTCAGATTTTCAAGTTATAATTTGCAATTATAATTATAAGCTACCAATTTTAAGTTCTGTATTTGACTATTACAAGTTCAAATCTTCAAGTTATAATTTGTAATCATAATTTGAATTTTACAATTCTAAGTTCTGTATTTGACTATTACAAGTTCAGATCTTCAAGTTATAATTAGCAATCATAATTTGAAGTTATGAATAATAAGTTCTGTATTTGACAATGACAAGTTCAGATCTTCAAGTTATAATTTGCACTAATAATTTGTATTTAACAATTCGAAGTTCTGTATTTGACTATTACAAGTTCAGATCTTCTAATTATTATTTACAATCATAATTTGAAGTTATGAGTTCTAAGTTCTGTATTTGACAATTACAAGTTCAGATCTTCCAGTTATAATTTGCAATCATAATTTGTATTTAACAATTCTAAGTGCTGTATTTGACAATTACAAGTTCAGATCTTCAAGTTATAATTTGCACTAATAATTTGTGTTTAACAATTCGAAGTTCTGTATTTGACTATTACAAGTTCAGATCTTCAAATTATTAATTACAATCTTAGTTTGAAATTAATTATTCGAAGTTCTGTATTTACCTATTACAAGTTCAGATCTTCAACTTATAATTAGCAATTATAATTATAAGCTATGAATTTTAAGTTCTCTATTAGACAATTACAAGTTCAGATCTTCAAGTTATAATTTGCACTAATAATTTTTATTTAACAATTCGAAGTTCTGTATTTGACAATTACAAGTTCAGATCTTCAAGTTATAATTTGCAATAATAATTTGTATTTAACAATTCGAAATTCTGTATTTGACTATTACAAGTTCAGATCTTCAAATTATTATTTACAATCTTAGTTTGAAATTAACAATTCGAAGTTCAGTATTTACCTATTACAAATTCAGATCTTCAAGTTATAATTTGCAATTATAATTATAAGCTATCAATTTTAAGTTCTGTATTTGACTATTACAAGTTCAGATCTTCAAGTTATAATTTGCAATCATAATTTGAATTTTACAATTCTAAGTTCTGTATTTGACTATTACAAGTTCAGATCTTCAAGTTATAATTAGCAATCATAATTTGAAGTTATGAATTCTAAGTGCTGTATTTGACATTAACAAGTTCAGATCTTCAAGTTATAATTTGCACTAATAATTTGTATTTAAGAATTCGGAGTTCTGTATTTGACAATTACAAGTTCAGATCTTCAAATGATTAATTACAATCTTAGTTTGAAATTAACAATTAGAAGTTCTATATTTGACTATTACAAGTTCAGATCTTCGAATTATTATTTACAATCTTAGTTTGAAATTAACAATTCCAAGTTCTGTATTTACCTATTACAAGTTCAGATCTTCCAGTTATAATTTGCAATTATAATTATAAGCTATCAATTCTAAGTTCTGTATTTGACAATTACAAGTTCAGATCTTCCAGTTATAATTTGCAATCATAATATGAAGTTATGAATTCTAAGTGCTGTATTTGACAATTACAAGTTCAGATCTTCAAGTTATAATTTTGCACTAATAATTTGTATTTAACAATTCGAAGTTCTGTATTTGACTATTACAAGTTCAGATCTTCAAATTATTAATTACAATTTTAGTTTGAATTTAACAATTCGAAGTTCTGTATTTACCAATTACTAGTTCAGATCTTCAACTTATAATTTGCAATTATAATTATAAGCTATCAATTTTAAGTTCTGTATTTGACAATTACAAGTTCAGATCTTCAAGTTATAATTTGCACTAATAATTTGTATTTAACAATTAGAAGTTCTGTATTTGACTATTACAAGTTCAGATCTTCAAATTATTAATTACAATCTTAGTTTGAAATTAACAATTCGAAGTTCTGTATTTACCTATTACAAGTTCAGATCTTCAACTTATAATTTGCAATTATAATTATAAGCTATCAATTTTAAGTTCTGTACTTGATAATTACAAGTTCAGATCTTCAAGTTATAATTTGCACTAATAAGTTGTATTTAACAATTCGAAGTTCTGTATTTAACTATTACAAGTTCAGATCTTCAAATTATTATTTACTATCTTAGTTTCAAATTAACAATTCGAAGTTCTGTATTTACCTATTACAAATTCAGATCTTCAAGTTATAATTTGCAGTTATAATTATAAGCTATCAATTTTAAGTTCCGTATTTGACAATTACAAGTTCAGATCTTCAAGTTATAATTTGCAATCATAATTTGAATTTTACAATTCTAAGTTCTGTATTTGACTATTACAAGTTCAGATCTTCAAGTTATAATTAGTAATCATAATTTGAAGTTATGAATAATAAGTTCTGTATTTGACAATGACAAGTTCAGATCTTCAAGTTATAATTTGCACTAATAATTTGTATTTAACAATTCGAAGTTCTGTATTTGACTATTACAAGTTCAGATCTTCTAATTATTATTTACAATCATAATTTGAAGTTATGAGTTCTAAGTTCTGTATTTGACAATTACAAGTTCAGATCTTCCAGTTATAATTTGCAATCATAATTTGTATTTAACAATTCTAAGTGCTGTATTTGACAATTACAAGTTCAGATCTTTAAGTTATAATTTGCACTAATAATTTGTATTTAACAATTCGCAGATCTGTATTTGACTATTACAAGTTCAGATCTTCAAATTATTAATTACAATCTTAGTTTGAAATTAACAATTAGAAGTTCTGTATTTACCTATTACAAGTTCAGATCTTCAAGTTATAATTTGAAATTATAATTATAAGCTATCAATTTTAAGTTCCGTATTTGACAATTACAAGTTCAGATCTTCAAGTCATAATTTGAAATAATAATTAGTACTCTACAAATCTAAGTTCTGTAATTCACTATTACAAGTTCAGATCTTCAAGTTATAATTTGCAATTATAATTATAAGCTATCAATTCTAAGTTCTGTATTTGCCAATTACAAGTTCAGATCTTCAAGTTATAATTTGCACCAATAATTTGTATTTAACAATTCGAAGTTCTGTATGTGACTATTGCAAGTTCAGATCTTCAAGTTATAATTTGCAATCATAATTTGAAGTTATGAATTCTAAGTTCTGTATTTGACAATTACAAGTTCAGATCTTCTAATTATTATTTACAATCATAATTAGTAGTTATGAATTCTAAGTTCTGTATTTGACAATTACATGTTCAGAACTTCAAGTTATAATTTGCAATCATAATTTGAAGTTATGAATTCTAAGTGCTGTATTTGACAATTACAAGTTCAGATCTTCAAGTTATAATTTGCACTAATAATTTGTGTTTAACAATTCGAAGTTCTGTATTTGACTATTACAAGTTCAGATCTTCAAGTTATAATTTGCAATCATAATTTGAATTTTACAATTCTAAGTTCTGTATTTGACTATTACAAGTTCAGATCTTCAAGTTATAATTAGTAATCATAATTTGAAGTTATGAATAATAAGTTCTGTATTTGACAATGACAAGTTCAGATCTTCAAGTTATAATTTGCACTAATAATTTGTGTTTAACAATTCGAAGTTCTGTATTTGACTATTACAAGTTCAGATCTTCAAGTTATAATTTGCAATCATAATTTGAATTTTACAATTCTAAGTTCTGTATTTGACTATTACAAGTTCAGATCTTCAAGTTATAATTAGTAATCATAATTTGAAGTTATGAATAATAAGTTCTGTATTTGACAATGACAAGTTCAGATCTTCAAGTTATAATTTGCACTAATAATTTGTATTTAACAATTCGAAGTTCTGTATTTGACTATTACAAGTTCAGATCTTCTAATTATTATTTACAATCATAATTAGTAGTTATGAATTCTAAGTTCTGTATTTGACAATTACATGTTCAGAACTTCAAGTTATAATTTGCAATCATAATTTGAAGTTATGAATTCTAAGTGCTGTATTTGACAATTACAAGTTCAGATCTTCAAGTTATAATTTGCACTAATAATTTGTGTTTAACAATTCGAAGTTCTGTATTTGACTATTACAAGTTCAGATCTTCAAGTTATAATTTGCAATCATAATTTGAATTTTACAATTCTAAGTTCTGTATTTGACTATTACAAGTTCAGATCTTCAAGTTATAATTAGCAATCATAATTTGAAGTTATGAATAATAAGTTCTGTATTTGACAATGACAAGTTCAGATCTTCAAGTTATAATTTGCACTAATAATTTGTATTTAACAATTCGAAGTTCTGTATTTGACTATTACAAGTTCAGATCTTCTAATTATTATTTACAATCATAATTTGAAGTTATGAGTTCTAAGTTCTGTATTTGACAATTACAAGTTCAGATCTTCCAGTTATAATTTGCAATCATAATTTGTATTTAACAATTCTAAGTGCTGTATTTGACAATTACAAGTTCAGATCTTCAAGTTATAATTTGCACTAATAATTTGTGTTTAACAATTCGAAGTTCTGTATTTGACTATTACAAGTTCAGATCTTCAAATTATTAATTACAATCTTAGTTTGAAATTAACTATTCGAAGTTCTGTATTTACCTATTACAAGTTCAGATCTTCAACTTATAATTAGCAATTATAATTATAAGCTATGAATTTTAAGTTCTCTATTAGACAATTACAAGTTCAGATCTTCAAGTTATAATTTGCACTAATAATTTTTATTTAACAATTCGAAGTTCTGTATTTGACAATTACAAGTTCAGATCTTCAAGTTATAATTTGCAATAATAATTTGTATTTAACAATTCGAAATTCTGTATTTGACTATTACAAGTTCAGATCTTCAAATTATTATTTACAATCTTAGTTTGAAATTAACAATTCGAAGTTCAGTATTTACCTATTACAAATTCAGATCTTCAAGTTATAATTTGCAATTATAATTATAAGCTATCAATTTTAAGTTCTGTATTTGACTATTACAAGTTCAGATCTTCAAGTTATAATTTGCAATCATAATTTGAATTTTACAATTCTAAGTTCTGTATTTGACTATTACAAGTTCAGATCTTCAAGTTATAATTAGCAATCATAATTTGAAGTTATGAATTCTAAGTGCTGTATTTGACATTAACAAGTTCAGATCTTCAAGTTATAATTTGCAATAATAATTTGTATTTAACAATTCGGAGTTCTGTATTTGACAATTACAAGTTCAGATCTTCAAATGATTAATTACAATCTTAGTTTGAAATTAACAATTAGAAGTTCTATATTTGACTATTACAAGTTCAGATCTTCGAATTATTATTTACAATCTTAGTTTGAAATTAACAATTCCAAGTTCAGTATTTACCTATTACAAGTTCAGATCTTCCAGTTATAATTTGCAATTATAATTATAAGCTATCAATTCTAAGTTCTGTATTTGACAATTACAAGTTCAGATCTTCCAGTTATAATTTGCAATCATAATATGAAGTTATGAATTCTAAGTGCTGTATTTGACAATTACAAGTTCAGATCTTCAAGTTATAATTTTGCTCTAATAATTTGTATTTAACAATTCGAAGTTCTGTATTTGACTATTACAAGTTCAGATCTTCAAATTATTAATTACAATTTTAGTTTGAATTTAACAATTCGAAGTTCTGTATTTACCAATTACTAGTTCAGATCTTCAACTTATAATTTGCAATTATAATTATAAGCTATCAATTTTAAGTTCTGTATTTGACAATTACAAGTTCAGATCTTCAAGTTATAATTTGCACTAATAATTTGTATTTAACAATTAGAAGTTCTGTATTTGACTATTACAAGTTCAGATCTTCAAATTATTAATTACAAGCTTAGTTTGAAATTAACAATTCGAAGTTCTGTATTTACCTATTACAAGTTCAGATCTTCAACTTATAATTTGCAATTATAATTATAAGCTATCAATTTTAAGTTCTGTACTTGATAATTACAAGTTCAGATCTTCAAGTTATAATTTGCACTAATAAGTTGTATTTAACAATTCGAAGTTCTGTATTTAACTATTACAAGTTCAGATCTTCAAATTATTATTTACTATCTTAGTTTGAAATTAACAATTCGAAGTTCTGTATTTACCTATTACAAATTCAGATCTTCAAGTTATAATTTGCAGTTATAATTATAAGCTATCAATTTTAAGTTCCGTATTTGACAATTACAAGTTCAGATCTTCAAGTTATAATTTGCAATCATAATTTGAATTTTACAATTCTAAGTTCTGTATTTGACTATTACAAGTTCAGATCTTCAAGTTATAATTAGTAATCATAATTTGAAGTTATGAATAATAAGTTCTGTATTTGACAATGACAAGTTCAGATCTTCAAGTTATAATTTGCACTAATAATTTGTATTTAACAATTCGAAGTTCTGTATTTGACTATTACAAGTTCAGATCTTCTAATTATTATTTACAATCATAATTTGAAGTTATGAGTTCTAAGTTCTGTATTTGACAATTACAAGTTCAGATCTTCCAGTTATAATTTGCAATCATAATTTGTATTTAACAATTCTAAGTGCTGTATTTGACAATTACAAGTTCAGATCTTTAAGTTATAATTTGCACTAATAATTTGTATTTAACAATTCGCAGATCTGTATTTGACTATTACAAGTTCAGATCTTCAAATTATTAATTACAATCTTAGTTTGAAATTAACAATTAGAAGTTCTGTATTTACCTATTACAAGTTCAGATCTTCAAGTTATAATTTGCAATTATAATTATAAGCTATCAATTCTAAGTTCTGTATTTGCCAATTACAAGTTCAGATCTTCAAGTTATAATTTGCACCAATAATTTGTATTTAACAATTCGAAGTTCTGTATGTGACTATTGCAAGTTCAGATCTTCAAGTTATAATTTGCAATCATAATTTGAAGTTATGAATTCTAAGTTCTGTATTTGACAATTACAAGTTCAGATCTTCTAATTATTATTTACAATCATAATTAGTAGTTATGAATTCTAAGTTCTGTATTTGACAATTACATGTTCAGAACTTCAAGTTATAATTTGCAATCATAATTTGAAGTTATGAATTCTAAGTGCTGTATTTGACAATTACAAGTTCAGATCTTCAAGTTATAATTTGCACTAATAATTTGTGTTTATCAATTCGAAGTTCTGTATTTGACTATTACAAGTTCAGATCTTCTAGTTATAATTTGCAATCATAATTTGAATTTTACAATTCTAAGTTCTGTATTTGACTATTACAAGTTCAGATCTTCAAGTTATAATTAGTAATCATAATTTGAAGTTATGAATAATAAGTTCTGTATTTGACAATGACAAGTTCAGATCTTCAAGTTATAATTTGCACTAATAATTTGTATTTAACAATTCGAAGTTCTGTATTTGACTATTACAAGTTCAGATCTTCTAATTATTATTTACAATCATAATTTGAAGTTATTAGTTCTAAGTTCTGTATTTGACAATTACAAGTTCAGATCTTCCAGTTATAATTTGCAATCATAATTTGTATTTAACAATTCTAAGTGCTGTATTTGACAATTACAAGTTCAGATCTTCAAGTTATAATTTGCACTAATAATTTGTATTTAACAATTCGGAGTTCTGTATTTGACAATTACAAGTTCAGATCTTCAAATGATTAATTACAATCTTAGTTTGAAATTAACAATTAGAAGTTCTATATTTGACTATTACAAGTTCAGATCTTCGAATTATTATTTACAATCTTAGTTTGAAATTAACAATTCCAAGTTCAGTATTTACCTATTACAAGTTCAGATCTTCCAGTTATAATTTGCAATTATAATTATAAGCTATCAATTCTAAGTTCTGTATTTGACAATTACAAGTTCAGATCTTCCAGTTATAATTTGCAATCATAATATGAAGTTATGAATTCTAAGTGCTGTATTTGACAATTACAAGTTCAGATCTTCAAGTTATAATTAGTAATCATAATTTGAAGTTATGAATAATAAGTTCTGTATTTGACAATGACAAGTTCAGATCTTCAAGTTATAATTTGCACTAATAATTTGTATTTAACAATTCGAAGTTCTGTATTTGACTATTACAAGTTCAGATCTTCTAATTATTATTTACAATCATAATTTGAAGTTATGAGTTCTAAGTTCTGTATTTGACAATTACAAGTTCAGATCTTCCAGTTATAATTTGCAATCATAATTTGTATTTAACAATTCTAAGTGCTGTATTTGACAATTACAAGTTCAGATCTTTAAGTTATAATTTGCACTAATAATTTGTATTTAACAATTCGCAGATCTGTATTTGACTATTACAAGTTCAGATCTTCAAATTATTAATTACAATCTTAGTTTGAAATTAACAATTAGAAGTTCTGTATTTACCTATTACAAGTTCAGATCTTCAAGTTATAATTTGCAATTATAATTATAAGCTATCAATTCTAAGTTCTGTATTTGCCAATTACAAGTTCAGATCTTCAAGTTATAATTTGCACCAATAATTTGTATTTAACAATTCGAAGTTCTGTATGTGACTATTGCAAGTTCAGATCTTCAAGTTATAATTTGCAATCATAATTTGAAGTTATGAATTCTAAGTTCTGTATTTGACAATTACAAGTTCAGATCTTCTAATTATTATTTACAATCATAATTAGTAGTTATGAATTCTAAGTTCTGTATTTGACAATTACATGTTCAGAACTTCAAGTTATAATTTCCAATCATAATTTGAAGTTATGAATTCTAAGTGCTGTATTTGACAATTACAAGTTCAGATCTTCAAGTTATAATTTGCACTAATAATTTGTGTTTAACAATTCGAAGTTCTGTATTTGACTATTACAAGTTCAGATCTTCTAGTTATAATTTGCAATCATAATTTGAATTTTACAATTCTAAGTTCTGTATTTGACTATTACAAGTTCAGATCTTCAAGTTATAATTAGTAATCATAATTTGAAGTTATGAATAATAAGTTCTGTATTTGACAATGACAAGTTCAGATCTTCAAGTTATAATTTGCACTAATAATTTGTATTTAACAATTCGAAGTTCTGTATTTGACTATTACAAGTTCAGATCTTCTAATTATTATTTACAATCATAATTTGAAGTTATTAGTTCTAAGTTCTGTATTTGACAATTACAAGTTCAGATCTTCCAGTTATAATTTGCAATCATAATTTGTATTTAACAATTCTAAGTGCTGTATTTGACAATTACAAGTTCAGATCTTCAAGTTATAATTTGCACTAATAATTTGTATTTAACAATTCGGAGTTCTGTATTTGACAATTACAAGTTCAGATCTTCAAATGATTAATTACAATCTTAGTTTGAAATTAACAATTAGAAGTTCTATATTTGACTATTACAAGTTCAGATCTTCGAATTATTATTTACAATCTTAGTTTGAAATTAACAATTCCAAGTTCAGTATTTACCTATTACAAGTTCAGATCTTCCAGTTATAATTTGCAATTATAATTATAAGCTATCAATTCTAAGTTCTGTATTTGACAATTACAAGTTCAGATCTTCCAGTTATAATTTGCAATCATAATATGAAGTTATGAATTCTAAGTGCTGTATTTGACAATTACAAGTTCAGATCTTCAAGTTATAATTTTGCTCTAATAATTTGTATTTAACAATTCGAAGTTCTGTATTTGACTATTACAAGTTCAGATCTTCAAATTATTAATTACAATTTTAGTTTGAATTTAACAATTCGAAGTTCTGTATTTACCAATTACTAGTTCAGATCTTCAACTTATAATTTGCAATTATAATTATAAGCTATCAATTTTAAGTTCTGTATTTGACAATTACAAGTTCAGATCTTCAAGTTATAATTTGCACTAATAATTTGTATTTAACAATTAGAAGTTCTGTATTTGACTATTACAAGTTCAGATCTTCAAATTATTAATTACAATCTTAGTTTGAAATTAACAATTCGAAGTTCTGTATTTACCTATTACAAGTTCAGATCTTCAACTTATAATTTGCAATTATAATTATAAGCTATCAATTTTAAGTTCTGTACTTGATAATTACAAGTTCAGATCTTCAAGTTATAATTTGCACTAATAAGTTGTATTTAACAATTCGAAGTTCTGTATTTAACTATTACAAGTTCAGATCTTCAAATTATTATTTACTATCTTAGTGTGAAATTAACAATTCGAAGTTCTGTATTTACCTATTACAAATTCAGATCTTCAAGTTATAATTTGCAGTTATAATTATAAGCTATCAATTTTAAGTTCCGTATTTGACAATTACAAGTTCAGATCTTCAAGTTATAATTTGCAATCATAATTTGAATTTTACAATTCTAAGTTCGGTATTTGACTATTACAAGTTCAGATCTTCAAGTTATAATTAGTAATCATAATTTGAAGTTATGAATAATAAGTTCTGTATTTGACAATGACAAGTTCAGATCTTCAAGTTATAATTTGCACTAATAATTTGTATTTAACAATTCGAAGTTCTGTATTTGACTATTACAAGTTCAGATCTTCTAATTATTATTTACAATCATAATTTGAAGTTATGAGTTCTAAGTTCTGTATTTGACAATTACAAGTTCAGATCTTCCAGTTATAATTTGCAATCATAATTTGTATTTAACAATTCTAAGTGCTGTATTTGACAATTACAAGTTCAGATCTTTAAGTTATAATTTGCACTAATAATTTGTATTTAACAATTCGCAGATCTGTATTTGACTATTACAAGTTCAGATCTTCAAATTATTAATTACAATCTTAGTTTGAAATTAACAATTAGAAGTTCTGTATTTACCTATTACAAGTTCAGATCTTCAAGTTATAATTTGCAATTATAATTATAAGCTATCAATTCTAAGTTCTGTATTTGCCAATTACAAGTTCAGATCTTCAAGTTATAATTTGCACCAATAATTTGTATTTAACAATTCGAAGTTCTGTATGTGACTATTGCAAGTTCAGATCTTCAAGTTATAATTTGCAATCATAATTTGAAGTTATGAATTCTAAGTTCTGTATTTGACAATTACAAGTTCAGATCTTCTAATTATTATTTACAATCATAATTAGTAGTTATGAATTCTAAGTTCTGTATTTGACAATTACATGTTCAGAACTTCAAGTTATAATTTGCAATCATAATTTGAAGTTATGAATTCTAAGTGCTGTATTTGACAATTACAAGTTCAGATCTTCAAGTTATAATTTGCACTAATAATTTGTGTTTAACAATTCGAAGTTCTGTATTTGACTATTACAAGTTCAGATCTTCTAGTTATAATATGCAATCATAATTTGAATTTTACAATTCTAAGTTCTGTATTTGACTATTACAAGTTCAGATCTTCAAGTTATAATTAGTAATCATAATTTGAAGTTATGAATAATAAGTTCTGTATTTGACAATGACAAGTTCAGATCTTCAAGTTATAATTTGCACTAATAATTTGTATTTAACAATTCGAAGTTCTGTATTTGACTATTACAAGTTCAGATCTTCTAATTATTATTTACAATCATAATTTGAAGTTATTAGTTCTAAGTTCTGTATTTGACAATTACAAGTTCAGATCTTCCAGTTATAATTTGCAATCATAATTTGTATTTAACAATTCTAAGTGCTGTATTTGACAATTACAAGTTCAGATCTTCAAGTTATAATTTGCACTAATAATTTGTATTTAACAATTCGGAGTTCTGTATTTGACAATTACAAGTTCAGATCTTCAAATGATTAATTACAATCTTAGTTTGAAATTAACAATTAGAAGTTCTATATTTGACTATTACAAGTTCAGATCTTCGAATTATTATTTACAATCTTAGTTTGAAATTAACAATTCCAAGTTCAGTATTTACCTATTACAAGTTCAGATCTTCCAGTTATAATTTGCAATTATAATTATAAGCTATCAATTCTAAGTTCTGTATTTGACAATTACAAGTTCAGATCTTCCAGTTATAATTTGCAATCATAATATGAAGTTATGAATTCTAAGTGCTGTATTTGACAATTACAAGTTCAGATCTTCAAGTTATAATTAGTAATCATAATTTGAAGTTATGAATAATAAGTTCTGTATTTGACAATGACAAGTTCAGATCTTCAAGTTATAATTTGCACTAATAATTTGTATTTAACAATTCGAAGTTCTGTATTTGACTATTACAAGTTCAGATCTTCTAATTATTATTTACAATCATAATTTGAAGTTATGAGTTCTAAGTTCTGTATTTGACAATTACAAGTTCAGATCTTCCAGTTATAATTTGCAATCATAATTTGTATTTAACAATTCTAAGTGCTGTATTTGACAATTACAAGTTCAGATCTTTAAGTTATAATTTGCACTAATAATTTGTATTTAACAATTCGCAGATCTGTATTTGACTATTACAAGTTCAGATCTTCAAATTATTAATTACAATCTTAGTTTGAAATTAACAATTAGAAGTTCTGTATTTACCTATTACAAGTTCAGATCTTCAAGTTATAATTTGCAATTATAATTATAAGCTATCAATTCTAAGTTCTGTATTTGCCAATTACAAGTTCAGATCTTCAAGTTATAATTTGCACCAATAATTTGTATTTAACAATTCGAAGTTCTGTATGTGACTATTGCAAGTTCAGATCTTCAAGTTATAATTTGCAATCATAATTTGAAGTTATGAATTCTAAGTTCTGTATTTGACAATTACAAGTTCAGATCTTCTAATTATTATTTACAATCATAATTAGTAGTTATGAATTCTAAGTTCTGTATTTGACAATTACATGTTCAGAACTTCAAGTTATAATTTGCAATCATAATTTGAAGTTATGAATTCTAAGTGCTGTATTTGACAATTACAAGTTCAGATCTTCAAGTTATAATTTGCACTAATAATTTGTGTTTAACAATTCGAAGTTCTGTATTTGACTATTACAAGTTCAGATCTTCTAGTTATAATTTGCAATCATAATTTGAATTTTACAATTCTAAGTTCTGTATTTGACTATTACAAGTTCAGATCTTCAAGTTATAATTAGTAATCATAATTTGAAGTTATGAATAATAAGTTCTGTATTTGACAATGACAAGTTCAGATCTTCAAGTTATAATTTGCACTAATAATTTGTATTTAACAATTCGAAGTTCTGTATTTGACTATTACAAGTTCAGATCTTCTAATTATTATTTACAATCATAATTTGAAGTTATTAGTTCTAAGTTCTGTATTTGACAATTACAAGTTCAGATCTTCCAGTTATAATTTGCAATCATAATTTGTATTTAACAATTCTAAGTGCTGTATTTGACAATTACAAGTTCAGATCTTCAAGTTATAATTTGCACTAATAATTTGTATTTAACAATTCGGAGTTCTGTATTTGACAATTACAAGTTCAGATCTTCAAATGATTAATTACAATCTTAGTTTGAAATTAACAATTAGAAGTTCTATATTTGACTATTACAAGTTCAGATCTTCGAATTATTATTTACAATCTTAGTTTGAAATTAACAATTCCAAGTTCAGTATTTACCTATTACAAGTTCAGATCTTCCAGTTATAATTTGCAATTATAATTATAAGCTATCAATTCTAAGTTCTGTATTTGACAATTACAAGTTCAGATCTTCCAGTTATAATTTGCAATCATAATATGAAGTTATGAATTCTAAGTGCTGTATTTGACAATTACAAGTTCAGATCTTCAAGTTATAATTTTGCTCTAATAATTTGTATTTAACAATTCGAAGTTCTGTATTTGACTATTACAAGTTCAGATCTTCAAATTATTAATTACAATTTTAGTTTGAATTTAACAATTCGAAGTTCTGTATTTACCAATTACTAGTTCAGATCTTCAACTTATAATTTGCAATTATAATTATAAGCTATCAATTTTAAGTTCTGTATTTGACAATTACAAGTTCAGATCTTCAAGTTATAATTTGCACTAATAATTTGTATTTAACAATTAGAAGTTCTGTATTTGACTATTACAAGTTCAGATCTTCAAATTATTAATTACAATCTTAGTTTGAAATTAACAATTCGAAGTTCTGTATTTACCTATTACAAGTTCAGATCTTCAACTTATAATTTGCAATTATAATTATAAGCTATCAATTTTAAGTTCTGTACTTGATAATTACAAGTTCAGATCTTCAAGTTATAATTTGCACTAATAAGTTGTATTTAACAATTCGAAGTTCTGTATTTAACTATTACAAGTTCAGATCTTCAAATTATTATTTACTATCTTAGTTTGAAATTAACAATTCGAAGTTCTGTATTTACCTATTACAAATTCAGATCTTCAAGTTATAATTTGCAGTTATAATTATAAGCTATCAATTTTAAGTTCCGTATTTGACAATTACAAGTTCAGATCTTCAAGTTATAATTTGCAATCATAATTTGAATTTTACAATTCTAAGTTCTGTATTTGACTATTACAAGTTCAGATCTTCAAGTTATAATTAGTAATCATAATTTGAAGTTATGAATAATAAGTTCTGTATTTGACAATGACAAGTTCAGATCTTCAAGTTATAATTTGCACTAATAATTTGTATTTAACAATTCGAAGTTCTGTATTTGACTATTACAAGTTCAGATCTTCTAATTATTATTTACAATCATAATTTGAAGTTATGAGTTCTAAGTTCTGTATTTGACAATTACAAGTTCAGATCTTCCAGTTATAATTTGCAATCATAATTTGTATTTAACAATTCTAAGTGCTGTATTTGACAACTACAAGTTCAGATCTTTAAGTTATAATTTGCACTAATAATTTGTATTTAACAATTCGCAGATCTGTATTTGACTATTACAAGTTCAGATCTTCAAATTATTAATTACAATCTTAGTTTGAAATTAACAATTAGAAGTTCTGTATTTACCTATTACAAGTTCAGATCTTCAAGTTATAATTTGAAATTATAATTATAAGCTATCAATTTTAAGTTCCGTATTTGACAATTACAAGTTCAGATCTTCAAGTCATAATTTGAAATAATAATTAGTACTCTACAAATCTAAGTTCTGTAATTCACTATTACAAGTTCAGATCTTCAAGTTATAATTTGCAATTATAATTATAAGCTATCAATTCTAAGTTCTGTATTTGCCAATTACAAGTTCAGATCTTCAAGTTATAATTTGCACCAATAATTTGTATTTAACAATTCGAAGTTCTGTATGTGACTATTGCAAGTTCAGATCTTCAAGTTATAATTTGCAATCATAATTTGAAGTTATGAATTCTAAGTTCTGTATTTGACAATTACAAGTTCAGATCTTCTAATTATTATTTACAATCATAATTAGTAGTTATGAATTCTAAGTTCTGTATTTGACAATTACATGTTCAGAACTTCAAGTTATAATTTGCAATCATAATTTGAAGTTATGAATTCTAAGTGCTGTATTTGACAATTACAAGTTCAGATCTTCAAGTTATAATTTGCACTAATAATTTGTGTTTAACAATTCGAAGTTCTGTATTTGACTATTACAAGTTCAGATCTTCAAGTTATAATTTGCAATCATAATTTGAATTTTACAATTCTAAGTTCTGTATTTGACTATTACAAGTTCAGATCTTCAAGTTATAATTAGTAATCATAATTTGAAGTTATGAATAATAAGTTCTGTATTTGACAATGACAAGTTCAGATCTTCAAGTTATAATTTGCACTAATAATTTGTATTTAACAATTCGAAGTTCTGTATTTGACTATTACAAGTTCAGATCTTCTAATTATTATTTACAATCATAATTTGAAGTTATGAGTTCTAAGTTCTGTATTTGACAATTACAAGTTCAGATCTTCAAGTTATAATTTGCAATCATAATTTGTATTTAACAATTCTAAGTGCTGTATTTGACAATTACAAGTTCAGATCTTTAAGTTATAATTTGCACTAATAATTTGTATTTAACAATTCGCAGATCTGTATTTGACTATTACAAGTTCAGATCTTCAAATTATTAATTACAATCTTAGTTTGAAATTAACAATTAGAAGTTCTGTATTTACCTATTACAAGTTCAGATCTTCAAGTTATAATTTGCAATTATAATTATAAGCTATCAATTTTAAGTTCCGTATTTGACAATTACAAGTTCAGATCTTCAAGTCATAATTTGAAATAATAATTAGTACTCTACAAATCTAAGTTCTGTAATTCACTATTACAAGTTCAGATCTTCAAGTTATAATTTGCAATTATAATTATAAGCTATCAATTCTAAGTTCTGTATTTGCCAATTACAAGTTCAGATCTTCAAGTTATAATTTGCACCAATAATTTGTATTTAACAATTCGAAGTTCTGTATGTGACTATTGCAAGTTCAGATCTTCAAGTTATAATTTGCAATCATAATTTGAAGTTATGAATTCTAAGTTCTGTATTTGACAATTACAAGTTCAGATCTTCTAATTATTATTTACAATCATAATTAGAAGTTATGAATTCTAAGTTCTGTATTTGACAATTACATGTTCAGAACTTCAAGTTATAATTTGCAATCATAATTTGAAGTTATGAATTCTAAGTGCTGTATTTGACAATTACAAGTTCAGATCTTCAAGTTATAATTTGCACTAATAATTTGTGTTTAACAATTCGAAGTTCTGTATTTGACTATTACAAGTTCAGATCTTCAAATTATTAATTACAATCTTAGTTTGAAATTAACAATTCGAAGTTCTGTATTTGACTATTACAAGTTCAGATCTTCTAATTATTATTTACAATCATAATTTGAAGTTATGAATTCTAAGTTCTGTATTTGACAATTACAAGTTCAGAACTTCAAGTTATAATTTGCAATCATAATTTGAAGTTATGAATTCTAAGTGCTGTATTTGACAATTACAAGTTCAGATCTTCAAGTTATAATTTGCACTAATAATATGTGTTTAACAATTCGAAGTTCTGTATTTGACTATTACAAGTTCAGATCTTCAAATTATTAATTACAATCTTAGTTTGAAATTAACATTTCGAAGTTCCGTATTTACCTATTACAAGTTCAGATCTACAAGTTATAATTTGCAATTATAATTATAAGCTATCAATTCTAAGTTCTGTATTTGACAATTACAAGTTCAGATCTTCAAGTTATAATTTGCACTAATAATTTGTATTCAACAATTCGAAGTTCTGTATTTGACTATTACAAGTTCAGATCTTCAAATTATTATTTACAATCTTAGTTTGAAATTAACAATTCGAAGTTCTGTATTTGACTATTACAAGTTCAGATCTTCTAATTATTATTTACAATCATAATTTGAAGTTATGAATTCTAAGTTCTGTATTTGACAATTACAAGTTCAGAACTTCAAGTTATAATTTGCAATCATAATTTAAAGTTATGAATTCTAAGTGCTGTATTTGACAATTACAAGTTCAGATCTTCAAGTTATAATTTGCACTAATAATTTGTGTTTAACAATTCGAAGTTCTGTATTTGACTATTACAAGTTCAGATCTTCAAATTATTAATTACAATCTTAGTTTGAAATTAACTATTCGAAGTTCTGTATTTACCTATTACAAGTTCAGATCTTCAACTTATAATTAGCAATTATAATTATAAGCTATGAATTTTAAGTTCTCTATTAGACAATTACAAGTTCAGATCTTCAAGTTATAATTTGCACTAATAATTTGAATTTAACAATTCGAAGTTCTGTATTTGACAATTACAAGTTCAGATCTTCAAGTTATAATTTGCACTAATAATTTGTATTTAACAATTCGAAATTCTGTATTTGACTATTACAAGTTCAGATCTTCAAGTTATAATTAGTAATCATAATTTGAAGTTATGAATAATAAGTTCTGTATTTGACAATGACAAGTTCAGATCTTCAAGTTATAATTTGCACTAATAATTTGTATTTAACAATTCGAAGTTCTGTATTTGACTATTACAAGTTCAGTTCTTCTAATTATTATTTACAATCATAATTTGAAGTTATGAGTTCTAAGTTCTGTATTTGACAATTACAAGTTCAGATCTTCCAGTTATAATTTGCAATCATAATTTGTATTTAACAATTCGCAGATCTGTATTTGACTATTACAAGTTCAGATCTTCAAATTATTAATTACAATCTTAGTTTGAAATTAACAATTAGAAGTTCTGTATTTACCTATTACAAGTTGTAGCACTCAAAATTTGACCTTCCTAAACGGAAGGTCGGTTGTATTTTTGCTACTGGGTAGCATCGGAGGTTACGGGTCAGGGTGGACTTTCCTGCGTCTCTGTTTACTCACCCAACCTTACTCTAGCGGGCGCCAAAAGTTTTTTAAGAGAAACTTTAAACTCAAAATGATACTCGGTGTAAACAAAATGGAATTTATTAAAAACAGAAATGATTAATGTTATTATTTACAATATGATATTATGTACAGAAACGAGAATGAAATTACAAGCAAATAAACTAATTTACAAAAACAACACGGCCCTAAGCTAATTACTGGACGAAACGCCACTGGTCTCAGAGTACTTGATTAATAAATTGGTGTTGATTTGACAGTTAAGTAAAATTACTTTACGCTTGATCTTATTTTAAGGTGCTGATGTTTTATTACTAGTGGCTAAGTGTGCTACCAGGATGTTACTACTGAATTAATTCGGTAAGTGGTGTGAATGCCTGTTCTCAAAACTAATACCTTACTTTTAGCGACTTCTGAATATCCTAACCTCAAATTACTGTCTTACTACTGTGATGGCTCCTGTACTAGGGTAAGTTTGTTAGGTTGATTTTGACAAGTCTCTTTTGCGTTTTCTAGTAAACAATCTACCTGACTGATCGGGCTACTGAAACTACCTATTCTGAATCACAAAAGTTTATTGAAAGAATGGATTATCTCCCGGCGGGCTTTCAATGGTTCGGCTTTTGGATTCGAGGAAGTGTCTATTCGGGATCGGTTCGGGAAGGTGTACTGTCTACTGATATCAACTTTTTCACCAGCTCCCGTTTCTCGTTTGTTCGCTCTGGTATACCTGCAGGAATGCAACTTCTACAAGCTACTTGCTCCATCTCGGATGCCTGCGACCAGTAGTGAACCTAATATCAATACCAATTACTGAAAGAAAGATTGGTAAGTAACTTGGGAGCTTAATTTTATCAGTTTTAGGATTCTCGCAAAGTCTTGAATAACGAAAACTTTATACGAGACGGGGATTCGGAATAAACTTCGTCCAGAATAACGTAGACGAAGACGGAAAGTTATCGGATCGAAATAAGCTATCTTGAATAACGAAGATTGCTTACTTGTCGTCTCGGATAATTTCGTCCAGAATAACGTAGACGAAGACGGACGGATATCTTGGTGAAGTAAGCTATCCCGAATAACGAGGATGCTCACTTGTCGTTTATGCAAATTTTACCAACCAACGTTTACCCTGTTTGAAAACTTGACTGAAGACAGCCTCAGCTATAGTCATCTTTTAAATGGATTATGAATATTCAGAAATTAATGTATTAAAAGTTTTCTGTAATCTATCTAGCTGATAAGTAAAATCAAAATTTGTTTATTCATATAGATAGGCAACACACTCAACCTAATCAAGTAATAAAAATTTTAAAATAATTGAATTTTCAAATTTTTGATTGACTTAACTTGATTTATTCTTTACAAAGTTCAGATCTTCAAGTTATAATTTGCAATTATAATTATAAGCTATCAATTTTAAGTTCCGTATTTGACAATTACAAGTTCAGATCTTCAAGTCATAATTTGAAATAATAATTAGTACTCTACAAATCTAAGTTCTGTAATTCACTATTACAAGTTCAGATCTTCAAGTTATAATTTGCAATTATAATTATAAGCTATCAATTCTAAGTTCTGTATTTGCCAATTACAAGTTCAGATCTTCAAGTTATAATTTGCACCAATAATTTGTATTTAACAATTCGAAGTTCTGTATGTGACTATTGCAAGTTCAGATCTTCAAGTTATAATTTGCAATCATAATTTGAAGTTATGAATTCTAAGTTCTGTATTTGACAATTACAAGTTCAGATCTTCTAATTATTATTTACAATCATAATTAGAAGTTATGAATTCTAAGTGCTGTATTTGACAATTACAAGTTCAGATCTTCAAGTTATAATTTGCAATCATAATTTGAAGTTATGAATTCTAAGTGCTGTATTTGACAATTACAAGTTCAGATCTTCAAGTTATAATTTGCACTAATAATTTGTGTTTAACAATTTGAAGTTCTGTATTTGACTATTACACGTTCAGATCTTCAAATTATTAATTACAATCTTAGTTTGAAATTAACAATTCGAAGTTCTGTATTTGACTATTACAAGTTCAGATCTTCTAATTATTATTTACAATCATAATTTGAAGTTATGAATTCTAAGTTCTGTATTTGACAATTACAAGTTCAGAACTTCAAGTTATAATTTGCAATCATAATTTGAAGTTATGAATTCTAAGTGCTGTATTTGACAATTACAAGTTCAGATCTTCAAGTTATAATTTGCACTAATAATATGTGTTTAACAATTCGAAGTTCTGTATTTGCTATTACAAGTTCAGATCTTCAAATTATTAATTACAATCTTAGTTTGAAATTAACATTTCGAAGTTCTGTATTTACCTATTACAAGTTCAGATCTACAAGTTATAATTTGCAATTATAATTATAAGCTATCAATTCTAAGTTCTGTATTTGACAATTACAAGTTCAGATCTTCAAGTTATAATTTGCACTAATAATTTGTATTCAACAATTCGAAGTTCTGTATTTGACTATTACAAGTTCAGATCTTCAAATTATTATTTACAATCTTAGTTTGAAATTAACAATTCGAAGTTCTGTATTTGACTATTACAAGTTCAGATCTTCTAATTATTATTTACAATCATAATTTGAAGTTATGAATTCTAAGTTCTGTATTTGACAATTACAAGTTCAGAACTTCAAGTTATAATTTGCAATCATAATTTGAAGTTATGAATTCTAAGTGCTGTATTTGACAATTACAAGTTCAGATCTTCAAGTTATAATTTGCACTAATAATTTGTGTTTAACAATTCGAAGTTCTGTATTTGACTATTACAAGTTCAGATCTTCAAATTATTAATTACAATCTTAGTTTGAAATTAACTATTCGAAGTTCTGTATTTACCTATTACAAGTTCAGATCTTCAACTTATAATTAGCAATTATAATTATAAGCTATGAATTTTAAGTTCTCTATTAGACAATTACAAGTTCAGATCTTCAAGTTATAATTTGCACTAATAATTTGTATTTAACAATTCGAAGTTCTGTATTTGACAATTACAAGTTCAGATCTTCAAGTTATAATTTGCACTAATAATTTGTATTTAACAATTCGAAATTCTGTATTTGACTATTACAAGTTCAGATCTTCAAATTATTATTTACAATCTTAGTTTGAAATTAACAATTCGAGTTCTGTATTTACCTATTACAAATTCAGATCTTCAAGTTATAATTTGCAATTATAATTATAAGCTATCAATTTTAAGTTCTGTATTTGACTATTAGAAGTTCAGATCTTCAAGTTATAATTTGCAATCATACTTTGAATTTTACAATTCTAAGTTCTGTATTTGACTATTACAAGTTCAGATCTTCAAGTTATAATTAGCAATCATAATTTGAAGTTATGAATTCTAAGTTCTGTATTTGACAATTACAAGTTCAGATCTTCAAGTTATAATTTGCACTAATAATTTGTATTTAACAATTCGAAGTTCTGTATTTGACTATTACAAGTTCAGATCTTCTAATTATGATTTACAATAATAATTTGTAGTTATGAGTTCTAAGTTCTGTATTTGACAATTACAAGTTCAGATCTTCTAGTTATAATTTGCAATCATAATTTGAAGTTATGAATTCTAAGTTCTGTATTTGACAATTACAAGTTCAAATCTTCAAGTTATAATTTGCACTAATAATTTGTATTTAACAATTCTAAGTTCTGTTTTTGACTATTACAAGTTCAGATCTTCTAATTATTATTTACAATCATAATTTGACGTTATGAGTTCTAAGTTCTGTATTTGACAATTACAAGTTCAGATCTTCCACTTATAATTGGCAATCATAATTTGAAGTTATGAATTCTAAGTGCTGTATTTGACATTAACAAGTTCAGATCTTCAAGTTATAATTTGCACTAATAATTTGTATTTAACAATTCGGAGTTCTGTAATTGACAATTACAAGTTCAGATCTTCAAATGATTAATTACAATCTTAGTTTGAAATTAACAATTAGAAGTTGTATATTTGACTATTACAAGTTCAGATCTTCGAATTATTATTTACAATCTTAGTTTGAAATTAACAATTCCAAGTTCTGTATTTACCTATTACAAGTTCAGATCTTCCAGTTATAATTTGCAATCATAATTTGAAGTTATGAATTCTAAATGCTGTATTTGACAATTACAAGTTCAGATCTTCAAGTTATAATTTGCACTAATAATTTGTATTTAACAATTCGAAGTTCTGTATTTGACTATTACAAGTTCAGATATTCAAATTATTAATTACAATTTTAGTTGAAATTTAACAATTCGAAGTTCTGTATTTACCAATTACTAGTTCAGATCTTCAACTTATAATTTGCAATTATAATTATAAGCTAACAATTTTAAGTTCTGTATTTGACAATTACAAGTTCAGATCTTCAAGTTATAATTTGCACTAATAATTTGTATTTAACAATTCGAAGTTCTGTATTTGACTATTACAAGTTCAGATCTTCAAATTATTAATTACTATCTTAGTTTGAAATTAACAATTCGAAGTTCTGTATTT
Source organism: Cantharis lateralis (assembly GCA_963170105.1). Classification (NCBI taxonomy): domain Eukaryota; kingdom Metazoa; phylum Arthropoda; class Insecta; order Coleoptera; family Cantharidae; genus Cantharis; species Cantharis lateralis. The sequence continues at coordinate 23,502,949 of OY720628.1, forward strand.
ACCTATTACAAGTTCAGATCTTCAACTTATAATTTGCAATTATAATTATAAGCTATCAATTTTAAGTTCTGTGTTTGACAATTACAAGTTCAGATCTTCAAGTTATAAATTTGCACTAATAATTTGTATTTAACAATTCGAAGTTCTGTATTTAACTATTACAAGTTCAGATCTTCAAATTATTATTTACAATCTTAGTTTGAAATTAACAATTCGAAGTTCTGTATTTACCTATTACAAATTCAGATCTTCAAGTTATAATTTGCAATTATAATTTTAAGCTATCAATTTTAAGTTCTGTATTTGACTATTACAAGTTCAGATCTTCAAGTTATAATTTGCAATCATAATTTGAATTTTACAATTCTAAGTTCTGTATTTGACTACTACAAGTTCAGATCTACAAGTTATAATTTGCAATCATAATTTGAAGTTATGAATAATAAGTTCAGTATTTGACAATGACAAGTTCAGATCTTCAAGTTATAATTTGCACTATTAATTTGTATTTAACAATTCGAAGTTCTGTATTTGACTATTACAAGTTCAAATCTTCTAATTATTATTTACAATCATAATTTGAAGTTATGAGTTCTAAGTTCTGTATTTGACAATTACAAGTTCAGATCTTCCAGTTATAATTTTCAATCATAATTTGTATTTAACAATTCTAAGTGCTGTATTTGACAATTACAAGTTCAGATCTTTAAGTTATAATTTACACTAATAATTTGTATTTAACAATTCGCAGATCTGTATTTGACTATTATAAGTTCAGATCTTCAAATTATTAATTACAATCTTAGTTTGAAATTAACAATTAGAAGTTCTGTATTTACCTATTACAAGTTCAGATCTTCAAGTTTTAATTTGCAATTATAATTATAAGCTATCAATTTTAAGTTCCATATTTGACAATTACAAGTTCAGATCTTCAAGTCAAAATTTGAAATAATAATTAGTATTCTACAAATCTAAGTTCTGTAATTCACTATTACAAGTTCAGATCTTCAAGTTATAATTTGCAATTATAATTATAAGCTATTAATTCTAAGTTCTGTATTTGCCAATTACAAGTTCAGATCTTCAAGTTATAATTTGCACTAATAATTTGTATTTAACAATTCGGAGTTCTGTATTTGACAATTACAAGTTCAGATCTTCAAATGATTAATTACAATCTTAGTTTGAAATTAACAATTAGAAGTTCTATATTTGACTATTACAAGTTCAGATCTTCGAATTATTATTTACAATCTTAGTTTGAAATTGACAATTCCAAGTTCTGCATTTACCTATTACAAGTTCAGATCTTCAAGTTATAATTTGCAATTATAATTATAAGCTATCAATTCTAAGTTCTGTATTTGACAATTACAAGTTCAGATCTTCCAGTTATAATTTCCAATCATAATTTGAAGTTATGAATTCTAAGTGCTGTATTTGACAATTACTAGTTCAGATCTTCAAGTTATAATTTGCACTAATAATTTGTATTTAACAATTCGAAGTTCTGTATTTGACTATTACAAGTTCAGATCTTCAAATTATTAATTACAATTTTAGTTTGAATTTAACAATTGGAAGTTCTGTATTTACCAATTACTAGTTCAGATCTTCAACTTATAATTTGCAATTATAATTATAAGCTATCAATTTTAAGTTCTGTATTTGACAATTACAAGTTCAGATCTTCAAGTTATAATTTGCACTAATAATTTGTATTTAACAATTCGAAGTTCTGTATTTAACTATTACAAGTTAAGATCTTCAAATTATTATTTACAATCTTAGTTTGAAATTAACAATTCGAAGTTCTGTATTTACCTATTACAAATTCAGATCTTCAAGTTATAATTTGCAATTATAATTTGAATTTTACAATTCTAAGTTCTGTATTTGACTATTACAAGTTCAGATCTTCAAGTTATAATTAGCAATCATAATTTGAAGTTATGAATAATAAGTTCTGTATTTGAGAATGACAAGTTCAGATCTTCAAGTTATAATTTGCACTAATAATTTGTATTTAACAATTCGAAGTTCTGTATTTGACTATTACAAGTTCAGATCTTCTAATTATTATTTACAATCATAATTTGAAGTTATTAGTTCTAAGTTCTGTATTTGACAATTACAAGTTCAGATCTTTAAGTTATAATTTGCACTAATAATTTGTATTTAACAATTCGCAGATCTGTATTTGACTATTACAAGTTCAGATCTTCAAATTATTAATTACAATCTTAGTTTGAAATTAACAATTAGAAGTTCTGTATTTACCTATTACAAGTTCAGATCTTCAAGTTATAATTTGCAATTATAATTATAAGCTATCAATTTTAAGTTCCGTATTTGACAATTACAAGTTCAGATCTTCAAGTCATAATTTGAAATAATAATTAGTTTTCTACAAATCTAAGTTCTGTAATTCACTATTACAAGTTCAGATCTTCAAGTTATAATTTGCAATTATAATTATAAGCTATTAATTCTAAGTTCTGTATTTCCAATTACAAGTTCAGATCTTCACGTTATAATTTGCACTAATAATTTGTATTTAACAATTCGAAGTTCTGTATGTGACTATTGCAAGTTCAGATCTTCAAGTTATAATTTGCAATCATAATTTGAAGTTATGAATTCTAAGTTCTGTATTTGACAATTACAAGTTCAGATCTTCTAATTATTATTTACAATCATAATTAGAAGTTATGAATTCTAAGTTCTGTATTAGACAATTACATGTTCAGAACTTCAAGTTATAATTTGCAATCATAATTTGAAGTTATGAATTCTAAGTGCTGTATTTGACAATTACAAGTTCAGATCTTCAAGTTATAATTTGCACTAATAATTTGTGTTTAACAATTCGAAGTTCTGTATTTGACTATTACAAGTTCAGATCTTCAAATTATTAATTACAATCTTAGTTTGAAATTAACAATTCGAAGTTCTGTATTTGACTATTACAAGTTCAGATCTTCTAATTATTATTTACAATCATAATTTGAAGTTATGAATTCTAAGTTCTGTATTTGACAATTACAAGTTCAGAACTTCAAGTTATAATTTGCAATCATAATTTGAAGTTATGAATTCTAAGTGCTGTATTTGACAATTACAAGATCAGATCTTCAAGTTATAATTTGCACTAATAATATGTGTTTAACAATTCGAAGTTCTGTATTTGACTATTACAAGTTCAGATCTTCAAATTATTAATTACAATCTTAGTTTGAAATTTACATTTCGAAGTTCTGTATTTACCTATTACAAGTTCAGATCTTCAAGTTATAATTTGCAATTATAATTATAAGCTATCAATTCTAAGTTCTGTATTTGACAATTACAAGTTCAGATCTTCAAGTTATAATTTGCACTAATAATTTGTGTTTAACAATTCGAAGTTCTGTATTTGACTATTACAAGTTCAGATCTTCAAATTATTAATTACAATCTTAGTTTGAAATTAACAATTCGAAGTTCTGTATTTGACTATTACAAGTTCAGATCTTCTAATTATTATTTACAATCATAATTTGAAGTTATGAATTCTAAGTTCTGTATTTGACAATTACAAGTTCAGAACTTCAAGTTATAATTTGCAATCATAATTTGAAGTTATGAATTCTAAGTGCTGTATTTGACAATTACAAGTTCAGATCTTCAAGTTATAATTTGCACTAATAATATGTGTTTAACAATTCGAAGTTCTGTATTTGACTATTACAAGTTCAGATCTTCAAATTATTAATTACCATCTTAGTTTGAAATTAACATTTCGAAGTTCCGTATTTACCTATTACAAGTTCAGATCTACAAGTTATAATTTGCAATTATAATTATAAGCTATCAATTCTAAGTTCTGTATTTGACAATTACAAGTTCAGATCTTCAAGTTATAATTTGCACTAATAATTTGTATTCAACAATTCGAAGTTCTGTATTTGACTATTTCAAGTTCAGATCTTCAAATTATTATTTACAATCTTAGTTTGAAATTAACAATTCGAAGTTCTGTATTTGACTATTACAAGTTCAGATCTTCTAATTATTATTTACAATCATAATTTGAAGTTATGAATTCTAAGTTCTGTATTTGACAATTACAAGTTCAGAACTTCAAGTTATAATTTGCAATCATAATTTGAAGTTATGAATTCTAAGTGCTGTATTTGACAATTACAAGTTCAGATCTTCAAGTTATAATTAGCAATCATAATTTGAAGTTATGAATTCTAAGTTCTGTATTTGACAATTACAAGTTCAGATCTTCAAGTTATAATTTGCACTAATAATTTGTATTTAACAATTCGAAGTTCTGTATTTGACTATTACAAGTTCAGATCTTCTAATTATTATTTACAATAATAATTTGAAGTTATGAGTTCTAAGTTCTGTATTTGACAATTACAAGTTCAGATCTTCTAGTTATAATTTGCAATCATAATTTGAAGTTATGAATTCTAAGTTCTGTATTTGACAATTACAAGTTCAAATCTTCAAGTTATAATTTGCACTAATAATTTGTATTTAACAATTCTAAGTTCTGTTTTTGACTATTACAAGTTCAGATCTTCTAATTATTATTTACAATCATAATTTGACGTTATGAGTTCTAAGTTCTGTATTTGACAATTACAAGTTCAGATCTTCAAGTTATAATTTGCAATTATAATTATAAGCTATTAATTCTAAGTTCTGTATTTGCCAATTACAAGTTCAGATCTTCAAGTTATAATTTGCACTAATAATTTGTATTTAACAATTCGGAGTTCTGTATTTGACAATTACAAGTTCAGATCTTCAAATGATTAATTACAATCTTAGTTTGAAATTAACAATTAGAAGTTCTATATTTGACTATTACAAGTTCAGATCTTCGAATTATTATTTACAATCTTAGTTTGAAATTGACAATTCCAAGTTCTGCATTTACCTATTACAAGTTCAGATCTTCAAGTTATAATTTGCAATTATAATTATAAGCTATCAATTCTAAGTTCTGTATTTGACAATTACAAGTTCAGATCTTCCAGTTATAATTTGCAATCATAATTTGAAGTTATGAATTCTAAGTGCTGTATTTGACAATTACAAGTTCAGATCTTCAAGTTATAATTTGCACTAATAATTTGTATTTAACAATTCGAAGTTCTGTATTTGACTATTACAAGTTCAGATCTTCAAATTATTAATTACAATTTTAGTTTGAATTTAACAATTGGAAGTTCTGTATTTACCAATTACTAGTTCAGATCTTCAACTTATAATTTGCAATTATAATTATAAGCTATCAATTTTAAGTTCTGTATTTGACAATTACAAGTTCAGATCTTCAAGTTATAATTTGCACTAATAATTTGTATTTAACAATTCGAAGTTCTGTATTTACCTATTACAAATTCAGATCTTTAAGTTATAATTTGCAATTATAATTCGAATTTTACAATTCTAAGTTCTGTATTTGACTATTACAAGTTCAGATCTTCAAGTTATAATTAGCAATCATAATTTGAAGTTATGAATAATAAGTTCTGTATTTGAGAATGACAAGTTCAGATCTTCAAGTTATAATTTGCACTAATAATTTGTATTTAACAATTCGAAGTTCTGTATTTGACTATTACAAGTTCAGATCTTCTAATTATAATTTACAATCATAATTTGAAGTTATGAGTTCTAAGTTCTGTATTTGACAATTACAAGTTCAGATCTTTAAGTTATAATTTGCACTAATAATTTGTATTTAACAATTCGCAGATCTGTATTTGACTATTACAAGTTCAGATCTTCAAATTATTAATTACAATCTTAGTTTGAAATTAACAATTAGAAGTTCTGTATTTACCTATTACAAGTTCAGATCTTCAAGTTATAATTTGCAATTATAATTATAAGCTATCAATTTTAAGTTCCGTATTTGACAATTACAAGTTCAGATCTTCAAGTCATAATTTGAAATAATAATTAGTTTTCTACTAATCTAAGTTCTGTAATTCACTATTACAAGTTCAGATCTACAAGTTATAATTTGCAATTATAATTATAAGCTATTAATTCTAAGTTCTGTATTTGCCAATTACAAGTTCAGATCTTCACGTTATAATTTGCACTAATAATTTGTATTTAACAATTCGAAGTTCTGTATGTGACTATTGCAAGTTCAGATCTTCAAGTTATAATTTGCAATCATAATTTGAAGTTATGAATTCTAAGTTCTGTATTTGACAATTACAAGTTCAGATCTTCTAATTATTATTTACAATCATAATTAGAAGTTATGAATTCTAAGTTCTGTATTAGACAATTACATGTTCAGAACTTCAAGTTATAATTTGCAATCATAATTTGAAGTTATGAATTCTAAGTGCTGTATTTGACAATTACAAGTTCAGATCTTCAAGTTATAATTTGCACTAATAATTTGTGTTTAACAATTCGAAGTTCTGTATTTGACTATTACAAGTTCAGATCTTCAAATTATTAATTACAATCTTAGTTTGAAATTAACAATTCGAAGTTCTGTATTTGCCTATTACAAGTTCAGATCTTCTAATTATTATTTACAATCATAATTTGATGTTATGAATTCTAAGTTCTGTATTTGACAATTACAAGTTCAGAACTTCAAGTTATAATTAGCAATCATAATTTGAAGTTATGAATTCTAAGTGCTGTATTTGACAATTACAAGTTCAGATCTTCAAGTTATAATTTGCACTAATAATTTGTATTGAACAATTCGAAGTTCTGTATTTAACTATTACAAGTTAAGATCTTCAAATTATTATTTACAATCTTAGTTTGAAATTAACAATTCGAAGTTCTGTATTTACCTATTACAAATTCAGATCTTCAAGTTATAATTTGCAATTATAATTTGAATTTTACAATTCTAAGTTCTGTATTTGACTATTACAAGTTCAGATCTTCAAGTTATAATTAGCAATCATAATTTGAAGTTATGAATAATAAGTTCTGTATTTGAGAATGACAAGTTCAGATCTTCAAGTTATAATTTGCACTAATAATTTGTATTTAACAATTCGAAGTTCTGTATTTGACTATTACAAGTTCAGATCTTCTAATTATTATTTACAATCATAATTTGAAGTTATGAGTTCTAAGTTCTGTATTTGACAATTACAAGTTCAGATCTTTAAGTTATAATTTGCACTAATAATTTGTATTTAACAATTCGCAGAACTGTATTTGACTATTACAAGTTCAGATCTTCAAATTATTAATTACAATCTTAGTTTGAAATTAACAATTTGAAGTTCTGTATTTACCTATTACAAGTTCAGATCTTCAAGTTATAATTTGCACTAATAATTTGTATTTAACAATTCGAAGTTCTGTATTTAACTATTACAAGTTAAGATCTTCAAATTATTATTTACAATCTTAGTTTGAAATTAACAATTCGAAGTTCTGTATTTACCTATTACAAATTCAGATCTTCAAGTTATAATTTGCAATTATAATTTGAATTTTACAATTCTAAGTTCTGTATTTGACTATTACAAGTTCAGATCTTCAAATTATTAATTACAATCTTAGTTTGAAATTAACATTTCGAAGTTCTGTATTTACCTATTACAAGTTCAGATCTACAAGTTATAATTTGCAATTATAATTATAAGCTATCAATTCTAAGTTCTGTATTTGACAATTACAAGTTCAGATCTTCAAGTTATAATTTGCACTAATAATTTGAATTTTACAATTCTAAGTTCTGTATTTGACTATTACAAGTTCAGATCTTCAAATTATTAATTACAATCTTAGTTTGAAATTAACAATTCGAAGTTCTGTATTTGACTATTACAAGTTCAGATCTTCTAATTATTATTTACAATCATAATTTGAAGTTATGAATTCTAAGTTCTGTATTTGACAATTACAAGTTCAGAACTTCAAGTTATAATTTGCAATCATAATTTGAAGTTATGAATTCCAAGTGCTGTATTTGACAATTACAAGTTCAGATCTTCAAGTTATAATTTGCACTAATAATTTGTGTTTAACAATTCGAAGTTCTGTATTTGACTATTACAAGTTCAGATCTTCAAATTATTAATTACAATCTTAGTTTGAAATTAACTATTCGAAGTTCTGTATTTACCTATTACAAGTTCAGATCTTCAACTTATAATTAGCAATTATAATTATAAGCTATGAATTTTAAGTTCTCTATTAGACAATTACAAGTTCAGATCTTCAAGTTATAATTTGCACTAATAATTTGTATTTAACAATTCGAAGTTCTGTATTTGACAATTACAAGTTCAGATCTTCAAGTTATAATTTGCACTAATAATTTGTATTTAACAATTCGAAATTCATTATTTGACTATTACAAGTTCAGATCTTCAAATTATTATTTACAATCTTAGTTTGAAATTAACAATTCGAGTTCTGTATTTACCTATTACAAATTCAGATCTTCAAGTTATAATTTGCAATTATAATTATAAGCTATCAATTTTAAGTTCTGTATTTGACTATTAGAAGTTCAGATCTTCAAGTTATAATTTGCAATCATACTTTGAATTTTACAATTCTAAGTTCTGTATTTGACTATTACAAGTTCAGATCTTCAAGTTATAATTAGCAATCATAATTTGAAGTTATGAATTCTAAGTTCTGTATTTGACAATTACAAGTTCAGATCTTCAAGTTATAATTTGCACTAATAATTTGTATTTAACAATTCGAAGTTCTGTATTTGACTATTACAAGTTCAGATCTTCTAATTATTATTTACAATAATAATTTGTAGTTATGAGTTCTAAGTTCTGTATTTGACAATTACAAGTTCAGATCTTCTAGTTATAATTTGCAATCATAATTTGAAGTTATGAATTCTAAGTTCTGTATTTGACAATTACAAGTTCAAATCTTCAAGTTATAATTTGCACTAATAATTTGTATTTAACAATTCTAAGTTCTGTTTTTGACTATTACAAGTTCAGATCTTCTAATTATTATTTACAATCATAATTTGACGTTATGAGTTCTAAGTTCTGTATTTGACAATTACAAGTTCAGATCTTCCACTTATAATTGGCAATCATAATTTGAAGTTATGAATTCTAAGTGCTGTATTTGACATTAACAAGTTCAGATCTTCAAGTTATAATTTGCACTAATAATTTGTATTTAACAATTCGGAGTTCTGTATTTGACAATTACAAGTTCAGATCTTCAAATGATTAATTAGAATCTTAGTTTGAAATTAACAATTAGAAGTTGTATATTTGACTATTACAAGTTCAGATCTTCGAATTATTATTTACAATCTTAGTTTGAAATTAACAATTCCAAGTTCTGTATTTACCTATTACAAGTTCAGATATTCCAGTTATAATTTGCAATCATAATTTGAAGTTATGAATTCTAAATGCTGTATTTGACAATTACAAGTTCAGATCTTCAAGTTATAATTTGCACTAATAATTTGTATTTAACAATTCGAAGTTCTGTATTTGACTATTACAAGTTCAGATATTCAAATTATTAATTACAATTTTAGTTTGAATTTAACAATTCGAAGTTCTGTATTTACCAATTACTAGTTCAGATCTTCAACTTATAATTTGCAATTATAATTATAAGCTAACAATTTTAAGTTCTGTATTTGACAATTACAAGTTCAGATCTTCAAGTTATAATTTGCACTAATAATTTGTATTTAACAATTCGAAGTTCTGTATTTGACTATTACAAGTTCAGATCTTCAAATTATTAATTACTATCTTAGTTTGAAATTAACAATTCGAAGTTCTGTATTTACCTATTACAAGTTCAGATCTTCAACTTATAATTTGCAATTATAATTATAAGCTATCAATTTTAAGTTCTGTGTTTGACAATTACAAGTTCAGATCTTCAAGTTATAAATTTGCACTAATAATTTGTATTTAACAATTCGAAGTTCTGTATTTAACTATTACAAGTTCAGATCTTCAAATTATTATTTACAATCTTAGTTTGAAATTAACAATTCGAAGTTCTGTATTTACCTATTACAAATTCAGATCTTCAAGTTATAATTTGCAATTATAATTATAAGCTATCAATTTTAAGTTCTGTATTTGACTATTACAAGTTCAGATCTTCAAGTTATAATTTGCAATCATAATTTGAATTTTACAATTCTAAGTTCTGTATTTGACTATTACAAGTTCAGATCTACAAGTTATAATTTGCAATCATAATTTGAAGTTATGAATAATAAGTTCAGTATTTGACAATGACAAGTTCAGATCTTCAAGTTATAATTTGCACTAATAATTTGTATTTAACAATTCGAAGTTCTGTATTTGACTATTACAAGTTCAAATCTTCTAATTATTATTTACAATCATAATTTGAAGTTATGAGTTCTAAGTTCTGTATTTGACAATTACAAGTTCAGATCTTCCAGTTATAATTTTCAATCATAATTTGTATTTAACAATTCTAAGTGCTGTATTTGACAATTACAAGTTCAGATCTTTAAGTTATAATTTGCACTAATAATTTGTATTTAACAATTCGCAGATCTGTATTTGACTATTACAAGTTCAGATCTTCTAATTATTATTTACAATCATAATTTGACGTTATGAGTTCTAAGTTCTGTATTTGACAATTACAAGTTCAGATCTTCCACTTATAATTTGCAATCATAATTTGAAGTTATGAATTCTAAGTGCTGTATTTGACATTAACAAGTTCAGATCTTCAAGTTATAATTTGCACTAATAATTTGTATTTAACAATTCGGAGTTCTGTATTTGACAATTACAAGTTCCGATCTTCAAATGATTAATTACAATCTTAGTTTGAAATTAACAATTAGAAGTTGTATATTTGACTATTACAAGTTCAGATCTTCGAATGATTATTTACAATCTTAGTTTGAAATTAACAATTCCAAGTTCTGTATTTACCTATTACAAGTTCAGATCTTCCAGTTATAATTTGCACTAATAATTTGTATTTAACAATTCGAAGTTCTGTATTTGACTATTACAAGTTCAGATCTTCAAATTATTAATTACTATCTTAGTTTGAAATTAACAATTCGAAGTTCTGTATTTACCTATTACAAGTTCAGATCTTCAACTTATAATTTGCAATTATAATTATAAGCTATCAATTTTAAGTTCTGTGTTTGACAATTACAAGTTCAGATCTTCAAGTTATAAATTTGCACTAATAATTTGTATTTAACAATTCGAAGTTCTGTATTTAACTATTACAAGTTCAGATCTTCAAATTATTATTTACAATCTTAGTTTGAAATTAACAATTCGAAGTTCTGTATTTACCTATTACAAATTCAGATCTTCAAATTATAATTTGCAATTATAATTATAAGCTATCAATTTTAAGTTCTGTATTTGACTATTACAAGTTCAGATCTTCAAGTTATAATTTGCAATCATAATTTGAATTTTACAATTCTAAGTTCTGTATTTGACTATTACAAGTTCAGATCTACAAGTTATAATTTGCAATCATAATTTGAAGTTATGAATAATAAGTTCAGTATTTGACAATGACAAGTTCAGATCTTCAAGTTATAATTTGCACTAATAATTTGTATTTAACAATTCGAAGTTCTGTATTTGACTATTACAAGTTCAAATCTTCTAATTATTATTTACAATCATAATTTGAAGTTATGAGTTCTAAGTTCTGTATTTGACAATTACAAGTTCAGATCTTCCAGTTATAATTTTCAATCATAATTTGTATTTAACAATTCTAAGTGCTGTATTTGACAATTACAAGTTCAGATCTTTAAGTTATAATTTGCACTAATAATTTGTATTTAACAATTCGCAGATCTGTATTTGACTATTACAAGTTCAGATCTTCAAATTATTAATTACAATCTTAGTTTGAAATTAACAATTAGAAGTTCTGTATTTACCTATTACAAGTTCAGATTTTCAAGTTATAATTTGCAATTATAATTATAAGCTATCAATTTTAAGTTCCATATTTGACAATTACAAGTTCAGATCTTCAAGTCAAAATTTGAAATAATAATTAGTATTCTACAAATCTAAGTTCTGTAATTCACTATTACAAGTTCAGATCTTCAAGTTATAATTTGCAATTATAATTATAAGCTATTAATTCTAAGTTCTGTATTTGCCAATTACAAGTTCAGATCTTCAAGTTATAATTTGCACTAATAATTTGTATTTAACAATTCGGAGTTCTGTATTTGACAATTACAAGTTCAGATCTTCAAGTTATAATTTGCACTAATAATTTGTGTTTAACAATTCGAAGTTCTGTATTTGACTATTACAAGTACAGATCTTCAAATTATTAATTACAATCTTAGTTTGAAATTAACAATTCGAAGTTCTGTATTTGACTATTACAAGTTCAGATCTTCTAATTATTATTTACAATCATAATTTGAAGTTATGAATTCTAAGTTCTGTATTTGACAATTACAAGTTCAGAACTTCAAGTTATAATTTGCAATCATAATTTGAAGTTATGAATTCTAAGTGCTGTATTTGACAATTACAAGTTCAGATCTTCAAGTTATAATTTGCACTAATAATTTGTGTTTAACAATTCGAAGTTCTGTATTTGACTATTACAAGTTCAGATCTTCAAATTATTAATTACAATCTTAGTTTGAAATTAACATTTCGAAGTTCTGTATTTACCTATTACAAGTTCAGATCTTCAAGTTATAATTTGCACTAATAATTTGTATTTAACAATTCGAAGTTCTGTATTTGACTATTACAAGTTCAGATCTTCAAATTATTAATTACAATCTTAGTTTGAAATTAACAATTCGAAGTTCTGTATTTGACTATTACAAGTTCAGATCTTCAAATTATTAATTACAATTTTAGTTTGAATTTAACAATTCGAAGTTCTGTATTTACCAATTACAAGTTCAGTTCTTCAACTTATAATTTGCAATTATAATTGTAAGCTATCAATTTTAAGTTCTGTATTTGACAATTACAAGTTCAGATCTTCAAGTTATAATTTGCACTAATAATTTGTATTTAACAATTCGAAGTTCTGTATTTGACTATTACAAGTTCAGATCTTCAAATTATTAATTACAATCTTAGTTTGAAATTAACAATTAGAAGTTCTGTATTTACCTATTACAAGTTCAGATCTTCAAGTTATAATTTGCAATTATAATTATAAGCTATCAATTTTAAGTTCCATATTTGACAACTACAAGTTCAGATCTTCAAGTCAAAATTTGAAATAATAATTAGTATTCTACAAATCTAAGTTCTGTAATTCACTATTACAAGTTCAGATCTTCAAGTTATAATTTGCAATTATAATTATAAGCTATTAATTCTAAGTTCTGTATTTGCCAATTACAAGTTCAGATCTTCAAGTTATAATTTGCACTAATAATTTGTATTTAACAATTCGGAGTTCTGTATTTGACAATTACAAGTTCAGATCTTCAAGTTATAATTTGCACTAATAATTTGTATTTAACAATTCTAAGTTCTGTTTTTGACTATTACAAGTTCAGATTTTCTAATTATTATTTACAATCATAATTTGACGTTATGAGTTCTAAGTTCTGTATTTGACAATTACAAGTTCAGATCTTCCACTTATAATTTGCAATCATAATTTGAAGTTATGAATTCTAAGTGCTGTATTTGACATTAACAAGTTCAGATCTTCAAGTTATAATTTGCACTAATAATTTGTATTTAACAATTCGGAGTTCTGTATTTGACAATTACAAGTTCCGATCTTCAAATGATTAATTACAATCTTAGTTTGAAATTAACAATTAGAAGTTGTATATTTGACTATTACAAGTTCAGATCTTCGAATGATTATTTACAATCTTAGTTTGAAATTAACAATTCCAAGTTCTGTATTTACCTATTACAAGTTCAGATCTTCCAGTTATAATTTGCAATCATAATTTGAAGTTATGAATTCTAAGTGCTGTATTTGACAATTACAAGTTCAGATCTTCAAGTTATAATTAGCACCAATAATTTGTATTTAACAATTCGAAGTTCTGTATTTGACTATTACAAGTTCAGATATTCAAATTATTAATTACAATTTTAGTTTGAATTTAACAATTCGAAGTTCTGTATTTACCAATTACTAGTTCAGATCTTCAACTTATAATGTGCAATTATAATTATAAGCTAACAATTTTAAGTTCTGTATTTGACAATTACAAGTTCAGATCTTCAAGTTATAATTTGCACTAATAATTTGTATTTAACAATTCGAAGTTCTGTATTTGAATATTACAAGTTCAGATCTTCAAATTATTAATTACTATCTTAGTTTGAAATTAACAATTCGAAGTTCTGTATTTACCTATTACAAGTTCAGATCTTCAACTTATAATTTGCAATTATAATTATAAGCTATCAATTTTAAGTTCTGTGTTTGACAATTACAAGTTCAGATCTTCAAGTTATAAATTTGCACTAATAATTTGTATTTAACAATTCGAAGTTCTGTATTTAACTATTACAAGTTCAGATCTTCAAATTATTATTTACAATCTTAGTTTGAAATTAACAATTCGAAGTTCTGTATTTACCTATTACAAATTCAGATCTTCAAGTTATAATTTGCAATTATAATTATAAGCTATCAATTTTAAGTTCTGTATTTGACTATTACAAGTTCAGATCTTCAAGTTATAATTTGCAATCATAATTTGAATTTTACAATTCTAAGTTCTGTATTTGACTATTACAAGTTCAGATCTACAAGTTATAATTTGCAATCATAATTTGAAGTTATGAATAATAAGTTCAGTATTTGACAATGACAAGTTCAGATCTTCAAGTTATAATTTGCACTAATAATTTGTATTTAACAATTCGAAGTTCTGTATTTGACTATTACAAGTTCAAATCTTCTAATTATTATTTACAATCATAATTTGAAGTTATGAGTTCTAAGTTCTGTATTTGACAATTACAAGTTCAGATCTTCCAGTTATAATTTTCAATCATAATTTGTATTTAACAATTCTAAGTGCTGTATTTGACAATTACAAGTTCAGATCTTTAAGTTATAATTTGCACTAATAATTTGTATTTAACAATTCGCAGATCTGTATTTGACTATTACAAGTTCAGATCTTCAAATTATTAATTACAATCTTAGTTTGAAATTAACAATTAGAAGTTCTGTATTTACCTATTACAAGTTCAGATTTTCAAGTTATAATTTGCAATTATAATTATAAGCTATCAATTTTAAGTTCCATATTTGACAATTACAAGTTCAGATCTTCAAGTCAAAATTTGAAATAATAATTAGTATTCTACAAATCTAAGTTCTGTAATTCACTATTACAAGTTCAGATCTTCAAGTTATAATTTGCAATTATAATTATAAGCTATTAATTCTAAGTTCTGTATTTGCCAATTACAAGTTCAGATCTTCAAGTTATAATTTGCACTAATAATTTGTATTTAACAATTCGGAGTTCTGTATTTGACAATTACAAGTTCAGATCTTCAAGTTATAATTTGCACTAATAATTTGTGTTTAACAATTCGAAGTTCTGTATTTGACTATTACAAGTACAGATCTTCAAATTATTAATTACAATCTTAGTTTGAAATTAACAATTCGAAGTTCTGTATTTGACTATTACAAGTTCAGATCTTCTAATTATTATTTACAATCATAATTTGAAGTTATGAATTCTAAGTTCTGTATTTGACAATTACAAGTTCAGAACTTCAAGTTATAATTTGCAATCATAATTTGAAGTTATGAATTCTAAGTGCTGTATTTGACAATTACAAGTTCAGATCTTCAAGTTATAATTTGCACTAATAATTTGTGTTTAACAATTCGAAGTTCTGTATTTGACTATTACAAGTTCAGATCTTCAAATTATTAATTACAATCTTAGTTTGAAATTAACATTTCGAAGTTCTGTATTTACCTATTACAAGTTCAGATCTTCAAGTTATAATTTGCAATTATAATTATAAGCTATCAATTCTAAGTTCTGTATTTGACAATTACAAGTTCAGATCTTCAAGTTATAATTTGCACTAATAATTCGTATTCAACAATTCGAAGTTCTGTATTTGACTATTACAAGTTCAGATCTTCAAATTATTATTTACAATCTTAGTTTGAAATTAACAATTCGAAGTTCTGTACTTACCTATTACAAATTCAGATCTTCAAGTTATAATTTGCAATTATAATTTGAAGTTATGAATTCTAAGTGCTGTATTTGACAATTACAAGTTCAGATCTTCAAGTTATAATTTGCAATCATAATTTGAAGTTATGAATTCTAAGTGCTGTATTTGACAATTACATGTTCAGATCTTCAAGTTATAATTTGCACTAATAATTTGTATTTAACAATTCGAAGTTCTGTATTTGACTATTACAAGTTCAGATCTTCAAATTATTAATTACAATTTTAGTTTGAATTTAACAATTCGAAGTTCTGTATTTACCAATTACAAGTTCAGTTCTTCAACTTATAATTTGCAATTCTAATTATAAGCTATCAATTTTAAGTTCTGTATTTGACAATTACAAGTTCAGATCTTCAAGTTATAATTTGCACTAATAATTTGTATTTAACAATTCGAAGTTCTGTATTTGACTATTACAAGTTCAGATCTTCAAATTATTAATTACAATCTTAGTTTGAAATTAACAATTCGAAGTTCTGTATTTGACTATTACAAGTTCAGATCTTCAAATTATTAATTACAATTTTAGTTTGAATTTAACAATTCGAAGTTCTGTATTTACCAATTACAAGTTCAGTTCTTCAACTTATAATTTGCAATTATAATTATAAGCTATCAATTTTAAGTTCTGTATTTGACAATTACAAGTTCAGATCTTCAAGTTATAATTTGCACTAATAATTTGTATTTAACAATTCGAAGTTCTGTATTTGACCATTACAAGTTCAGATCTTCAAATTATTAATTACAATCTTAGTTTGAAATTAACAATTAGAAGTTCTGTATTTACCTATTACAAGTTCAGATCTTCAAGTTATAATTTGCAATTATAATTATAAGCTATCAATTTTAAGTTCCATATTTGACAACTACAAGTTCAGATCTTCAAGTCAAAATTTGAAATAATAATTAGTATTCTACAAATCTAAGTTCTGTAATTCACTATTACAAGTTCAGATCTTCAAGTTATAATTTGCAATTATAATTATAAGCTATTAATTCTAAGTTCTGTATTTGCCAATTACAAGTTCAGATCTTCAAGTTATAATTTGCACTAATAATTTGTATTTAACAATTCGGAGTTCTGTATTTGACAATTACAAGTTCAGATCTTCAAGTTATAATTTGCACTAATAATTTGTGTTTAACAATTCGAAGTTCTGTATTTGACTATTACAAGTTCAGATCTTCAAGTTATTAATTACAATCTTAGTTTGAAATTAACAATTCGAAGTTCTGTATTTGACTATTACAAGTTCAGATCTTCTAATTATTATTTACAATCATAATTTGAAGTTATGAATTCTAAGTTCTGTATTTGACAATTACAAGTTCAGAACTTCAAGTTATAATTTGCAATCATAATTTGAAGTTATGAATTCTAAGTGCTGTATTTGACAATTACAAGTTCAGATCTTCAAGTTATAATTTGCACTAATAATTTGTGTTTAACAATTCGAAGTTCTGTATTTGACTATTACAAGTTCAGATCTTCAAATTATTAATTACAATTTTAGTTTGAATTTAACAATTCGAAGTTCTGTATTTACCAATTACAAGTTCAGTTCTTCAACTTATAATTTGCAATTATAGTTATAAGCTATCAATTCTAAGTTCTGTATTTGACAATTACAAGTTCAGATCTTCAAGTTATAATTTGCACTAATAATTTGTATTCAACAATTCGAAGTTCTGTATTTGACTATTACAAGTTCAGATCTTCAAATTATTATTTACAATCTTAGTTTGAAATTAACAATTCGAAGTTCTGTACTTACCTATTACAAATTCAGATCTTCAAGTTATAATTTGCAATTATAATTTGAAGTTATGAATTCTAAGTGCTGTATTTGACAATTACAAGTTCAGATCTTCAAGTTATAATTTGCAATCATAATTTGAAGTTATGAATTCTAAGTGCTGTATTTGACAATTACAAGTTCAGATCTTCAAGTTATAATTTGCACTAATAATTTGTATTTAACAATTCGAAGTTCTGTATTTGACTATTACAAGTTCAGATCTTCAAATTATTAATTACAATTTTAGTTTGAATTTAACAATTCGAAGTTCTGTATTTACCAATTACAAGTTCAGTTCTTCAACTTATAATTTGCAATTCTAATTATAAGCTATCAATTTTAAGTTCTGTATTTGACAATTACAAGTTCAGATCTTCAAGTTATAATTTGCACTAATAATTTGTATTTAACAATTCGAAGTTCTGTATTTGACTATTACAAGTTCAGATCTTCAAATTATTAATTACAATCTTAGTTTGAAATTAACAATTCGAAGTTCTGTATTTGACTATTACAAGTTCAGATCTTCAAATTATTAATTACAATTTTAGTTTGAATTTAACAATTCGAAGTTCTGTATTTACCAATTACAAGTTCAGTTCTTCAACTTATAATTTGCAATTATAATTATAAGCTATCAATTTTAAGTTCTGTATTTGACAATTACAAGTTCAGATCTTCAAGTTATAATTTGCACTAATAATTTGTATTTAACAATTCGAAGTTCTGTATTTGACTATTACAAGTTCAGATCATCAAATTTTTAATTACAATCTTAGTTTAAAATTAACAATTCGAAGTTCTGTATTTACCTATTACAAGTTCAGATCTTCAACTTATAATTTGCAATTATAATTATAAGCTATCAATTTTAAGTTCTGTATTTGACAATTACAAGTTCAGATCTTCAAGTTATAATTTGCACTCATAATTTGTATTTAACAATTCGAAGTTCTCTATTTAACTATTACAAGTTCAGATCTTCAAATTATTATTTACAATCTTAGTTTGAAATTAACAATTCGAAGTTCTGTATTTACCTATTACAAATTCAGATCTTCAAGTTATAATTTGCAATTATAATTATAAGCTATCAATTTTAAGTCCTGTATTTGACTATTACAAGTTCAGATCTTCAAGTTATAATTTGCAATCATAATTTGAATTTTACAAATCTAAGTTCTGTATTTGACTATTACAAGTTCAGATCTTCAAGTCATAATTAGCAATCATAATTTGAAGTTATGAATACTAAGTTCTGTATTTGACAATTACAAGTTCAGATCTTCAAGTTATAATTTGCACTTATAATTTGTATTTAACAATTCGAAGTTCTGTATTTGACTATTACAAGTTCAGATCATCTAATTATTATTTACAATCAAATACAGATAGTCAAATACAGAACTTCGAATTGTTAATTTCAAACTAAGATTGTAAATAATAATTTGAAGATCTGAACTTGTAATAGTCAAATACAGAACTTCGAATTGTTGAATACAAATTATTAGTGCAAATTATAACTTGAAGATCTGAACTTGTAATTGTCAAATACAGAACTTAGAATTGATAGCTTATAATTATAATTGCAAATTATAACTTGAAGATCTGAACTTGTAATAGGTAAATACAGAACTTCGAAATGTTAATTTCAAACTAAGATTGTAATTAATAATTTGAAGTTATGAATTCTAAGTGCTGTATTTGACAATTACAAGTTCAGATCTTCAAGTTGTAATTTGAACTAATAATTTGTGTTTAACAATTCGAAGTTCTGTATTTGACAATTTCAAGTTCAGATCTTCCCCTTATAATTTGCAATCATAATTTGAAGTTATGAATTCTAAGGGCTGTATTTGACAATTACAAGTTCAGATCTACAAGTTATAATTTGCACTAATAATTTGTATTTAACAATTCGGAGTTCTGTATTTGAATATTACAAGTTCAGATCTTCTAATTATTATTTACAATCTTAGTTTGAAATTAACAATTCGAAGTTCTGTAATGCACTATTACAAGTTCAGATCTTCAAGTTATAATTTGCAATCATAATTTGAAGTTATGAATTCTAAGTGCTGTATTTGACAATTACCAGTTCAGATCTTCAAGTTATAATTTGCACTAATAATTTGTATTTAACAATTCGAAGTTCTGTATTTGACTATTACAAGTTCAGATCTTCAAATTATTAATTACAATCTTAGTTTGAAATTATCAATTCGAAGTTCTGTATTTACCTATTACAAGTTCAGATCTTCAACTTATAATTTGCAATTATAATTATAAGCTATCAATTTTTAGTTCTGTATTTGACAATTACAAGTTCAGAACTTCAAGTTATAATTTGCACTAATAATTTGTATTTAACAATTCGAAGTTCTGTATTTAACTATTACAAGTTCAGATCTTCAAATTATTAGTTTGAAATTAACAATTCGAAGTTCTGTATTAACCTATTACAAATTCAGATCTTCAAGTTATAATTTGCAATTATAATTATAAGCTATCAATTTTAAGATCTGTATTTGACTATTACAAGTTCAGATCTTCAAGTTATAATTTGCAATCATAATTTGAATCTTACAATTCTAAGTTCTGTATTTGACTATTACAAGTTCAGTTCTTCAAGTTATAATTAGCAATCATAATTTGAAGTTATGATTAATAAGTTCTGTATTTGACAATTACAAGTTCAGATCTTCAAGTTATAATTTGCACTAATAAGTTGTATTTAACAATTCGAAGTTCTGTATTTGACTATTACAAGTTCAGTTCTTCTAATTATTATTTACAATCATAATTTGAAGTTATGAGTTCTAAGTTCTGTATTTGACAATTACAAGTTCAGATCTTCCAGTTATAATTTGCAATCATAATTTGTATTTAACAATTCTAAGTGCTGTATTTGACAATTTCAAGTTCAGGTCTTTAAGTTATAATGTGCACTAATAATTTGTATTTAACAATTCGCAGATCTGTATTTGAGTATTACAAGTTCAGATCTTCAAATTATTAATTACAATCTTAGTTTGAAATTAACAATTAGAAGTTCTGTATTTACCTATTACAAGTTCAGATCTTCAAGTTATAATTTGCAATTATAATTATAAGCTATCAATTTTAAGTTCCGTATTTGACAATTACAAGTTCAGATCTTCAGGTCATAATTTGAAATAATAATTAGTATTCTACAAATCTAAGTTCTGTAACTCACTATTACAAGTTCAGATCTTCAAGTTATAATTTGCAATTATAATTATAAGCTATCAATTCTAAGTTCTGTATTTGACAATTACAAGATCAGATCTTCAAGTTATAATTTGCACTAATAATTTGTATTTAACAATTCGAAGTTCTGTATTTGACTATTGCAAGTTCAGATCTTCAAGTTATAATTTGCAATCATAATTTGAAGTTATGAATTCTAAGTTCTGTATTTGACAATTACAAGTTCAGATCTTCTAATTATTATTTACAATCTTAGTTTGAAATTAACAATTCAAAGTTCTGTATTTACCTATTACAAGTTCAGATCTTCAAGTTATAATTTGCAATTATAATTATAAGCTATCAACTTTAAGTTCTGTATTTGACAATTACAAGTTCAGATCTTCAAGTTATAATTTGAAATAATAATTAGTATTTAACAAAGCTAAGTTCTGTAATTCACAATTACATGCTCAGATCTTCAAGTTATAATTTGCAATTATAATTATAAGCTATCAATTCTAAGTTCTGTATTTGATAATTACAAGTTCAGATCTTCTAGTTATAATTTGCAATTATAATTTGTATTTAACAATTCGAAGTTCTGTATTCGACTATTGCAAGTGCAGATCTTCAATTTATTAATTACAATCTTAGTTTGAAATTAACAATGCGAAGTTCTGTATTTACCTATCACAAGTTCAGTTCTTCAAGTTATAATTTGCAATTATAATTATAAGCTATCAATTCTAAGTTCTGTATTTGACAATTACAAGTTCAGATCTTCAAGTTATAATTTGCACTAATAATTTGAATTTAACAATTTGAAGTTCTGTATTTGACTATTACAAGTTCATATCTTCAAATTATTATTTACAATCTTGGTTTGAAATTAACAATTTGAAGTTCTGTATTTACCTATTACAAGTTCAGATCTTCTAGTTATAATTTGCAATTATAATTTGTATTTAACAATTCGAAGTTCTGTATTCGACTATTGCAAGTTCAGATCTTCAAATTATTAATTACAATCTTAGTTTGAAATTAACAATTCGAAGTTCTGTATTTACCTATTACAAGTTCAGATCTTCAACTTATAATTTGCAATTATAATTATAAGCTATCAATTTTAAGTTCTGTATTTGACAATTACAAGTTCAGATCTTCAAGTTATAATTTGCACTAATAATTAGTATTTAACAATTCGAAGTTCTGTATTTGACTATTACAAGTTCAGATCTTCAATTTATTATTTACAAACTTAGTTTGAAATTAATAATTCGAAGTTCTGTATTTACCTATTACAAATTCAGATCTTCAAGTTATAATTTGCAATTATAATTATAAGCTATCAATTTTAAGTTCTGTATTTGACTATTACAAGTTCAGATCTTCAAGTTATAATTTGCAATCATAATTTGAATTTACAAATTCTAAGTTCTGAATTTGACTATTACAAGTTCAGATCTTCAAGTTATAATTAGCAATCATAATTTGAAGTTATGAATTCTAAGTTCTGTATTTGACAATTACAAGTTCAGATCTTCAAGTTATAATTTGCACTAATAATTTGTATTTAACAATTCGTAGTTCTGTATTTGACTATTACAAGTTCAGATCTTCTAATTATTATTTACAATCATAATTTGAAGTTATGAATTCTTAGTTCTGTATTTTACAATTACAAGTTCAGATCTTCAAGTTATAATTTGCAATTATAATTTGCAGTTATGAATTCTAAGTGCTGTATTTGACAATTACAAGTTCAGATCTTCAAGTTATAATTTGCACTAATAATTTGTATTTAACAATTCGAAGTTCTGTATTTGACTATTACAAGTTCAGATCTTCAAATTATTAATTACAATCTTAGTTTGAAATTAACAATTCGAAGTTCTGTATTTACCTATTACAAGTTCAGATTTTCAACTTATAATTTGCAATTATAATTATAAGCTATCAATTTTAAGTTCTGTATTTGACAATTACAAGTTCAGATCTCCAAGTTATAATTTGCACTAATAATTTGTATTTAACAATTCGAAGTTCTGTATTTGACTATTACAAGTTCAGATCTTCAAATTATTAATTACAATCTTAGTTTGAAATTAACAATTCGAAGTTCTGTATTTACCTATTACAAGTTCAGATTTTCAACTTATAATTTGCAATTATAATTATAAGCTATCAATTTTAAGTTCTGTATTTGACAATTACAAGTTCAGATCTTCAAGTTATAATTTGCACTAATAATTTGTATTTAACAATTCTTAGTTCTGTATTTTACAATTACAAGTTCAGATCTTCGAGTTATAATTTGTAGTCATAATTTGAAGTTATGAATTCTAAGTTCTGAATTTGACTATTACAAGTTCAGATCTTCAAATTATTAATTACAATCTTAGTTTGAAATTAACAATTAGAAGTTCTGTATTTACTTATTACAAGTTCAGATCTTCAACTTATAATTTGCAATTATAATTATAAGCTATCAATTTTAAGTTCTGTATTTGACAATTACAAGTTCAGATTTTCAACTTATAATTTGCAATTATAATTATAAGCTATCAATTCTAAGTTCTGTATTTGACAATTACAAGTTCAGATCTTCCAGTTATAATTTGCAATCATAATTTGAAGTTATGAATTCTAAGGGCTGTATTTGACAATTACAAGTTCAGATCTACAAGTTATAATTTGCACTAATAATTTGTATTTAACAATTCGGAGTTCTGTATTTGAATATTACAAGTTCAGATCTTCTAATTATTATTTACAATCTTAGTTATAAATTAACAATTCGAAGTTCTGTAATGCACTATTACAAGTTCAGATCTTCAAGTTATAATTTGCAATCATAATTTGAAGTTATGAATTCTAAGTGCTGTATTTGACAATTACAAGTTCAGATCTTCAAGTTATAATTTGCACTAATAATTTGTATTTAACAATTCGAAGTTCTGTATTTGACTATTACAAGTTAAGATCTTCAAATTATTAATTACAATTTTAGTTTGAATTTAATAATTCGAAGTTCTGTATTTACCAATTACAAGTTCAGATCTTCAACTTATAATTTGAAATTATAATTATAAGCTATCAATTTTAAGTTCTGTATTTGACAATTACCAGTTCAGATCTTCAAGTTATAATTTGCACTAATAATTTGTATTTAACAATTCGAAGTTCTGTATTTGACTATTACAAGTTCAGATCTTCAAATTATTAATTACAATCTTAGTTTGAAATTAACAATTCGAAGTTCTGTATTTACCTATTACAAGTTCAGATCTTCAACTTATAATTTGCAATTATAATTATAAGCTATCAATTTTAAGTTCTGTATTTGACAATTACAAGTTCAGAACTTCAAGTTATAATTTGCACTAATAATTTGTATTTAACAATTCGAAGTTCTGTATTTAACTATTACAAGTTCAGATCTTCAAATTATTAGTTTGAAATTAACAATTCGAAGTTCTGTATTAACCTATTACAAATTCAGATCTTCAAGTTATAATTTGCAATTATAATTATAAGCTATCAATTTTAAGATCTGTATTTGACTATTACAAGTTCAGATCTTCAAGTTATAATTTGCAATCATAATTTGAATCTTACAATTCTAAGTTCTGTATTTGACTATTACAAGTTCAGTTCTTCAAGTTATAATTAGCAATCATAATTTGAAGTTATGATTAATAAGTTCTGTATTTGACAATTACAAGTTCAGATCTTCAAGTTATAATTTGCACTAATAAGTTGTATTTAACAATTCGAAGTTCTGTATTTGACTATTACAAGTTCAGATCTTCTAATTATTATTTACAATCATAATTTGAAGTTATGAGTTCTAAGTTCTGTATTTGACAATTACAAGTTCAGATCTTCCAGTTATAATTTGCAATCATAATTTGTATTTAACAATTCTAAGTGCTGTATTTGACAATTTCAAGTTCAGGTCTTTAAGTTATAATTTGCACTAATAATTTGTATTTAACAATTCGCAGATCTGTATTTGAGTATTACAAGTTCAGATCTTCAAATTATTAATTACAATCTTAGTTTGAAATTAACAATTAGAAGTTCTGTATTTACCTATTACAAGTTCAGATCTTCAAGTTATAATTTGCAATTATAATTATAAGCTATCAATTTTAAGTTCCGTATTTGACAATTACAAGTTCAGATCTTCAGGTCATAATTTGAAATAATAATTAGTATTCTACAAATCTAAGTTCTGTAACTCGCTATTACAAGTTCAGATCTTCAAGTTATAATTTGCAATTATAATTATAAGCTATCAATTCTAAGTTCTGTATTTGACAATTACAAGTTCAGATCTTCAAGTTATAATTTGCACTAATAATTTGTATTTAACAATTCGAAGTTCTGTATTTGACTATTGCAAGTTCAGATCTTCAAGTTATAATTTGCAATCATAATTTGAAGTTATGAATTCTAAGTTCTGTATTTGACAATTACAAGTTCAGATCTTCTAATTATTATTTACAATCTTAGTTTGAAATTAACAATTCAAAGTTCTGTATTTACCTATTTCAAGTTCAGATCTTCAAGTTATAATTTGCAATTATAATTATAAGCTATCAACTTTAAGTTCTGTATTTGACAATTACAAGTTCAGATCTTCAAGTTATAATTTGAAATAATAATTAGTATTTAACAAAGCTAAGTTCTGTAATTCACAATTACATGCTCAGATCTTCAAGTTATAATTTGCAATTATAATTATAAGCTATCAATTCTAAGTTCTGTATTTGATAATTACAAGTTCAGATCTTCAAGTTATAATTTGCACTAATAATTTGAATTTAACAATTAGAAGTTCTGTATTTGACTATTACAAGTTCATATCTTCAAATTATTATTTACAATCTTAGTTTGAAATTAACAATTTGAAGTTCTGTATTTACCTATTACAAGTTCAGATCTTCTAGTTATAATTTGCAATTATAATTTGTATTTAACAATTCGAAGTTCTGTATTCGACTATTGCAAGTGCAGATCTTCAATTTATTAATTACAATCTTAGTTTGAAATTAACAATTCGAAGTTCTGTATTTACCTATTACAAATTCAGATCTTCAAGTTATAATTTGCAATTATAATTATAAGCTATCAATTTTAAGTTCAGTATTTGACTATTACAAGTTCAGATCTTCAAGTTATAATTTGGAATCATGATTTGAATTTTACAATTCTAAGTTCTGTATTTCACTATTACAAGTTCAGATCTTCAAGTTATAATTAGCAATCATAATTTGAAGTTATGAATTCTAAGTGCTGTATTTGACAATTACAAGTTCAGATCTTCAAGTTATAATTTGCACTAATAATTTGTATTTAACAATTCGGAGTTCTGTATTTGACTATTACAAGTTTAGATCTTACAATTATTAATTACAATCATAGTTTGAAATTAACAATTAGAAGTTCTGTAATTCACTATTACAAGTTCAGATCTTCAAGTTATAATTTGCAATTATAATTATAAGCTATCAATTCTAAGTTCTGTATTTGACAATTACAAGTTCAGATCTTCAAGTTATAATTTGCACTAATAATTTGTATTTATCAATTCGAAGTTCTGTATTTGACTATTACAAGTTCAGATCTTCTACTTATCATTTACAATCATAATTTGAAGTTATGAATTCTAAGTTCTGTATTTGACAATTACAAGTTCAGATCTTCAAGTTATAATTTGCAATCTTAGTTTGAAATTAACAATGCGAAGTTCTGTATTTACCTATCACAAGTTCAGTTCTTCAAGTTATAATTTGCAATTATAATTATAAGCTATCAATTCTAAGTTCTGTATTTGACAATTACAAGTTCAGATCTTCAAGTTATAATTTGCACTAATAATTTGAATTTAACAATTTGAAGTTCTGTATTTGACTATTACAAGTTCATATCTTCAAATTATTATTTACAATCTTAGTTTGAAATTATCAATTTGAAGTTCTGTATTTACCTATTACAAGTTCAGATCTTCTAGTTATAATTTGCAATTATAATTTGTATTTAACAATTCGAAGTTCTGTATTCGACTATTGCAAGTTCAGATCTTCAAATTATTAATTACAATCTTAGTTTGAAATTAACAATTCGAAGTTCTGTATTTACCTATTACAAGTTCAGATCTTCAACTTATAATTTGCAATTATAATTATAAGCTATCAATTTTAAGTTCTGTATTTGACAATTACAAGTTCAGATCTTCAAGTTATAATTTGCACTAATAATTTGTATTTAACAATTCGAAGTTCTGTATTTGACTATTACAAGTTCAGATCTTCAATTTATTATTTACAAACTTAGTTTGAAATTAATAATTCGAAGTTCTGTATTTACCTATTACAAATTCAGATCTTCAAGTTATAATTTGCAATTATAATTATAAGCTATCAATTTTAAGTTCTGTATTTGACTATTACAAGTTCAGATCTTCAAGTTATAATTTGCAATCATAATTTGAATTTACAAATTCTAAGTTCTGAATTTGACTATTACAAGTTCAGATCTTCAAGTTATAATTAGCAATCATAATTTGAAGTTATGAATTCTAAGTTCTGTATTTGACAATTACAAGTTCAGATCTTCAAGTTATAATTTGCACTAATAATTTGTATTTAACAATTCGTAGTTCTGTATTTGACTATTACAAGTTCAGATCTTCTAATTATTATTTACAATCATAATTTGAAGTTATGAATTCTTAGTTCTGTATTTTACAATTACAAGTTCAGATCTTCAAGTTATAATTTGCAATTATAATTTGCAGTTATGAATTCTAAGTGCTGTATTTGACAATTACAAGTTCAGATCTTCAAGTTATAATTTGCACTAATAATTTGTATTTAACAATTCGAAGTTCTGTATTTGACTATTACAAGTTCAGATCTTCAAATTATTAATTACAATCTTAGTTTGAAATTAACAATTCGAAGTTCTGTATTTACCTATTACAAGTTCAGATTTTCAACTTATAATTTGCAATTATAATTATAAGCTATCAATTTTAAGTTCTGTATTTGACAATTACAAGTTCAGATCTCCAAGTTATAATTTGCACTAATAATTTGTATTTAACAATTCGAAGTTCTGTATTTGACTATTACAAGTTCAGATCTTCAAATTATTAATTACAATCTTAGTTTGAAATTAACAATTCGAAGTTCTGTATTTACCTATTACAAGTTCAGATTTTCAACTTATAATTTGCAATTATAATTATAAGCTATCAATTTTAAGTTCTGTATTTGACAATTACAAGTTCAGATCTTCAAGTTATAATTTGCACTAATAATTTGTATTTAACAATTCTTAGTTCTGTATTTTACAATTACAAGTTCAGATCTTCGAGTTATAATTTGTAGTCATAATTTGAAGTTATGAATTCTAAGTTCTGAATTTGACTATTACAAGTTCAGATCTTCAAATTATTAATTACAATCTTAGTTTGAAATTAACAATTAGAAGTTCTGTATTTACTTATTACAAGTTCAGATCTTCAACTTATAATTAGCTATTATAATTATAAGCTATCAATTTTAAGTTCTGTATTTGACAATTACAAGTTCAGATTTTCAAGTTATAATTTGCACTAATAATTTGTATTTAACAATTCGAAGTTCTGTATTTACCTATTACAAATTCAGATCTTCAAGTTATAATTTGCAATTATAATTATAAGCTATCAATTTTAAGTTCAGTATTTGACTATTTCAAGTTCAGATCTTCAAGTTATAATTTGCAATCATGATTTGAATTTTACAATTCTAAGTTCTGTATTTGACTATTACAAGTTTAGATCTTACAATTATTAATTACAATCTTAGTTTGAAATTAACAATTAGAAGTTCTGTAATTCACTATTACAAGTTCAGATCTTCAAGTTATAATTTGCAATTATAATTATAAGCTATCAATTCTAAGTTCTGTATTTGACAATTACAAGTTCAGATCTGCAAGTTATAATTTGCACTAATAATTTGTATTTAACAATTCGAAGTTCTGTATTTGACTATTACAAGTTCAGATCTTCAAATTATTAATTACAATCTTAGTTTGAAATTAACAATTCGAAGTTCTGTATTTACCTATTACAAGTTCAGATTTTCAACTTATAATTTGCAATTATAATTATAAGCTATCAATTTTAAGTTCTGTATTTGACAATTACAAGTTCAGATCTTCAAGTTATAATTTGCACTAATAATTTGTATTTAACAATTCTTAGTTCTGTATTTTACAATTACAAGTTCAGATCTTCGAGTTATAATTTGTAGTCATAATTTGAAGTTATGAATTCTAAGTTCTGAATTTGACTATTACAAGTTCAGATCTTCAAATTATTAATTACAATCTTAGTTTGAAATTAACAATTAGAAGTTCTGTATTTACTTATTACAAGTTCAGATCTTCAACTTATAATTTGCAATTATAATTATAAGCTATCAATTTTAAGTTCTGTATTTGACAATTACAAGTTCAGATTTTCAAGTTATAATTTGCACTAATAATTTGTATTTAACAATTCGAAGTTCTGTATTTACCTATTACAAATTCAGATCTTCAAGTTATAATTTGCAATTATAATTATAAGCTATCAATTTTAAGTTCAGTATTTGACTATTTCAAGTTCAGATCTTCAAGTTATAATTTGCAATCATGATTTGAATTTTACAATTCTAAGTTCTGTATTTGACTATTACAAGTTTAGATCTTACAATTATTAATTACAATCTTAGTTTGAAATTAACAATTAGAAGTTCTGTAATTCACTATTACAAGTTCAGATCTTCAAGTTATAATTTGCAATTATAATTATAAGCTATCCATTCTAAGTTCTGTATTTGACAATTACAAGTTCAGATCTTCAAGTTATAATTTGCACTAATAATTTGTATTTAACAATTCGAAGTTCTGTATTTGACTATTACAAGTTCAGATCTTCAAATTATTAATTACAATCTTAGTTTGAAATTAACAATTCGAAGCTCTGTATTTACCTATTACAAGTTCAGATTTTCAACTTATAATTTGCAATTATAATTATAAGCTATCAATTTTAAGTTCTGTATTTGACAATTACAAGTTCAGATCTCCAAGTTATAATTTGCACTAATAATTTGTATTTAACAATTCGTAGTTCTGTATTTGACTATTACAAGTTCAGATCTTCAAATTATTAATTACAATCTTAGTTTGAAATTAACAATTCGAAGTTCTGTATTTACCTATTACAAATTTAGATCTTCAAGTTATAATTTGCAATTATAATTATTAGCTATCAATTTTAAGTTCTGTATTTGACTATTACAAGTTCAGATCTTCAAGTTATAATTTGCAATCATAATTTGAATTTAACAATTCGAAGTTCTGTATTTGACTATTACAAGTTCAGATCTTCAAATTATTAATTACAATCTTAGTTTGAAATTAACAATTCGAAGTTTTGTATTTACCTATTACAAGTTCAGCTCTTCAACTTATAATTTGCAATTATAATTATAAGCTATCAATTTTAAGTTCTCTATTTGACAATTACAAGTTCAGATCTTCAAGTTATAATTTGCACTTATAATTTGTATTTAACAATTCGAAGTTCAGTATTTGACTATTACAAGTTCAGATCTTCAAATTATTAATTACAATCTTAGTTTGAAATTAACAATTCGAAGTTTTGTATTTACCTATTACAAGTTCAGATCTTCAACTTATAATTTGCAATTATAATTATAAGCTATCAATTTTAAGTTCTGTATTTGACAATTACAAGTTCAGATCTTCAAGTTATAATTTGCACTAATAATTTGTATTTAACAATTCGAAGTTCTGTATTTGACTATTACAAGTACAGATCTTCAAATTATTATTTACAATCTTAGTTTGAAATTAACAATTCGAAGTTCTGTATTTACCTATTACAAATTCAGATCTTCAAGTTATAATTTGCAATTATAATTATAAGCTATCAATTTTAAGTTCTGTATTTGACTATTACAAGTTCAGATCTTCAAGGTATAATTTGCAATTATTTGCAATTTGAATTTTACAATTCTAAGTTCTGTATTTGACTATTTCAAGTTCAGATCTTCAAGTTATAGTTAGCAATCATAATTTGAAGTTATGAATTCTAAGTTCTGTATTTGACAATTACAAGTTCAGATCTTCAAGTTATAATTTGCAATTATAGAAATAAGCTATCAATTCTAAGTTCTGTATTTGACAATTACAAGTTCAGATCTTCAAGTTATAATTTGCAATCATAATTTGAATTTCCCAATTATAAGTTATGTATTTGACTATTACAAGTTCAGATCTTCAAGTTATAATTAGCAATCATAATTAGAAGTTATGAATTCTAAGTTCTGCATTTGACAATTACAAGTTCAGATCTTCAAGTTATAATTTGCACTAATAATTTGTATTTAACAATTCGAAGTTCTGTATTTGACTATTACAAGTTCAGATCTACTAATTATTATTTACAATCATAATTTGAAGTTATGAATTCTAAGTTCTGTATTTGACAATTACAAGTTCAGATCTTCAAGTTATAATTTGCAATCTTAGTTTGAAATTTACAATTCGAAGTTCTGTATTTACCTATTACAAGTTCAAATCTTCTAGTTATAATTTGCAATTATACTTACAAGCTATCAATTTTAAGTTCTGTATTTGACAATTACAAGTTCAGATCTTCAAGTTATAATTTGAAATAATAATTAGTATTTAACAAATCTAAGTTCTGTAATTGACTATTACAAGTTCAGTTCTTCAAGTTATAATTTGCAATTATAATTATAAGCTATCAATTCTAAGTTCTGTATTTGACAATTACAAGTTCAGATCTTCAAGTTATAATTTGCACTAATAATTTGAATTTAACAATTAGAAGTTCTGTATTTACCTATTACAAGTTCAGATCTTCAACTTATAGTTTGCAATTATAATTATAAGCTATCAATTTTAAGTTCAGTATTTGACTATTACAAGTTCAGATCTTCAAGTTATAATATGCAATCATGATTTGAATTTTACAATTCTAAGTTCTGTATTTGACTATTACAAGTTCAGATCTTCAAGTTATAATTAGCAATCATAATTTGAAGTTATGAATTCTAAGTGCTGTATTTGACAATTACAAGTTCAGATCTTCAAGTTATAATTTGCAATTATAATTATAAGCTATCAATTTTAAGTTCTGTATTTTACAATTACAAGTTCAGATCTTCAAGGTATAATTTGCAATTATTTGCAATTTGAATTTTACAATTCTAAGTTCTGTATTTGACTATTTCAAGTTCAGATCTTCAAGTTATAGTTAGCAATCATAATTTGAAGTTATGAATTCTAAGTTCTGTATTTGACAATTACAAGTTCAGATCTTCAAGTTATAATTTGCACTAATAATTTGTATTTAACAATTCGAAGTTCTGTATTTGACTATTGCAAGTTCAGATCTTCAAATTATTAATTACAATCTTAGTTTGAAATTAACAATTCGAAGTTCTGTATTTACCTATTACAAGTTCAGATCTTCAACTTATAATTTGCAATTATAATTATAAGCTATCAATTTTAAGTTCTGTATTTGACAATTACAAGTTCAGATCTTCAAGTTATAATTTGCACTAATAATTTGTATTTAACAATTCTTAGTTCTGTATTTTACAATTACAAGTTCAGATCTTCAAGTTATAATTTGTAGTCATAATTTGAAGTTATGAATTCTAAGTTCTGAATTTGACTATTACAAGTTCAGATCTTCAAATTATTAATTACAATCTTAGTTTGAAATTAACAATTAGAAGTTCTGTATTTACTTATTACAAGTTCAGATCTTCAACTTATAATTTGCAATTATAATTATAAGCTATCAATTTTAAGTTCTGTATTTGACAATTACAAGTTCAGATTTTCAAGTTATAATTTGCACTAATAATTTGTATTTAACAATTCGAAGTTCTGTATTTACCTATTATAAATTCAGATCTTCAAGTTATAATTTGCAATTATAATTATAAGCTATCAATTTTAAGTTCAGTATTTGACTATTTCAAGTTCAGATCTTCAAGTTATAATTTGCAATCATGATTTGAGTTTTACAATTCTAAGTTCTGTATTTGACTATTACAAGTTTAGATCTTACAATTATTAATTACAATCTTAGTTTGAAATTAACAATTAGAAGTTCTGTAATTCACTATTACAAGTTCAGATCTTCAAGTTATAATTTGCAATTATAATTATAAGCTATCAATTCTAAGTTCTGTATTTGACAATTACAAGTTCAGATCTTCAAGTTATAATTTGCACTAATAATTTGAAGTTAACAATTTGAAGTTCTGTATTTGACTATTACAAGTTCATATCTTCAAATTATTATTTACAATCTTACTTTGAAATTAACAATTTGAAGTTCTGTATTTACCTATTACAAGTTCAGATCTACTAGTTATAATTTGCAATTATAATTTGTATTTAACAATTCGAAGTTCTGTATTCGACTATTGCAAGTGCAGATCTTCAAATTATTAATTACAATCTTAGTTTGAAATTAACAATTCGAAGTTCTGTTTTTACCTATTACAAATTCAGATCTTCAAGTTATAATTTGCAATTATAATTATAAGCTATCAATTTTAAGTTCAGTATTTGACTATTACAAGTTCAGATCTTCAAGTTATAATTTGCAATCATGATTTGAATTTTACAATTCTAAGTTCTGTATTTGACTATTCCAAGTTTAGATCTTACAATTATTAATTACAATCTTAGTTTGAAATTAACAATTAGAAGTTCTGTAATTCACTATTACAAGTTCAGATCTTCAAGTTATAATTTGCAATTATAGTAATAAGCTATCAATTCTAAGTTCTGTATTTGACAATTACAAGTTCAGATCTTCAAGTTATAATTTGCAATCATAATTTGAATTTCCCAATTATAAGTTCTGTATTTGACTATTACAAGTTCAGATCTTCAAGTTATAATTAGCAATCATAATTAGAAGTTATGAATTCTAAGTTCTGTATTTGACAATTACAAGTTCAGATCTTCAAGTTATAATTTGCACTAATAATTTGTATTTAACAATTCGAAGTTCTGTATTTGACTATTACAAGTTCAGATCTACTAATTATTATTTACAATCATAATTTGAAGTTATGAATTCTAAGTTCTGTATTTGACAATTACAAGTTCAGATCTTCAAGTTATAATTTGCAATCTTAGTTTGAAATTTACAATTCGAAGTTCTGTATTTACCTATTACAAGTTCAAATCTTCTAGTTATAATTTGCAATTATACTTATAAGCTATCAATTTTAAGTTCTGTATTTGACAATTACAAGTTCAGATCTTCAAGTTATAATTTGAAATAATAATTAGTATTTAACAAATCTAAGTTCTGTAATTGACTATTACAAGTTCAGTTCTTCAAGTTATAATTTGCAATTATAATTATAAGCTATCAATTCTAAGTTCTGTATTTGACAATTACAAGTTCAGATCTTCAAGTTATAATTTGCACTAATAATTTGAATTTAACAATTAGAAGTTCTGTATTTACCTATTACAAGTTCAGATCTTCAACTTATAATTTGCAATTATAATTATAAGCTATCAATTTTAAGTTCAGTATTTGACTATTACAAGTTCAGATCTTCAAGTTATAATATGCAATCATGATTTGAATTTTACAATTCTAAGTTCTGTATTTGACTATTACAAGTTCAGATCTTCAAGTTATAATTAGCAATCATAATTTGAAGTTATGAATTCTAAGTGCTGTATTTGACAATTACAAGTTCAGATCTTCAAGTTATAATTTGCAATTATAATTATAAGCTATCAATTTTAAGTTCTGTATTTTACAATTACAAGTTCAGATCTTCAAGGTATAATTTGCAATTATTTGCAATTTGAATTTTACAATTCTAAGTTCTGTATTTGACTATTTCAAGTTCAGATCTTCAAGTTATAGTTAGCAATCATAATTTGAAGTTATGAATTCTAAGTTCTGTATTTGACAATTACAAGTTCAGATCTTCAAGTTATAATTTGCACTAATAATTTGTATTTAACAATTCGAAGTTCTGTATTTGACCATTACAAGTTCAGATCTTCAAGTTATAATTAGCAATCATAATTTGAAGTTATGAATTCTAAGTGCTGTATTTGACAATTACAAGTTCAGATCTTCAAGTTATAATTTGCAATTATAATTATAAGCTATCAATTTTAAGTTCTGTATTTTACAATTACAAGTTCAGATCTTCAAGGTATAATTTGCAATTATTTGCAATTTGAATTTTACAATTCTAAGTTCTGTATTTGACTATTTCAAGTTCAGATCTTCAAGTTATAGTTAGCAATCATAATTTGAAGTTATGAATTCTAAGTTCTGTATTTGACAATTACAAGTTCAGATCTTCAAGTTATAATTTGCAATTATAGAAATAAGCTATCAATTCTAAGTTCTGTATTTGACAATTACAAGTTCAGATCTTCAAGTTATAATTTGCAATCATAATTTGAATTTCCCAATTATAAGTTATGTATTTGACTATTACAAGTTCAGATCTTCAAGTTATAATTAGCAATCATAATTAGAAGTTATGAATTCTAAGTTCTGTATTTGACAATTACAAGTTCAGATCTTCAAGTTATAATTTGCACTAATAATTTGTATTTAACAATTCGAAGTTCTGTATTTGACTATTACAAGTTCAGATCTACTAATTATTATTTACAATCATAATTTGAAGTTATGAATTCTAAGTTCTGTATTTGACAATTACAAGTTCAGATCTTCAAGTTATAATTTGCAATCTTAGTTTGAAATTTACAATTCGAAGTTCTGTATTTACCTATTACAAGTTCAAATCTTCTAGTTATAATTTGCAATTATACTTACAAGCTATCAATTTTAAGTTCTGTATTTGACAATTACAAGTTCAGA
Source organism: Cantharis lateralis (assembly GCA_963170105.1). Classification (NCBI taxonomy): domain Eukaryota; kingdom Metazoa; phylum Arthropoda; class Insecta; order Coleoptera; family Cantharidae; genus Cantharis; species Cantharis lateralis. Next base: position 23,539,197 of record OY720628.1, read on the forward strand.
TCTTCAAGTTATAATTTGAAATAATAATTAGTATTTAACAAATCTAAGTTCTGTAATTGACTATTACAAGTTCAGTTCTTCAAGTTATAATTTGCAATTATAATTATAAGCTATCAATTCTAAGTTCTGTATTTGACAATTACAAGTTCAGATCTTCAAGTTATAATTTGCACTAATAATTTGAATTTAACAATTAGAAGTTCTGTATTTACCTATTACAAGTTCAGATCTTCAACTTATAGTTTGCAATTATAATTATAAGCTATCAATTTTAAGTTCAGTATTTGACTATTACAAGTTCAGATCTTCAAGTTATAATATGCAATAATGATTTGAATTTTACAATTCTAAGTTCTGTATTTGACTATTACAAGTTCAGATCTTCAAGTTATAATTAGCAATCATAATTTGAAGTTATGAATTCTAAGTGCTGTATTTGACAATTACAAGTTCAGATCTTCAAGTTATAATTTGCAATTATAATTATAAGCTATCAATTTTAAGTTCTGTATTTTACAATTACAAGTTCAGATCTTCAAGGTATAATTTGCAATTATTTGCAATTTGAATTTTACAATTCTAAGTTCTGTATTTGACTATTTCAAGTTCAGATCTTCAAGTTATAGTTAGCAATCATAATTTGAAGTTATGAATTCTAAGTTCTGTATTTGACAATTACAAGTTCAGATCTTCAAGTTATAATTTGCACTAATAATTTGTATTTAACAATTCGAAGTTCTGTATTTGACTATTGCAAGTTCAGATCTTCAAATTATTAATTACAATCTTAGTTTGAAATTAACAATTCGAAGTTCTGTATTTACCTATTACAAGTTCAGATCTTCAACTTATAATTTGCAATTATAATTATAAGCTATCAATTTTAAGTTCTGTATTTGACAATTACAAGTTCAGATCTTCAAGTTATAATTTGCACTAATAATTTGTATTTAACAATTCTTAGTTCTGTATTTTACAATTACAAGTTCAGATCTTCAAGTTATAATTTGTAGTCATAATTTGAAGTTATGAATTCTAAGTTCTGAATTTGACTATTACAAGTTCAGATCTTCAAATTATTAATTACAATCTTAGTTTGAAATTAACAATTAGAAGTTCTGTATTTACTTATTACAAGTTCAGATCTTCAACTTATAATTTGCAATTATAATTATAAGCTATCAATTTTAAGTTCTGTATTTGACAATTACAAGTTCAGATTTTCAAGTTATAATTTGCACTAATAATTTGTATTTAACAATTCGAAGTTCTGTATTTACTTATTACAAATTCAGATCTTCAAGTTATAATTTGCAATTATAATTATAAGCTATCAATTTTAAGTTCAGTATTTGACTATTTCAAGTTCAGATCTTCAAGTTATAATTTGCAATCATGATTTGAGTTTTACAATTCTAAGTTCTGTATTTGACTATTACAAGTTTAGATCTTACAATTATTAATTACAATCTTAGTTTGAAATTAACAATTAGAAGTTCTGTAATTCACTATTACAAGTTCAGATCTTCAAGTTATAATTTGCAATTATAATTATAAGCTATCAATTCTAAGTTCTGTATTTGACAATTACAAGTTCAGATCTTCAAGTTATAATTTGCACTAATAATTTGAAGTTAACAATTTGAAGTTCTGTATTTGACTATTACAAGTTCATATCTTCAAATTATTATTTACAATCTTACTTTGAAATTAACAATTTGAAGTTCTGTATTTACCTATTACAAGTTCAGATCTACTAGTTATAATTTGCAATTATAATTTGTATTTAACAATTCGAAGTTCTGTATTCGACTATTGCAAGTGCAGATCTTCAAATTATTAATTACAATCTTAGTTTGAAATTAACAATTCGAAGTTCTGTTTTTACCTATTACAAATTCAGATCTTCAAGTTATAATTTGCAATTATAATTATAAGCTATCAATTTTAAGTTCAGTATTTGACTATTACAAGTTCAGATCTTCAAGTTATAATTTGCAATCATGATTTGAATTTTACAATTCTAAGTTCTGTATTTGACTATTCCAAGTTTAGATCTTACAATTATTAATTACAATCTTAGTTTGAAATTAACAATTAGAAGTTCTGTAATTCACTATTACAAGTTCAGATCTTCAAGTTATAATTTGCAATTATAGTAATAAGCTATCAATTCTAAGTTCTGTATTTGACAATTACAAGTTCAGATCTTCAAGTTATAATTTGCAATCATAATTTGAATTTCCCAATTATAAGTTCTGTATTTGACTATTACAAGTTCAGATCTTCAAGTTATAATTAGCAATCATAATTAGAAGTTATGAATTCTAAGTTCTGTATTTGACAATTACAAGTTCAGATCTTCAAGTTATAATTTGCACTAATAATTTGTATTTAACAATTCGAAGTTCTGTATTTGACTATTACAAGTTCAGATCTACTAATTATTATTTACAATCATAATTTGAAGTTATGAATTCTAAGTTCTGTATTTGACAATTACAAGTTCAGATCTTCAAGTTATAATTTGCAATCTTAGTTTGAAATTTACAATTCGAAGTTCTGTATTTACCTATTACAAGTTCAAATCTTCTAGTTATAATTTGCAATTATACTTATAAGCTATCAATTTTAAGTTCTGTATTTGACAATTACAAGTTCAGATCTTCAAGTTATAATTTGAAATAATAATTAGTATTTAACAAATCTAAGTTCTGTAATTGACTATTACAAGTTCAGTTCTTCAAGTTATAATTTGCAATTATAATTATAAGCTATCAATTCTAAGTTCTGTATTTGACAATTACAAGTTCAGATCTTCAAGTTATAATTTGCACTAATAATTTGAATTTAACAATTAGAAGTTCTGTATTTGACCATTACAAGTTCAGATCTTCAAGTTATAGTTAGCAATCATAATTTGAAGTTATGAATTCTAAGTTCTGTATTTGACAATTACAAGTTCAGATCTTCAAGTTATAATTTGCACTAATAATTTGTATTTAACAATTCGAAGTTCTGTATTTGACCATTACAAGTTCAGATCTTCAAGTTATAATTAGCAATCATAATTTGAAGTTATGAATTCTAAGTGCTGTATTTGACAATTACAAGTTCAGATCTTCAAGTTATAATTTGCAATTATAATTATAAGCTATCAATTTTAAGTTCTGTATTTTACAATTACAAGTTCAGATCTTCAAGGTATAATTTGCAATTATTTGCAATTTGAATTTTACAATTCTAAGTTCTGTATTTGACTATTTCAAGTTCAGATCTTCAAGTTATAGTTAGCAATCATAATTTGAAGTTATGAATTCTAAGTTCTGTATTTGACAATTACAAGTTCAGATCTTCAAGTTATAATTTGCAATTATAGAAATAAGCTATCAATTCTAAGTTCTGTATTTGACAATTACAAGTTCAGATCTTCAAGTTATAATTTGCAATCATAATTTGAATTTCCCAATTATAAGTTATGTATTTGACTATTACAAGTTCAGATCTTCAAGTTATAATTAGCAATCATAATTAGAAGTTATGAATTCTAAGTTCTGTATTTGACAATTACAAGTTCAGATCTTCAAGTTATAATTTGCACTAATAATTTGTATTTAACAATTCGAAGTTCTGTATTTGACTATTACAAGTTCAGATCTACTAATTATTATTTACAATCATAATTTGAAGTTATGAATTCTAAGTTCTGTATTTGACAATTACAAGTTCAGATCTTCAAGTTATAATTTGCAATCTTAGTTTGAAATTTACAATTCGAAGTTCTGTATTTACCTATTACAAGTTCAAATCTTCTAGTTATAATTTGCAATTATACTTACAAGCTATCAATTTTAAGTTCTGTATTTGACAATTACAAGTTCAGATCTTCAAGTTATAATTTGAAATAATAATTAGTATTTAACAAATCTAAGTTCTGTAATTGACTATTACAAGTTCAGTTCTTCAAGTTATAATTTGCAATTATAATTATAAGCTATCAATTCTAAGTTCTGTATTTGACAATTACAAGTTCAGATCTTCAAGTTATAATTTGCACTAATAATTTGAATTTAACAATTAGAAGTTCTGTATTTACCTATTACAAGTTCAGATCTTCAACTTATAGTTTGCAATTATAATTATAAGCTATCAATTTTAAGTTCAGTATTTGACTATTACAAGTTCAGATCTTCAAGTTATAATATGCAATAATGATTTGAATTTTACAATTCTAAGTTCTGTATTTGACTATTACAAGTTCAGATCTTCAAGTTATAATTAGCAATCATAATTTGAAGTTATGAATTCTAAGTGCTGTATTTGACAATTACAAGTTCAGATCTTCAAGTTATAATTTGCAATTATAATTATAAGCTATCAATTTTAAGTTCTGTATTTTACAATTACAAGTTCAGATCTTCAAGGTATAATTTGCAATTATTTGCAATTTGAATTTTACAATTCTAAGTTCTGTATTTGACTATTTCAAGTTCAGATCTTCAAGTTATAGTTAGCAATCATAATTTGAAGTTATGAATTCTAAGTTCTGTATTTGACAATTACAAGTTCAGATCTTCAAGTTATAATTTGCACTAATAATTTGTATTTAACAATTCGAAGTTCTGTATTTGACTATTGCAAGTTCAGATCTTCAAATTATTAATTACAATCTTAGTTTGAAATTAACAATTCGAAGTTCTGTATTTACCTATTACAAGTTCAGATCTTCAACTTATAATTTGCAATTATAATTATAAGCTATCAATTTTAAGTTCTGTATTTGACAATTACAAGTTCAGATCTTCAAGTTATAATTTGCACTAATAATTTGTATTTAACAATTCTTAGTTCTGTATTTTACAATTACAAGTTCAGATCTTCAAGTTATAATTTGTAGTCATAATTTGAAGTTATGAATTCTAAGTTCTGAATTTGACTATTACAAGTTCAGATCTTCAAATTATTAATTACAATCTTAGTTTGAAATTAACAATTAGAAGTTCTGTATTTACTTATTACAAGTTCAGATCTTCAACTTATAATTTGCAATTATAATTATAAGCTATCAATTTTAAGTTCTGTATTTGACAATTACAAGTTCAGATTTTCAAGTTATAATTTGCACTAATAATTTGTATTTAACAATTCGAAGTTCTGTATTTACCTATTACAAATTCAGATCTTCAAGTTATAATTTGCAATTATAATTATAAGCTATCAATTTTAAGTTCAGTATTTGACTATTTCAAGTTCAGATCTTCAAGTTATAATTTGCAATCATGATTTGAGTTTTACAATTCTAAGTTCTGTATTTGACTATTACAAGTTTAGATCTTACAATTATTAATTACAATCTTAGTTTGAAATTAACAATTAGAAGTTCTGTAATTCACTATTACAAGTTCAGATCTTCAAGTTATAATTTGCAATTATAATTATAAGCTATCAATTCTAAGTTCTGTATTTGACAATTACAAGTTCAGATCTTCAAGTTATAATTTGCACTAATAATTTGAAGTTAACAATTTGAAGTTCTGTATTTGACTATTACAAGTTCATATCTTCAAATTATTATTTACAATCTTACTTTGAAATTCACAATTTGAAGTTCTGTATTTACCTATTACAAGTTCAGATCTACTAGTTATAATTTGCAATTATAATTTGTATTTAACAATTCGAAGTTCTGTATTCGACTATTGCAAGTGCAGATCTTCAAATTATTAATTACAATCTTAGTTTGAAATTAACAATTCGAAGTTCTGTTTTTACCTATTACAAATTCAGATCTTCAAGTTATAATTTGCAATTATAATTATAAGCTATCAATTTTAAGTTCAGTATTTGACTATTACAAGTTCAGATCTTCAAGTTATAATTTGCAATCATGATTTGAATTTTACAATTCTAAGTTCTGTATTTGACTATTCCAAGTTTAGATCTTACAATTATTAATTACAATCTTAGTTTGAAATTAACAATTAGAAGTTCTGTAATTCACTATTACAAGTTCAGATCTTCAAGTTATAATTTGCAATTATAGTAATAAGCTATCAATTCTAAGTTCTGTATTTGACAATTACAAGTTCAGATCTTCAAGTTATAATTTGCAATCATAATTTGAATTTCCCAATTATAAGTTCTGTATTTGACTATTACAAGTTCAGATCTTCAAGTTATAATTAGCAATCATAATTAGAAGTTATGAATTCTAAGTTCTGTATTTGACAATTACAAGTTCAGATCTTCAAGTTATAATTTGCACTAATAATTTGTATTTAACAATTCGAAGTTCTGTATTTGACTATTACAAGTTCAGATCTACTAATTATTATTTACAATCATAATTTGAAGTTATGAATTCTAAGTTCTGTATTTGACAATTACAAGTTCAGATCTTCAAGTTATAATTTGCAATCTTAGTTTGAAATTTACAATTCGAAGTTCTGTATTTACCTATTACAAGTTCAAATCTTCTAGTTATAATTTGCAATTATACTTATAAGCTATCAATTTTAAGTTCTGTATTTGACAATTACAAGTTCAGATCTTCAAGTTATAATTTGAAATAATAATTAGTATTTAACAAATCTAAGTTCTGTAATTGACTATTACAAGTTCAGTTCTTCAAGTTATAATTTGCAATTATAATTATAAGCTATCAATTCTAAGTTCTGTATTTGACAATTACAAGTTCAGATCTTCAAGTTATAATTTGCACTAATAATTTGAATTTAACAATTAGAAGTTCTGTATTTACCTATTACAAGTTCAGATCTTCAACTTATAATTTGCAATTATAATTATAAGCTATCAATTTTAAGTTCAGTATTTGACTATTACAAGTTCAGATCTTCAAGTTATAATATGCAATCATGATTTGAATTTTACAATTCTAAGTTCTGTATTTGACTATTACAAGTTCAGATCTTCAAGTTATAATTAGCAATCATAATTTGAAGTTATGAATTCTAAGTGCTGTATTTGACAATTACAAGTTCAGATCTTCAAGTTATAATTTGCAATTATAATTATAAGCTATCAATTTTAAGTTCTGTATTTTACAATTACAAGTTCAGATCTTCAAGGTATAATTTGCAATTATTTGCAATTTGAATTTTACAATTCTAAGTTCTGTATTTGACTATTTCAAGTTCAGATCTTCAAGTTATAGTTAGCAATCATAATTTGAAGTTATGAATTCTAAGTTCTGTATTTGACAATTACAAGTTCAGATCTTCAAGTTATAATTTGCACTAATAATTTGTATTTAACAATTCGAAGTTCTGTATTTGACTATTGCAAGTTCAGATCTTCAAATTATTAATTACAATCTTAGTTTGAAATTAACAATACGAAGTTCTGTATTTACCTATTACAAGTTCAGATCTTCAACTTATAATTTGCAATTATAATTATAAGCTATCAATTTTAAGTTCTGTATTTGACAATTACAAGTTCAGATCTTCAAGTTATAATTTGCACTAATAATTTGTATTTAACAATTCTTAGTTCTGTATTTTACAATTACAAGTTCAGATCTTCAAGTTATAATTTGTAGTCATAATTTGAAGTTATGAATTCTAAGTTCTGAATTTGACTATTACAAGTTCAGATCTTCAAATTATTAATTACAATCTTAGTTTGAAATTAACAATTAGAAGTTCTGTATTTACTTATTACAAGTTCAGATCTTCAACTTATAATTTGCAATTATAATTATAAGCTATCAATTTTAAGTTCTGTATTTGACAATTACAAGTTCAGATTTTCAAGTTATAATTAGCACTAATAATTTGTATTTAACAATTCGAAGTTCTGTATTTACCTATTACAAATTCAGATCTTCAAGTTATAATTTGCAATTATTTGCAATTTGAATTTTACAATTCTAAGTTCTGTATTTGACTATTTCAAGTTCAGATCTTCAAGTTATAGTTAGCAATCATAATTTGAAGTTATGAATTCTAAGTTCTGTATTTGACAATTACAAGTTCAGATCTTCAAGTTATAATTTGCACTAATAATTTGTATTTAACAATTCTTAGTTCTGTATTTTACAATTACAAGTTCAGATCTTCAAGTTATAATTTGTAGTCATAATTTGAAGTTATGAATTCTAAGTTCTGAATTTGACTATTACAAGTTCAGATCTTCAAATTATTAATTACAATCTTAGTTTGAAATTAACAATTAGAAGTTCTGTATTAACTTATTACAAGTTCAGATCTTCAACTTATAATTTGCAATTATAATTATAAGCTATCAATTTTAAGTTCTGTACTTGACAATTACAAGTTCAGATTTTCAAGTTATAATTTGCACTAATAATTTGTATTTAACAATTCGAAGTTCTGTATTTACCTATTACAAATTCAGATCTTCAAGTTATAATTTGCAATTATAATTATAAGCTATCAATTTTAAGTTCAGTATTTGACTATTTCAAGTTCAGATCTTCAAGTTATAATTTGCAATCATGATTTGAATTTTACAATTCTAAGTTCTGTATTTGACTATTACAAGTTTAGATCTTACAATTATTAATTACAATCTTAGTTTGAAATTAACAATTAGAAGTTCTGTAATTCACTATTACAAGTTCAGATCTTCAAGTTATAATTTGCAATTATAATTATAAGCTATCAATTCTAAGTTCTGTATTTGACAATTACAAGTTCAGATCTTCAAGTTATAATTTGCACTAATAATTTGAAGTTAACAATTTGAAGTTCTGTATTTGACTATTACAAGTTCATATCTTCAAATTATTATTTACAATCTTACTTTGAAATTAACAATTTGAAGTTCTGTATTTACCTATTACAAGTTCAGATCTACTAGTTATAATTTGCAATTATAATTTGTATTTAACAATTCGAAGTTCTGTATTCGACTATTGCAAGTGCAGATCTTCAAATTATTAATTACAATCTTAGTTTGAAATTAACAATTCGAAGTTCTGTTTTTACCTATTACAAATTCAGATCTTCAAGTTATAATTTGCAATTATAATTATAAGCTATCAATTTTAAGTTCAGTATTTGACTATTACAAGTTCAGATCTTCAAGTTATAATTTGCAATCATGATTTGAATTTTACAATTCTAAGTTCTGTATTTGACTATTACAAGTTCAGATCTTCAAGTTATAATTAGCAATCATAATTTGAAGTTATGAATTCTAAGTGCTGTATTTGACAATTACAAGTTCAGATCTTCAAGTTATAATTTGCACTAATAATTTGTATTTAACAATTCGGAGTTCTGTATTTGACTATTCCAAGTTTAGATCTTACAATTATTAATTACAATCTTAGTTTGAAATTAACAATTAGAAGTTCTGTAATTCACTATTACAAGTTCAGATCTTCAAGTTATAATTTGCAATTATAGTAATAAGCTATCAATTCTAAGTTCTGTATTTGACAATTACAAGTTCAGATCTTCAAGTTATAATTTGCAATCATAATTTGAATTTCCCAATTATAAGTTCTGTATTTGACTATTACAAGTTCAGATCTTCAAGTTATAATTAGCAATCATAATTAGAAGTTATGAATTCTAAGTTCTGTATTTGACAATTACAAGTTCAGATCTTCAATTTATAATTTGCACTAATAATTTGTATTTAACAATTCGAAGTTCTGTATTTGACTATTACAAGTTCAGATCTACTAATTATTATTTACAATCATAATTTGAAGTTATGAATTCTAAGTTCTGTATTTGACAATTACAAGTTCAGATCTTCAAGTTATAATTTGCAATCTTAGTTTGAAATTTACAATTCGAAGTTCTGTATTTACCTATTACAAGTTCAAATCTTCTAGTTATAATTTGCAATTATACTTATAAGCTATCAATTTTAAGTTCTGTATTTGACAATTACAAGTTCAGATCTTCAAGTTATAATTTGAAATAATAATTAGTATTTAACAAATCTAAGTTCTGTAATTGACTATTACAAGTTCAGTTCTTCAAGTTATAATTTGCAATTATAATTATAAGCTATCAATTCTAAGTTCTGTATTTGACAATTACAAGTTCAGATCTTCAAGTTATAATTTGCACTAATAATTTGAATTTAACAATTAGAAGTTCTGTATTTACCTATTACAAGTTCAGATCTTCAACTTATAATTTGCAATTATAATTATAAGCTATCAATTTTAAGTTCAGTATTTGACTATTACAAGTTCAGATCTTCAAGTTATAATATGCAATCATGATTTGAATTTTACAATTCTAAGTTCTGTATTTGACTATTACAAGTTCAGATCTTCAAGTTATAATTAGCAATCATAATTTGAAGTTATGAATTCTAAGTGCTGTATTTGACAATTACAAGTTCAGATCTTCAAGTTATAATTTGCAATTATAATTATAAGCTATCAATTTTAAGTTCTGTATTTTACAATTACAAGTTCAGATCTTCAAGGTATAATTTGCAATTATTTGCAATTTGAATTTTACAATTCTAAGTTCTGTATTTGACTATTTCAAGTTCAGATCTTCAAGTTATAGTTAGCAATCATAATTTGAAGTTATGAATTCTAAGTTCTGTATTTGACAATTACAAGTTCAGATCTTCAAGTTATAATTTGCACTAATAATTTGTATTTAACAATTCGAAGTTCTGTATTTGACTATTGCAAGTTCAGATCTTCAAATTATTAATTACAATCTTAGTTTGAAATTAACAATACGAAGTTCCGTATTTACCTATTACAAGTTCAGATCTTCAACTTATAATTTGCAATTATAATTATAAGCTATCAATTTTAAGTTCTGTATTTGACAATTACAAGTTCAGATCTTCAAGTTATAATTTGCACTAATAATTTGTATTTAACAATTCTTAGTTCTGTATTTTACAATTACAAGTTCAGATCTTCAAGTTATAATTTGTAGTCATAATTTGAAGTTATGAATTCTAAGTTCTGAATTTGACTATTACAAGTTCAGATCTTCAAATTATTAATTACAATCTTAGTTTGAAATTAACAATTAGAAGTTCTGTATTTACTTATTACAAGTTCAGATCTTCAACTTATAATTTGCAATTATAATTATAAGCTATCAATTTTAAGTTCTGTATTTGACAATTACAAGTTCAGATTTTCAAGTTATAATTAGCACTAATAATTTGTATTTAACAATTCGAAGTTCTGTATTTACCTATTACAAATTCAGATCTTCAAGTTATAATTTGCAATTATTTGCAATTTGAATTTTACAATTCTAAGTTCTGTATTTGACTATTTCAAGTTCAGATCTTCAAGTTATAGTTAGCAATCATAATTTGAAGTTATGAATTCTAAGTTCTGTATTTGACAATTACAAGTTCAGATCTTCAAGTTATAATTTGCACTAATAATTTGTATTTAACAATTCTTAGTTCTGTATTTTACAATTACAAGTTCAGATCTTCAAGTTATAATTTGTAGTCATAATTTGAAGTTATGAATTCTAAGTTCTGAATTTGACTATTACAAGTTCAGATCTTCAAATTATTAATTACAATCTTAGTTTGAAATTAACAATTAGAAGTTCTGTATTTACTTATTACAAGTTCAGATCTTCAACTTATAATTTGCAATTATAATTATAAGCTATCAATTTTAAGTTCTGTACTTGACAATTACAAGTTCAGATTTTCAAGTTATAATTTGCACTAATAATTTGTATTTAACAATTCGAAGTTCTGTATTTACCTATTACAAATTCAGATCTTCAAGTTATAATTTGCAATTATAATTATAAGCTATCAATTTTAAGTTCAGTATTTGACTATTTCAAGTTCAGATCTTCAAGTTATAATTTGCAATCATGATTTGAATTTTACAATTCTAAGTTCTGTATTTGACTATTACAAGTTTAGATCTTACAATTATTAATTACAATCTTAGTTTGAAATTAACAATTAGAAGTTCTGTAATTCACTATTACAAGTTCAGATCTTCAAGTTATAATTTGCAATTATAATTATAAGCTATCAATTCTAAGTTCTGTATTTGACAATTACAAGTTCAGATCTTCAAGTTATAATTTGCACTAATAATTTGAAGTTAACAATTTGAAGTTCTGTATTTGACTATTACAAGTTCATATCTTCAAATTATTATTTACAATCTTACTTTGAAATTAACAATTTGAAGTTCTGTATTTACCTATTACAAGTTCAGATCTACTAGTTATAATTTGCAATTATAATTTGTATTTAACAATTCGAAGTTCTGTATTCGACTATTGCAAGTGCAGATCTTCAAATTATTAATTACAATCTTAGTTTGAAATTAACAATTCGAAGTTCTGTTTTTACCTATTACAAATTCAGATCTTCAAGTTATAATTTGCAATTATAATTATAAGCTTTCAATTTTAAGTTCAGTATTTGACTATTACAAGTTCAGATCTTCAAGTTATAATTTGCAATCATGATTTGAATTTTACAATTCTAAGTTCTGTATTTGACTATTACAAGTTCAGATCTTCAAGTTATAATTAGCAATCATAATTTGAAGTTATGAATTCTAAGTGCTGTATTTGACAATTACAAGTTCAGATCTTCAAGTTATAATTTGCACTAATAATTTGTATTTAACAATTCGGAGTTCTGTATTTGACTATTCCAAGTTTAGATCTTACAATTATTAATTACAATCTTAGTTTGAAATTAACAATTAGAAGTTCTGTAATTCACTATTACAAGTTCAGATCTTCAAGTTATAATTTGCAATTATAGTAATAAGCTATCAATTCTAAGTTCTGTATTTGACAATTACAAGTTCAGATCTTCAAGTTATAATTTGCAATCATAATTTGAATTTCCCAATTATAAGTTCTGTATTTGACTATTACAAGTTCAGATCTTCAAGTTATAATTAGCAATCATAATTAGAAGTTATGAATTCTAAGTTCTGTATTTGACAATTACAAGTTCAGATCTTCAACTTATAATTTGCAATTATAATTATAAGCTATTAATTTTAAGTTCAGTATTTGACTATTACAAGTTCAGATCTTCAAGTTATAATATGCAATCATGATTTGAATTTTACAATTCTAAGTTCTGTATTTGACTATTACAAGTTCAGATCTTCAAGTTATAATTAGCAATCATAATTTGAAGTTATGAATTCTAAGTGCTGTATTTGACAATTACAAGTTCAGATCTTCAAGTTATAATTTGCAATTATAATTATAAGCTATCAATTCTAAGTTCTGTATTTGACAATTACAAGTTCAGATCTTCAAGTTATAATTTGCACTAATAATTTGAATTTAACAATTTGAAGTTCTGTATTTGACTATTACAAGTTTAGATCTTACAATTATTAATTACAATCTTAGTTTGAAATTAACAATTAGAAGTTCTGTAATTCACTATTACAAGTTCAGATCTTCAAGTTATAATTTGCAATTATAATTGTAAGCTATCAATTCTAAGTTCTGTATTTGACAATTACAAGTTCAGATCTTCAAGTTATAATTTGCACTAATAATTTGAATTTAACAATTTGAAGTTCTGTATTTGACTATTACAAGTACATATCTTCAAATTATTATTTACAATCTTACTTTGAAATTAACAATTTGAAGTTCTGTATTTACCTATTACAAGTTCAGATCTACTAGTTATAATTTGCAATTATAATTTGTATTTAACAATTCGAAGTTCTGTATTCGACTATTGCAAGTGCAGATCTTCAAATTATTAATTACAATCTTAGTTTGAAATTAACAATTCGAAGTTCTGTTTTTACCTATTACAAATTCAGATCTTCAAGTTATAATTTGCAATTATAATTATAAGCTATCAATTTTAAGTTCAGTATTTGACTATTACAAGTTCAGATCTTCAAGTTATAATTTGCAATCATGATTTGAATTTTACAATTCTAAGTTCTGTATTTGACTATTACAAGTTCAGATCTTCAAGTTATAATTTGAAATAATAATTAGTATTTAACAAATCTAAGTTCTGTAATTGACTATTACAAGTTCAGTTCTTCAAGTTATAATTTGCAATTATAATTATAAGCTATCAATTCTAAGTTCTGTATTTGACAATTACAAGTTCAGATCTTCAAGTTATAATTTGCACTAATAATTTGAATTTAACAATTAGAAGTTCTGTATTTACCTATTACAAGTTCAGATCTTCAACTTATAATTTGCAATTATAATTATAAGCTATCAATTTTAAGTTCAGTATTTGACTATTACAAGTTCAGATCTTCAAGTTATAATATGCAATCATGATTTGAATTTTACAATTCTAAGTTCTGTATTTGACTATTACAAGTTCAGATCTTCAAGTTATAATTAGCAATCATAATTTGAAGTTATGAATTCTAAGTGCTGTATTTGACAATTACAAGTTCAGATCTTCAAGTTATAATTTGCAATTATAATTATAAGCTATCAATTTTAAGTTCTGTATTTTACAATTACAAGTTCAGATCTTCAAGGTATAATTTGCAATTATTTGCAATTTGAATTTTACAATTCTAAGTTCTGTATTTGACTATTTCAAGTTCAGATCTTCAAGTTATAGTTAGCAATCATAATTTGAAGTTATGAATTCTAAGTTCTGTATTTGACAATTACAAGTTCAGATCTTCAAGTTATAATTTGCACTAATAATTTGTATTTAACAATTCGAAGTTCTGTATTTGACTATTGCAAGTTCAGATCTTCAAATTATTAATTACAATCTTAGTTTGAAATTAACAATACGAAGTTCTGTATTTACCTATTACAAGTTCAGATCTTCAACTTATAATTTGGAATTATAATTATAAGCTATCAATTTTAAGTTCTGTATTTGACAATTACAAGTTCAGATTTTCAAGTTATAATTTGCACTAATAATTTGTATTTAACAATTCGAAGTTCTGTATTTACCTATTACAAATTCAGATCTTCAAGTTATAATTTGCAATTATAATTATAAGCTATCAATTTTAAGTTCAGTATTTGACTATTTCAAGTTCAGATCTTCAAGTTATAATTTGCAATCATGATTTGAATTTTACAATTCTAAGTTCTGTATTTGACTATTACAAGTTTAGATCTTACAATTATTAATTACAATCTTAGTTTGAAATTAACAATTAGAAGTTCTGTAATTCACTATTACAAGTTCAGATCTTCAAGTTATAATTTGCAATTATAATTATAAGCTATCAATTCTAAGTTCTGTATTTGACAATTACAAGTTCAGATCTTCAAGTTATAATTTGCACTAATAATTTGAATTTAACAATTTGAAGTTCTGTATTTGACTATTACAAGTTCATATCTTCAAATTATTATTTACAATCTTACTTTGAAATTAACAATTTGAAGTTCTGTATTTACCTATTACAAGTTCAGATCTACTAGTTATAATTTGCAATTATAATTTGTATTTAACAATTCGAAGTTCTGTATTCGACTATTGCAAGTGCAGATCTTCAAATTATTAATTACAATCTTAGTTTGAAATTACCAATTCGAAGTTCTGTTTTTACCTATTACAAATTCAGATCTTCAAGTTATAATTTGCAATTATAATTATAAGCTATCAATTTTAAGTTCAGTATTTGACTATTACAAGTTCAGATCTTCAAGTTATAATTTGCAATCATGATTTGAATTTTACAATTCTAAGTTCTGTATTTGACTATTACAAGTTCAGATCTTCAAGTTATAATTAGCAATCATAATTTGAAGTTATGAATTCTAAGTGCTGTATTTGACAATTACAAGTTCAGATCTTCAAGTTATAATTTGCACTAATAATTTGTATTTAACAATTCGGAGTTCTGTATTTGACTATTCCAAGTTTAGATCTTACAATTATTAATTACAATCTTAGTTTGAAATTAACAATTAGAAGTTCTGTAATTCACTATTACAAGTTCAGATCTTC
This sequence comes from Cantharis lateralis, assembly GCA_963170105.1. Taxonomy (NCBI): domain Eukaryota; kingdom Metazoa; phylum Arthropoda; class Insecta; order Coleoptera; family Cantharidae; genus Cantharis; species Cantharis lateralis. The sequence goes on from OY720628.1 coordinate 23,555,118, forward strand.
AAGTTATAATTTGCAATTATAGTAATAAGCTATCAATTCTAAGTTCTGTATTTGACAATTACAAGTTCAGACCTTCAAGTTATAATTTGCAATCATAATTTGAATTTCCCAATTATAAGTTCTGTATTTGACTATTACAAGTTCAGATCTTCAAGTTATAATTAGCAATCATAATTAGAAGTTATGAATTCTACGTTCTGTATTTGACAATTACAAGTTCAGATCTTCAAGTTATAATTTGCACTAATAATTTGTATTTAACAATTCGAAGTTCTGTATTTGACTATTACAAGTTCAGATCTACTAATTATTATTTACAATCATAATTTGAAGTTATGAATTCTAAGTTCTGTATTTGACAATTACAAGTTCAGATCTTCAAGTTATAATTTGCAATCTTAGTTTGAAATTTACAATTCGAAGTTCTGTATTTACCTATTACAAGTTCAAATCTTCTAGTTATAATTTGCAATTATACTTATAAGCTATCAATTTTAAGTTCTGTATTTGACAATTACAAGTTCAGATCTTCAAGTTATAATTTGAAATAATAATTAGTATTTAACAAATCTAAGTTCTGTAATTGACTATTACAAGTTCAGTTCTTCAAGTTATAATTTGCAATTATAATTATAAGCTATCAATTCTAAGTTCTGTATTTGACAATTACAAGTTCAGATCTTCAAGTTATAATTTGCACTAATAATTTGAATTTAACAATTAGAAGTTCTGTATTTACCTATTACAAGTTCAGATCTTCAACTTATAATTTGCAATTATAATAATAAGCTATTAATTTTAAGTTCAGTATTTGACTATTACAAGTTCAGATCTTCAAGTTATAATATGCAATCATGATTTGAATTTTACAATTCTAAGTTCTGTATTTGACTATTACAAGTTCAGATCTTCAAGTTATAATTAGCAATCATAATTTGAAGTTATGAATTTTAAGTGCTGTATTTGACAATTACAAGTTCAGATCTTCAAGTTATAATTTGCAATTATAATTATAAGCTATCAATTCTAAGTTCTGTATTTGACAATTACAAGTTCAGATCTTCAAGTTATAATTTGCACTAATAATTTGAATTTAACAATTTGAAGTTCTGTATTTGACTATTACAAGTTCATATCTTCAAATTATTATTTACAATCTTACTTTGAAATTAACAATTTGAAGTTCTGTATTTACCTATTACAAGTTCAGATCTACTAGTTATAATTTGCAATTATAATTTGTATTTAACAATTCGAAGTTCTGTATTCGACTATTGCAAGTGCAGATCTTCAAATTATTAATTACAATCTTAGTTTGAAATTAACAATTCGAAGTTCTGTTTTTACCTATTACAAATTCAGATCTTCAAGTTATAATTTGCAATTATAATTATAAGCTATCAATTATAAGTTCAGTATTTGACTATTACAAGTTCAGATCTTCAAGTTATAATTTGCAATCATGATTTGAATTTTACAATTCTAAGTTCTGTATTTGACTATTACAAGTTCAGATCTTCAAGTTATAATTAGCAATCATAATTTGAAGTTATGAATTCTAAGTGCTGTATTTGACAATTACAAGTTCAGATCTTCAAGTTATAATTTGCACTAATAATTTGTATTTAACAATTCGGAGTTCTGTATTTGACTATTCCAAGTTTAGATCTTACAATTATTAATTACAATCTTAGTTTGAAATTAACTATTAGAAGTTCTGTAATTCACTATTACAAGTTCAGATCTTCAAGTTATAATTTGCAATTATAGTAATAAGCTATCAATTCTAAGTTCTGTATTTGACAATTACAAGTTCAGATCTTCAAGTTATAATTTGCAATCATAATTTGAATTTCCCAATTATAAGTTCTGTATTTGACTATTACAAGTTCAGATCTTCAAGTTATAATTAGCAATCATAATTAGAAGTTATGAATTCTAAGTTCTGTATTTGACAATTACAAGTTCAGATCTTCAAGTTATAATTTGCACTAATAATTTGTATTTAACAATTCGAAGTTCTGTATTTGACTATTACAAGTTCAGATCTACTAATTATTATTTACAATCATAATTTGAAGTTATGAATTCTAAGTTCTGTATTTGACAATTACAAGTTCAGATCTTCAAGTTATAATTTGCAATCTTAGTTTGAAATTTACAATTCGAAGTTCTGTATTTACCTATTACAAGTTCAAATCTTCTAGTTATAATTTGCAATTATACTTATAAGCTATCAATTTTAAGTTCTGTATTTGACAATTACAAGTTCAGATCTTCAAGTTATAATTTGAAATAATAATTAGTATTTAACAAATCTAAGTTCTGTAATTGACTATTACAAGTTCAGTTCTTCAAGTTATAATTTGCAATTATAATTATAAGCTATCAATTCTAAGTTCTGTATTTGACAATTACAAGTTCAGATCTTCAAGTTATAATTTGCACTAATAATTTGAATTTAACAATTAGAAGTTCTGTATTTACCTATTACAAGTTCAGATCTTCAACTTATAATTTGTAATTATAATTATAAGCTATCAATTTTAAGTTCAGTATTTGACTATTACAAGTTCAGATCTTCAAGTTATAATATGCAATCATGATTTGAATTTTACAATTCTAAGTTCTGTATTTGACTATTACAAGTTCAGATCTTCAAGTTATAATTAGCAATCATAATTTGAAGTTATGAATTCTAAGTGCTGTATTTGACAATTACAAGTTCAGATCTTCAAGTTATAATTTGCACTAATAATTTGTATTTAACAATTCGGAGTTCTGTATTTGACTATTCCAAGTTTAGATCTTACAATTATTAATTACAATCTTAGTTTGAAATTAACTATTAGAAGTTCTGTAATTCACTATTACAAGTTCAGATCTTCAAGTTATAATTTGCAATTATAGTAATAAGCTATCAATTCTAAGTTCTGTATTTGACAATTACAAGTTCAGATCTTCAAGTTATAATTTGCAATCATAATTTGAATTTCCCAATTATAAGTTCTGTATTTGACTATTACAAGTTCAGATCTTCAAGTTATAATTAGCAATCATAATTAGAAGTTATGAATTCTAAGTTCTGTATTTGACAATTACAAGTTCAGATCTTCAAGTTATAATTTGCACTAATAATTTGTATTTAACAATTCGAAGTTCTGTATTTGACTATTACAAGTTCAGATCTACTAATTATTATTTACAATCATAATTTGAAGTTATGAATTCTAAGTTCTGTATTTGACAATTACAAGTTCAGATCTTCAAGTTATAATTTGCAATCTTAGTTTGAAATTTACAATTCGAAGTTCTGTATTTACCTATTACAAGTTATAATGAAAATCCGCTTTCCCCTCGGGTGATAGCGGTTTATCACCACACCTGGAATAGATTTTCTCCAGTAAATTATTCGTGTGATGAGGCCCTGATGTTACACTCGCTCGTATAATTATTCGGAGGCAAGAGCGTAGGTTCTGAAAAAAAGGTGAATTGCTTCCAACCACTCCCAAATAAAACCCCGTTTTATTCAAACAACTGTATATTAACGGAAGTGATACAAATAGCGTATTTAATGAAATTGCTGCGACAACAGCCTCCAACATAAACAATTCTGACTCGGCAGCAACTCTGGGCAAACAAATCACGTCGCAACACAATAATAGCCAAATACTCGAACTCAGTACAGCCAAGAAAACAGTAATACAAAAGTGGTACTTACCCAAGCGCTCAGCTAAGTTTACAAAATAATTGATGACAAGAATAGCACTACCGAATCCCGCTGTACTTTCCAATGATCCGTCGTGGTTGGCGTGAAGAATTTCCCTGCTGCTTGTTGAAATGATGAACTTGATGCTGGGCTGCAGAGGCCAAGCCAATCGATGTTGAGACCCAAACAGCAGCTCGAATTACGCACTAACACAGACGCACTACACATGAAACGCGTAACACACAGTCTGGTCGTCGACGACAACAAAGATAAGGTAAGGAATCGCTACTACTTTGTACTTCGTAGTTCCACTAACGATTCTTTCGATGATGTTGAATGGTGACGTTGTTGTTGGTGGCAAATTGAATTTAATTGGCATTAATCGCAGGTTATGAAAATTCCCCAAAGGAACCTGGTACGTGAATAACTAATGACTCCTACTGAGTCAGCAACTCTTCGTTCTAACTTCCGGAAGGCACTCGCTTACTTTTACAAATATTCAGCCGAGTCCTGTACAGACACGGAACGTTCCGGAACTTGACCCTCAATCTCTCACGTTCAAACCAAGTCTCCCCTACCGCGATGTTTTAAAAACTCCTTTAAGGTCAAGATGTGCAGCGATGGTTGCGCATGGAAGAATCCCATAGGCGTCCAGAGCAAGAGTACGCAAGGAGCCGCGACAACAATTATTACAATAAATTGTTACACACCCCCCCCTCAAATATCTCGCTCCGGTGAGATAACAAAACCCTCCCTTGGTTTAATATTTCTAACCTGGACAAAAAAAGGTGCTCTGGCGTTGAAGACGCAACCGGCATGACTGTAGGAAAACAAAAAACTAACTCTAGAATAACCCTATCCCAGCGTTCCCAAAATCAAATCATAAACTAAACAAAACGTGGGTAATCTACCCAGATAATGACCCATTACCTGCATAACCGCATAAGCGAGACCCCTAAAGACTAAGCGAGTAACCGCTCCTAACAGTCTAATCAAAAAAATGGCCATCCACCAGATGGACTTCCTACCCTATGGGTCAGTACAGCATCACATCGGACCTGTACGAATTCGCACAAAAAACTACAAGATTCTCAAAATCTCTAACACCCAACGGCCGCTGCCTATTGGTGTTTTAAAAGAATGAATCACATAGGACTCATTCGTTCAGCTCGAAAGTGTATCTAAACAAAACACACCCAGCACAAAAATGTTTCGGGTCAAGGCACTCAACGTCCTTGAAACATAGAAACTAATGAATAAAAAATAATAAAATACTCTGGTAATAAAACCTTACAAAACTCTACAGTCAATTGAGTTACGAAATCTTAAGCGTGAGATTAATCTCGGATGGCGCAATTAACAGTTTACGATCGAATACGTGTTAATCGAATAAAAACCCTGGAAAACAAAAAAATAACCCTAACCCTCCCAGGAATCTAATATAGCAAGGAACCCAAAGTGAAAATGAAGGAAGTAGAAAGGAGAAAAGGTCAGGTAGGGTAAGAGGTTACAGAAGGATAAATGACTTCCATGCTCAGTGGTTCCTCGGAAGAATGACGCGATCGATGACTCGTCCTCGCGTATGGATCGTAAAAACGCGTCGTGGACCGCCAATCAACAATCATCGCGCCGCCCCCCCGCCAAAACACCAGTCATTTGGACAATTTTGAGGATAGGAAGAAAGGTTAACCCGGGGAATGACAATCTGTCATTGAGAACCTTAAAAACTCACGCAACCCGTCCTCAAAGTTACGATCATTGTCGGGGACTGAACTGACTAAGTTCTGAAAAAAACACGGCAAGAGACCTCCACAACAGTCCAGGGCTACCACTCACCGCCCACACGAACTTTCCAACTGACCAACCCACCGTCCTACCGGTTTCACGAAGCCTAGCCTAGACAGGGTCTTCAGGTCTAGTCAGCCTTAGCGCGCGTGCAGAACGTTAAGCGGCCTGACAGCACGCGTGGAATGAAAATGGATCCTCCCGCCCCTGCAATTCCCAGAACCGAAAAAAACAATGAGTCAGGGACTTGTTGACTCCAGGGAATAGGTAGTCAGATGGTCGACATACGGACGACATAGGTAAAGCGCAAAAGCCTATATAAAAAATAATATATATGATATGATCTAAGATGTATAATGACCAAAAAGTTACAACATAACCCAACCTCCTCCCATGTTATGTTCGAAGAGTATCACTTCACCCCACAACCTTCATCTACCTCGTCGATCTGAGGATGCTGCTTAAGGTCTTTAATATGGAAAACTCCCACATCCTTACCCCGCTCATTAACAAGTCGGTATGTTAATGGACCAGTGACCTCTTTAACTCTGCACTTGACGTACTTAGGTGCAAGCTTACTAACAAAATGCTTACTGGCGTTAGATAAGGCAAAATTCCGACGCCATACAGTGTCTCCTACTTTAAAGCGGATGGAACGCTTTCTGAAGTTGTAATGTGAAGCATTACGACGATAAGCATTGTCTAAGCGGTTAGTAACGTCAACAAAGAGATTATTGAGCCGGTTCATCTCTTCCGCAACTTTCTCACGATTTCCTAGCGTTAAGTCCCTCTCTCCCAAATCGGCGATACGACCGTAATAATCTCCCGTAACAGGAACAGTCCTACCCAAATTAAGAAAGGATGGTGTAAACCCAGTCACTTCATGAGTTGCAGATCTCAAGGCATGCGCAATTTTGTGGATTTCCACATCCCAAGTTCTATGATCGTTTTTCACATAAGAACGAATAGCAGTCCCCACAACTCGATTTACTCTTTCAACAAAATTGACCTGAGGATGATAGGCAGCATTATACCAAAGATGGTTAACCTTGTAGTCGCTCATAAGCGCTCTAAATTCATGACTAATAAACTGTGGCCCGTTATCAACCATGCAAATTTGAGGAACCCCAAATAGCAGGAAAACCTGGTTTTCTAGAAACTCACAGATGGATTTCGAAGTGGCCTTACGCAACGGTTGCACCAGCACAAACTTCGAGAACCAGTCGCAAACTACAAGTAGCATGGTATTGCCCTTCGCAGATCGAGGAAACGGCCCCATGAGGTCGACAGAAATACATTGGAAGGGGAACCGAACTTCCTTTTGTTTGCCCATTAACCCGTAGCGCCCCCCCTGGCAAGCTTTCGACGCTAAACACACAGTACATCGACGCACGTATCTAGCTACATCAGCGCGCATCCTAGGCCAGTAATACAACTCACTAATTTTACTAAAAGTTTTAAGAGTCCCCAAATGAGCCGAAGTCGGATCATCGTGACATTGTTTAAAAATATCAATACGTCGCGACTTGGGAATGACTTGTTTCCATTCGACTAAGTTGGAAGTAATATCGTGGTGATTATTAACGAGCTTGTATAAGACCCCCCCCTCAATGCGCCAATCAGAGTAATCCACAGGATTATCTCGAACTTTAGCCCGCATACGCCGATACCATGCGTCCAGATCGTCCTCAGAGAGTTCTAAAGACGATACCTCCAAAGGTGCTCGAGATAAGGCATCTGGCACTACGTTTAACTTCCCCTTCCTATGCACGATATTAAAGGAATGTTGCGATAGCCGTACGCTCCAGCGAGCTAATTTATTGGTGGGATTTTTCATGGATAACAGCCACAACAAACTGTAGTGATCTGTTATCACCGTAAACTCCGTCCCTTCAACATAAGGTCGAAATTTCTCTATCCCGAACAATACCGCCAAACATTCGCGCTCTGTCGCTGAATAATTTCTCTCAGCTTTGTTGAGAGTCCTAGAAGCATATGCAATAGCACGCTCCTCGTCGCCCTCCCCTTGACTCAAAACGCAACCCAACCCATAGTCGGAAGCATCACATTGTATATAAAACCGCTTATTAAAATCAGGACTGGCTAAAATAGGCGCTGTAACTAGTAACTTTTTCAAGTTTTCAAATGACTCTTCAGCGTTAGGAGTCCAGGTAATTGATTGACGCTTGGCCCGCCCCTTTATAAGCTCGGTAATTGGAGCTGAAAGCTCCGAAAAGTTAGGGATAAAACGTCGGTACCACCCAATCATACCTATAAATCTTTTTACACCCGTAGTTGTCGTTGGTTTAGCCAGTTGTGTGATCGCTTCGACTTTCGATGGATCAGTGTGAAGACCATTATCATCAATAATGTGACCCAGAAATTTGATGCTTGGCCTACAAAATTCACACTTGTCTAGGTTTATAGTTAGGTTGGCTTCATGTAAACGAACAAATACCAGTTCGAGCAGCTTTAAGTGCTCTTCAAAGGTCGCGGAGACTATTATCATATCGTCCAAGTAAACCCAAAGCCCTTCTCCCAAAAGATCACCAAAAATCTTTTCCATCAGCCTTTGCTGAGTCATAGGCGCATTGGAGATGCCCATTGGACACACGATATATTCAAATAACCCCCTCCCTGGTACAGTGAAAGCCGTCTTCTCACAAGAAGTGTCAGTAAGAGGTATTTGCCAAAAGGCCTTCTTCAAGTCAATGGTTGACATGAAGCGCGCATTACATAGTGACATAAGAATGTCCTCCGTTCTCGGAATAGGAAATGCATCCCGGATGCTTAAACGATTGACCCCCCTCCCGTCAAAACATAGACGATGGGTCCCATCTGTCTTCTTCACCAACAACATTGGTGAGGACCATGGTGACTTGGACGGTCTAACAACCCCCATCTCTAGCATCTTGTCCAGCTCAGCCTGAGCTATTTTTCGCATTGCCGGTGATAAAGGATATGGTCTTTGTTTTAAGGGTGCAGCATCCCCAGTGTCAATATTGTGGGCGATTTTATCCGTGCGAGTCAACCCTTCTCGCGAAAGCAACTTAAATTTATCTTTAACGGCAGTAAGAGCAACTTGTTGTTCAAGGCTGAGGTCGTCAACGGATCGGATCAATTTCAACGATTGGACCTCGTCCACAAAGTATTGATCTTTACCAAAATCCGCCTTGACCCCAAACAGCTTACAAAAATCTACCCCTAGAGTTAAGCCGGTACGTATACTTCGACACACTAAAACTTTCAAAAGTTTCGTGACCCCGCCAATAGATACAGGTAATTCCACTTCACCCAAAATCTCCTGTGGCGTTCCGTCCGCAGACCGCAAAACAGAAATAATATTTCTGGAAAGTTTTAGATCGAGCCTATCGATAAGGTAATGACCTTCTGCTCCTAAAATGGAAGCACTTGCCCCTGAGTCGAGTAACGCAGTAAGTCGCTCTTCGCCTACATTTAAATTTATAAACGGACGTTGATCGGTAGCGGGATGGGTAAATAGAGCAGAGGTTTGAGAGGCTGATCCGCAAAATCCGCGTACTTTGGCCAACCAACCCTTCCACTCTCTCCTATCGGCTTGTTTCGCTTTCTTTAGTGCTGCGAGGGGCGCGCCGCGACGCCGCCTCGCCTTACTCCGTTTTTTGAATGATTCGAACTACAATCATTTGTGGTCCTACCCTTCCGGCCACAACCGGTACAAAAAATGGCAGGAGGTTTCGAACACGCCCTATAATAGTGCCCGCTCTCGGAACAATTCCAGCATTTACCCATAGTCGAATTAAATTGAGGAGCTGAAGCTGAAGGCTTCGCAAGTGAAGTGTCGGTAGCAAGGGCTGACGTGGATGCTTCGTTAGCAGTCCATTTAACTAAACGTTCAGCAGCCTGCGCTGTTTCTATAAAAACCTCTCGAGATGAGCTGAGAGTAGGCCCCATTGCTAAAGAAATTGATGGTAATAAATTTCTCCTAATTACCCAAAGCTGTTCCTCTTCCGTAGGAACTGGAGAGATTCTCGAATACTCGGCTAACATTGACTCGATAAAACCCCGTACCGACTCGCTAGGAAGTTGTTTGCGATTTCTAATTTGTTCCACATATTCACGACTGAAATCGAGGGATAAGAAACGAATTTTTAATTCCTCGACCAGCTGCGACCAGGTGGTGACATGCGAACCTAATGTTCGGTACCAAGTCAAGGCTTCGCCTGAAAAAAATTCGACCGCTTTCTTAAATAGAACTTCTTCTCCAATACTACGCGATTGTGAAAGTTCTCTCGCTCGCTCAATAAAATAAAACAAGGGCTCGGACCCCCCCTTTCCGTCATAACTTAAATTCCATTTATGTACGGCCGTGTTGGGACTTTTATTGTTTGAAACTAATGCCTGCAAGATCGTCGTTAAATCGGAAGCTACTGTAACCGCAGGTGTCGCAGGGACCGTAGGAACCGCAGGAGGTGAAATAATTGACGATTTACGTAAGGGAGAACCATAGTCGTAATTATCCGGATCACGAAAAGATTCCTCGTCTTCGTTTGTTGTAATTAAACTTTCCACCCTACCCCTAAGCGTAGTTATTACCTTCAGCATCTCTTCCTTTTCAGATTCGGCCGCACCAGCCATGATCTCAACGCGATTACTATAATGCGCTAATCTGTTAGTTACACAATCCAATAATTTCGCATCAAAAGTAGATTCAAGAAAAGTTAAAGAAATTTGAATTTCATGTAACGCTTGCTTAATTGTAATAAATTCAGCAGAAATATCGGGAGGATTGTAAACGTGTAACCCGGGATGAGAATTAAATTTTTCATTTCGCAACACCTTGTTAAGCTCTTTTCTAAGTGAAGAAAGATGCTGTGGTAAGGAAGTAATAGAAATATTACGCATTAAAAATTCCACATGAATTTCTTCGCGATTTAACGCAGTTACATAACTCGCCGTAGACATCATCGTTCAAACAATCAAGAATTTTTGACCCACAAATAACAAAAACAATCCAAAGGTATTCAAAGTAATTCAACTTGCCAACAAGGTCAACGCGATAAATTTTTGCACACACAAAAATTTCAATGCCAAACGTTATCTTGGCCAATAAAATACTAAAAACAAAACGCGCTTTTAAACTTATCTTTACCACACCTTTGCTGCAATCGCAAGTGCGTACCAGATGTAAATTTTCTGATACGAAAAAAATATTTTGCTTCTGTTCGGTCTCTTCAACAACTACCTCCCCCTCGTACAGCCTGCAAAAGTCAAACAAAAAAACGCGAACTAAATTGGAAGCTGCTGCACACAGAAATCTGGATGGAAGCAATTCAGTAGCCAAATCGGCCTCACACGTTGGGCGCCAGTATAATGAAAATCCGCTTTCCCCTCGGGTGATAGCGGTTTATCACCACACCTGGAATAGATTTTCTCCAGTAAATTATTCGTGTGATGAGGCCCTGATGTTACACTCGCTCGTATAATTATTCGGAGGCAAGAGCGTAGGTTCTGAAAAAAAGGTGAATTGCTTCCAACCACTCCCAAATAAAACCCCGTTTTATTCAAACAACTGTATATTAACGGAAGTGATACAAATAGCGTATTTAATGAAATTGCTGCGACAACAGCCTCCAACATAAACAATTCTGACTCGGCAGCCACTCTGGGCAAACAAATCACGTCGCAACACAATAATAGCCAAATACTCGAACTCAGTACAGCCAAGAAAACAGTAATACAAAAGTGGTACTTACCCAAGCGCTCAGCTAAGTTTACAAAATAATTGATGACAAGAATAGCACTACCGAATCCCGCTGTACTTTCCAATGATCCGTCGTGGTTGGCGTGAAGAATTTCCCTGCTGCTTGTTGAAATGATGAACTTGATGCTGGGCTGCAGAGGCCAAGCCAATCGATGTTGAGACCCAAACAGCAGCTCGAATTACGCACTAACACAGACGCACTACACATGAAACGCGTAACACACAGTCTGGTCGTCGACGACAACAAAGATAAGGTAAGGAATCGCTACTACTTTGTACTTCGTAGTTCCACTAACGATTCTTTCGATGATGTTGAATGGTGACGTTGTTGTTGGTGGCAAATTGAATTTAATTGGCATTAATCGCAGGTTATGAAAATTCCCCAAAGGAACCTGGTATGTGAATAACTAATGACTCCTACTGAGTCAGCAACTCTTCGTTCTAACTTCCGGAAGGCACTCGCTTACTTTTACAAATATTCAGCCGAGTCCTGTACAGACACGGAACGTTCCGGAACTTGACCCTCAATCTCTCACGTTCAAACCAAGTCTCCCCTACCGCGATGTTTTAAAAACTCCTTTAAGGTCAAGATGTGCAGCGATGGTTGCGCATGGAAGAATCCCATAGGCGTCCAGAGCAAGAGTACGCAAGGAGCCGCGACAACAATTATTACAATAAATTGTTACAAAGTTCAAATCTTCTAGTTATAATTTGCAATTATACTTATAAGCTATCAATTTTAAGTTCTGTATTTGACAATTACAAGTTCAGATCTTCAAGTTATAATTTGAAATAATAATTAGTATTTAACAAATCTAAGTTCTGTAATTGACTATTACAAGTTCAGTTCTTCAAGTTATAATTTGCAATTATAATTATAAGCTATCAATTCTAAGTTCTGTATTTGACAATTACAAGTTCAGATCTTCAAGTTATAATTTGCACTAATAATTTGAATTTAACAATTAGAAGTTCTGTATTTACCTATTACAAGTTCAGATCTTCAACTTATAATTTGTAATTATAATTATAAGCTATCAATTTTAAGTTCAGTATTTGACTATTACAAGTTCAGATCTTCAAGTTATAATATGCAATCATGATTTGAATTTTACAATTCTAAGTTCTGTATTTGACTATTACAAGTTCAGATCTTCAAGTTATAATTAGCAATCATAATTTGAAGTTATGAATTCTAAGTGCTGTATTTGACAATTACAAGTTCAGATCTTCAAGTTATAATTTGCACTAATAATTTGTATTTAACAATTCGGAGTTCTGTATTTGACTATTCCAAGTTTAGATCTTACAATTATTAATTACAATCTTAGTTTGAAATTAACAATTAGAAGTTCTGTAATTCACTATTACAAGTTCAGATCTTCAAGTTATAATTTGCAATTATAGTAATAAGCTATCAATTCTAAGTTCTGTATTTGACAATTACAAGTTCAGATCTTCAAGTTATAATTTGCAATCATAATTTGAATTTCCCAATTCTAAGTTCTGTATTTGACTATTACAAGTTCAGATCTTCAAGTTATAATTAGCAATCATAATTAGAAGTTATGAATTCTAAGTTCTGTATTTGACAATTACAAGTTCAGATCTTCAAGTTATAATTTGCACTAATAATTTGTATTTAACAATTCGAAGTTCTGTATTTGACTATTACAAGTTCAGATCTACTAATTATTATTTACAATCATAATTTGAAGTTATGAATTCTAAGTTCTGTATTTGACAATTACAAGTTCAGATCTTCAAGTTATAATTTGAAATAATAATTAGTATTTAACAAATCTAAGTTCTGTAATTGACTATTACAAGTTCAGTTCTTCAAGTTATAATTTGCAATTATAATTATAAGCTATCAATTCTAAGTTCTGTATTTGACAATTACAAGTTCAGATCTTCAAGTTATAATTTGCACTAATAATTTGAATTTAACAATTAGAAGTTCTGTATTTACCTATTACAAGTTCAGATCTTCAACTTATAATTTGCAATTATAATTATAAGCTATCAATTTTAAGTTCTGAATTTGACAATTACAAGTTCAGATTTTCAAGTTATAATCTGCACTAATAATTTGTATTTAACAATTCGAAGTTCTGTATTTACCTATTACAAATTCAGTTCTTCAAGTTATAATTTGCAATTATAATTATAAGCTATCAATTTTAAGTTCAGTATTTGACTATTACAAGTTCAGATCTTCAAGTTATAATTTGCAATCATGATTTGAATTTTACAATTCTAAGTTCTGTATTTGACTATTACAAGTTCAGATCTTCAAGTTATAATTAGCAATCATAATTTGAAGTTATGAATTCTAAGTGCTGTATTTGACAATTACAAGTTCAGATCTTCAAGTTATAATTTGCACTAATAATTTGTATTTAACAATTCGGAGTTCTGTATTTGACTATTACAAGTTTAGATCTTACAATTATTAATTACAATCTTAGTTTGAAATTAACAATTAGAAGTTCTGTAATTCACTATTACAAGTTCAGATCTTCAAGTTATAGTTTGCAATTATAATTATAAGCTATCAATTCTAAGTTCTGTATTAGACAATTACAAGTTCAGATTTTCAAGTTATAATTTGCACTAATAATTTGTATTTAACAATTCGAAGTTCTGTATTTGACTATTACAAGTTCAGATCTTCTACTTATTATTTACAATCATAATTTGAACTTATGAATTCTAAGTTCTGTATTTGACAATTACAAGTTCAGATCTTCAAGTTATAATTTGCACTAATAATTTGTATTTAACAATTCGAAGTTCTGTATTTGACTATTACAAGTTCAGATCTACTAATTATTATTTACAATCATAATTTGAAGTTATGAATTCTAAGTTCTGTATTTGACAATTACAAGTTCAGATCTTCAAGTTATAATTTGCAATCTTAGTTTGAAATTTACAATTCGAAGTTCTGTATTTACCTATTACAAGTTCAGATTTTCAACTTATAATTTGCAATTATAATTATAAGCTATCAATTTTAAGTTCTCTATTTGACAATTACAAGTTCAGATCTTCAAGTTATAATTTGCACTAATAATTTGAATTTAACAATTTGAAGTTCTGTATTTGACTATTACAAGTTCAGATCTTCTAATTATTATTTACAATCATAATTTGAAGTTATGAATTCTACGTTCTGTATTTGACTATTACAAGGTCAGATCTTCAAGTTATAATTAGCAATCATAATTTGAAGTTATGAATTCTAAGTTCTGTATTTGACAATTACAAGTTCAGATCTTCAAGTTATAATTTGCACTAATAATTTGAATTTAACAATTTGAAGTTCTGTATTTGACTATTACAAGTTCAGATCTTCTAATTATTATTTACAATCATAATTTGAAGTTATGAATTCTAAGTTCTGTATTTGACAATTACAAGTTCAGATCTTCAAGTTATAATTTGCAATCATAATTTGAAGTTATGAATTCCAAGTGCTGTATTTGATAATTACAAGTTCAGATCTTCAAGTTATAATTTGCACTAATAATTTGTATTTAACAATTCGAAGTTCTGTATTTGACTATTACAAGTTCAGATCTTCAAATTATTAATTACAATCTTAGTTTGAAATTAACAATTCGAAGTTCTGGATTTACCTATTACAAGTTCAGATCTTCAACTTATAATTTGCAATTATAATTATAAGCTATCAATTTTAAGTTCTGTATTTGACAATTACATGTTCAGATCTTCATGTTATAATTTGCACTAATAATTTGTATTTAACAATTCGAAGTTCTGTATTTGACTATTACAAGTTCAGATCTTCAAATTATTATTTACAATCTTAGTTTGAAATTAACAATTCGAAGTTCTGTATTTACTTATTACAAATTCAGATCTTCAAGTTATAATTAGCAATTATAATTATAAGCTATCAATTTTAAGTTCTGTATTTGACTATTACAAGTCGGGATCTTCAAGTTATAATTTGCAATCATAATTGTAATTTCACAATTCTAAGTTCTGTATTTGACTATTACAAGGTCAGATCTTCAAGTTATAATTAGCAATCATAATTTGTAGTTATGAATTCTAAGTTCTTTATTTGACAATTACAAGTTCAGATCTTCAAGTTATAATTTGCACTAATAATTTGTATTTAACAATTCGAAGTTCTGTATTTGACTATTACAAGTTCAGATCTTCTAATTATTATTTACAATCATAATTTGAAGTTATGAATTCTTAGTTCTGTATTTTACAATTACAAGTTCAGATCTTCAAGTTATAAATTGCAATCATAATTTGAAGTTATGAATTCTATATGCTGTATTTGACAATTACAAGTTCAGATCTTCAAGTTATAATTTGCACTAATAATTTGTATTTAACAATTCGAAGTTCTGTATTTGACTATTACAAGTTCAGATCGTCAAATTATTAATTACAATCTTAGTTTGAAATTAACAATTCGAAGTTCTGTATTTACCTATTACAAGTTCAGATCTTCAACTTATAATTTGCAATTATAATGATAAGCTATCAATTTTAAGTTCTGTATTTGACAATTACAAGTTCAGATTTACAAGTTATAATTTGCACTAATAGTTTGTATTTAACAATTCGAAGTTCTGTATTTGACTATTACAAGTTCAGATCTTCAAATTATTATTTACAATCTTAGTTTGAAATTAACAATTCGAAGTTCTGTATTTACCTATTGCAAGTTCAGATCTTCTAGTTATAATTTGCAATTATAATTATAAGCTATCAATTTTAAGTTCTGTATTTGACAATTACAAGTTCAAATCTTCAAGTTATAATTTGAAATAATAATTAGTATTTCACTAATCTAAGTTTGTAATTCACTATTACAAGTTCAGATCTTCAAGTTATAATTTGCAATTATAATTATAAGCTATCAATTCTAAGTTCTGTATTTGACAATTACAAGTTCAGATCTTCTAATTATTAGTTACAATCATAATTTGAAGTTATGAATTCTTAGTTCTGTATTTTACAATTACAAGTTCAGATCTTCAAGTTATAATCAAAATAAATTGGACACTTTCCTCAATTATTTATATTTATATTTAGGACCGGTTTCGGATAATCCTATCCTTTCTCAACTAAAATAAAATTACAACATTATAAATACAATTAAATTTAAAATCTACCCTGACATCTTACCGTCACTAATATAGTTATCAAATTTAAAAAACAATAAGCAATCTATAAAATAATAATTCACAAAAATATCGTGATTGACAATAATTTGCACTAATAATTTGTATTTAACAATTCGAAGTTCTGTATTTGACTATTACAAGTTCAGATCTTCAAATTATTAATTACAATCTTAGTTTGAAATTAACAATTCGAAGTTCTGTATTTGACTATTACAAGTTCAGATCTTCAACTTATAATTTGCAATTATAATTATAAGCTATCAATTTTAAGTTCTGTATTTGACAATTACATGTTCAAATCTTCATATTATAATTTGCACTAATAATTTGTATTTAACAATTCGAAGTTCTGTATTTGACTATTACAAGTTCAGATCTTCAAATTATTATTTACAATCTTAGTTTGAAATTAACAATTCGAAGTTCTGTATTTACTTATTACAAATTCAGATCTTCAAGTTATAATTAGCAATTATAATTATAAGCTATCAATTTTAAGTTCTGTATTTGACTATTACAAGTCGGGATCTTCAAGTTATAATTTGCAATCATAATTGTAATTTCACAATTCTAAGTTCTGTATTTGACTATTACAAGGTCAGATCTTCAAGTTATAATTAGCAATCATAATTTGAAGTTATGAATTCTAAGTTCTGTATTTGACAATTACAAGTTCAGATTTTCAAGTTATAATTTGCACTAATAATTTGTATTTAACAATTCGAAGTTCTGTATTTGACTATTACAAGTTCAGATCTTCAAATTATTATTTACAATCTTAGTTTGAAATTAACAATTCGAAGTTCTGTATTTACCTATTGCAAGTTCAGATCTTCTAGTTATAATTTGCAATTATAATTATAAGCTATCAATTTTAAGTTCTGTATTTGACAATTACAAGTTCAAATCTTCAAGTTATAATTTGAAATAATAATTAGTATTTCACTAATCTAAGTTTGTAATTCACTATTTCAAGTTCAGATCTTCAAGTTATAATTTGCAATTATAATTATAAGCTATCAATTCTAAGTTCTGTATTTGACAATTACAAGTTCAGATCTTCTAATTATTATTTACAATCATAATTTGAAATTATGAATTCTTAGTTCTGTATTTTACAATTACAAGTTCAGATCTTCAAGTTATAATTTGCACTAATAATTTGTATTTAACAATTGGAAGTTCTGTATTTGACTATTACAAGTTCAGATCTTCAAATTATTAATTACAATCTTAGTTTGAAATTAACAATTCGAAGTTCTGTATTTGACTATTACAAGTTCAGATCTTCTAATTATTATTTACAATCATAATTTGAATTTATTAATTCTTAGTTCTGTATTTTACAATTACAAGTTCAGATCTTCAAGTTATTAATTGCAATCATAATTAGAAGTTATGAATTCTAAGTGCTGTATTTGACAATTACAAGTTCAGATCTTCAAGTTATAAATTGGAATCATAATTTGAAGTTATGAATTCTATGTGCTGTATTTGACAATTACAAGTTCAGATCTTCAAGTTATAATTTGCACTAATAGTTTGTATTTAACAATTCGAAGTTCTGTATTTGACTATTACAAGTTCAGATCTTCAAATTATTATTTACAATCTTAGTTTGAAATTAACAATTCGAAGTTCTGTATTTACCTATTGCAAGTTCAGATCTTCTAGTTATAATTTGCAATTATAATTATAAGCTATCAATTTTAAGTTCTGTATTTGACAATTACAAGTTCAAATCTTCAAGTTATAATTTGAAATAATAATTAGTATTTCACTAATCTAAGTTTGTAATTCACTATTACAAGTGCAGATCTTCAAGTTATAATTTGCAATTATAATTATAAGCTATCAATTCTAAGTTCTGTATTTGACAATTACAAGTTCAGATCTTCTAATTATTATTTACAATCATAATTTGAAGTTATGAATTCTTAGTTCTGTATTTTACAATTACAAGTTCAGATCTTCAAGTTATAATCAAAATAAATTGGACACTTTCCTCAATTATTTATATTTATATTTAGGACCGGTTTCGGATAATCCTATCCTTTCTCAACTAAAATAAAATTACAACATTATAAATACAATTAAATTTAAAATCTACCATGACATCTTACCGTCACTAATATAGTTATCAAATTTAAAAAACAATAAGCAATCTATAAAATAATAATTCACAAAAATATCGTGATTGACAATAATTTGCACTAATAATTTGTATTTAACAATTCGAAGTTCTGTATTTGACTATTACAAGTTCAGATCTTCAAATTATTAATTACAATCTTAGTTTGAAATTAACAATTCGAAGTTCTGTATTTGACTATTACAAGTTCAGATCTTCTAATTATTATTTACAATCATAATTTGAATTTATTAATTCTTAGTTCTGTATTTTACAATTCCAAGTTCAGATCTTCAAGTTATAAATTGCAATCATAATTAGAAGTTATGAATTCTAAGTGCTGTATTTGACAATTACAAGTTCAGATCTTCAAGTTATAATTTGCACTAATAATTTGTATTTAACAATTCGAAGTTCTGTATTTGACTATTACAAGTTCAGATTTACAAGTTATAATCAAAATAAATTGGACACTTTCCTCAATTATTTATATTTATATTTAGGACCGGTTTCGGATAATCCTATCCTTTCTCAACTAAAATAAAATTACAACATTATAAATACAATTAAATTTAAAATCTACCCTGACATCTTACCGTCACTAATATAGTTATCAAATTTAAAAAACAATAAGCAATCTATAAAATAATAATTCACAAAAATATCGTGATTGACAATAATTTGCACTAATAATTTGTATTTAACAATTCGAAGTTCTGTATTTGACTATTACAAGTTCAGATCTTCAAATTATTAATTACAATCTTAGTTTGAAATTAACAATTCGAAGTTCTGTATTTGACTATTACAAGTTCAGATCTTCAACTTATAATTTGCAATTATAATTATAAGCTATCAATTTTAAGTTCTGTATTTGACAATTACATGTTCAAATCTTCATATTATAATTTGCACTAATAATTTGTATTTAACAATTCGAAGTTCTGTATTTGACTATTACAAGTTCAGATCTTCAAATTATTATTTACAATCTTAGTTTGAAATTAACAATTCGAAGTTCTGTATTTACTTATTACAAATTCAGATCTTCAAGTTATAATTAGCAA
This sequence comes from Cantharis lateralis, assembly GCA_963170105.1. Classification (NCBI taxonomy): domain Eukaryota; kingdom Metazoa; phylum Arthropoda; class Insecta; order Coleoptera; family Cantharidae; genus Cantharis; species Cantharis lateralis. The sequence continues at coordinate 23,574,733 of OY720628.1, forward strand.
TTATAATTATAAGCTATCAATTTTAAGTTCTGTATTTGACTATTACAAGTCGGGATCTTCAAGTTATAATTTGCAATCATAATTGTAATTTCACAATTCTAAGTTCTGTATTTGACTATTACAAGGTCAGATCTTCAAGTTATAATTAGCAATCATAATTTGAAGTTATGAATTCTAAGTTCTGTATTTGACAATTACAAGTTCAGATTTTCAAGTTATAATTTGCACTAATAATTTGTATTTAACAATTCGAAGTTCTGTATTTGACTATTACAAGTTCAGATCTTCAAATTATTATTTACAATCTTAGTTTGAAATTAACAATTCGAAGTTCTGTATTTACCTATTGCAAGTTCAGATCTTCTAGTTATAATTTGCAATTATAATTATAAGCTATCAATTTTAAGTTCTGTATTTGACAATTACAAGTTCAAATCTTCAAGTTATAATTTGAAATAATAATTAGTATTTCACTAATCTAAGTTTGTAATTCACTATTTCAAGTTCAGATCTTCAAGTTATAATTTGCAATTATAATTATAAGCTATCAATTCTAAGTTCTGTATTTGACAATTACAAGTTCAGATCTTCTAATTATTATTTACAATCATAATTTGAAATTATGAATTCTTAGTTCTGTATTTTACAATTACAAGTTCAGATCTTCAAGTTATAATTTGCACTAATAATTTGTATTTAACAATTGGAAGTTCTGTATTTGACTATTACAAGTTCAGATCTTCAAATTATTAATTACAATCTTAGTTTGAAATTAACAATTCGAAGTTCTGTATTTGACTATTACAAGTTCAGATCTTCTAATTATTATTTACAATCATAATTTGAATTTATTAATTCTTAGTTCTGTATTTTACAATTACAAGTTCAGATCTTCAAGTTATTAATTGCAATCATAATTAGAAGTTATGAATTCTAAGTGCTGTATTTGACAATTACAAGTTCAGATCTTCAAGTTATAAATTGGAATCATAATTTGAAGTTATGAATTCTATGTGCTGTATTTGACAATTACAAGTTCAGATCTTCAAGTTATAATTTGCACTAATAGTTTGTATTTAACAATTCGAAGTTCTGTATTTGACTATTACAAGTTCAGATCTTCAAATTATTATTTACAATCTTAGTTTGAAATTAACAATTCGAAGTTCTGTATTTACCTATTGCAAGTTCAGATCTTCTAGTTATAATTTGCAATTATAATTATAAGCTATCAATTTTAAGTTCTGTATTTGACAATTACAAGTTCAAATCTTCAAGTTATAATTTGAAATAATAATTAGTATTTCACTAATCTAAGTTTGTAATTCACTATTACAAGTGCAGATCTTCAAGTTATAATTTGCAATTATAATTATAAGCTATCAATTCTAAGTTCTGTATTTGACAATTACAAGTTCAGATCTTCTAATTATTATTTACAATCATAATTTGAAGTTATGAATTCTTAGTTCTGTATTTTACAATTACAAGTTCAGATCTTCAAGTTATAATCAAAATAAATTGGACACTTTCCTCAATTATTTATATTTATATTTAGGACCGGTTTCGGATAATCCTATCCTTTCTCAACTAAAATAAAATTACAACATTATAAATACAATTAAATTTAAAATCTACCATGACATCTTACCGTCACTAATATAGTTATCAAATTTAAAAAACAATAAGCAATCTATAAAATAATAATTCACAAAAATATCGTGATTGACAATAATTTGCACTAATAATTTGTATTTAACAATTCGAAGTTCTGTATTTGACTATTACAAGTTCAGATCTTCAAATTATTAATTACAATCTTAGTTTGAAATTAACAATTCGAAGTTCTGTATTTGACTATTACAAGTTCAGATCTTCTAATTATTATTTACAATCATAATTTGAATTTATTAATTCTTAGTTCTGTATTTTACAATTCCAAGTTCAGATCTTCAAGTTATAAATTGCAATCATAATTAGAAGTTATGAATTCTAAGTGCTGTATTTGACAATTACAAGTTCAGATCTTCAAGTTATAATTTGCACTAATAATTTGTATTTAACAATTCGAAGTTCTGTATTTGACTATTACAAGTTCAGATTTACAAGTTATAATTTGCACTAATAATTTGTATTTAACAATTCGAAGTTCTGTATTTGACTATTACAAGTTCAGGTCTTTAAAATTTTTATTTACAATCTTAGTTTGAAATTAACAATTCGAAGTACTGTATTTACTTATTACAAGTTCAGATCTTCAAGTTATAATTTGAAATAATAATTAGTATTTAACAAATCTCAGTTCTGTAATTCACTATTACAAGTTCAGTTCTTCAAGTTATAATTTGCAATTATAATTATAAGCTATCAATTCTAAGTTCTGCATTTGACAATTACAAGTTCAGATCTTCAAGTTATAATTTGCACTAATAATTTGTATTTAACAATTTGAAGTTATGTATTTGACTATTACAAGTTCAGATCTTCAAATTATTAATTACAATCTTAGTTTGAAATTAACAATTTGAAGTTCTGTATTTACCTATTACAAGTTCAGATCTTCAACTTATAATTTGCAATTATAATTATAAGCTATCAATTTTAAGTTCTGTATTTGACAATTACAAGTTCAGATCTTCAAGTTATAATTTGCACTAATAATTTGTATTTAACAATTCGAAGTTCTGTATTTGACTATTACAAGTTCAGAACTTCAAATTATTATTTACAATCTTAGTTTGAAATTAACAATTCGAAGTTCTATATTTAACTATTACAAATTCAGATCTTCAAGTTATAATTTGCAATTATAATTATAAGCTATCAATTTTAAGTTCTGTATTTGACTATTACAAGTTCAGATCTTCAAGTTATAATTTGCAATCATAATTTGAATTTCCCAATTCTAAGTTCTGTATTTGACTATTACAAGTTCAGATCTTCAAGTTATAATTAGCAATCATAATTTGAAGTTATGAATTCTAAGTTCTGTATTTGACAATTACAAGTTCAGAACTTCAAGTTATAATTTGCACTAATAATTTGTATTTAACAATTCGAAGTTCTGTATTTGACTATAACAAGTTCAGATCTTCTAATTATTATTTACAATCATAATTTGAAGTTATGAATTCGTATTTCTGTATTTTACAATTACAAGTTCAGATCTTAAAGTTATAATTTGCAATCATAATTTGAAGTTATGAATTCTAAGTTCTGTATTTGACAATTACAAGTTAAGATCTTCAAGTTATAATTTGCACTAATAATTTGAATTTAACAATTTGAAGTTCTGTATTTGACTATTACAAGTTCAGATCTTCTAATTATTATTTACAATCATAATTTGAAGTTATGAATTCTAAGTTCTGTATTTGACAATTACAAGTTCAGATCTTCAAGTTATAATTTGCAATCATAATTTGAAGTTATGAATTCCAAGTGCTGTATTTGATAATTACAAGTTCAGATCTTCAAGTTATAATTTGCACTAATAATTTGTATTTAACAATTCGAAGTTCTGTATTTGACTATTACAAGTTCAGATCTTCAAATTATTAATTACAATCTTAGTTTGAAATTAACAATTCGAAGTTCTGTATTTACCTATTACAAGTTCAGATCTTCAACTTATAATTTGCAATTATAATTATAAGCTATCAATTTTAAGTTCTGTATTTGACAATTACATGTTCAGATTATCATGTTATAATTTGCACTAATAATTTGTATTTAACAATTCGAAGTTCTGTATTTGACTATTACAAGTTCAGATCTTCAAATTATTATTTACAATCTTAGTTTGAAATTAACAATTCGAAGTTCTGTATTTACCTATTACAAATTCAGATCTTCAAGTTATAATTTGCAATTATAATTATAAGCTATCAATATTAAGTTCTGTATTTGACTATTACAAGTTCAGATCTACAAGTTATAATTTGCAGTCATAATTTGAATTTCACAATTCTAAGTTCTGTATTTGACTATTACAAGTTCAGATCTTCAAGTTATAATTAGCAATCATAATTTGAAGTTATGAATTCTAAGATCTGTATTTGACAATTACAAGTTCAGATCTTCAAGTTATAATTTGCACTAATAATTTGTATTTAACAATTCGAAGTTCTGTATTTGACTATTACAAGTTCAGATCTTCAAATTATTAATTACACTATTAGTTTGAAATTAACAATTCGAAGTTCTGTAATTGACTATTACAAGTTCAGATCTTCAACTTATAATATGCAATTATAATTATAAGCTATCAATTTTAAGTTCTGTATTTGACTATTACAAGTTCAGATCTTCAAGTTATAATTAGCAATCATAATTTGCATTTTACAATTCTAAGTTCTGTATTTGACTAATACAAGTTCAGATCTTCAAGTTATAATTTGCACTAATAATTTGTATTTAACAATTCGAAGTTCTGTATTTGACTATTACAAGTTCAGATCTTCAACTTATAATTTGCAATTATAATTATAAGCTATCAATTTTAAGTTCTGTATTTGACTATTACAAGTTCAGATCTTCAAGTTATAATTAGCAATCATAATTTGCATTTTACAATTCTAAGTTCTGTATTTGACTAATACAAGTTCAGATCTTCAAATTATTAAGTACACTATTAGTTTGAAATTAACAATTCGAAGTTCTGTATTTACCTATTACAAGTTCAGATCTTCAAGTTATAATTTGCAATTATAATTATAATCTATCAATTCTAAGTTCTGTATTTGACTATTACAAGTTCAGATCTTCAAGTTATAATTTGCAATCAAAATTTGTAGTTATGAATTCTAAGTGCTGTATTTGACAATTACAAGTTCAGATCTTCAAGTTATAATTTGCACTAATAATTTGTATTTAACAATTCGTAGTTCTGTATTTGACTATTACAAGTTCAGATCTTCAAATTATTAATTCCAATTTTAGTTGCAATTAACAATTCGAAGTTCTGTATTTACCTATTTCAAGTTAAGATCTTCAACTTATAATTTGCAATTATAATTATAAGCTCTCAATTTTAAGTTCTGTATTTGACAATTACAAGTTCAGATCTTCAAGATATAATTTGCACTAATAATTTGTATTTAACAATTAGTAGTTCTGTATTTGACTATTACAAGTTCAGATCTTCAAATTATTATTTACAGTCTTAGTTTGAAATTAACAATTCGAGTTCTGTATTTACCTATTACAAATTCAGATCTTCAAGTTATAATTTGCAATTATAATTATAAGCTATCAATTTTAAGTTCTGAATTTGACAATTACAAGTTCAGATCTTCGAGTTATAATTAGCAATCATAATTTGAAGTTATGAATTCTAAGTTCTGTATTTGACAATTACAAGTTCAGATCTTCAAGTTATAATTAGAAATAATAATTAGGATTTAACAAATCTAAGTTCTGTAATTCTTTATTACATGTTCAGATCTTCAAGTTATAATTTGCAATTATAATTATAAGCTATCAATGTTAACTTCTGTATTTGACAATGACAAGTTCAGATCTTCAAGTTATAATTTGCACTAATAATTTGTATTTAACAATTCGAAGTTCTGTATTTGACTATTACTAGTTCAGATCTTCTACTTATTATTTACAATCATAATTAGAAGTTATGAATTCTAAGTTCTGTATTTGACAATTACAAGTTCAGATCTTCAACTTATAATTTGCAATTATAATTATAAGCTCTCAATTTTAAGTTCTGGATTTGACAATTACAAGTTCAGATCTTCAAGATATAATTTGCACTAATAATTGGTATTTAACAATTAGTAGTTCTGTATTTGACTATCACAAGTTCAGATCTTCAAATTATTATTTACAGTCTTAGTTTGAAATTAACAATTCGAAGTTCTGTATTTACCTATTACAAATTCAGATCTTCAAGTTATAATTTGCAATTATAATTATAAGCTATCAATTTTAAATTCTGTATTTGACAATTACAAGTTCAGATCTTCAAGTTATAATTTACACTAATAATTTGTATTTAACAATTCGAAGGTCTCCATTTGACTATTACAAGTTCAGATTTTCAAATTAATATTTACAATCTTAGTTTCAAATTAACAATTCGAAGTTCTGTATTTACCTATTACATGTTCCGATCTTCAAGTTATAATTTTCAATTATAATTATAAGCTATCAATTTTAAGTTCTGTATTTGACAATTACAAGTTCAGATCTTCAAGTTATAATTTGATATAATAATTAGTATTTAACAAATCTAAGTTCTGTAATTCACTATTACAAGTTCAGATCTTCAAATTATTATTTACAATCTTAGTTTGAAATTAACAATTCAAAGTTCTGTATTTACCTATTACAATTTCAGATCTTCAAGTTATAATTTGCAATTATAATTATAAGCTATCAATTTTAAGTTCTGTATTTGACAATTACAAGTTTAGATCTTCAAGTTATAATTAGAAATAATAATTAGGATTTAACAAATCTAAGTTCTGTAATTCACTATTACATGTTCAGATCTGCAAGTTATAATTTGCAATTATAATTATAAGCTATCAATGTTAACTTCTGTATTTGACAATGACAAGTTCAGATCTTCAACTTATAATTTGCACTAATAATTTGTATTTAACAATTCGAAGTTCTGTATTTGACTATTACTAGTTCAGATCTTCTAATTATTATTTACAATCATAATTAGAAGTTATGAATTCTAAGTTCTGTATTTGACAATTACAAGTTCAGATATTCAAGTTATAATTTGCAATCATAATTTGAAGTTATGAATTCTAAGTGCTGTATTTGCCAATTACAAATTCAGATCTTCAAGTTATAATTTGCACTAATAATTTGTATTTAACAATTCGAAGTTCTATATTTGACTATTACAAGTTCAGATCTTCAAATTTTTAATTACAATCTTAGTTTGAAATTAACAATTCGAAGTTCTGTATTTACCTATTACAAGTTCAGATCTTCAAGTTATAATTTGCAATTATAATTATAAGCTATCAACTTTAAGTTCTGTATTTGACAATTACAAGTTCAGATCTTCAAGTTATAATTTGAAATAATAATTAGTATTTAACAAAGCTAAGTTCTGTAATTCACAATTACATGCTCAGATCTTCAAGTTATAATTTGCAATTATAATTATAAGCTATCAATTCTAAGTTCTGTATTTGATAATTACAAGTTCAGATCTTCAAGTTATAATTTGCACTAAAATTTATATTTAACAATTCGAAGATCTGTATTTGACTATTACAAGTTCAGATCTTCAAATTATTAATTACAATCTTAGTTTGAAATTAACAATTCGAAGTTCTGTATTTACCTATTACAAGTTCAGATCTTCAACTTATAATTTGCAATTATAATTATAAGCTATCAATTTTAAGTTCTCTATTTGACAATTACAAGTTCAGATCTTCAAGTTATAATTTGCACTAATAATTTGTATTTAACAATTAGAAGTTCTGTATTTGACTATTACAAGTTCAGATCTTCAAATTATTATTTACAATCTTAGTTTGAAATTAACAATTCGAAGTTCTGTATTTACCTATTACAAATTCAGATCTACAAGTTATAATTTGCAATTATAATTATAAGCTATCAATTTTAAGTTCTGTATTTGACAATTACAAGTTCAGATCTTCAAGTTATAATTTGCACTAATAATTTGTATTTAACAATTCGAAGTTCTGTATTTGACTATTACAAGTTCAGATCTTCAAATTATTATTTACAATCTTAGTTTGAAATTAACAATTCGAAGTTCTGTATTTACCTATTACAAATTCAGATCTTCAAGTTATAATTTGCAATTATAAATATAAGCTATCAATTTTAAGTTCTGTATTTGACTATTACAAGTTCAGATCTGCAAGTTATAATTTGCAATCATAATTTGATTTTCCCAATTCTAAGTTCTGTATTTGACTATTACAAGTTCAGATCTTCAAGTTATAATTAGCAATCATAATTTGAAGTTATGAATTCTAAGTTCTGTATTTGACAATTACAAGTTCAGAACTTCAAGTTATAATTTGCACTAATAATTTGTATTTAACAATTCGTAGTTCTGTATTTGACTATTACAAGTTCAGATCTTCTAATTATTATTTACAATCATAATTTGAAGTTATGAATTCTTAGTTCTGTATTTTACAATTACAAGTTCAGATCTTCAAGTTATAATTTGCAATCATAATTTGAAGTTATGGATTCTAAGTTCTGAATTTGACTATTACAAGTTCAGATCTTCAAACTATTAATTACAATCTTAGTTGGAAATTAACAATTAGAAGTTCTGTATTTACCTATTACAAGTTCAGATCTTCAACTTATAATTTGCAATTATTATTATAAGATATCAATTTTAGGTTCTGTATTTGACAATTACAAGTTCAGATTTTCAAGTTATAATTTGCACTAATAAATTGTATTTAACAATTCGAAGATCTGTATTTGACTATTACAAGTTCATATCTTCAAATTATTATTTACAATCTTAGTTTGAAATTAACAATTCGAAGTTCTGTATTCACCTATTACAAGTTCAGATCTTCAACTTATAATTTGCAATTATAATTTAAAGCTATCAATTTTAAGTTATGTATTTGACAATTACAAGTTCAGATCTTCAAGTTATAATTTGTACTAATAATTTGTATTTAACAATTCGAAGTTCTGTAATTCACTATTACAAGTTCAGAACTTCAAGTTATAATTTGCAATCATAATTTGAAGTTATGAATTCTAAGTGCTGTATTTGACAATTACAAGTTCAGATCTTCAAGTTATTATTTGCACTAATAATTTGTATTTAACAATTCGAAGTTCTGAATTTGACTATTACAAGTTCAGATCTTCTAATTATTATTTACAATCATAATTTGAAGTTATGAATTCTAAGTTCTGTATTTAACAATTACAAGTTCAGATCTTCAAGTTATAATTTGCAATCATAATTTGAAGTTATGAATTCAAAGTGCTGTATTTGACAATTACAAGTTCAGATCTTCAAGTTATAATTTGCACTAATAATTTGTATTTAACAATTCGAAGTTCTGTATTTGACTATTACAAGTTCAGATCTTCAAATTATTAATTACAATCTTAGTTTGAAATTAACAATTCGAAGTTCTGTATTTACCTATTACAAGTTCAGATCTTCAACTTATAATTTGCAATTATAATTATAAGCTATCAATTTTAAGTACTGTATTTGACAATTACAAGTTCAGATATTCAAGTTATAATTTGCACTAATAATATGTATTTAACTATTCGAAGTTATGTATTTGACTATTACAAGTTCAGATCTTCAAATTATTAATTACAATCTTAGTTTGAAATTAACAATTCGAAGTTCTGTATTTACCTATTACAAGTTCAGATCTTCAACTTATAATTTGCAATTATAATTATAAGCTATCAATTTTAAGTTCTGTATTTGACAATTACAAGTTCAGATTTTCAAGTTATAATTTGCACTAATAATTTGTATTTAACAATTCGAAGATCTGTATTTGACTATTACAAGTTCATATCTTCAAATTATTATTTACAATCTTAGTTTGAAATTAACAATTCGAAGTTCTGTATTTACCTATTACAAGTTCAGATCTTCTAGTTATAATTTGCAATTATAATTTAAAGCTATCAATTTTAAGTTATGTATTTGACAATTACCAGTTCAGATCTTCAAGTTATAATTTGTACTAATAATTTGTATTTAACAATTCGAAGTTCTGTAATTCACTATTACAAGTTCAGATCTTCAAGTTATAATTTGCAATTATAATTTTAAGCTATCAATTCTAAGTTCTGCATTAGACAATTACAAGTTCAGATCTTCAAGTTATTATTTGCACTAATAATTTGTATTTAACAATTCGAAGTTCTGAATTTGACTATTACAAGTTCAGATCTTCTAATTATTATTTACAATCATAATTTGAAGTTATGAATTCTAAGTTCTGTATTTAACAATTACAAGTTCAGATCTTCAAGTTATAATTAGCAATCATAATTTGAAGTTATGAATTCTAAGTGCTGTATTTGACAATTACAAGTTCAGATCTTCAAGTTATAATTTGCACTAATAAATTGTATTTAACAATTCGAAGATCTGTATTTGACTATTACTAGTTCATATCTTCAAATTATTATTTACAATCTTAGTTTGAAATTAACAATTCGAAGTTCTGTATTCACCTATTACAAGTTCAGATCTTCAACTTATAATTTGCAATTATAATTTAAAGCTATCAATTTTAAGTTATGTATTTGACAATTACAAGTTCAGATCTTCAAGTTATAATTTGTACTAATAATTTGTATTTAACAATTCGAAGTTCTGTAATTCACTATTACAAGTTCAGATCTTCAAGTTATAATTTGCAATTATAATTTTAAGCTATCAATTCTAAGTTCTGCATTAGACAATTACAAGTTCAGATCTTCAAGTTATTATTTGCACTAATAATTTGTATTTAACAATTCGAAGTTCTGAATTTGACTATTACAAGTTCAGATCTTCTAATTATTATTTACAATCATAATTTGAAGTTATGAATTCTAAGTTCTGTATTTAACAATTACAAGTTCAGATCTTCAAGTTATAATTTGCAATCATAATTTGAAGTTATGAATTCTAAGTGCTGTATTTGACAATTACAAGTTCAGATCTTCAAGTTATAATTTGCACTAATAATTTGTATTTAACAATTCGAAGTTCTGTATTTGACTATTACAAGTTCAGATCTTCAAATTATTATATACAATCTTAGTTTGAAATTAACAATTCGAAGTTCTGTATTTACCTATTACAAGTTCAGATCTTCAACTTATAATTTGCAATTATAATTATAAGCTATCAATTTTAAGTTCTGTATTTGACAATTACAAGTTCAGATCTTCAAGTTATAATTTGCACTAATAATATGTATTTAACAATTCGAAGTTATGTATTTGACTATTACAAGTTCAGATCTTCAAATTATTAATTACAATCTTAGTTTGAAATTAACAATTCGAAGTTCTGTATTTACCTATTACAAGTTCAGATCTTCAACTTATAATTTGCAATTATAATTATAAGCTATCAATTTTAAGTTCTGTATTTGACAATTACAAGTTCAGATTTTCAAGTTATAATTTGCACTAATAATTTGTATTTAACAATTCGAAGATCTGTATTTGACTATTACAAGTTCATATCTTCAAATTATTATTTACAATCTTAGTTTGAAATTAACAATTCGAAGTTCTGTATTTACCTATTACAAGTTCAGATCTTCAACTTATAATTTTCAATTATAATTATAAGCTATCAATTTTAAGTTCTGTATTTGACAATTACAAGTTCAGATCTTCAAGTTATAATTTGAAATAATAATTAGTATTTAACAAAGCTAAGTTCTGTAATTCACAATTACATGTTCAGATCTTCAAGTTATAATTTGCAATTATAATTATAAGCTATCAATTCTAAGTTCTGTATTTGATAATTACAAGTTCAGATCTTCAAGTTATAATTTGCACTAAAATTTGTATTTAACAATTCGAAGTTCTGTATTTGACTATTACAAGTTCAGATCTTCAAATTATTAATTACAATCTTAGTTTGAAATTAACAATTCGAAGTTCTGTATTTACCTATTACAAGTTCAGATCTTCAACTTATAATTTGCAATTATAATTATAAGCTATCAATTTTAAGTTCTCTATTTGACAATTACAAGTTCAGATCTTCAAGTTATAATTTGCAATCATAATTTGAATTTTACAATTCTAAGTTCTGTATGTGACTATTACAAGTTCAGATCTTCAAATTATTAATTACAATCTTAGTTTGAAATTAACAATTCGAAGTTTTGTATTTACCTATTACTAGTTCAGATCTTCAAGTTATAATTTGCACTAATAATTTGTATTTAACAATTAGAAGTTCTGTATTTGACTATTACAAGTTCAGATCTTCAAATTATTATTTACAATCTTAGTTTGAAATTAACAATTCGAAGTTCTGTATTTACCTATTACAAATTCAGATCTACAAGTTATAATTTGCAATTATAATTATAAGCTATCAATTTTAAGTTCTGTATTTGACAATTACAAGTTCAGATCTTCAAGTTATAATTTGCACTAATAATTTGTATTTAACAATTCGAAGTTCTGTATTTGACTATTACAAGTTCAGATCTTCAAATTATTATTTACAATCTTAGTTTGAAATTAACAATTCGAAGTTCTGTATTTACCTATTACAAATTCAGATCTTCAAGTTATAATTTGCAATTATAATTATAAGCTATCAATTTTAAGTTCTGTATTTGACTATTACAAGTTCAGATCTGCAAGTTATAATTTGCAATCATAATTTGATTTTCCCAATTCTAAGTTCTGTATTTGACTATTACAAGTTCAGATCTTCAAGTTATAATTAGCAATCATAATTTGAAGTTATGAATTCTAAGTTCTGTATTTGACAATTACAAGTTCAGATCTTCAAGTTATAATTTGTACTAATAATTTGTATTTAACAATTCGTAGTTCTGTATTTGACTATTACTAGTTCAGATCTTCTAATTATTATTTACAATCATAATTTGAAGTTATGAATTCTTAGTTCTGTATTTTACAATTACAAGTTCAGATCTTCAAGTTATAATTTGCAATCATAATTTGAAGTTATGGATTCTAAGTTCTGAATTTGACTATTACAAGTTCAAATCTTCAAACTATTAATTACAATCTTAGTTGGAAATTAACAATTAGAAGTTCTCTATTTACCTATTACAAGTTCAGATCTTCAACTTATAATTTGCAATTATAATTATAAGATATCAATTTTAGGTTCTGTATTTGACAATTACAAGTTCAGATTTTCAAGTTATAATTTGCACTAATAAATTGTATTTAACAATTCGAAGATCTGTATTTGACTATTACAAGTTCATATCTTCAAATTATTATTTACAATCTTAGTTTGAAATTAACAATTCGAAGTTCTGTATTCACCTATTACAAGTTCAGATCTTCAACTTATAATTTGCAATTATAATTTAAAGCTATCAATTTTAAGTTATGTATTTGACAATTACAAGTTCAGATCTTCAAGTTATAATTTGTACTAATAAATTGTATTTAACAATTCGAAGGTCTGTAATTCACTATTACAAGTTCAGATCTTCAAGTTATAATTTGCAATTATAATTTTAAGCTATCAATTCTAAGTTCTGCATTAGACAATTACAAGTTCAGATCTTCAAGTTATTATTTGCACTAATAATTTGTATTTAACAATTCGAAGTTCTGAATTTGACTATTACAAGTTCAAATCTTCTAATTATTATTTACAATCATAATTTGAAGTTATGAATTCTAAGTTCTGTATTTAACAATTACAAGTTCAGATCTTCAAGTTATAATTTGCAATCATGATTTGAAGTTATGAATTCTAAGTGCTGTATTTGACAATTACAAGTTCAGATCTTCATGTTATAATTTGCACTAATAATTTGTATTTAACAATTCGAAGTTCTGTATTTGACTATTACAAGTTCAGATCTTCAAATTATTAATTACAATCTTAGTTTGAAATTAACAATTCGAAGTTCTGTATTTACCTATTACAAGTTCAGATCTTCAACTTATAATTTGCAATTATAATTATAAGCTATCAATTTTAAGTTCTGTATTTGACAATTACAAGTTCAGATCTTCAAGTTATAATTTGCACTAATAATATGTATTTAACAATTCGAAGTTATGTATTTGACTATTACAAGTTCAGATCTTCAAATTATTAATTACAATCTTAGTTTGAAATTAACAATTCGAAGTTCTGTATTTACCTATTACAAGTTCAGATCTTCAACTTATAATTTGCAATTATAATTATAAGCTATCAATTTTAAGTTCTCTATTTGACAATTACAAGTTCAGATTTTCAAGTTATAATTTGCACTAATAATTTGTATTTAACAATTCGAAGATCTGTATTTGACTATTACAAGTTCATATCTTCAAATTATTATTTACAATCTTAGTTTGAAATTAACAATTCGAAGTTCTGTATTTACCTATTACAAGTTCAGATCTTCTAGTTATAATTTGCAATTATAATTTAAAGCTATCAATTTTAAGTTATGTATTTGACAATTACAAGTTCAGATCTTCAAGTTATAATTTGTACTAATAATTTGTATTTAACAATTCGAAGTTCTGTAATTCACTATTACAAGTTCAGATCTTCATGTTATAATTTGCAATTATAATTTTAAGCTATCAATTCTAAGTTCTGTATTAGACAATTACAAGTTCAGATCTTCAAGTTATTATTTGCACTAATAATTTGTATTTAACAATTCGAAGTTCTGTATTTGACTATTACAAGTTCAGATCTTCTAATTATTATTTACAATCATAATTTGAAGTTATGAATTCTAAGTTCTGTATTTAACAATTACAAGTTCAGATCTTCAAGTTATAATTTGCAATCATAATTTGAAGTTATGAATTCTAAGTGCTGTATTTGACAATTACAAGTTCAGATCTTCAAGTTATAATTTGCACTAATAATTAGTATTTAACAATTTGAAGTTCTGTATTTGACTATTACAAGTTCAGATCTTCAAATTATTAATTACAATCTTAGGTTGAAATTAACAATTCGTAGTTCTGTATTTACCTATTACAAATTCAGATCTTCAAGTTATAATTTGCAATCATGATTTGAATTTTACAATTCTAAGTTCTGTATTTGACTATTACAAGCTCAGATCTTCAAGTTATAATTAGCAATCATAATTTGAAGTTATGAATTCTAAGTGCTGTATTTGACAATTACAAGTTCAGATCTTCAAGTTATTATTTGCACTAATAATTTGTATTTAACAATTCGAAGTTCTGAATTTGACTATTACAAGTTCAGATCTTCTAATTATTATTTACAATCATAATTTGAAGTTATGAATTCTAAGTTCTGTATTTAACAATTACAAGTTCAGATCTTCAAGTTATAATTTGCAATCATAATTTGAAGTTATGAATTCTAAGTGCTGTATTTGACAATTACAAGTTCAGATTTTCATGTTATAATTTGCACTAATAATTTGTATTTAACAATTCGAAGTTCTGTATTTGACTATTACAAGTTCAGATCTTCAAATTATTAATTACAATCTTAGTTTGAAATTAACAATTCGAAGTTCTGTATTTACCTATTACAAGTTCAGATCTTCAACTTATAATTTGCAATTATAATTATAAGCTATCAATTGTAAGTTCTGTATTTGACAATTACAAGTTCAGATCTTCAAGTTATAATTTGCACTAATAATATGTATTTAACAATTCGAAGTTATGTATTTGACTATTACAAGTTCAGATCTTCATGTTATAATTTGCACTAATAATTTGTATTTAACAATTCGAAGTTCTGTATTTGACTATTACAAGTTCAGATTTTCAAATTATTAATTACAATCTTAGTTTGAAATTAACAATTCGAAGTTCTGTATTTACCTATTACAAGTTCAGATCTTCAACTTATAATTTGCAATTATAATTATAAGCTATCAATTTTAAGTTCAGTATTTGACAATTACAAGTTCAGATCTTCAAGTTATAATTTGCACTAATAATATGTATTTAACAATTCGAAGTTATGTATTTGACTATTACAAGTTCAGATCTTCAAATTATTAATTACAATCTTAGTTTGAAATTAACAATTCGAAGTTCTGTATTTACCTATTACAAGTTCAGATCTTCAACTTATAATTTGCAATTATAATTATAAGCTATCAATTTTAAGTTCTGTATTTGACAATTACAAGTTCAGATTTTCAAGTTATAATTTGCACTAATAATTTGTATTTAACAATTCGAAGATCTGTATTTGACTATTACAAGTTCATATCTTCAAATTATTATTTACAATCTTAGTTTGAGATTAACAATTCGAAGTTCTGTATTTACCTATTACAAGTTCAGATCTGCTAGTTATAATTTGCAATTATAATTTAAAGCTATCAATTTTAAGTTATGTATTTGACAATTACAAGTTCAGATCTTCAAGTTATAATTTGTACTAATAATTTGTATTTAACAATTCGAAGTTCTGTAATTCACTATTACAAGTTCAGATCTTCAAGTTATAATTTGCAATTATAATTTTAAGCTATCAATTCTAAGTTTGTATTAGACAATTACAAGTTCAGATCTTCAAGTTATTATTTGCACTAATAATTTGTATTTAACAATTCGAAGTTCTGTATTTTACTATTACAAGTTCAGATCTTCTAATTATTATTTACAATCATAATTTGAAGTTATGAATTCTAAGTTCTGTATTTAACAATTACAAGTTCAGATCTTCAAGTTATAATTTGCAATCATAATTTGAAGTTATGAATTCTAAGTGCTGTATTTGACAATTACAAGTTCAGATCTTCAAGTTATAATTTGCACTAATAATTAGTATTTAACAATTTGAAGTTCTGTATTTGACTATTACAAGTTCAGATCTTCAAATTATTAATTACAATCTTAGTTTGAAATTAACAATTCGAAGTTCTGTATTTACCTATTACAAATTCAGATCTTCAAGTTATAATTTGCAATCATGATTTGAATTTTACAATTCTAAGTTCTGTATTTGACTATTACAAGCTAAGATCTTCAAGTTATAATTAGCAATCATAATTTGAAGTTATGAATTCTAAGTGCTGTATTTGACAATTACAAGTTCAGATCTTCTAATTATTATTTACAATCATAATTTGAAGTTATGAATTCTAAGTTCTGTATTTGACAATTACAAGTTCAGATCTTCAAGTTATAATTTGCACTAATAATTTGTATTTAACAATTCGAAGTTCTGTATTTGACTATTACAAGTTCAGATCTTCTAATTATTATTTACAATCATAATTTGAAGTTATGAATTCTAAGTTCTCTATTTGACAATTACAAGTTCAGATCTTCAAGTTATAATTTGCACTAATAATTTGCATTTAACAATTCGAAGTTCTGTATTTGACTATTACAAGTTCAGATCTTCAAGTTATAATTTGCACTAATAATTTGTATTTAACAATTCGAAGTTCTGTATTTGACTATTACAAGTTCAGATCTTCAAATTATTATTTACAAACTTAGTTAGAAATTAACAATTCGAAGTTCTGTATTTACCTATTACAAATTCAGATCTTCAAGTTATAATTTGCAATTATAATTATAAGCTATCAATTTTAAGTTCTGTATTTGACTATTACAAGTTCAGATCTTCAAGTTATAATTTGCAATCATAATTTGAATTTCCCAATTCTAAGTTCTGTATTTGACTATTACAAGTTCAGATCTTCAAGTTATAATTAGCAATCATAATTTGAAGTTATGAATTCTAAGTTCTGTATTTGACAATTACAAGTTCAGATCTTCAAGTTATAATTTGCACTAATAATTTGTATTTAACAATTCGTAGTTCTGTATTTGACTATTACAAGTTCAGATCTTCTAATTATTATTTACAATCATAATTTGAAGTTATGAATTCTTAGTCCTATATTTTACAATTACAAGTTCAGATCTTCAAGTTATAATTTGCAATCATAATTTGAAGTTATGAATTCTAAGTTCTGAATTTGACTATTACAAGTTCAGATCTTCAAATTATTAATTACAATCTTAGTTGGAAATTAACAATTAGAAGTTCTGTATTTACCTATTACAAGTTCAGATCTTCAACTTATAATTTGCAATTATAATTATAAGCTATCAATTTTAAGTTCTGTATTTGACAATTACAAGTTCAGATTTTCAAGTTATCATTTGCACTAATAATTTGTATTTAACAATTCGAAGTTCTGTATTTGACTATTGCAAGTTCAGATCTTCAAATTATTAATTACAATCTTAGTTTGAAATTAACAATTCGAAGTTCTGTATTTACCTATTACAAGTTCAGATCTTCAACTTATAATTTGCAATTATAATTATAAGCTATCAATTTTAAGTTCTGTATTTGACAATTACAAGTTCAGATCTTCAAGTTATAATTTGCACTAATAATTTGTATTTAACAATTCGAAGTTCTGTATTTGACTATTACAAGTTCAGATCTTCAAATTATTATTTACAATCTTAGTTTGAAATTAACAATTCGAAGTTCTGTATTTACCTATTACAAATTCAGATCTTCAAGTTATAATTTGCAATTATAATTATAAGCTATCAATTTTAAGTTCTGTATTTGACTATTACAAGTTCAGATCTTCAAGTTATAATTTGCAATCATAATTTGAATTTCCCAATTCTAAGTTCTGAATTTGACTATTACAAGTTCAGATCTTCAAGTTATAATTAGCAATCATAATTTGAAGTTATGAATTCTAAGTTCTGTATTTGACAATTACAAGTTCAGATCTTCAAGTTATAATTTGCACTAATAATTAGTATTTAACAATTTGAAGTTCTGTATTTGACTATTACAAGTTCAGATCTTCAAATTATTAATTACAATCTTAGTTTGAAATTAACAATTCGAAGTTCAGTATTTACTATTACAAGTTCAGATCTTCAACTTATAATTTGCAATTATAATTATAAGCTATCAATTTTAAGTTCTGTATTTGACAATTACAAGTTCAGATCTTCAAGTTATAATTTGCACTAATAATTTGTATTTAACAATTCTAAGTTCTGTATTTGACTATTACAAGTTCAGATCTTCAAATTATTATTTACAATCTTAGTTTGAAATTAACAATTCGAAGTTCTGTATTTACCTATTACAAATTCAGATCTTCAAGTTATAATTTGCAATTATAATTATAAGCTATCAATTCTAAGTTCTGTATTTGACAATTCCAAGTTCAGATCTTCAAGTTATAATTTGCACTAATAATTTGTATTTAACAATTCGAAGTTCTGTATTTGACTATTACAAGTTCAGATCTTCAAATTATTAATTACAATCTTAGTTTAAAATTAACAATTCGAAGTTCTGTATTTACCTATTACAAGTTCAGATCTTCTACTTATAATTTGCAATTATAATTATAAGCTATCAATTTTAAGTTCTGTATTTGACAATTACAAGTTCAGATCTTCAAGTTATAATTTGCACTAATAATATGTATTTAACAATTCGAAGTTATGTATTTGACTATTACAAGTTCAGATCTTCATGTTATAATTTGCACTAATAATTTGTATTTAACAATTCGAAGTTCTGTATTTGACTATTACAAGTTCAGATTTTCAAATTATTAATTAAAATCTTAGTTTGAAATTAACAATTCGAAGTTCTGTATTTACCTATTACAAGTTCAGATCTTCAACTTATAATTTGCAATTATAATTATAAGCTATCAATTTTAAGTTCTGTATTTGACAATTACAAGTTCAGATCTTCAAGTTATAATTTGCACTAATAATTTGTATTTAACAATTCTAAGTTCTGTATTTGACTATTACAAGTTCAGATCTTCAAATTATTATTTACAATCTTAGTTTGAAATTAACAATTCGAAGTTCTGTATTTACCTATTACAAATTCAGATCTTCAAGTTATAATTTGCAATTATAATTATAAGCTATCAATTCTAAGTTCTGTATTTGACAATTCCAAGTTCAGATCTTCAAGTTATAATTTGCACTAATAATTTGTATTTAACAATTCGAAGTTCTGTATTTGACTATTACAAGTTCAGATCTTCAAATTATTAATTACAATCTTAGTTTGAAATTAACAATTCGAAGTTCTGTATTTACCTATTACAAGTTCAGATCTTCTACTTATAATTTGCTATTATAATTATAAGCTATCAATTTTAAGTTCTGTATTTGACAATTACAAGTTCAGATCTTCAAGTTATAATTTGCACTAATAATATGTATTTAACAATTCGAAGTTATGTATTTGACTATTACAAGTTCAGATCTTCATGTTATAATTTGCACTAATAATTTGTATTTAACAATTCGAAGTTCTGTATTTGACTATTACAAGTTCAGATTTTCAAATTATTAATTAAAATCTTAGTTTGAAATTAACAATTCGAAGTTCTGTATTTACCTATTACAAGTTCAGATCTTCAACTTATAATTTGCAATTATAATTATAAGCTATCAATTTTAAGTTCTGTATTTGACAATTACAAGTTCAGATCTTCAAGTTATAATTTGCACTAATAATATGTATTTAACAATTCGAAGTTATGTATTTGACTATTACAAGTTCAGATCTTCAAATTATTAATTACAATCTTAGTTTGAAATTAACAATTCGAAGTTCTGTATTTACCTATTACAAGTTCAGATCTTCAACTTATAATTTGCAATTATAATTATAAGCTATCAATTTTAAGTTCTGTATTTGACAATTACAAGTTCAGATTTTCAAGTTATAATTTGCACTAATAATTTGTATTTAACAATTCGAAGATCTGTATTTGACTATTACAAGTTCATATCTTCAAATTATTATTTACAATCTTAGTTTGAGATTAACAATTCGAAGTTCTGTATTTACCTATTTCAAGTTCAGATCTGCTAGTTATAATTTGCAATTATAATTTAAAGCTATCAATTTTAAGTTATGTATTTGACAATTACAAGTTCAGATCTTCAAGTTATAATTTGTACTAATAATTTGTATTTAACAATTCGAAGTTCTGTAATTCACTATTACAAGTTCAGATCTTCAAGTTATTATTTGCACTAATAATTTGTATTTAACAATTCGAAGTTCTGTATTTGACTATTACAAGTTCAGATCTTCTAATTATTATTTACAATCATAATTTGAAGTTATGAATTCTAAGTTCTGTATTTAACAATTACAAGTTCAGATCTTCAAGTTATAATTTGCAATCATAATTTGAAGTTATGAATTCTAAGTGCTGTATTTGACAATTACAAGTTCAGATCTTCAAGTTATAATTTGCACTAATAATTAGTATTTAACAATTTGAAGTTCTGTATTTGACTATTACAAGTTCAGATCTTCAAATTATTAATTACAATCTTAGTTTGAAATTAACAATTCGAAGTTCTGTATTTACCTATTACAAATTCAGATCTTCAAGTTATAATTTGCAATCATGATTTGAATTTTACAATTCTAAGTTCTGTATTTGACTATTACAAGCTAAGATCTTCAAGTTATAATTAGCAATCATAATTTGAAGTTATGAATTCTAAGTGCTGTATTTGACAATTACAAGTTCAGATCTTCAAGTTATAATTTGCACTAATAATTTGTATTTAACAATTCGGAGGTCTGTATTTGACTATTACAAGTTTAGATCTTCAAATTATTAATTACAATCTTAGTTTGAAATTAACAATTAAAAGTTCTGTAATTCACTATTACAAGTTCAGATCTACAAGTTATAATTTGCAATTATAATTTTAAGCTATCAATTCTAAGTTCTGTATTTGACAATTCCAAGTTCAGATCTTCAAGTTATAATTTGCACTAATAATTTGTATTTAACAATTCGAAGTTCTGTATTTGACTATTACAAGTTCAGATCTTCTAATTATTATTTACAATCATAATTTGAAGTTATGAATTCTAAGTTCTGTATTTGACAATTACTAGTTCAGATCTTCAAGTTATAATTTGCACTAATAATTTGTATTTAACAATTCGAAGTTCTGTATTTGACTATTACAAGTTCAGATCTTCTAATTATTATTTACAATCATAATTTGAAGTTATGAATTCTAAGTTCTGTATTTGACAATTACAAGTTCAGATCTTCAAGTTATAATTTGCACTAATAATTTGTATTTAACAATTCGAAGTTCTGTATTTGACTATTACAAGTTCAGATCTTCAAGTTATAATTTGCACTAATAATTTGTATTTAACAATTCGAAGTTCTGTATTTGACTATTACAAGTTCAGATCTTCAAATTATTATTTACAAACTTAGTTTGAAATTAACAATTCGAAGTTCTGTATTTACCTATTACAAATTCAGATCTTCAAGTTATAATTTGCAATTATAATTATAAGCTATCAATTTTAAGTTCTGTATTTGACTATTACAAGTTCAGATCTTCAAGTTATAATTTGCAATCATAATTTGAATTTCCCAATTCTAAGTTCTGTATTTGACTATTACAAGTTCAGATCTTCAAGTTATAATTAGCAATCATAATTTGAAGTTATGAATT
Organism: Cantharis lateralis; assembly: GCA_963170105.1. Lineage (NCBI taxonomy): Eukaryota > Metazoa > Arthropoda > Insecta > Coleoptera > Cantharidae > Cantharis > Cantharis lateralis. The sequence continues at coordinate 23,596,936 of OY720628.1, forward strand.
CTAAGTTCTGTATTTGACAATTACAAGTTCAGATCTTCAAGTTATAATTTGCACTAATAATTTGTATTTAACAATTCGTAGTTCTGTATTTGACTATTACAAGTTCAGATCTTCTAATTATTATTTACAATCATAATTTGAAGTTATGAATTCTTAGTCCTATATTTTACAATTACAAGTTCAGATCTTCAAGTTATAATTTGCAATCATAATTTGAAGTTATGAATTCTAAGTTCTGAATTTGACTATTACAAGTTCAGATCTTCAAATTATTAATTACAATCTTAGTTGGAAATTAACAATTAGAAGTTCTGTATTTACCTATTACAAGTTCAGATCTTCAACTTATAATTTGCAATTATAATTATAAGCTATCAATTTTAAGTTCTGGATTTGACAATTACAAGTTCAGATTTTCAAGTTATCATTTGCACTAATAATTTGTATTTAACAATTCGAAGTTCTGTATTTGACTATTGCAAGTTCAGATCTTCAAATTATTAATTACAATCTTAGTTTGAAATTAACAATTCGAAGTTCTGTATTTACCTATTACAAGTTCAGATCTTCAACTTATAATTTGCAATTATAATTATAAGCTATCAATTTTAAGTTCTGTATTTGACAATTACAAGTTCAGATCTTCAAGTTATAATTTGCACTAATAATTTGTATTTAACAATTCGAAGTTCTGTATTTGACTATTACAAGTTCAGATCTTCAAATTATTATTTACAATCTTAGTTTGAAATTAACAATTCGAAGTTCTGTATTTACCTATTGCAAATTCAGATCTTCAAGTTATAATTTGCAATTATAATTATAAGCTATCAATTTTAAGTTCTGTATTTGACTATTACAAGTTCAGATCTTCAAGTTATAATTTGCAATCATAATTTGAATTTCCCAATTCTAAGTTCTGAATTTGACTATTACAAGTTCAGATCTTCAAGTTATAATTAGCAATCATAATTTGAAGTTATGAATTCTAAGTTCTGTATTTGACAATTACAAGTTCAGATCTTCAAGTTAAAATTTGCACTAATAATTAGTATTTAACAATTTGAAGTTCTGTATTTGACTATTACAAGTTCAGATCTTCAAATTATTAATTACAATCTTAGTTTGTAATTAACAATTCGAAGTTCTGTATTTACTATTACAAGTTCAGATCTTCAACTTATAATTTGCAATTATAATTATAAGCTATCAATTTTAAGTTCTGTATTTGACAATTACAAGTTCAGAACTTCAAGTTATAATTTGCACTAATAATTTGTATTTAACAATTCTAAGTTCTGTATTTGACTATTACAAGTTCAGATCTTCAAATTATTATTTACAATCTTAGTTTGAAATTAACAATTCGAAGTTCTGTATTTACCTATTACAAATTCAGATCTTCAAGTTATAATTTGCAATTATAATTATAAGCTATCAATTCTAAGTTCTGTATTTGACAATTCCAAGTTCAGATCTTCATGTTATAATTTGCACTAATAATTTGTATTTAACAATTCGAAGTTCTGTATTTGACTATTACAAGTTCAGATCTTCTAATTATTATTTACAATCATAATTTGAAGTTATGAATTCTAAGTTCTGTATTTGACAATTACAAGTTCAGATCTTCAAGTTATAATTTGCACTAATAATTTGTATTTAACAATTCGAAGTTCTGTATTTGACTATTACAAGTTCAGATCTTCTAATTATTATTTACAATCATAATTTGAAGTTATGAATTCTAAGTTCTGTATTTGACAATTACAAGTTCAGATCTTCAAGTTATAATTTGTACTAATAATTTGTATTTAACAATTCGAAGTTCTGTAATTCACTATTACAAGTTCAGATCTTCATGTTATAATTTGCAATTATAATTTTAAGCTATCAATTCTAAGTTCTGTATTAGACAATTACAAGTTCAGATCTTCAAGTTATTATTTGCACTAATAATTTGTATTTAACAATTCGAAGTTCTGTATTTGACTATTACAAGTTCAGATCTTCTAATTATTATTTACAATCATAATTTGAAGTTATGAATTCTAAGTTCTGTATTTAACAATTACAAGTTCAGATCTTCAAGTTATAATTTGCAATCATAATTTGAAGTTATGAATTCTAAGTGCTGTATTTGACAATTACAAGTTCCGATCTTCAAGTTATAATTTGCACTAATAATTAGTATTTAACAATTTGAAGTTCTGTATTTGACTATTACAAGTTCAGATCTTCAAATTATTAATTACAATCTTAGTTTGAAATTAACAATTCGAAGTTCTGTATTTACCTATTACAAATTCAGATCTTCAAGTTATAATTTGCAATCATGATTTGAATTTTACAATTCTAAGTTCTGTATTTGACAATTACAAGCTAAGATCTTCAAGTTATAATTAGCAATCATAATTTGAAGTTATGAATTCTAAGTGCTGTATTTGACAATTACAAGTTCAGATCTTCAAGTTATAATTTGCACTAATAATTTGTATTTAACAATTCGGAGGTCTGTATTTGACTATTACAAGTTTAGATCTTCAAATTATTAATTACAATCTTAGTTTGAAATTAACAATTAAAAGTTCTGTAATTCACTATTACAAGTTCAGATCTACAAGTTATAATTTGCAATTATAATTTTAAGCTATCAATTCTAAGTTCTGTATTTGACAATTCCAAGTTCAGATCTTCAAGTTATAATTTGCACTAATAATTTGTATTTAACAATTCGAAGTTCTGTATTTGACTATTACAAGTTCAGATCTTCTAATTATTATTTACAATCATAATTTGAAGTTATGAATTCTAAGTTCTGTATTTGACAATTACTAGTTCAGATCTTCAAGTTATAATTTGCACTAATAATTTGTATTTAACAATTCGAAGTTCTGTATTTGACTATTACAAGTTCAGATCTTCTAATTATTATTTACAATCATAATTTGAAGTTATGAATTCTAAGTTCTGTATTTGACAATTACAAGTTCAGATCTTCAAGTTATAATTTGCACTAATAATTTGTATTTAACAATTCGAAGTTCTGTATTTGACTATTACAAGTTCAGATCTTCAAGTTATAATTTGCACTAATAATTTGTATTTAACAATTCGAAGTTCTGTATTTGACTATTACAAGTTCAGATCTTCAAATTATTATTTACAAACTTAGTTTGAAATTAACAATTCGAAGTTCTGTATTTACCTATTACAAATTCAGATCTTCAAGTTATAATTTGCAATTATAATTATAAGCTATCAATTTTAAGTTCTGTATTTGACTATTACAAGTTCAGATCTTCAAGTTATAATTTGCAATCATAATTTGAATTTCCCAATTCTAAGTTCTGTATTTGACTATTACAAGTTCAGATCTTCAAGTTATAATTAGCAATCATAATTTGAAGTTATGAATTCTAAGTTCTGTATTTGACAATTACAAGTTCAGATCTTCAAGTTATAATTTGCACTAATAATTTGTATTTAACAATTCGTAGTTCTGTATTTGACTATTACAAGTTCAGATCTTCTAATTATTATTTACAATCATAATTTGAAGTTATGAATTCTTAGTCCTATATTTTACAATTACAAGTTCAGATCTTCAAGTTATAATTTGCAATCATAATTTGAAGTTATGAATTCTAAGTTCTGAATTTGACTATTACAAGTTCAGATCTTCAAATTATTAATTACAATCTTAGTTGGAAATTAACAATTAGAAGTTCTGTATTTACCTATTACAAGTTCAGATCTTCAACTTATAATTTGCAATTATAATTATAAGCTATCAATTTTAAGTTCTGGATTTGACCATTACAAGTTCAGATTTTCAAGTTATCATTTGCACTAATAATTTGTATTTAACAATTCGAAGTTCTGTATTTGACTATTGCAAGTTCAGATCTTCAAATTATTAATTACAATCTTAGTTTGAAATTAACAATTCGAAGTTCTGTATTTACCTATTACAAGTTCAGATCTTCAACTTATAATTTGCAATTATAATTATAAGCTATCAATTTTAAGTTCTGTATTTGACAATTACAAGTTCAGATCTTCAAGTTATAATTTGCACTAATAATTTGTATTTAACAATTCGAAGTTCTGTATTTGACTATTACAAGTTCAGATCTTCAAATTATTATTTACAATCTTAGTTTGAAATTAACAATTCGAAGTTCTGTATTTACCTATTGCAAATTCAGATCTTCAAGTTATAATTTGCAATTATAATTATAAGCTATCAATTTTAAGTTCTGTATTTGACTATTACAAGTTCAGATCTTCAAGTTATAATTTGCAATCATAATTTGAATTTCCCAATTCTAAGTTCTGAATTTGACTATTACAAGTTCAGATCTTCAAGTTATAATTAGCAATCATAATTTGAAGTTATGAATTCTAAGTTCTGTATTTGACAATTACAAGTTCAGATCCTCAAGTTAAAATTTGCACTAATAATTAGTATTTAACAATTTGAAGTTCTGTATTTGACTATTACAAGTTCAGATCTTCAAATTATTAATTACAATCTTAGTTTGTAATTAACAATTCGAAGTTCTGTATTTACTATTACAAGTTCAGATCTTCAACTTATAATTTGCAATTATAATTATAAGCTATCAATTTTAAGTTCTGTATTTGACAATTACAAGTTCAGAACTTCAAGTTATAATTTGCACTAATAATTTGTATTTAACAATTCTAAGTTCTGTATTTGACTATTACAAGTTCAGATCTTCAAATTATTATTTACAATCTTAGTTTGAAATTAACAATTCGAAGTTCTGTATTTACCTATTACAAATTCAGATCTTCAAGTTATAATTTGCAATTATAATTATAAGCTATCAATTCTAAGTTCTGTATTAGACAATTACAAGTTCAGATCTTCAAGTTATTATTTGCACTAATAATTTGTATTTAACAATTCGAAGTTCTGTATTTGACTATTACAAGTTCAGATCTTCTAATTATTATTTACAATCATAATTTGAAGTTATGAATTCTAAGTTCTGTATTTAACAATTACAAATTCAGATCTTCAAGTTATAATTTGCAATCATAATTTGAAGTTATGAATTCTAAGTGCTGTATTTGACAATTACAAGTTCAGATCTTCAAGTTATAATTTGCACTAATAATTAGTATTTAACAATTTGAAGTTCTGTATTTGACTATTACAAGTTCAGATCTTCAAATTATTAATTACAATCTTAGTTTGAAATTAACAATTCGAAGTTCTGTATTTACCTATTACAAATTCAGATCTTCAAGTTATAATTTGCAATCATGATTTGAATTTTACAATTCTAAGTTCTGTTTTTGACTATTACAAGCTAAGATCTTCAAGTTATAATTAGCAATCATAATTTGAAGTTATGAATTCTAAGTGCTGTATTTGACAATTACAAGTTCAGATCTTCAAGTTATAATTTGCACTAATAATTTGTATTTAACAATTCGGAGGTCTGTATTTGACTATTACAAGTTTAGATCTTCAAATTATTAATTACAATCTTAGTTTGAAATTAACAATTAAAAGTTCTGTAATTCACTATTACAAGTTCAGATCTACAAGTTATAATTTGCAATTATAATTTTAAGCTATCAATTCTAAGTTCTGTATTTTACAATTCCAAGTTCAGATCTTCAAGTTATAATTTGCACTAATAATTTGTATTTAACAATTCGAAGTTCTGTATTTGACTATTACAAGTTCAGATCTTCTAATTATTATTTACAATCATAATTTGAAGTTATGAATTCTAAGTTCTGTATTTGACAATTACAAGTTCAGATCTTCAAGTTATAATTTGCACTAAAAATTTGTATTTAACAATTCGAAGTTCTGTATTTGACTATTACAAGTTCAGATCTTCTAATTATTATTTACAATCATAATTTGAAGTTATGAATTCTAAGTTCTGTATTTGACAATTACAAGTTCAGATCTTCAAGTTATAATTTGCACTCATAATTTGTATTTAACAATTCGAAGTTCTGTATTTGACTATTACAAGTTCAGATCTTCAAGTTATAATTTGCACTAATAATTTGTATTTAACAATTCGAAGTTCTGTATTTGACTATTACAAGTTCAGATCTTCAAATTATTATTTACAAACTTAGTTTGAAATTAACAATTCGAAGTTCTGTATTTACCTATTACAAATTCAGATCTTCAAGTTATAATTTGCAATTATAATTATAAGCTATCAATTTTAAGTTCTGTATTTGACTATTACAAGTTCAGATCTTCAAGTTATAATTTGCAATCATAATTTGAATTTCCCAATTCTAAGTTCTGTATTTGACTATTACAAGTTCAGATCTTCAAGTTATAATTAGCAATCATAATTTGAAGTTATGAATTCTAAGTTCTGTATTTGACAATTACAAGTTCAGATCTTCAATTTATAATTTGCACTAATAATTTGTATTTAACAATTCGTAGTTCTGTATTTGACTATTACAAGTTCAGATCTTCTAATTATTATTTACAATCATAATTTGAAGTTATGAATTCTTAGTCCTATATTTTACAATTACAAGTTCAGATCTTCAAGTTATAATTTGCAATCATAATTTGAAGTTATGAATTCTAAGTTCTGAATTTGACTATTACAAGTTCAGATCTTCAAATTATTAATTACAATCTTAGTTGGAAATTAACAATTAGAAGTTCTGTATTTACCTATTACAAGTTCAGATCTTCAACTTATAATTTGCAATTATAATTATAAGCTATCAATTTTAAGTTCTGTATTTGACAATTACAAGTTCACATTTTCAAGTTATCATTTGCACTAATAATTTGTATTTAACAATTCGAAGTTCTGTATTTGACTATTGCAAGTTCAGATCTTCAACTTATAATTTGCAATTATAATTATAAGCTATCAATTTTAAGTTCTGTATTTCACAATTACAAGTTCACATTTTCAAGTTATCATTTGCACTAATAATTTGTATTTAACAATTCGAAGTTCTGTATTTGACTATTGCAAGTTCAGATCTTCAAATTATTAATTACAATCTTAGTTTGAAATTAACAATTCGAAGTTCTGTATTTACCTATTACAAGTTCAGATCTTCAACTTATAATTTGCAATTATAATTATAAGCTATCAATTTTAAGTTCTGTATTTGACAATTACAAGTTCAGATCTTCAAGTTATAATTTGCACTAATAATTTGTATTTAACAATTCGAAGTTCTGTATTTGACTATTACAAGTTCAGATCTTCAAATTATTATTTACAATCTTAGTTTGAAATTAACAATTCGAAGTTCTGTGTTTACTATTACAAGTTCAGATCTTCAACTTATAATTTGCAATTATAATTATAAGCTATCAATTTTAAGTTCTGTATTTGACAATTACAAGTTCAGATCTTCAAGTTATAATTTGCACTAATAATTTGAATTTAACAATTCTAAGTTCTGTATTTGACTATTACAAGTTCAGATCTTCAAATTATTATTTACAATCTTAGTTTGAAATTAACAATTCGAAGTTCTGTATTTACCTATTACAAATTCAGATCTTCAAGTTATAATTTGCAATTATAATTATAAGCTATCAATTCTAAGTTCTGAATTTGACTATTACAAGTTCAGATCTTCAAATTATTAATTACAATCTTAGTTGGAAATTAACAATTAGAAGTTCTGAATTTACCTATTACAAGTTCAGATCTTCAACTTATAATTTGCAATTATAATTATAAGCTATCAATTTTAAGTTCTGTATTTCACAATTACAAGTTCACATTTTCTAGTTATCATTTGCACTAATAATTTGTATTTAACAATTCGAAGTTCTGTATTTGACTATTGCAAGTTCAGATCTTCAAATTATTAATTACAATCTTAGTTTGAAATTAACAATTCGAAGTTCTGTATTTACCTATTACAAGTTCAGATCTTCAACTTATAATTTGCAATTATAATTATAAGCTATCAATTTTAAGTTCTGTATTTGACAATTACAAGTTCAGATCTTCAAGTTATAATTTGCACTAATAATTTGTATTTAACAATTCGAAGTTCTGTATTTGACTATTACAAGTTCAGATCTTCAAATTATTATTTACAATCTTAGTTTGAAATTAACAATTCGAAGTTCTGTATTTACCTATTACAAATTCAGATCTTCAAGTTATAATTTGCAATTATAATTATAAGCTATCAATTCTAAGTTCTGTATTTGACAATTCCAAGTTCAGATCTTCAAGTTATAATTTGCACTAATAATTTGTATTTAACAATTCGAAGTTCTGTATTTGACTATTACAAGTTCAGATCTTCTAATTATTATTTACAATCATAATTTGAAGTTATGAATTCTAAGTTCTGTATTTGACAATTACAAGTTCAGATCTTCAAGTTATAATTTGCACTTATAATTTGTATTTAACAATTCGAAGTTCTGTATTTGACTATTACAAGTTCAGATCTTCTAATTATTATTTACAATCATAATTTGAAGTTATGAATTCTAAGTTCTGTATTTGACAATTACAAGTTCAGATCTTCAAGTTATAATTTGTACTAATAATTTGTATTTAACAATTCGAAGTTCTGTAATTCACTATTACAAGTTCAGATCTTCATGTTATAATTTGCAATTATAATTTTAAGCTATCAATTCTAAGTTCTGTATTAGACAATTACAAGTTCAGATCTTCAAGTTATTATTTGCACTAATAATTTGTATTTAACAATTCGAAGTTCTGTATTTGACTATTACAAGTTCAGATCTTCTAATTATTATTTACAATCATAATTTGAAGTTATGAATTCTAAGTTCTGTATTTAACATTAGCAAGTTCAGATCTTCAAGTTATAATTTGCAATCATAATTTGAAGTTATGAATTCTAAGTGCTGTATTTGACAATTACAAGTTCAGATCTTCAAGTTATAATTTGCACTAATAATTAGTATTTAACAATTTGAAGTTCTGTATTTGACTATTACAAGTTCAGATCTTCAAATTATTAATTACAATCTTAGTTTGAAATTAACAATTCGAAGTTCTGTATTTACCTATTACAAATTCAGATCTTCAAGTTATAATTTGCAATCATGATTTGAATTTTACAATTCTAAGTTCTGTATTTGACTATTACAAGCTAAGATCTTCAAGTTATAATTAGCAATCATAATTTGAAGTTATGAATTCTAAGTGCTGTATTTGACAATTACAAGTTCAGATCTTCAAGTTATAATTTGCACTAATAATTTGTATTTAACAATTCGGAGGTCTGTATTTGACTATTACAAGTTTAGATCTTCAAATTATTAATTACAATCTTAGTTTGAAATTAACAATTCGAAGTTCTGTATTTACCTATTACAAATTCAGATCTTCAAGTTATAATTTGCAATTATAATTATAAGCTATCAATTCTAAGTTCTGTATTTGACAATTCCAAGTTCAGATCTTCAAGTTATAATTTGCACTAATAATTTGTATTTAACAATTCGAAGTTCTGTATTTGACTATTACAAGTTCAGATCTTCTAATTATTATTTACAATCATAATTTGAAGTTATGAATTCTAAGTTCTGTATTTGACAATTACAAGTTCAGATCTTCAAGTTATAATTTGCACTTATAATTTGTATTTAACAATTCGAAGTTCTGTATTTGACTATTACAAGTTCAGATCTTCTAATTATTATTTACAATCATAATTTGAAGTTATGAATTCTAAGTTCTGTATTTGACAATTACAAGTTCAGATCTTCAAGTTATAATTTGTACTAATAATTTGTATTTAACAATTCGAAGTTCTGTAATTCACTATTACAAGTTCAGATCTTCATGTTATAATTTGCAATTATAATTTTAAGCTATCAATTCTAAGTTCTGTATTAGACAATTACAAGTTCAGATCTTCAAGTTATTATTTGCACTAATAATTTGTATTTAACAATTCGAAGTTCTGTATTTGACTATTACAAGTTCAGATCTTCTAATTATTATTTACAATCATAATTTGAAGTTATGAATTCTAAGTTCTGTATTTAACAATTACAAGTTCAGATCTTCAAGTTATAATTTGCAATCATAATTTGAAGTTATGAATTCTAAGTGCTGTATTTGACAATTACAAGTTCAGATCTTCAAGTTATAATTTGCACTAATAATTAGTATTTAACAATTTGAAGTTCTGTATTTGACTATTACAAGTTCAGATCTTCAAATTATTAATTACAATCTTAGTTTGAAATTAACAATTCGAAGTTCTGTATTTACCTATTACAAATTCAGATCTTCAAGTTATAATTTGCAATCATGATTTGAATTTTACAATTCTAAGTTCTGTATTTGACTATTACAAGCTAAGATCTTCAAGTTATAATTAGCAATCATAATTTGAAGTTATGAATTCTAAGTGCTGTATTTGACAATTACAAGTTCAGATCTTCAAGTTATAATTTGCACTAATAATTTGTATTTAACAATTCGGAGGTCTGTATTTGACTATTACAAGTTTAGATCTTCAAATTATTAATTACAATCTTAGTTTGAAATTAACAATTAAAAGTTCTGTAATTCACTATTACAAGTTCAGATCTACAAGTTATAATTTGCAATTATAATTTGAGCTATCAATTCTAAGTTCTGTATTTGACAATTCCAAGTTCAGATCTTCAAGTTATAATTTGCACTAATAATTTGTATTTAACAATTCGAAGTTCTGTATTTGACTATTACAAGTTCAGATCTTCTAATTATTATTTACAATCATAATTTGAAGTTATGAATTCTAAGTTCTGTATTTGACAATTACAAGTTCAGATCTTCAAGTTATAATTTGCACTAATAATTTGTATTTAACAATTCGAAGTTCTGTATTTGACTATTACAAGTTCAGATCTTCTAATTATTATTTACAATCATAATTTGAAGTTATGAATTCTAAGTTCTGTATTTGACAATTACAAGTTCAGATCTTCAAGTTATAATTTGCACTAATAATTTGTATTTAACAATTCGAAGTTCTGTATTTGACTATTACAAGTTCAGATCTTCAAGTTATAATTTGCACTAATAATTTGTATTTAACAATTCGAAGTTCTGTATTTGACTATTACAAGTTCAGATCTTCAAATTATTATTTACAAACTTAGTTTGAAATTAACAATTCGAAGTTCTGTATTTACCTATTACAAATTCAGATCTTCAAGTTATACTTTGCAATTATAATTATAAGCTATCAATTTTAAGTTCTGTATTTGACTATTACAAGTTCAGATCTTCAAGTTATAATTTGCAATCATAATTTGAATTTCCCAATTCTAAGTTCTGTATTTGACTATTACAAGTTCAGATCTTCAAGTTATAATTAGCAATCATAATTTGAAGTTATGAATTCTAAGTTCTGTATTTGACAATTACAAGTTCAGATCTTCAAGTTATAATTTGCACTAATAATTTGTATTTAACAATTCGTAGTTCTGTATTTGACTATTACAAGTTCAGATCTTCTAATTATTATTTACAATCATAATTTGAAGTTATGAATTCTTAGTCCTATATTTTACAATTACAAGTTCAGATCTTCAAGTTATAATTTGCAATCATAATTTGAAGTTATGAATTCTAAGTTCTGAATTTGACTATTACAAGTTCAGATCTTCAAATTATTAATTACAATCTTAGTTGGAAATTAACAATTCGAAGTTCTGTATTTACCTATTACAAGTTCAGATCTTCAACTTATAATTTGCAATTATAATTATAAGCTATCAATTTTAAGTTCTGTATTTGACAATTACAAGTTCAGATCTTCAAGTTATAATTTGCACTAATAATTTGTATTTAACAATTCGAAGTTCTGTATTTGACTATTACAAGTTCAGATCTTCAAATTATTATTTACAATCTTAGTTTGAAATTAACAATTCGAAGTTCTGTATTTACCTATTACAAATTCAGATCTTCAAGTTATAATTTGCAATTATAATTATAAGCTATCAATTTTAAGTTCTGTATTTGACTATTACAAGTTCAGATCTTCAAGTTATAATTTGAAATCATAATTTGAATTTCCCAATTCTAAGTTCTGAATTTGACTATTACAAGTTCAGATCTTCAAGTTATAATTAGCAATCATAATTTGAAGTTATGAATTCTAAGTTCTGTATTTGACAATTACAAGTTCAGATCTTCAAGTTATAATTTGCACTAATAATTAGTATTTAACAATTTGAAGTTCTGTATTTGACTATTACAAGTTCAGATCTTCAAATTATTAATTACAATCTTAGTTTGAAATTAACAATTCGAAGTTCTGTATTTACCTATTACAAATTCAGATCTTCAAGTTATAATTTGCAATTATAATTATAAGCTATCAATTCTAAGTTCTGTATTTGACAATTCCAAGTTCAGATCTTCAAGTTATAATTTGAACTAATAATTTGTATTTAACAATTCGAAGTTCTGTATTTGACTATTACAAGTTCAGATCTTCTAATTATTATTTACAATCATAATTTGAAGTTATGAATTCTAAGTTCTGTATTTGACAATTACAAGTTCAGATCTTCAAGTTATAATTTGCACTAATAATTTGTATTTAACAATTCGAAGTTCTGTATTTGACTATTACAAGTTCAGATCTTCTAATTATTATTTACAATCATAATTTGAAGTTATGAATTCTAAGTTCTGTATTTGACAATTACAAGTTCAGATCTTCAAGTTATAATTTGTACTAATAATTTGTATTTAACAATTCGAAGTTCTGTAATTCACTATTACAAGTTCAGATCTTCATGTTATAATTTGCAATTATAATTTTAAGCTATCAATTCTAAGTTCTGTATTAGACAATTTCAAGTTCAGATCTTCAAGTTATTATTTGCACTAATAATTTGTATTTAACAATTCGAAGTTCTGTATTTGACTATTACAAGTTCAGATCTTCTAATTATTATTTACAATCATAATTTAAAGTTATGAATTCTAAGTTCTGTATTTAACAATTACAAGTTCAGATCTTCAAGTTATAATTTGCAATCATAAATTGAAGTTATGAATTCTAAGTGCTGTATTTGACAATTACAAGTTCAGATCTTCAAGTTATAATTTGCACTAATAATTAGTATTTAACAATTTGAAGTTCTGTATTTGACTATTACAAGTTCAGATCTTCAAATTATTAATTACAATCTTAGTTTGAAATTAACAATTCGTAGTTCTGTATTTACTATTACAAGTTCAGATCTTCAACTTATAATTTGCAATTATAATTAGAAGCTATCAATTTTAAGTTCTGTATTTGACTATTACAAGTTCAGATCTTCAAATTATTATTTACAATCTTAGTTTGAAATTAACAATTCGAAGTTCTGTATTTACCTATTACAAATTCAGATCTTCAAGTTATAATTTGCAATCATGATTTGAATTTTACAATTCTAAGTTCTGTATTTGACTATTACAAGCTCAGATCTTCAAGTTATAATTAGCAATCATAATTTGAAGTTATGAATTCTAAGTGCTGTATTTGACAATTACAAGTTCAGATCTTCAAGTTATTATTTGCACTAATAATTTGTATTTAACAATTCGAAGTTCTGAATTTGACTATTACAAGTTCAGATCTTCTAATTATTATTTACAATCATAATTTGAAGTTATGAATTCTAAGTTCTGTATTTAACAATTACAAGTTCAGATCTTCAAGTTATAATTTGCAATCATAATTTGAAGTTATTAATTCTAAGTGCTGTATTTGACAATTACAAGTTCAGATTTTCATGTTATAATTTGCACTAATAATTTGTATTTAACAATTCGAAGTTCTGTATTTGACAATTACAAGTTCAGATCTTCAAGTTATAATTTGCACTAATAATTTGTATTTAACAATTCGAAGTTCTGTATTTGACTATTACAAGTTCAGATCTTCTAATTATTATTTACAATCATAATTTGAAGTTATGAATTCTAAGTTCTGTATTTGACAATTACAAGTTCAGATCTTCAAGTTATAATTTGCACTAATAATTTGTATTTAACAATTCGAAGTTCTGTATTTGACTATTACAAGTTCAGATCTTCAAATTATTATTTACAAACTTAGTTTGAAATTAACAATTCGAAGTTCTGTATTTACCTATTACAAATTCAGATCTTCAAGTTATAATTTGCAATTATAATTATAAGCTATCAATTTTAAGTTCTGTATTTGACTATTACAAGTTCAGATCTCTCTAGTTATAATTTGCAATCATAATTTGAATTTCCCAATTCTAAGTTCTGTATTTGACTATTACAAGTTCAGATCTTCAAGTTATAATTAGCAATCATAATTTGAAGTTATGAATTCTAAGTTCTGTATTTGACAATTACAAGTTCAGATCTTCAAGTTATAATTTGCACTAATAATTTGTATTTAACAATTCGTAGTTCTGTATTTGACTATTACAAGTTCAGATCTTCTAATTATTATTTACAATCATAATTTGAAGTTATGAATTCTTAGTCCTATATTTTACAATTACAAGTTCAGATCTTCAAGTTATAATTTGCAATCATAATTTGAAGTTATGAATTCTAAGTTCTGTATTTGACAATTACTAGTTCAGATCTTCAAGTTATAATTTGCACTAATAATTAGTATTTAACAATTTGAAGTTCTGTATTTGACTATTACAAGTTCAGATCTTCAAATTATTAATTACAATCTTAGTTTGAAATTAACAATTCGAAGTTCTGTATTTGACTATTGCAAGTTCAGATCTTCTAATTATTATTTACAATCATAATTTGAAGTTATGAATTCTTAGTTCTGTATTTGACAATTACAAGTTCAGATCTTCAAGTTATAATTTGCACTAATAATTTGTATTTAACAATTCGAAGTTCTGTATTTGACTATTACAAGTACAGATCTTCAAATTATTAATTACAATCTTAGTTTGAAATTAACAATTCGAAGTTCTGTATTTACCTATTACAAGTTCAGATCTGCTAGTCATAATTTGCAATTATAATTTAAAGCTATCAATTTTAAGTTATGTATTTGACAATTACAAGTTCAGATCTTCAAGTTATAATTTGTACTAATAATTTGTATTTAACAATTCGAAGTTCTGTATTTGACTATTACAAGTTCAGATCTTCTAATTATTATTTACAATCATAATTTGAAGTTATGAATTCTAAGTTCTGTATTTGACAATTACAAGTTCAGATCTTCAAGTTATAATTTGCACTAATAATTTGTATTTAACAATTCGAAGTTCTGTATTTGACTATTACAAGTTCAGATCTTCTAATTATTATTTACAATCATAATTTGAAGTTATGAATTCTAAGTTCTGTATTTGACAATTACAAGTTCAGATCTTCAAGTTATAATTTGCACTAATAATTTGTATTTAACAATTCGAAGTTCTGTATTTGACTATTACAAGTTCAGATCTTCAAGTTATAATTTGCACTAATAATTTGTATTTAACAATTCGAAGTTCTGTATTTGACTATTACAAGTTCAGATCTTCAAATTATTATTTACAAACTTAGTTTGAAATTAACAATTCGAAGTTCTGTATTTACCTATTACAAATTCAGATCTTCAAGTTATACTTTGCAATTATAATTATAAGCTATCAATTTTAAGTTCTGTATTTGACTATTACAAGTTCAGATCTTCAAGTTATAATTTGCAATCATAATTTGAATTTCCCAATTCTAAGTTCTGTATTTGACTATTACAAGTTCAGATCTTCAAGTTATAATTAGCAATCATAATTTGAAGTTATGAATTCTAAGTTCTGTATTTGACAATTACAAGTTCAGATCTTCAAGTTATAATTTGCACTAATAATTTGTATTTAACAATTCGTAGTTCTGTATTTGACTATTACAAGTTCAGATCTTCTAATTATTATTTACAATCATAATTTGAAGTTATGAATTCTTAGTCCTATATTTTACAATTACAAGTTCAGATCTTCAAGTTATAATTTGCAATCATAATTTGAAGTTATGAATTCTAAGTTCTGAATTTGACTATTACAAGTTCAGATCTTCAAATTATTAATTACAATCTTAGTTGGAAATTAACAATTAGAAGTTCTGTATTTACCTATTACAAGTTCAGATCTTCAACTTATAATTTGCAATTATAATTATAAGCTATCAATTTTAAGTTCTGTATTTGACAATTACAAGTTCAGATTTTCAAGTTATCATTTGCACTAATAATTTGTATTTAACAATTCGAAGTTCTGTATTTGACTATTGCAAGTTCAGATCTTCAAATTATTAATTACAATCTTAGTTTGAAATTAACAATTCGAAGTTCTGTATTTACCTATTACAAGTTCAGATCTTCAACTTATAATTTGCAATTATAATTATAAGCTATCAATTTTAAGTTCTGTATTTGACAATTACAAGTTCAGATCTTCAAGTTATAATTTGCACTAATAATTTGTATTTAACAATTCGAAGTTCTGTATTTGACTATTACAAGTTCAGATCTTCAAATTATTATTTACAATCTGAGTTTGAAATTAACAATTCGAAGTTCTGTATTTACCTATTACAAATTCAGATCTTCAAGTTATAATTTGCAATTATAATTATAAGCTATCAATTTTAAGTTCTGTATTTGTCTATTACAAGTTCAGATCTTCAAGTTATAATTTGCAATCATAATTTGAATTTCCCAATTCTAAGTTCTGAATTTGACTATTACAAGTTCAGATCTTCAAGTTATAATTAGCAATCATAATTTGAAGTTATGAATTCTAAGTTCTGTATTTGACAATTACAAGTTCAGATCTTCAAGTTATAATTTGCACTAATAATTAGTATTTAACAATTTGAAGTTCTGTATTTGACTATTACAAGTTCAGATCTTCAAATTATTAATTACAATCTTAGTTTGAAATTAACAATTCGAAGATCTGTATTTACTATTACAAGTTCAGATCTTCAACTTATAATTTGCAATTATAATTATAAGCTATCAATTTTAAGTTCTGTATTTGACAATTACAAGTTCAGATCTTCAAGTTATAATTTGCACTAATAATTTGTATTTAACAATTCTAAGTTCTGTATTTGACTATTACAAGTTCAGATCTTCAAATTATTATTTACAATCTTAGTTTGAAATTAACAATTCGAAGTTCTGTATTTACCTATTACAAATTCAGATCTTCAAGTTATAATTTGCAATTATAATTATAAGCTATCAATTCTAAGTTCTGTATTTGACAATTCCAAGTTCAGATCTTCAAGTTATAATTTGCACTAATAATTTGTATTTAACAATTCGAAGTTCTGTAGTTGACTATTACAAGTTCAGATCTTCTAATTATTATTTACAATCATAATTTGAAGTTATGAATTCTAAGTTCTGTATTTGACAATTACAAGTTCAGATCTTCAAGTTATAATTTGCACTAATAATTTGTATTTAACAATTCGAAGTTCTGTATTTGACTATTACAAGTTCAGATCTTCTAATTATTATTTACAATCATAATTAGAAGTTATGAATTCTAAGTTCTGTATTTGACAATTACAAGTTCAGATCTTCAAGTTATAATTTGCACTAATAATTTGTATTTAACAATTCGAAGTTCTGTATTTGACTATTACAAGTTCAGATCTTCAAGTTATAATTTGCACTAATAATTTGTATTTAACAATTCGAAGTTCTGTATTTGACTATTACAAGTTCAGATCTTCAAATTATTATTTACAAACTTAGTTTGAAATTAACAATTCGAAGTTCTGTATTTACCTATTACAAATTCAGATCTTCAAGTTATAATTTGCAATTATAATTATAAGCTATCAATTTTAAGTTCTGTATTTGACTATTACAAGTTCAGATCTCTCTAGTTATAATTTGCAATCATAATTTGAATTTCCCAATTCTAAGTTCTGTATTTGACTATTACAAGTTCAGATCTTCAAGTTATAATTAGCAATCATAATTTGAAGTTATGAATTCTAAGTTCTGTATTTGACAATTACAAGTTCAGATCTTCAAGTTATAATTTGCACTAATAATTTGTATTTAACAATTCGTAGTTCTGTATTTGACTATTACAAGTTCAGATCTTCTAATTATTATTTACAATCATAATTTGAAGTTATGAATTCTTAGTCCTATATTTTACAATTACAAGTTCAGATCTTCAAGTTATAATTTGCAATCATAATTTGAAGTTATGAATTCTAAGTTCTGAATTTGACTATTACAAGTTCAGATTTTCAAATTATTAATTACAATCTTAGTTGGAAATTAACAATTAGAAGTTCTGTATTTACCTATTACAAGTTCAGATCTTCAACTTATAATTTGCAATTATAATTATAAGCTATCAATTTTAAGTTCTGTATTTGACAATTACAAGTTCAGATTTTCAAGTTATCATTTGCACTAATAATTTGTATTTAACAATTCGAAGTTCTGTATTTGACTATTGCAAGTTCAGATCTTCAAATTATTAATTACAATCTTAGTTTGAAATTAACAATTCGAAGTTCTGTATTTACCTATTACAAGTTCAGATCTTCAACTTATAATTTGCAATTATAATTATAAGCTATCAATTTTAAGTTCTGTATTTGACAATTACAAGTTCAGATCTTCAAGTTATAATTTGCACTAATAATTTGTATTTAACAATTCGAAGTTCTGTATTTGACTATTACAAGTTCAGATCTTCAAATTATTATTTACAATCTTAGTTTGAAATTAACAATTCGAAGTTCTGTATTTACCTATTACAAATTCAGATCTTCAAGTTATAATTTGCAATTATAATTATAAGCTATCAATTTTAAGTTCTGTATTTGACTATTACAAGTTCAGATCTTCAAGTTATAATTTGCAATCATAATTTGAATTTCCCAATTCTAAGTTCTGAATTTGACTATTACAAGTTCAGATCTTCAAGTTATAATTAGCAATCATAATTTGAAGTTATGAATTCTAAGTTCTGTATTTGACAATTACTAGTTCAGATCTTCAAGTTATAATTTGCACTAATAATTAGTATTTAACAATTTGAAGTTCTGTATTTGACTATTACAAGTTCAGATCTTCAAATTATTAATTACAATCTTAGTTTGAAATTAACAATTCGAAGTTCTGTATTTACTATTACAAATTCAGATCTTCAACTTATAATTTGCAATTATAATTATAAGCTATCAATTTTAAGTTCTGTATTTGACAATTACAAGTTCAGATCTTCAAGTTATAATTTGCACTAATAATTTGTATTTAACAATTCTAAGTTCTGTATTTGACTATTACAAGTTCAGATCTTCAAATTATTATTTACAATCTTAGTTTGAAATTAACAATTCGAAGTTCTGTATTTACCTATTACAAATTCAGATCTTCAAGTTATAATTTGCAATCATAATTTGAAGTTATGAATTCTAAGTGCTGTATTTGACAATTACAAGTTCAGATCTTCATGTTATAATTTGCACTAATAATTTGTATTTAACAATTCGAAGTTCTGTATTTGACTATTACAAGTTCAGATCTTCAAATTATTAATTACAATCTTAGTTTGAAATTAACAATTCGAAGTTCTGTATTTACCTATTACAAGTTCAGATCTTCAACTTATAATTTGCAATTATAATTATAAGCTATCAATTTTAAGTTCTGTATTTGACAATTACAAGTTCAGATCTTCAAGTTATAATTTGCACTAATAATATGTATTTAACAATTCGAAGTTATGTATTTGACTATTACAAGTTCAGATCTTCATGTTATAATTTGCACTAATAATTTGTATTTAACAATTCGAAGTTCTGTATTTGACTATTACAAGTTCAGATCTTCAAATTATTAATTACAATCTTAGTTTGAAATTAACAATTCGAAGTTCTGTATTTACCTATTACAAGTTCAGATCTTCAACTTATAATTGGAATTATAATTATAAGCTATCAATTTTAAGTTCTGTATTTGACAATTACAAGTTCAGATCTTCAAGTTATAATTTGCACTAATAATATGTATTTAACAATTCGAAGTTATGTATTTGACTATTACAAGTTCAGATCTTCAAATTATTAATTACAATCTTAGTTTGAAATTAACAAGTCGAAGTTCTGTATTTACCTATTACAAGTTCAGATCTTCAACTTATAATTTGTAATTATAATTATAAGCTATCAATTTTTAGTTCTGTATTTGACAATTACAAGTTCAGATTTTCAAGTTATAATTTGCACTAATAATTTTGGACTGGAGGGAATAAAAAATCAGCTGGACTGGAGGGAATACATGTAGAGCTCATAAAATATGGAGGATTGCTTCTCAAATACAGATTTCTGCATCTTTTGAATGCATGCTGGAAGGAAAGAGCTATTCCGGAAAGTTGGAACATAGCGAAAGTATCATCGATTTATAAAAAGGGAGATCGAACCTTAACCAAAAACTATAGAGGCATAAGCATACTAAACACCGGATACAAGATCTATAGTAAAATTATTAACGGCCGACTCAAAACAATAAGTGAGGTACTGATATCAGAAGAGCAGCATGGTTTCCGAAAGGGCCGCTCGGGCATTGACGACGTATTTACAATACAGCAGATTATAGAGAAACGAAGAGAATTCAACTTGGAAACACATATTGCTTTCATCGATTTCACAACCGCATTTGATAATGTAAACAGAAAGAAGTTATGGAACATCATGGAACACCGGGGATATCCTAAACATCTCATTGACTGTATAAAATCTTTATACAATAACACCCAGGTGGCAATTGGTCTTCAAAGCCGCTGCAGTGAACCTTTTATCACAAACAGAGGAGTTAGACAAGGGTGTAGTATTTCACCCACACTTTTTAATATTTATATTGACGATGCCCTACGCAGATGGAAAAGTGTTAGCCCGAAAGGTATACAAATTAGCAACGAGCAGTTTCTTAAATGTCTGTTATATGCTGACGATCTTGCAATCATACAAGATAACGAAGACGACCTCCAACGAGCGTGCCACCAACTCTTCCAGATAGGACAAGAATATGACCTTAATGTTTCACTCCACAAAACAAAAACTATGGCATTCCTAGGAAAGGAAGCAGTCAGAACCAAAATATATATAAATAACCAACCGTTAAAACGAGCACAATAAGTGGCACAATAAGAAGAACATTTCGAAATAAAACTAGGAAAGATACTCAAATGAAATTCTATAAGGTTATGGCGTTACCAATTCTATTATATGGCAGTGAGACTTGGGTTCTGACACAAAAAGATCGCTCATACATTCAAGCCAGTGAAATGAAATTTCTTCGAGGGGTGGCAGGTTATACTAGATTGGACAGAATGAGAAATACAGACATAAGGGACGGCTTGAAGGTGACACCCGTTGTTGATTCGATTGAAACCAACCGAAATAATTGGAAAGCCCATCTAGAACGGATGGACGATCAGAGATGGCCAAAGCTCGCATATCAATATCACCAAAAAGGAAAAAGGGACCAAGGAAGACCCCGGAAGCGGTGGCAATAAGAAGTCGGAACAGGTCTAAAGGCCTAATCCCTGAAGAGCAGAAGAAGAAGAAGACTAATAATTTGTAGTTAACAATTCGAAGATCTGTATTTGACTATTACAAGTTCATATCTTCAAATTATTATTTACAATCTTAGTTTGAAATTAACAATTCGAAGTTCTGTATTTACCTATTACAAGTTCAGATCTTCTAGTTATAATTTGCAATTTTAATTTAAAGCTATCAATTTTAAGTTATGTATTTGACAATTACAAGTTCAGATCTTCAAGTTATAATTTGTACTAATAATTTGTATTTAACAATTCGAAGTTCTGTAATTCACTATTACAAGTTCAGATCTTCAAGTTATAATTTGCAATTATAATTTTAAGCTATCAATTCTAAGTTCTGTATTAGACAATTACAAGTTCAGATCTTCAAGTTATTATTTGCACTAATAATTTGTATTTAACAATTCGAAGTTCTGTATTTGACTATTACAAGTTCAGATCTTCTAATTATTATTTACAATCATAATTTGAAGTTATGAATTCTAAGTTCTGTATTTAACAATTACAAGTTCAGATCTTCAAGTTATAATTTGCAATCATAATTATAAGCTATCAATTCTAAGTTCTGTATTTGACAATTCCAAGTTCAGATCTTCAAGTTATAATTTGCACTAATAATTTGTATTTAACAATTCGAAGTTCTGTATTTGACTATTACAAGTTCAGATCTTCTAATTATTATTTACAATCATAATTTGAAGTTATGAATTCTAAGTTCTGTATTTGACAATTACAAGTTCAGATCTTCAAGTTATAATTTGCACTTATAATTTGTATTTAACAATTCGAAGTTCTGTATTTGACTATTACAAGTTCAGATCTTCTAATTATTATTTACAATCATAATTTGAAGTTATGAATTCTAAGTTCTGTATTTAACAATTACAAGTTCCGATCTTCAAGTTATAATTTGCACTAATAATTTGTATTTAACAATTCGAAGTTCTGTATTTGACTATTACAAGTTCAGATCTTCAAGTTATAATTTGCACTAATAATTTGTATTTAACAATTCGAAGTTCTGTATTTGACTATTACAAGTTCAGATCTTCAAATTATTATTTACAAACTTAGTTTGAAATTAACAATTCGAAGTTCTGTATTTACCTATTACAAATTCAGATCTTCAAGTTATAATTTGCAATTATAATTATAAGCTATCAATTTTAAGTTCTGTATTTGACTATTACAAGTTCAGATCTTCAAGTTATAATTTGCAATCATAATTTGAATTTCCCAATTCTAAGTTCTGTATTTGACTATTACAAGTTCAGATCTTCAAGTTATAATTAGCAATCATAATTTGAAGTTATGAATTCTAAGTTCTGTATTTGACAATTACAAGTTCAGATCTTCAAGTTATAATTTGCACTAATAATTTGTATTTAACATTTCGTAGTACTGTATTTGACTATTACAAGTTCAGATCTTCTAATTATTATTTACAATCATAATTTGAAGTTATGAATTCTTAGTCCTATATTTTACAATTACAAGTTCAGATCTTCAAGTTATAATTTGCAATCATAATTTGAAGTTATGAATTCTAAGTTCTGAATTTGACTATTACAAGTTCAGATCTTCAAATTATTAATTACAATCTTAGTTGGAAATTAACAATTAGAAGTTCTGTATTTACCTATTACAAGTTCAGATCTTCAACTTATAATTTGCAATTATAATTATAAGCTATCAATTTTAAGTTCTGTATTTGACAATTACAAGTTCAGATTTTCAAGTTATCATTTGCACTAATAATTTGTATTTAACAATTCGAAGTTCTGTATTTGACTATTGCAAGTTCAGATCTTCAAATTATTAATTACAATCTTAGTTTGAAATTAACAATTCGAAGTTCTGTATTTACCTATTACAAGTTCAGATCTTCAACTTATAATTTGCAATTATAATTATAAGCTATCAATTTTAAGTTCTGTATTTGACAATTACAAGTTCAGATCTTCAAGTTATAATTTGCACTAATAATTTGTATTTAACAATTCGAAGTTCTGTATTTGACTATTACAAGTTCAGATCTTCAAATTATTATTTACAATCTTAGTTTGAAATTAACAATTCGAAGTTCTGTATTTACCTATTACAAATTCAGATCTTCAAGTTATAATTTGCAATTATAATTATAAGCTATCAATTTTAAGTTCTGTATTTGACTATTACACGTTCAGATCTTCAAGTTATAATTTGCAATCATAATTTGAATTTCCCAATTCTAAGTTCTGAATTTGACTATTACAAGTTCAGATCTTCAAGTTATAATTAGCAATCATAATTTGAAGTTATGAATTCTAAGTTCTGTATTTGACAATTACTAGTTCAGATCTTCAAGTTATAATTTGCACTAATAATTTGTATTTAACAATTCGTAGTTCTGTATTTGACTATTACAAGTTCAGATCTTCTAATTATTATTTACAATCATAATTTGAAGTTATGAATTCTTAGTTCTGTATTTTACAATTACAAGTTCAGATCTTCAAGTTATAATTTGCAATCATAATTTGAAGTTATGAATTCTAAGTTCTGAATTTGACTATTACAAGTTCAGATCTTCAAATTATTAATTACAATCTTAGTTGGAAATTAACAATTAGAAGTTCTGTATTTACCTATTACAAGTTCAGATCTTCAACTTATAATTTGCAATTATAATTATAAGCTATCAATTTTAAGTTCTGTATTTGACAATTACAAGTTCAGATTTTCAAGTTATAATTTGCACTAATAATTTGTATTTAACAATTCGAAGATCTGTATTTGACTATTACAAGTTCATATCTTCAAATTATTATTTACAATCTTAGTTTGAAATTAACAATTCGAAGTTCTGTATTTACCTATTACAAGTTCAGATCTTCTAGTTATAATTTGCAATTATAATTTAAAGCTATCAATTTTAAGTTCTGTATTTGACAATTACAAGTTCAGATCTTCAAGTTATAATTTGTACTAATAATTTGTATTTAACAATTCGAAGTTCTGTAATTCACTATTACAAGTTCAGATCTTCAAGTTATAATTTGCAATTATAATTTTAAGCTATCAATTCTAAGTTCTGTATTAGACAATTACAAGTTCAGATCTTCAAGTTATTATTTGCACTAATAATTTGTATTTAACAATTCGAAGTTCTGTATTTGACTATTACAAGTTCAGATCTTCTAATTATTATTTACAATCATAATTTGAAGTTATGAATTCTAAGTTCTGTATTTAACAATTACAAGTTCAGATCTTCAAGTTATAATTTGCAATCACAATTTGAAGTTATGAATTCTAAGTGCTGTATTTGACAATTACAAGTTCAGATCTTCAAGTTATAATTTGCACTAACTATTTGTATTTAACAATTCGAAGTTCTGTATTTGACTATTACAAGTTCAGATCTTCAAGTTATAATTTGCAATGATAATTTGAATTTCCCAATTCTAAGTTCTGAATTTGACTATTACAAGTTCAGATCTTCAAGTTATAATTAGCAATCATAATTTGAAGTTATGAATTCTAAGTTCTGTATTTGACAATTACTAGTTCAGATCTTCAAGTTATAATTTGCACTAATAATTTGTATTTAACAATTCGTAGTTCTGTATTTGACTATTACAAATTCAGATCTTCTAATTATTATTTACAATCATAATTTGAAGTTATGAATTCTTAGTTCTGTATTTTACAATTACAAGTTCAGATCTTCGAGTTATAATTTGCAATCATAATTTGAAGGTATGAATTCTAAGTTCTGAATTTGACTATTACAAGTTCAGATCTTCAAATTATTAATTACAATCTTAGTTGGAAATTAACAATTAGAAGTTCTGTATTTACCTATTACAAGTTCAGATCTTCAACTTATAATTTGCAATTATAATTATAAGCTATCAATTTTAAGTTCTCTATTTGACAATTACAAGTTCAGATTTTCAAGTTATAATTTGCACTAATAATTTGTATTTAACAATTCGAAGATCTGTATTTGACTATTACAAGTTCATATCTTCAAATTATTATTTACAATCTTAGTTTGAAATTAACAATTCGAAGTTCTGTATTTACCTATTACAAGTTCAGATCTTCTAGTTATAATTTGCAATTATAATTTAAAGCTATCAATTTTAAGTTCTGTATTTGACAATTACAAGTTCAGATCTTCAAGTTATAATTTGTACTAATAATTTGTATTTAACAATTCGAAGTTCTGTAATTCACTATTACAAGTTCAGATCTTCAAGTTATAATTTGCAATTATAATTTTAAGCTATCAATTTTAAGTTCTGTATTAGACAATTACAAGTTCAGATCTTCAAGTTATTATTTGCACTAATAATTTGTATTTAACAATTCGAAGTTCTGTATTTGACTATTACAAGTTCAGATCTTCTAATTATTATTTACAATCATAATTTGAAGTTATGAATTCTAAGTTCTGTATTTAACAATTACAAGTTCAGATCTTCAAGTTATAATTTGCAATTATAATTTTAAGCTATCAATTCTAAGTTCTGTTTTAGACAATTACAAGTTCAGATCTTCAAGTTATAATTTGCACTAATAATTTGTATTTAACAATTCGAAGTTTTGTATTTACCTATTACAAGTTCAGATCTTCAAATTATAATTTTCAATTATAATTATAAGCTATCAATTTTAAGTTCTGTATTTGACAATTACAAGTTCAGATCTTCAAGTTATAATTTGCACTAATAATTTGTATTTAACAATTCGAAGTTCTGTATTTGACTATTACAAGTTCAGATCTTCTAATTATTATTTACAATCATAATTTGAAGTTATGAATTCTAAGTTCTGTATTAGACAATTACAAGTTCAGATCTTCAAGTTATAATTTGCAATCATAATATGAAGTTATGAATTCTCAGTTCTGTATTTGACAATTACAAGTTCAGATCTTCAAGTTATAATTTGCACTAATAATTTGTATTTAACAATTCGAAGTTCTGTATTTGACTATTACAAGTTCAGATCTTCAAGTTATAATTAGCAATGATAATTTGAATTTCCCAATTCTAAGTTCTGAATTTGACTATTACAAGTTCAGATCTTCAAGTTATAATTTGCAATTATAATTATAAGCTATCAATTTTAAGTTCTGTATTTGACTATTACAAGTTCAGATCTTCAAGTTATAATTTGCAATGATAATTTGAATTTCCCAATTCTAAGTTCTGAATTTGACTATTACAAGTTCAGATCTTCAAGTTATAATTAGCAATCATAATTTGAAGTTATGAATTCTAAGTTCTGTATTTGACAATTACTAGTTCAGATCTTCAAGGTATAATTTGCACTAATAATTTGTATTTAACAATTCGTAGTTCTGTATTTGACTATTACAAATTCAGATCTTCTAATTATTATTTACAATCATAATTAGAAGTTATGAATTCTTAGTTCTGTATTTTACAATTACAAGTTCAGATCTTCAAGTTATAATTTGCAATCATAATTTGAAGTTATGAATTCTAAGTTCTGAATTTGACTATTACAAGTTCAGATCTTCAAATTATTAATTACAATCTTAGTTGGAAAATAACAATTAGAAGTTCTGTATTTACCTATTACAAGTTCAGATCTTCAACTTATAATTTGCAATTATAATTATAAGCTATCAATTTTAAGTTCTGTATTTGACAATTACAAGTTCAGATTTTCAAGTTATAATTTGCACTAATAATTTGTATTTAACAATTCGAAGATCTGTATTTGACTATTACAAGTTCATATCTTCAAATTATTATTTACAATCTTAGTTTGAAATTAACAATTCGAAGTTCTGTATTTACCTATTACAAGTTCAGATCTTCTAGTTATAATTTGCAATTATAATTTAAAGCTATCAATTTTAAGTTCTGTATTTGACAATTACAAGTTCAGATCTTCAAGTTATAATTTGTACTAATAATTTGTATGTAACAATTCGAAGTTCTGTAATTCACTATTACAAGTTCAGATCTTCAAGTTATATTTTGCAATTATAATTTTAAGCTATCAATTCCAAGTTCTGTATTAGACAATTACAAGTTCAGATCTTCAAGTTATAATTTGCACTAATAATTTGTATTTAACAATTCGAAGTTCTGTATTTGACTATTACAAGTTCAGATCTTATAATTATTAATTACAATCTTAGTTTGAAATTAACAATTCGAAGTTCTGTATTTACCTATTACAAGTTCAGATCTTCAAATTATAATTTTCAATTATAATTATAAGCTATCAATTTTAAGTTCTGTATTTGACAATTACAAGTTCAGATCTTCAAGTTATAATTTGCACTAATAATTTGTATTTAACAATTTGAAGTTCTGTATTAGACAATTACAAGTTCAGATCTTCAAGTTATTATTTGCACTAATAATTTGTATTTAACAATTCGAAGTTCTGTATTTGACTATTACAAGTTCAGATCTTCTAATTATTATTTACAATCATAATTTGAAGTTAGGAATTCTAAGTTCTGTATTTAACAATTACAAGTTCAGATCTTCAAGTGATAATTTGCAATCATAATTTGAAGTTATGAATTCTAAGTGCTGTATTTGACAATTACAAGTTCAGATCTTCAA
Source organism: Cantharis lateralis (assembly GCA_963170105.1). Classification (NCBI taxonomy): domain Eukaryota; kingdom Metazoa; phylum Arthropoda; class Insecta; order Coleoptera; family Cantharidae; genus Cantharis; species Cantharis lateralis. The sequence goes on from OY720628.1 coordinate 23,625,142, forward strand.
GTTATAATTTGCACTAATAATTTGTATTTAACAATTCGAAGTTCTGTATTTGACTATTACAAGTTCAGATCTTCAAATTATTAATTAGCAATGATAATTTGAATTTCCCAATTCTAAGTTCTGAATTTGACTATTACAAGTTCAGATCTTCAAGTTATAATTTGCAATTATAATTATAAGCTATCAATTTTAAGTTCTGTATTTGACTATTACAAGTTCAGATCTTCTAGTTATAATTTGCAATGATAATTTGAATTTCCCAATTCTAAGTTCTGAATTTGACTATTACAAGTTCAGATCTTCAAGTTATAATTAGCAATCATAATTTGAAGTTATGAATTCTAAGTTCTGTATTTGACAATTACTAGTTCAGATCTTCAAGTTATAATTTGCACTAATAATTTGTATTTAACAATTCGTAGTTCTGTATTTGACTATTACAAATTCAGATCTTCTAATTATTATTTACAATCATAATTAGAAGTTATGAATTCTTAGTTCTGTATTTTACAATTACAAGTTCAGATCTTCAAGTTATAATTTGCAATCATAATTTGAAGTTATGAATTCTAAGTTCTGAATTTGACTATTACAAGTTCAGATCTTCAAATTATTAATTACAATCTTAGTTGGAAAATAACAATTAGAAGTTCTGTATTTACCTATTACAAGTTCAGATCTTCAACTTATAATTTGCAATTATAATTATAAGCTATCAATTCTAAGTTCTGTATTTGACTATTACAAGTTCAGATCTTCTAATTATTATTTACAATCATAATTTGAAGTTATGAATTCTAAGTTCTGTATTAGACAATTACAAGTTCAGATCTTCAAGTTATAATTTGCAATCATAATATGAAGTTATGAATTCTAAGTTCTGTATTTGACAATTACAAGTTCAGATCTTCAAGTTATAATTTGCACTAATAATTTGTATTTAACAATTCGAAGTTCTGTATTTGACTATTACAAGTTCAGATCTTCAAATTATTAATTACAATCTTAGTTAGAAATTAACAATTCGAAGTTCAGTATTTACCTATTACAAATTCAGATCTTCAGGTAATAATTTGCAATTATAATTATAAGCTATCAATTTTAAGTTCTGTATTTGACTATTACAAGTTCAGATCTTTAGTTATAATTTGCAATTATAATTATAAGCTATCAATTCTAAGTTCTGTATTTGACAATTACAAGTTCAGATCTTCAAGTTATAATTTGCACTAATAATTTGTATTTAACAATTCGAAGATCTGTATTTGACTATTACAAGTTCAGATCTTCTAATTATTATTTACAATCATAATTTGAAGTTATGAATTCTAAGTTCTGTATTTGACAATTACAAGTTCAGATCTTCAAGTTATAATTTGCACTAATAATTTGTATTTAACAATTCGAAGTTCTGTATTTGACTATTACAAGTTCAGATCTTCAAGTTATAATTTGCACTAATAATTTGTATTTAACAATTCGAAGTTCTGTATTTGACTATTACATGTTCAGATCTTCAAATTATTATTTACAAACTTAGTTTGAAATTAACAATTCGAAGTTCTGTATTTACCTATTACAAATTCAGATCTTCAAGTTATAATTTGCAATTATAATTATAAGTTATCAATTTTAAGTTCTGTATTTGACTATTACAAGTTCAGATCTTCAAGTTATAGTTTGCAATCATAATTTGAATTTCCCAATTCTAAGTTCTGTGTTTGACTATTACAAGTTCAGATCTTCAAGTTATAATTTGCACTAATAATTTGTATTTAACAATTCGTAGTTCTGTATTTGACTATTACAAGTTCAGATCTTCTAATTATTATTTACAATCATAATTTGAAGTTATGAATTCTTAGTTCTATATTTTACAATTACAAGTTCAGATCTTCAAGTTATAATTTGCAATCATAATTTGAAGTTATGAATTCTAAGTTCTGAATTTGACTATTACAAGTTCAGATCTTCAAATTATTAATTACAATCTTAGTTGGAAATTAACAATTAGAAGTTCTGTATTTACCTATTACAAGTTCAGATCTTCAACTTATAATTTGCAATTATAATTATAAGCTATCAATTTTAAGTTCTGTATTTGACAATTACAAGTTCAGATTTTCAAGTGATAATTTGCACTAATAATTTGTATTTAACAATTCGAAGTTCTGTATTTGACTATTGCAAGTTCATATCTTCAAATTATTAATTACAATCTTAGTTTGAAATTAACAATTCGAAGTTCTGTATTTACCTATTACAAGTTCAGATCTTCAACTTATAATTTGCAATTATAATTATAAGCTATCAATTTTAAGTTCTGTATTTGACAATTACAAGTTCAGATCTTCAAGTTATAATTTGCACTAATAATTTGTATTTAACAATTCGAAGTTCTGTATTTGACTATTACAAGTTCAGATCTTCAAATTATTATTTACAATCTTAGTTTGAAATTAACAATTCGAAGTTCTGTATTTACCTATTACAAATTCAGATCTTCAAGTTATAATTTGCCATTATAATTATAAGCTATCAATATTAAGTTCTGTATTTGACTATTACAAGTTCAGATCTTCAAGTTATAATTTGCAATCTTAATTTGAATTTCCCAATTCTAAGTTCTGAATTTGACTATTACAAGTTCAGATCTTCAAGTTATAATTAGCAATCATAATTTGAAGTTATGAATTCTAAGTTCTGTATTTGACAATTACTAGTTCAGATCTTCAAGTTATAATTTGCACTAATAATTTGTATTTAACAATTCGTAGTTCTGTATTTGACTATTACAAGTTCAGATCTTCTAATTATTATTTACAATCATAATTTGAAGTTATGAATTCTTAGTTCTGTATTTTACAATTACAAGTTTAGATCTTCAAGTTATAATTTGCAATCCTAATTTGAAGTTATGAATTCTAAGTTCTGAATTTGACTATTACAAGTTCAGATCTTCAAATTATTAATTACAATCTTAGTTGGAAATTAACAATTAGAAGTTCTGTATTTACCTATTACAAGTTCAGATCTTCAACTTATAATTTGCAATTATAATTATAAGCTATCAATTTTAAGTTCTGTATTTGACAATTACAAGTTCAGATTTTCAAGTTATAATTTGCACTAATAATTTGTATTTAACAATTCGAAGATCTGTATTTGACTATTACAAGTTCATATCTTCAAATTATTATTTACAATCTTAGTTTGAAATTAACAATTCGAAGTTCTGTATTTACCTATTACAAGTTCAGATCTTCTAGTTATAATTTGCAATTATAATTTAAAGCTATCAATTCTAAGTTCTGTATTAGACAATTACAAGTTCAGATCTTCAAGTTATTATTTGCACTAATAATTTGTATTTAACAATTCGAAGTTCTGTATTTGACTATTACAAGTTCAGATCTTCTAATTATTATTTACAATCATAATTTGAAGTTATGAATTCTAAGTTCTGTATTTAACAATTACACGTTCAGATCTTCAAGTTATAATTTGCAATCATAATTTGAAGTTATGAATTCTAACTGCTGTATTTGACAATTACAAGTTCAGATCTTCAAGTTATAATTTGCACTAATAATTTGTATTTAACAATTTGAAGTTCTGTATTTGACTATTACAAGTTCAGATCTTCAAATTATTAATTACAATCTTAGTTTGAAATTAACAATTCGAAGTTCAGTATTTACCTATTACAAATTCAGATCTTCAGGTTATAATTTGCAATTATAATTATAAGCTATCAATTTTAAGTTCTGTATTTGACTATTACAAGTTCAGATCTTTAGTTATAATTTGCAATTATAATTATAAGCTATCAATTCTAAGTTCTGTATTTGACAATTACAAGTTCAGATCTTCAAGTTATAATTTGCACTAATAATTAGTATTTAACAATTCGAAGTTCTGTATTTGACTATTACAAGTTCAGATCTTCTAATTATTATTTACAATCATAATTTGAAGTTATGAATTCTAAGTTCTGTATTTGACAATTACAAGTTCAGATCTTCAAGTTATAATTTGCACTAATAATTTGTATTTAACAATTCGAAGTTCTGTATTTGACTATTACAAGTTCAGATCTTCAAGTTATAATTTGCACTAATAATTTGTATTTAACAATTCGAAGTTCTGTATTTGACTATTACATGTTCAGATCTTCAAATTATTTTTTACGAACTTAGTTTGAAATTAACAATTCGAAGTTCTGTATTTACCTATTACAAATTCAGATCTTCAAGTTATAATTTGCAATTATAATTATAAGCTATCAATTTTAAGTTCTGTATTTGACTATTACAAGTTCAGATCTTCAAGTTATAATTTGCAATCATAATTTGAATTTCCCAATTCTAAGTTCTGTATTTGACTATTACAAGTTCAGATCTTCAAGTTATAATTAGCAATCATAATTTGAAGTTATGAATTCTAAGTTCTGTATTTGACAATTACAAGTTCAGATCTTCAAGTTATAATTTGCACTAATAAATTGTATTTAACAATTCGTAGTTCTGTATTTGACTATTACAAGTTCAGATCTTCTAATTATTATTTACAATCATAATTTGAAGTTATGAATTCTTAGTTCTATATTTTACAATTACAAGTTCAGATCTTCAAGTAATAATTTGCAATCATAATTTGAAGTTATGAATTCTAAGTTCTGAATTTGACTATTACAAGTTCAGATCTTCAAATTATTAATTACAATCTTTGTTGGAAATTATCAATTAGAAGTTCTGTATTTACCTATTACAAGTTCAGATCTTCAACTTATAATTTGCAATTATAATTATAAGCTATCAATTTTAAGTTCTGTATTTGACAATTACAAGTTCAGATTTTCAAGTTATAATTTGCACTAATAATTTGTATTTAACAATTCGAAGTTCTGTATTTGACTATTGCAAGTTCATATCTTCAAATTATTAATTACAATCTTAGTTTGAAATTAACAATTCGAAGTTCTGTATTTACCTATTACAAGTTCAGATCTTCAACTTATAATTTGCAATTATAAATATAAGCTATCAATTTTAAGTTCTGTATTTGACAATTACAAGTTCAGATCTTCAAGTTATAATTTGCACTAATAATTTGTATTTAACAATTCGAAGTTCTGTATTTGACTATTATAAGTTCAGATCTTCAAATTAGTATTTACAATCTTAGTTTGAAATTAACAATTCGAAGTTCTGTATTTACCTATTACAAATTCAGATCTTCAAGTTATAATTTGCAATTATAATTATAAGCTATCAATTTTAAGTTCTGTATTTGACTATTACAAGTTCAGATCTTCAAGTTATAATTTGCAATCTTAATTTGAATTCCCCAATTCTAAGTTCTGAATTTGACTATTACAAGTTCAGATCTTCAAGTTATAATTAGCAATCATAATTTGAAGTTATGAATTCTAAGTTCTGTATTAGACAATTACAAGTTCAGATCTTCAAGTTATAATTTGCAATCATAATTTGAAGTTATGAATTCTAAGTTCTGTATTTGACAATTACAAGTTCAGATCTTCAAGTTATAATTTGCACTAATAATTTGTATTTAACAATTCGAAGTTCTGTATTTGCCTATTGCAAGTTCATATCTTCAAATTATTAATTACAATCTTAGTTTGAAATTAACAATTCGAAGTTCTGTATTTACCTATTACAAGTTCAGATCTTCAACTTATAATTTGCAATTATAATTATAAGCTATCAATTTTAAGTTCTGTATTTGACAATTACAAGTTCAGATTTTCAAGTTATAATTTGCACTAATAATTTGTATTTAACAATTCGAAGTTCTGTATTTGACTATTACAAGTTCAGATCTTCTAATTATTATTTACAATCATAATTTGAAGTTATGAATTCTAAGTTCTGTATTTAACAATTACACGTTCAGATCTTCAAGTTATAATTTGCAATCATAATTTGAAGTTATGAATTCTAAGTGCTGTTTTTGACAATTACAAGTTCAGATCTTCAAGTTATAATTTGCACTAATAATTTGTATTTAACAATTTGAAGTTCTGTATTTGACTATTACAAGTTCAGATCTTCAAATTATTAATTACAATCTTAGTTTGAAATTAACAATTCGAAGTTCTGTATTTACCTATTACAAGTTCAGATCTTCTACTTATAATTTGCAATTACAATTATAAGCTATCAATTTTAAGTTCTGTATTTGACAATTACAAGTTCAGATCTTCAAGTTATAATTTGCACTAATAATTTGTATTTAACAATTCGAAGTTCTGTATTTGACTATTACATGTTCAGATCTTCAAATTATTATTTACAAACTTAGTTTGAAATTAACAATTAGAAGTTCTGTATTTACCTATTACAAATTCAGATCTTCAAGTTATAATTTGCAATTATAATTATAAGCTATCAATTTTAAGTTCTGTATTTGACTATTACAAGTTCAGATCTTCAAGTTATAATTTGCAATCATAATTTGAATTTCCCAATTCTAAGTTCTGTATTTGACTATTACAAGTTCAGATCTTCAAGTTATAATTAGCAATCATAATTTGAAGTTATGAATTCTAAGTTCTGTATTTGACAATTACAAGTTCAGATCTTCAAGTTATAATTTGCACTAATAAATTGTATTTAACAATTCGTAGTTCTGTATTTGACTATTACAAGTTCAGATCTTCTAATTATTATTTACAATCATAATTTGAAGTTATGAATTCTTAGTTCTATATTTTACAATTACAAGTTCAGATCTTCAAGTTATAATTTGCAATCATAATTTGAAGTTATGAATTCTAAGTTCTGAATTTGACTATTACAAGTTCAGATCTTCAAATTATTAATTACAATCTTAGTTGGAAATTAACAATTAGAAGTTCTGTATTTACCTATTACAAGTTCAGATCTTCAACTTATAATTTGCAATTATAATTATAAGCTATCAATTTTAAGTTCTGTATTTGACAATTACAAGTTCAGATTTTCAAGTTATAATTTGCACTAATAATTTGTATTTAACAATTCGAAGTTCTGTATTTGACTATTGCAAGTTCATATCTTCAAATTATTAATTACAATCTTAGTTTGAAATTAACAATTCGAAGTTCTGTATTTACCTATTACAAGTTCAGATCTTCAACTTATAATTTGCAATTATAATTATAAGCTATCAATTTTAAGTTCTGTATTTGACTATTACAAGTTCAGATCTTCAAGTTATAATTAGCAATCATAATTTGAAGTTATGAATTCTAAGTTCTGTATTTGACAATTACAAGTTCAGATCTTCAAGTTATAATTTGCACTAATAAATTGTATTTAACAATTCGTAGTTCTGTATTTGACTATTACAAGTTCAGATCTTCTAATTATTATTTACAATCATAATTTGAAGTTATGAATTCTTAGTTCTATATTTTACAATTACAAGTTCAGATCTTCAAGTAATAATTTGCAATCATAATTTGAAGTTATGAATTCTAAGTTCTGAATTTGACTATTACAAGTTCAGATCTTCAAATTATTAATTACAATCTTTGTTGGAAATTATCAATTAGAAGTTCTGTATTTACCTATTACAAGTTCAGATCTTCAACTTATAATTTGCAATTATAATTATAAGCTATCAATTTTAAGTTCTGTATTTGACAATTACAAGTTCAGATTTGCAAGTTATAATTTGCACTAATAATTTGTATTTAACAATTCGAAGTTCTGTATTTGACTATTGCAAGTTCATATCTTCAAATTATTAATTACAATCTTAGTTTGAAATTAACAATTCGAAGTTCTGTATTTACCTATTACAAGTTCAGATCTTCAACTTATAATTTGCAATTATAAATATAAGCTATCAATTTTAAGTTCTGTATTTGACAATTACAAGTTCAGATCTTCAAGTTATAATTTGCACTAATAATTTGTATTTAACAATTCGAAGTTCTGTATTTGACTATTATAAGTTCAGATCTTCAAATTAGTATTTACAATCTTAGTTTGAAATTAACAATTCGAAGTTCTGTATTTACCTATTACAAATTCAGATCTTCAAGTTATAATTTGCAATTATAATTATAAGCTATCAATTTTAAGTTCTGTATTTGACTATTACAAGTTCAGATCTTCAAGTTATAATTTGCAATCTTAATTTGAATTTCCCAATTCTAAGTTCTGAATTTGACTATTACAAGTTCAGATCTTCAAGTTATAATTAGCAATCATAATTTGAAGTTATGAATTCTAAGTTCTGTATTAGACAATTACAAGTTCAGATCTTCAAGTTATAATTTGCAATCATAATTTGAAGTTATGAATTCTAAGTTCTGTATTTGACAATTACAAGTTCAGATCTTCAAGTTATAATTTGCACTAATAATTTGTATTTAACAATTCGAAGTTCTGTATTTGCCTATTGCAAGTTCATATCTTCAAATTATTAATTACAATCTTAGTTTGAAATTAACAATTCGAAGTTCTGTATTTACCTATTACAAGTTCAGATCTTCAACTTATAATTTGCAATTATAATTATAAGCTATCAATTTTAAGTTCTGTATTTGACAATTACAAGTTCAGATTTTCAAGTTATAATTTGCACTAATAATTTGTATTTAACAATTCGAAGTTCTGTATTTGACTATTACAAGTTCAGATCTTCTAATTATTATTTACAATCATAATTTGAAGTTATGAATTCTTAGTTCTATATTTTACAATTACAAGTTCAGATCTTCAAGTAATAATTTGCAATCATAATTTGAAGTTATGAATTCTAAGTTCTGAATTTGACTATTACAAGTTCAGATCTTCAAATTATTAATTACAATCTTTGTTGGAAATTATCAATTAGAAGTTCTGTATTTACCTATTACAAGTTCAGATCTTCAACTTATAATTTGCAATTATAATTATAAGCTATCAATTTTAAGTTCTGTATTTGACAATTACAAGTTCAGATTTTCAAGTTATAATTTGCACTAATAATTTGTATTTAACAATTCGAAGTTCTGTATTTGACTATTGCAAGTTCATATCTTCAAATTATTAATTACAATCTTAGTTTGAAATTAACAATTCGAAGTTCTGTATTTACCTATTACAAGTTCAGATCTTCAACTTATAATTTGCAATTATAAATATAAGCTATCAATTTTAAGTTCTGTATTTGACAATTACAAGTTCAGATCTTCAAGTTATAATTTGCACTAATAATTTGTATTTAACAATTCGAAGTTCTGTATTTGACTATTATAAGTTCAGATCTTCAAATTAGTATTTACAATCTTAGTTTGAAATTAACAATTCGAAGTTCTGTATTTACCTATTACAAATTCAGATCTTCAAGTTATAATTTGCAATTATAATTATAAGCTATCAATTTTAAGTTCTGTATTTGACTATTACAAGTTCAGATCTTCAAGTTATAATTTGCAATCTTAATTTGAATTTCCCAATTCTAAGTTCTGAATTTGACTATTACAAGTTCAGATCTTCAAGTTATAATTAGCAATCATAATTTGAAGTTATGAATTCTAAGTTCTGTATTAGACAATTACAAGTTCAGATCTTCAAGTTATAATTTGCAATCATAATTTGAAGTTATGAATTCTAAGTTCTGTATTTGACAATTACAAGTTCAGATCTTCAAGTTATAATTTGCACTAATAATTTGTATTTAACAATTCGAAGTTCTGTATTTGCCTATTGCAAGTTCATATCTTCAAATTATTAATTACAATCTTAGTTTGAAATTAACAATTCGAAGTTCTGTATTTACCTATTACAAGTTCAGATCTTCAACTTATAATTTGCAATTATAATTATAAGCTATCAATTTTAAGTTCTGTATTTGACAATTACAAGTTCAGATTTTCAAGTTATAATTTGCACTAATAATTTGTATTTAACAATTCGAAGTTCTGTATTTGACTATTACAAGTTCAGATCTTCTAATTATTATTTACAATCATAATTTGAAGTTATGAATTCTAAGTTCTGTATTTAACAATTACACGTTCAGATCTTCAAGTTATAATTTGCAATCATAATTTGAAGTTATGAATTCTAAGTGCTGTATTTGACAATTACAAGTTCAGATCTTCAAGTTATAATTTGCACTAATAATTTGTATTTAACAATTTGAAGTTCTGTATTTGACTATTACAAGTTCAGATCTTCAAATTATTAATTACAATCTTAGTTTGAAATTAACAATTCGAAGTTCTGTATTTACCTATTACAAGTTCAGATCTTCTACTTATAATTTGCAATTACAATTATAAGCTATCAATTTTAAGTTCTGTATTTGACAATTACAAGTTCAGATCTTCAAGTTATAATTTGCACTAATAATTTGTATTTAACAATTCGAAGTTCTGTATTTGACTATTACATGTTCAGATCTTCAAATTATTATTTACAAACTTAGTTTGAAATTAACAATTAGAAGTTCTGTATTTACCTATTACAAATTCAGATCTTCAAGTTATAATTTGCAATTATAATTATAAGCTATCAATTTTAAGTTCTGTATTTGACTATTACAAGTTCAGATCTTCAAGTTATAATTTGCAATCATAATTTGAATTTCCCAATTCTAAGTTCTGTATTTGACTATTACAAGTTCAGATCTTCAAGTTATAATTAGCAATCATAATTTGAAGTTATGAATTCTAAGTTCTATATTTGACAATTACAAGTTCAGATCTTCAAGTTATAATTTGCACTAATAAATTGTATTTAACAATTCGTAGTTCTGTATTTGACTATTACAAGTTCAGATCTTCTAATTATTATTTACAATCATAATTTGAAGTTATGAATTCTTAGTTCTATATTTTACAATTACAAGTTCAGATCTTCAAGTTATAATTTGCAATCATAATTTGAAGTTATGAATTCTAAGTTCTGAATTTGACTATTACAAGTTCAGATCTTCAAATTATTAATTACAATCTTAGTTGGAAATTAACAATTAGAAGTTCTGTATTTACCTATTACAAGTTCAGATCTTCAACTTATAATTTGCAATTATAATTATAAGCTATCAATTTTAAGTTCTGTATTTGACAATTACAAGTTCAGATTTTCAAGTTATAATTTGCACTAATAATTTGTATTTAACAATTCGAAGTTCTGTATTTGACTATTGCAAGTTCATATCTTCAAATTATTAATTACAATCTTAGTTTGAAATTAACAATTCGAAGTTCTGTATTTACCTATTACAAGTTCAGATCTTCAACTTATAATTTGCAATTATAATTATAAGCTATCAATTTTAAGTTCTGTATTTGACTATTACAAGTTCAGATCTTCAAGTTATAATTAGCAATCATAATTTGAAGTTATGAATTCTAAGTTCTGTATTTGACAATTACAAGTTCAGATCTTCAAGTTATAATTTGCACTAATAAATTGTATTTAACAATTCGTAGTTCTGTATTTGACTATTACAAGTTCAGATCTTCTAATTATTATTTACAATCATAATTTGAAGTTATGAATTCTTAGTTCTATATTTTACAATTACAAGTTCAGATCTTCAAGTAATAATTTGCAATCATAATTTGAAGTTATGAATTCTAAGTTCTGAATTTGACTATTACAAGTTCAGATCTTCAAATTATTAATTACAATCTTTGTTGGAAATTATCAATTAGAAGTTCTGTATTTACCTATTACAAGTTCAGATCTTCAACTTATAATTTGCAATTATAATTATAAGCTATCAATTTTAAGTTCTGTATTTGACAATTACAAGTTCAGATTTTCAAGTTATAATTTGCACTAATAATTTGTATTTAACAATTCGAAGTTCTGTATTTGACTATTGCAAGTTCATATCTTCAAATTATTAATTACAATCTTAGTTTGAAATTAACAATTCGAAGTTCTGTATTTACCTATTACAAGTTCAGATCTTCAACTTATAATTTGCAATTATAAATATAAGCTATCAATTTTAAGTTCTGTATTTGACAATTACAAGTTCAGATCTTCAAGTTATAATTTGCACTAATAATTTGTATTTAACAATTCGAAGTTCTGTATTTGACTATTATAAGTTCAGATCTTCAAATTAGTATTTACAATCTTAGTTTGAAATTAACAATTCGAAGTTCTGTATTTACCTATTACAAATTCAGATCTTCAAGTTATAATTTGCAATTATAATTATAAGCTATCAATTTTAAGTTCTGTATTTGACTATTACAAGTTCAGATCTTCAAGTTATAATTTGCAATCTTAATTTGAATTTCCCAATTCTAAGTTCTGAATTTGACTATTACAAGTTCAGATCTTCAAGTTATAATTAGCAATCATAATTTGAAGTTATGAATTCTAAGTTCTGTATTAGACAATTACAAGTTCAGATCTTCAAGTTATAATTTGCAATCATAATTTGAAGTTATGAATTCTAAGTTCTGTATTTGACAATTACAAGTTCAGATCTTCAAGTTATAATTTGCACTAATAATTTGTATTTAACAATTCGAAGTTCTGTATTTGCCTATTGCAAGTTCATATCTTCAAATTATTAATTACAATCTTAGTTTGAAATTAACAATTCGAAGTTCTGTATTTACCTATTACAAGTTCAGATCTTCAACTTATAATTTGCAATTATAATTATAAGCTATCAATTTTAAGTTCTGTATTTGACAATTACAAGTTCAGATTTTCAAGTTATAATTTGCACTAATAATTTGTATTTAACAATTCGAAGTTCTGTATTTGACTATTACAAGTTCAGATCTTCTAATTATTATTTACAATCATAATTTGAAGTTATGAATTCTTAGTTCTATATTTTACAATTACAAGTTCAGATCTTCAAGTAATAATTTGCAATCATAATTTGAAGTTATGAATTCTAAGTTCTGAATTTGACTATTACAAGTTCAGATCTTCAAATTATTAATTACAATCTTTGTTGGAAATTATCAATTAGAAGTTCTGTATTTACCTATTACAAGTTCAGATCTTCAACTTATAATTTGCAATTATAATTATAAGCTATCAATTTTAAGTTCTGTATTTGACAATTACAAGTTCAGATTTTCAAGTTATAATTTGCACTAATAATTTGTATTTAACAATTCGAAGTTCTGTATTTGACTATTGCAAGTTCATATCTTCAAATTATTAATTACAATCTTAGTTTGAAATTAACAATTCGAAGTTCTGTATTTACCTATTACAAGTTCAGATCTTCAACTTATAATTTGCAATTATAAATATAAGCTATCAATTTTAAGTTCTGTATTTGACAATTACAAGTTCAGATCTTCAAGTTATAATTTGCACTAATAATTTGTATTTAACAATTCGAAGTTCTGTATTTGACTATTATAAGTTCAGATCTTCAAATTAGTATTTACAATCTTAGTTTGAAATTAACAATTCGAAGTTCTGTATTTACCTATTACAAATTCAGATCTTCAAGTTATAATTTGCAATTATAATTATAAGCTATCAATTTTAAGTTCTGTATTTGACTATTACAAGTTCAGATCTTCAAGTTATAATTTGCAATCTTAATTTGAATTTCCCAATTCTAAGTTCTGAATTTGACTATTACAAGTTCAGATCTTCAAGTTATAATTAGCAATCATAATTTGAAGTTATGAATTCTAAGTTCTGTATTAGACAATTACAAGTTCAGATCTTCAAGTTATAATTTGCAATCATAATTTGAAGTTATGAATTCTAAGTTCTGTATTTGACAATTACAAGTTCAGATCTTCAAGTTATAATTTGCACTAATAATTTGTATTTAACAATTCGAAGTTCTGTATTTGCCTATTGCAAGTTCATATCTTCAAATTATTAATTACAATCTTAGTTTGAAATTAACAATTCGAAGTTCTGTATTTACCTATTACAAGTTCAGATCTTCAACTTATAATTTGCAATTATAATTATAAGCTATCAATTTTAAGTTCTGTATTTGACAATTACAAGTTCAGATTTTCAAGTTATAATTTGCACTAATAATTTGTATTTAACAATTCGAAGTTCTGTATTTGACTATTACAAGTTCAGATCTTCTAATTATTATTTACAATCATAATTTGAAGTTATGAATTCTAAGTTCTGTATTTAACAATTACACGTTCAGATCTTCAAGTTATAATTTGCAATCATAATTTGAAGTTATGAATTCTAAGTGCTGTATTTGACAATTACAAGTTCAGATCTTCAAGTTATAATTTGCACTAATAATTTGTATTTAACAATTTGAAGTTCTGTATTTGACTATTACAAGTTCAGATCTTCAAATTATTAATTACAATCTTAGTTTGAAATTAACAATTCGAAGTTCTGTATTTACCTATTACAAGTTCAGATCTTCTACTTATAATTTGCAATTACAATTATAAGCTATCAATTTTAAGTTCTGTATTTGACAATTACAAGTTCAGATCTTCAAGTTATAATTTGCACTAATAATTTGTATTTAACAATTCGAAGTTCTGTATTTGACTATTACATGTTCAGATCTTCAAATTATTATTTACAAACTTAGTTTGAAATTAACAATTAGAAGTTCTGTATTTACCTATTACAAATTCAGATCTTCAAGTTATAATTTGCAATTATAATTATAAGCTATCAATTTTAAGTTCTGTATTTGACTATTACAAGTTCAGATCTTCAAGTTATAATTTGCAATCATAATTTGAATTTCCCAATTCTAAGTTCTGTATTTGACTATTACAAGTTCAGATCTTCAAGTTATAATTAGCAATCATAATTTGAAGTTATGAATTCTAAGTTCTGTATTTGACAATTACAAGTTCAGATCTTCAAGTTATAATTTGCACTAATAAATTGTATTTAACAATTCGTAGTTCTGTATTTGACTATTACAAGTTCAGATCTTCTAATTATTATTTACAATCATAATTTGAAGTTATGAATTCTTAGTTCTATATTTTACAATTACAAGTTCAGATCTTCAAGTTATAATTTGCAATCATAATTTGAAGTTATGAATTCTAAGTTCTGAATTTGACTATTACAAGTTCAGATCTTCAAATTATTAATTACAATCTTAGTTGGAAATTAACAATTAGAAGTTCTGTATTTACCTATTACAAGTTCAGATCTTCAACTTATAATTTGCAATTATAATTATAAGCTATCAATTTTAAGTTCTGTATTTGACAATTACAAGTTCAGATTTTCAAGTTATAATTTGCACTAATAATTTGTATTTAACAATTCGAAGTTCTGTATTTGACTATTGCAAGTTCATATCTTCAAATTATTAATTACAATCTTAGTTTGAAATTAACAATTCGAAGTTCTGTATTTACCTATTACAAGTTCAGATCTTCAACTTATAATTTGCAATTATAATTATAAGCTATCAATTTTAAGTTCTGTATTTGACTATTACAAGTTCAGATCTTCAAGTTATAATTAGCAATCATAATTTGAAGTTATGAATTCTAAGTTCTGTATTTGACAATTACAAGTTCAGATCTTCAAGTTATAATTTGCACTAATAAATTGTATTTAACAATTCGTAGTTCTGTATTTGACTATTACAAGTTCAGATCTTCTAATTATTATTTACAATCATAATTTGAAGTTATGAATTCTTAGTTCTATATTTTACAATTACAAGTTCAGATCTTCAAGTAATAATTTGCAATCATAATTTGAAGTTATGAATTCTAAGTTCTGAATTTGACTATTACAAGTTCAGATCTTCAAATTATTAATTACAATCTTTGTTGGAAATTATCAATTAGAAGTTCTGTATTTACCTATTACAAGTTCAGATCTTCAA
The DNA here is from genome assembly GCA_963170105.1 of Cantharis lateralis. Classification (NCBI taxonomy): domain Eukaryota; kingdom Metazoa; phylum Arthropoda; class Insecta; order Coleoptera; family Cantharidae; genus Cantharis; species Cantharis lateralis. The sequence continues at coordinate 23,640,949 of OY720628.1, forward strand.
CTTATAATTTGCAATTATAATTATAAGCTATCAATTTTAAGTTCTGTATTTGACAATTACAAGTTCAGATTTTCAAGTTATAATTTGCACTAATAATTTGTATTTAACAATTCGAAGTTCTGTATTTGACTATTGCAAGTTCATATCTTCAAATTATTAATTACAATCTTAGTTTGAAATTAACAATTCGAAGTTCTGTATTTACCTATTACAAGTTCAGATCTTCAACTTATAATTTGCAATTATAAATATAAGCTATCAATTTTAAGTTCTGTATTTGACAATTACAAGTTCAGATCTTCAAGTTATAATTTGCACTAATAATTTGTATTTAACAATTCGAAGTTCTGTATTTGACTATTATAAGTTCAGATCTTCAAATTAGTATTTACAATCTTAGTTTGAAATTAACAATTCGAAGTTCTGTATTTACCTATTACAAATTCAGATCTTCAAGTTATAATTTGCAATTATAATTATAAGCTATCAATTTTAAGTTCTGTATTTGACTATTACAAGTTCAGATCTTCAAGTTATAATTTGCAATCTTAATTTGAATTTCCCAATTCTAAGTTCTGAATTTGACTATTACAAGTTCAGATCTTCAAGTTATAATTAGCAATCATAATTTGAAGTTATGAATTCTAAGTTCTGTATTAGACAATTACAAGTTCAGATCTTCAAGTTATAATTTGCAATCATAATTTGAAGTTATGAATTCTAAGTTCTGTATTTGACAATTACAAGTTCAGATCTTCAAGTTATAATTTGCACTAATAATTTGTATTTAACAATTCGAAGTTCTGTATTTGCCTATTGCAAGTTCATATCTTCAAATTATTAATTACAATCTTAGTTTGAAATTAACAATTCGAAGTTCTGTATTTACCTATTACAAGTTCAGATCTTCAACTTATAATTTGCAATTATAATTATAAGCTATCAATTTTAAGTTCTGTATTTGACAATTACAAGTTCAGATTTTCAAGTTATAATTTGCACTAATAATTTGTATTTAACAATTCGAAGTTCTGTATTTGACTATTACAAGTTCAGATCTTCTAATTATTATTTACAATCATAATTTGAAGTTATGAATTCTAAGTTCTGTATTTAACAATTACACGTTCAGATCTTCAAGTTATAATTTGCAATCATAATTTGAAGTTATGAATTCTAAGTGCTGTATTTGACAATTACAAGTTCAGATCTTCAAGTTATAATTTGCACTAATAATTTGTATTTAACAATTTGAAGTTCTGTATTTGACTATTACAAGTTCAGATCTTCAAATTATTAATTACAATCTTAGTTTGAAATTAACAATTCGAAGTTCTGTATTTACCTATTACAAGTTCAGATCTTCTACTTATAATTTGCAATTACAATTATAAGCTATCAATTTTAAGTTCTGTATTTGACAATTACAAGTTCAGATCTTCAAGTTATAATTTGCACTAATAATTTGTATTTAACAATTCGAAGTTCTGTATTTGACTATTACATGTTCAGATCTTCAAATTATTATTTACAAACTTAGTTTGAAATTAACAATTAGAAGTTCTGTATTTACCTATTACAAATTCAGATCTTCAAGTTATAATTTGCAATTATAATTATAAGCTATCAATTTTAAGTTCTGTATTTGACTATTACAAGTTCAGATCTTCAAGTTATAATTTGCAATCATAATTTGAATTTCCCAATTCTAAGTTCTGTATTTGACTATTACAAGTTCAGATCTTCAAGTTATAATTAGCAATCATAATTTGAAGTTATGAATTCTAAGTTCTGTATTTGACAATTACAAGTTCAGATCTTCAAGTTATAATTTGCACTAATAAATTGTATTTAACAATTCGTAGTTCTGTATTTGACTATTACAAGTTCAGATCTTCTAATTATTATTTACAATCATAATTTGAAGTTATGAATTCTTAGTTCTATATTTTACAATTACAAGTTCAGATCTTCAAGTTATAATTTGCAATCATAATTTGAAGTTATGAATTCTAAGTTCTGAATTTGACTATTACAAGTTCAGATCTTCAAATTATTAATTACAATCTTAGTTGGAAATTAACAATTAGAAGTTCTGTATTTACCTATTACAAGTTCAGATCTTCAACTTATAATTTGCAATTATAATTATAAGCTATCAATTTTAAGTTCTGTATTTGACAATTACAAGTTCAGATTTTCAAGTTATAATTTGCACTAATAATTTGTATTTAACAATTCGAAGTTCTGTATTTGACTATTGCAAGTTCATATCTTCAAATTATTAATTACAATCTTAGTTTGAAATTAACAATTCGAAGTTCTGTATTTACCTATTACAAGTTCAGATCTTCAACTTATAATTTGCAATTATAATTATAAGCTATCAATTTTAAGTTCTGTATTTGACAATTACAAGTTCAGATCTTCAAGTTATAATTTGCACTAATAATTTGAATTTAACAATTCGAAATTCTGTATTTGACTATTACAAGTTCAGATCTTCAAATTAGTATTTACAATCTTAGTTTGAAATTAACAATTCGAAGTTCTGTATTTACCTATTACAAATTCAGATCTTCAAGTTATAATTTGCAATCTTAATTTGAATTTCCCAATTCTAAGTTCTGAATTTGACTATTACAAGTTCAGATCTTCAAGTTATAATTAGCAATCATAATTTGAAGTTATGAATACTAAGTTCTGTATTAGACAATTACAAGTTCAGATCTTCAAGTTATAATTTGCAATCATAATTTGAAGTTATGAATTCTAAGTTCTGTATTTGACAATTACAAGTTCAGATCTTCAAGTTATAATTTGCACTAATAATTTGTATTTAACAATTCGAAGTTCTGTATTTGACTATTACAAGTTCAGATCTCGAAATTATTAATTACAATCTTAGTTTGAAATTAACAATTCGAAGTTCAGTATTTACCTATTACAAATTCAGATCTTCAGGTTATAATTTGCAATTATAATTATAAGCTATCAATTTTAAGTTCTGTATTTGACTATTACAAGTTCAGATCTTTAGTTAAAATTTGCAATTATAATTATAAGCTATCAATTCTAAGTTCTGTATTTGACAATTACAAGTTCAGATCTTCAAGTTATAATTTGCACTAATAATTAGTATTTAACAATTCGAAGTTCTGTATTTGACTATTACAAGTTCAGATCTTCTAATTATTATTTACAATCATAATTTGAAGTTATGAATTCTAAGTTCTGTATTTGACAATTACAAGTTCAGATCTTCAAGTTATAATTTGCACTAATAATTTGTATTTAACAATTCGAAGTTCTGTATTTGACTATTACAAGTTCAGATCTTCAAGTTATAATTTGCACTAATAATTTGTATTTAACAATTCGAAGTTCTGTATTTGACTATTACATGTTCAGATCTTCAAATTATTTTTTACAAACTTAGTTTGAAATTAACAATTCGAAGTTCTGTATTTACCTATTACAAATTCAGATCTTCAAGTAATAATTTGCAATTATAATTATAAGCTATCAATTTTAAGTTCTGTATTTGACTATTACAAGTTCAGATCTTCAAGTTATAATTTGCAATCATAATTTGAATTTCCCAATTCTAAGTTCTGTATTTGACTATTACAAGTTCAGATCTTCAAGTTATAATTAGCAATCATAATTTGAAGTTATGAATTCTAAGTTCTGTATTTGACAATTACAAGTTCAGATCTTCAAGTTATAATTTGCACTAATAAATTGTATTTAACAATTCGTAGTTCTGTATTTGACTATTACAAGTTCAGATCTTCTAATTATTATTTACAATCATAATTTGAAGTTATGAATTCTTAGTTCTATATTTTACAATTACAAGTTCAGATCTTCAAGTTATAATTTGCAATCATAATTTGAAGTTATGAATTCTAAGTTCTGAATTTGACTATTACAAGTTCAGATCTTCAAATTATTAATTACAATCTTAGTTGGAAATTAACAATTAGAAGTTCTGTATTTACCTATTACAAGTTCAGATCTTCAACTTATAATTTGCAATTATAATTATAAGCTATCAATTTTAAGTTCTGTATTTGACAATTACAAGTTCAGATTTTCAAGTTATAATTTGCACTAATAATTTGTATTTAACAATTCGAAGTTCTGTATTTGACTATTGCAAGTTCATATCTTCAAATTATTAATTACAATCTTAGTTTGAAATTAACAATTCGAAGTTCTGTATTTACCTATTACAAGTTCAGATCTTCAACTTATAATTTGCAATTATAATTATAAGCTATCAATTTTAAGTTCTGTATTTGACAATTACAAGTTCAGATCTTCAAGTTATAATTTGCACTAATAATTTGTATTTAACAATTCGAAGTTCTGTATTTGACTATTACAAGTTCAGATCTTCAAATTAGTATTTACAATCTTAGTTTGAAATTAACAATTCGAAGTTCTGTATTTACCTATTACAAATTCAGATCTTCAAGTTATAATTTGCAATTATAATTATAAGCTATCAATTTTAAGTTCTGTATTTGACTATTACAAGTTCAGATCTTCAAGTTATAATTTGCAATCTTAATTTGAATTTCCCAATTCTAAGTTCTGAATTTGACTATTACAAGTTCAGATCTTCAAGTTATAATTAGCAATCATAATTTGAAGTTATGAATTCTAAGTTCTGTATTAGACAATTACAAGTTCAGATCTTCAAGTTATAATTTGCAATCATAATTTGAAGTTATGAATTCTAAGTTCTGTATTTGACAATTACAAGTTCAGATCTTCAAGTTATAATTTGCACTAATAATTTGTATTTAACAATTCGAAGTTCTGTATTTGACTATTGCAAGTTCATATCTTCAAATTATTAATTACAATCTTAGTTTGAAATTAACAATTCGAAGTTCTGTATTTACCTATTACAAGTTCAGATCTTCAACTTATAATTTGCAATTATAATTATAAGCTATCAATTTTAAGTTCTGTATTTGACAATTACAAGTTCAGATCTTCAAGTTATAATTTGCACTAATAATTTGTATTTAACAATTCGAAGTTCTGTATTTGACTATTACAAGTTCAGATCTTCAAATTAGTATTTACAATCTTAGTTTTAAATTAACAATTCGAAGTTCTGTATTTACCTATTACAAATTCAGATCTTCAAGTTATAATTTGTAATTATAATTATAAGCTATCAATTTTAAGTTCTGTATTTGACTATTACAAGTTCAGATCTTCAAGTTATAATTTGCAATCTTAATTTGAATTTCCCAATTCTAAGTTCTGAATTTGACTATTACAAGTTCAGATCTTCAAGTTATAATTAGCAATCATAATTTGAAGTTATGAATTCTAAGTTCTGTATTAGACAATTACAAGTTCAGATCTTCAAGTTATAATTTGCAATCATAATTTGAAGTTATGAATTCTAAGTTCTGTATTTGACAATTACAAGTTCAGATCTTCAAGTTATAATTTGCACTAATAATTTGTATTTAACAATTCGAAGTTCTGTATTTGACTATTTCAAGTTCAGATCTTCAAATTATTAATTACAATCTTAGTTTGAAATTAACAATTCGAAGTTCAGTATTTACCTATTACAAATTCAGATCTTCAGGTTATAATTTGCAATTATAATTATAAGCTATCAATTTTAAGTTCTGTATTTGACTATTACAAGTTCAGATCTTTAGTTATAATTTGCAATTATAATTATAAGCTATCAATTCTAAGTTCTGTATTTGACAATTACAAGTTCAGATCTTCAAGTTATAATTTGCACTAATAATTTGTATTTAACAATTCGAAGTTCTGTATTTGACTATTACAAGTTCAGATCTTCTAATTATTATTTACAATCGTAATTTGAAGTTATGAATTCTAAGTTCTGTATTTGACAATTACAAGTTCAGATCTTCAAGTTATAATTTGCACTAATAATTTGTATTTAACAATTCGAAGTTCTGTATTTGACTATTACAAGTTCAGATCTTCAAGTTATAATTTGCACTAATAATTTGTATTTAACAATTCGAAGTTCTGTATTTGACTATTACATGTTCAGATCTTCAAATTATTTTTTACAAACTTAGTTTGAAATTAACAATTCGAAGTTCTGTATTTACCTATTACAAATTCAGATCTTCAAGTAATAATTTGCAATTATAATTATAAGCTATCAATTTTAAGTTCTGTATTTGACTATTACAAGTTCAGATCTTCAAGTTATAATTTGCAATCATAATTTGAATTTCCCAATTCTAAGTTCTGTATTTGACTATTACAAGTTCAGATCTTCAAGTTATAATTAGCAATCATAATTTGAAGTTATGAATTCTAAGTTCTGTATTTGACAATTACAAGTTCAGATCTTCAAGTTATAATTTGCACTAATAAATTGTATTTAACAATTCGTAGTTCTGTATTTGACTATTACAAGTTCAGATCTTCTAATTATTATTTACAATCATAATTTGAAGTTATGAATTCTTAGTTCTATATTTTACAATTACAAGTTCAGATCTTCAAGTTATAATTTGCAATCATAATTTGAAGTTATGAATTCTAAGTTCTGAATTTGACTATTACAAGTTCAGATCTTCAAATTATTAATTACAATCTTAGTTGGAAATTAACAATTAGAAGTTCTGTATTTACCTATTACAAGTTCAGATCTTCAACTTATAATTTGCAATTATAATTATAAGCTATCAATTTTAAGTTCTGTATTTGACAATTACAAGTTCAGATTTTCAAGTTATAATTTGCACTAATAATTTGTATTTAACAATTCGAAGTTCTGTATTTGACTATTGCAAGTTCATATCTTCAAATTATTAATTACAATCTTAGTTTGAAATTAACAATTCGAAGTTCTGTATTTACCTATTACAAGTTCAGATCTTCAACTTATAATTTGCAATTATAATTATAAGCTATCAATTTTAAGTTCTGTATTTGACAATTACAAGTTCAGATCTTCAAGTTATAATTTGCACAAATAATTTGTATTTAACAATTCGAAGTTCTGTATTTGACTATTACAAGTTCAGATCTTCAAATTAGTATTTACAATCTTAGTTTGAAATTAACAATTCGAAGTTCTGTATTTACCTATTACAAATTCAGATCTTCAAGTTATAATTTGCAATTATAATTATAAGCTATCAATTTTAAGTTCTGTATTTGACTATTACAAGTTCAGATCTTCAAGTTATAATTTGCAATCTTAATTTGAATTTCCCAATTCTAAGTTCTGAATTTGACTATTACAAGTTCAGATCTTCAAGTTATAATTAGCAATCATAATTTGAAGTTATGAATTCTAAGTTCTGTATTAGACAATTACAAGTTCAGATCTTCAAGTTATAATTTGCAATCATAATTTGAAGTTATGAATTCTAAGTTCTGTATTTGACAATTACAAGTTCAGATCTTCAAGTTATAATTTGCACTAATAATTTGTATTTAACAATTCGAAGTTCTGTATTTGACTATTGCAAGTTCATATCTTCAAATTATTAATTACAATCTTAGTTTGAAATTAACAATTCGAAGTTCTGTATTTACCTATTACAAGTTCAGATCTTCAACTTATAATTTGCAATTATAATTATAAGCTATCAATTTTAAGTTCTGTATTTGACAATTACAAGTTCAGATCTTCAAGTTATAATTTGCACTAATAATTTGTATTTAACAATTCGAAGTTCTGTATTTGACTATTACAAGTTCAGATCTTCAAATTAGTATTTACAATCTTAGTTTTAAATTAACAATTCGAAGTTCTGTATTTACCTATTACAAATTCAGATCTTCAAGTTATAATTTGTAATTATAATTATAAGCTATCAATTTTAAGTTCTGTATTTGACTATTACAAGTTCAGATCTTCAAGTTATAATTTGCAATCTTAATTTGAATTTCCCAATTCTAAGTTCTGAATTTGACTATTACAAGTTCAGATCTTCAAGTTATAATTAGCAATCATAATTTGAAGTTATGAATTCTAAGTTCTGTATTAGACAATTACAAGTTCAGATCTTCAAGTTATAATTTGCAATCATAATTTGAAGTTATGAATTCTAAGTTCTGTATTTGACAATTACAAGTTCAGATCTTCAAGTTATAATTTGCACTAATAATTTGTATTTAACAATTCGAAGTTCTGTATTTGACTATTTCAAGTTCAGATCTTCAAATTATTAATTACAATCTTAGTTTGAAATTAACAATTCGAAGTTCAGTATTTACCTATTACAAATTCAGATCTTCAGGTTATAATTTGCAATTATAATTATAAGCTATCAATTTTAAGTTCTGTATTTGACTATTACAAGTTCAGATCTTTAGTTATAATTTGCAATTATAATTATAAGCTATCAATTCTAAGTTCTGTATTTGACAATTACAAGTTCAGATCTTCAAGTTATAATTTGCACTAATAATTTGTATTTAACAATTCGAAGTTCTGTATTTGACTATTACAAGTTCAGATCTTCTAATTATTATTTACAATCGTAATTTGAAGTTATGAATTCTAAGTTCTGTATTTGACAATTACAAGTTCAGATCTTCAAGTTATAATTTGCACTAATAATTTGTATTTAACAATTCGAAGTTCTGTATTTGACTATTACAAGTTCAGATCTTCAAGTTATAATTTGCACTAATAATTTGTATTTAACAATTCGAAGTTCTGTATTTGACTATTACATGTTCAGATCTTCAAATTATTATTTACAAACTTAGTTTGAAATTAACAATTCGAAGTTCTGTATTTACCTATTACAAATTCAGATCTTCAAGTTATAATTTGCAATTATAATTATAAGCTATCAATTTTAAGTTCTGTATTTGACTATTACAAGTTCAGATCTTCAAGTTATAATTTGCAATCATAATTTGAATTTCCCAATTCTAAGTTCTGTATTTGACTATTACAAGTTCAGATCTTCAAGTTATAATTAGCAATCATAATTTGAAGTTATGAATTTTAAGTTCTGTATTTGACAATTACAAGTTCAGATCTTCAAGTTATAATTTGCACTAATAATTTGTATTTAACAATTCGAAGTTCTGTATTTGACTATTACAAGTTCAGATCTTCAAGTTATAATTTGCACTAATAATTTGTATTTAACAATTCGAAGTTCTGTATTTGACTATTACATGTTCAGATCTTCAAATTATTTTTTACAAACTTAGTTTGAAATTAACAATTCGAAGTTCTGTATTTACCTATTACAAATTCAGATCTTCAAGTAATAATTTGCAATTATAATTATAAGCTATCAATTTTAAGTTCTGTATTTGACTATTACAAGTTCAGATCTTCAAGTTATAATTTGCAATCATAATTTGAATTTCCCAATTCTAAGTTCTGTATTTGACTATTACAAGTTCAGATCTTCAAGTTATAATTAGCAATCATAATTTGAAGTTATGAATTCTAAGTTCTGTATTTGACAATTACAAGTTCAGATCTTCAAGTTATAATTTGCACTAATAAATTGTATTTAACAATTCGTAGTTCTGTATTTGACTATTACAAGTTCAGATCTTCTAATTATTATTTACAATCATAATTTGAAGTTATGAATTCTTAGTTCTATATTTTACAATTACAAGTTCAGATCTTCAAGTTATAATTTGCACTAATAATTTGTATTTAACAATTCGAAGTTCTGTATTTGACTATTACAAGTTCAGATCTTCAAGTTATAATTTGCACTAATAATTTGTATTTAACAATTCGAAGTTCTGTATTTGACTATTACATGTTCAGATCTTCAAATTATTATTTACAAACTTAGTTTGAAATTAACAATTCGAAGTTCTGTATTTACCTATTACAAATTCAGATCTTCAAGTTATAATTTGCAATTATAATTATAAGCTATCAATTTTAAGTTCTGTATTTGACTATTACAAGTTCAGATCTTCAAGTTATAATTTGCAATCATAATTTGAATTTCCCAATTCTAAGTTCTGTATTTGACTATTACAAGTTCAGATCTTCAAGTTATAATTAGCAATCATAATTTGAAGTTATGAATTTTAAGTTCTGTATTTGACAATTACAAGTTCAGATCTTCAAGTTATAATTTGCACTAATAATTTGTATTTAACAATTCGAAGTTCTGTATTTGACTATTACAAGTTCAGATCTTCAAATTAGTATTTACAATCTTAGTTTGAAATTAACAATTCGAAGTTCTGTATTTACCTATTACAAATTCAGATCTTCAAGTTATAATTTGCAATTATAATTATAAGCTATCAATTTTAAGTTCTGTATTTGACTATTACAAGTTCAGATCTTCAAGTTATAATTTGCAATCTTAATTTGAATTTCCCAATTCTAAGTTCTGAATTTGACTATTACAAGTTCAGATCTTCAAGTTATAATTAGCAATCATAATTTGAAGTTATGAATTCTAAGTTCTGTATTAGACAATTACAAGTTCAGATCTTCAAGTTATAATTTGCAATCATAATTTGAAGTTATGAATTCTAAGTTCTGTATTTGACAATTACAAGTTCAGATCTTCAAGTTATAATTTGCACTAATAATTTGTATTTAACAATTCGAAGTTCTGTATTTGACTATTGCAAGTTCATATCTTCAAATTATTAATTACAATCTTAGTTTGAAATTAACAATTCGAAGTTCTGTATTTACCTATTACAAGTTCAGATCTTCAACTTATAATTTGCAATTATAATTATAAGCTATCAATTTTAAGTTCTGTATTTGACAATTACAAGTTCAGATCTTCAAGTTATAATTTGCACTAATAATTTGTATTTAACAATTCGAAGTTCTGTATTTGACTATTACAAGTTCAGATCTTCAAATTAGTATTTACAATCTTAGTTTTAAATTAACAATTCGAAGTTCTGTATTTACCTATTACAAATTCAGATCTTCAAGTTATAATTTGTAATTATAATTATAAGCTATCAATTTTAAGTTCTGTATTTGACTATTACAAGTTCAGATCTTCAAGTTATAATTTGCAATCTTAATTTGAATTTCCCAATTCTAAGTTCTGAATTTGACTATTACAAGTTCAGATCTTCAAGTTATAATTAGCAATCATAATTTGAAGTTATGAATTCTAAGTTCTGTATTAGACAATTACAAGTTCAGATCTTCAAGTTATAATTTGCAATCATAATTTGAAGTTATGAATTCTAAGTTCTGTATTTGACAATTACAAGTTCAGATCTTCAAGTTATAATTTGCACTAATAATTTGTATTTAACAATTCGAAGTTCTGTATTTGACTATTTCAAGTTCAGATCTTCAAATTATTAATTACAATCTTAGTTTGAAATTAACAATTCGAAGTTCAGTATTTACCTATTACAAATTCAGATCTTCAGGTTATAATTTGCAATTATAATTATAAGCTATCAATTTTAAGTTCTGTATTTGACTATTACAAGTTCAGATCTTTAGTTATAATTTGCAATTATAATTATAAGCTATCAATTCTAAGTTCTGTATTTGACAATTACAAGTTCAGATCTTCAAGTTATAATTTGCACTAATAATTTGTATTTAACAATTCGAAGTTCTGTATTTGACTATTACAAGTTCAGATCTTCTAATTATTATTTACAATCGTAATTTGAAGTTATGAATTCTAAGTTCTGTATTTGACAATTACAAGTTCAGATCTTCAAGTTATAATTTGCACTAATAATTTGTATTTAACAATTCGAAGTTCTGTATTTGACTATTACAAGTTCAGATCTTCAAGTTATAATTTGCACTAATAATTTGTATTTAACAATTCGAAGTTCTGTATTTGACTATTACATGTTCAGATCTTCAAATTATTTTTTACAAACTTAGTTTGAAATTAACAATTCGAAGTTCTGTATTTACCTATTACAAATTCAGATCTTCAAGTAATAATTTGCAATTATAATTATAAGCTATCAATTTTAAGTTCTGTATTTGACTATTACAAGTTCAGATCTTCAAGTTATAATTTGCAATCATAATTTGAATTTCCCAATTCTAAGTTCTGTATTTGACTATTACAAGTTCAGATCTTCAAGTTATAATTAGCAATCATAATTTGAAGTTATGAATTCTAAGTTCTGTATTTGACAATTACAAGTTCAGATCTTCAAGTTATAATTTGCACTAATAAATTGTATTTAACAATTCGTAGTTCTGTATTTGACTATTACAAGTTCAGATCTTCTAATTATTATTTACAATCATAATTTGAAGTTATGAATTCTTAGTTCTATATTTTACAATTACAAGTTCAGATCTTCAAGTTATAATTTGCAATCATAATTTGAAGTTATGAATTCTAAGTTCTGAATTTGACTATTACAAGTTCAGATCTTCAAATTATTAATTACAATCTTAGTTGGAAATTAACAATTAGAAGTTCTGTATTTACCTATTACAAGTTCAGATCTTCAACTTATAATTTGCAATTATAATTATAAGCTATCAATTTTAAGTTCTGTATTTGACAATTACAAGTTCAGATTTTCAAGTTATAATTTGCACTAATAATTTGTATTTAACAATTCGAAGTTCTGTATTTGACTATTGCAAGTTCATATCTTCAAATTATTAATTACAATCTTAGTTTGAAATTAACAATTCGAAGTTCTGTATTTACCTATTACAAGTTCAGATCTTCAACTTATAATTTGCAATTATAATTATAAGCTATCAATTTTAAGTTCTGTATTTGACAATTACAAGTTCAGATCTTCAAGTTATAATTTGCACAAATAATTTGTATTTAACAATTCGAAGTTCTGTATTTGACTATTACAAGTTAAGATCTTCAAATTAGTATTTACAATCTTAGTTTGAAATTAACAATTCGAAGTTCTGTATTTACCTATTACAAATTCAGATCTTCAAGTTATAATTTGCAATTATAATTATAAGCTATCAATTTTAAGTTCTGTATTTGACTATTACAAGTTCAGATCTTCAAGTTATAATTTGCAATCTTAATTTGAATTTCCCAATTCTAAGTTCTGAATTTGACTATTACAAGTTCAGATCTTCAAGTTATAATTAGCAATCATAATTTGAAGTTATGAATTCTAAGTTCTGTATTAGACAATTACAAGTTCAGATCTTCAAGTTATAATTTGCAATCATAATTTGAAGTTATGAATTCTAAGTTCTGTATTTGACAATTACAAGTTCAGATCTTCAAGTTATAATTTGCACTAATAATTTGTATTTAACAATTCGAAGTTCTGTATTTGACTATTTCAAGTTCAGATCTTCAAATTATTAATTACAATCTTAGTTTGAAATTAACAATTCGAAGTTCAGTATTTACCTATTACAAATTCAGATCTTCAGGTTATAATTTGCAATTATAATTATAAGCTATCAATTTTAAGTTCTGTATTTGACTATTACAAGTTCAGATCTTTAGTTATAATTTGCAATTATAATTATAAGCTATCAATTCTAAGTTCTGTATTTGACAATTACAAGTTCAGATCTTCAAGTTATAATTTGCACTAATAATTTGTATTTAACAATTCGAAGTTCTGTATTTGACTATTACAAGTTCAGATCTTCTAATTATTATTTACAATCGTAATTTGAAGTTATGAATTCTAAGTTCTGTATTTGACAATTACAAGTTCAGATCTTCAAGTTATAATTTGCACTAATAATTTGTATTTAACAATTCGAAGTTCTGTATTTGACTATTACAAGTTCAGATCTTCAAGTTATAATTTGCACTAATAATTTGTATTTAACAATTCGAAGTTCTGTATTTGACTATTACATGTTCAGATCTTCAAATTATTATTTACAAACTTAGTTTGAAATTAACAATTCGAAGTTCTGTATTTACCTATTACAAATTCAGATCTTCAAGTTATAATTTGCAATTATAATTATAAGCTATCAATTTTAAGTTCTGTATTTGACTATTACAAGTTCAGATCTTCAAGTTATAATTAGCAATCATAATTTGAAGTTATGAATTTTAAGTTCTGTATTTGACAATTACAAGTTCAGATCTTCAAGTTATAATTTGCACTAATAATTTGTATTTAACAATTCGAAGTTCTGTATTTGACTATTACAAGTTCAGATCTTCAAGTTATAATTTGCACTAATAATTTGTATTTAACAATTCGAAGTTCTGTATTTGACTATTACATGTTCAGATCTTCAAATTATTTTTTACAAACTTAGTTTGAAATTAACAATTCGAAGTTCTGTATTTACCTATTACAAATTCAGATCTTCAAGTAATAATTTGCAATTATAATTATAAGCTATCAATTTTAAGTTCTGTATTTGACTATTACAAGTTCAGATCTTCAAGTTATAATTTGCAATCATAATTTGAATTTCCCAATTCTAAGTTCTGTATTTGACTATTACAAGTTCAGATCTTCAAGTTATAATTAGCAATCATAATTTGAAGTTATGAATTCTAAGTTCTGTATTTGACAATTACAAGTTCAGATCTTCAAGTTATAATTTGCACTAATAAATTGTATTTAACAATTCGTAGTTCTGTATTTGACTATTACAAGTTCAGATCTTCTAATTATTATTTACAATCATAATTTGAAGTTATGAATTCTTAGTTCTATATTTTACAATTACAAGTTCAGATCTTCAAGTTATAATTTGCACTAATAATTTGTATTTAACAATTCGAAGTTCTGTATTTGACTATTACAAGTTCAGATCTTCAAGTTATAATTTGCACTAATAATTTGTATTTAACAATTCGAAGTTCTGTATTTGACTATTACATGTTCAGATCTTCAAATTATTATTTACAAACTTAGTTTGAAATTAACAATTCGAAGTTCTGTATTTACCTATTACAAATTCAGATCTTCAAGTTATAATTTGCAATTATAATTATAAGCTATCAATTTTAAGTTCTGTATTTGACTATTACAAGTTCAGATCTTCAAGTTATAATTTGCAATCATAATTTGAATTTCCCAATTCTAAGTTCTGTATTTGACTATTACAAGTTCAGATCTTCAAGTTATAATTAGCAATCATAATTTGAAGTTATGAATTTTAAGTTCTGTATTTGACAATTACAAGTTCAGATCTTCAAGTTATAATTTGCACTAATAATTTGTATTTAACAATTCGAAGTTCTGTATTTGACTATTACAAGTTCAGATCTTCAAGTTATAATTTGCACTAATAATTTGTATTTAACAATTCGAAGTTCTGTATTTGACTATTACATGTTCAGATCTTCAAATTATTTTTTACAAACTTAGTTTGAAATTAACAATTCGAAGTTCTGTATTTACCTATTACAAATTCAGATCTTCAAGTAATAATTTGCAATTATAATTATAAGCTATCAATTTTAAGTTCTGTATTTGACTATTACAAGTTCAGATCTTCAAGTTATAATTTGCAATCATAATTTGAATTTCCCAATTCTAAGTTCTGTATTTGACTATTACAAGTTCAGATCTTCAAGTTATAATTAGCAATCATAATTTGAAGTTATGAATTCTAAGTTCTGTATTTGACAATTACAAGTTCAGATCTTCAAGTTATAATTTGCACTAATAATTTGTATTTAACAATTCGAAGTTCTGTATTTGACTATTGCAAGTTCATATCTTCAAATTATTAATTACAATCTTAGTTTGAAATTAACAATTCGAAGTTCTGTATTTACCTATTACAAGTTCAGATCTTCAACTTATAATTTGCAATTATAATTATAAGCTATCAATTTTAAGTTCTGTATTTGACAATTACAAGTTCAGATCTTCAAGTTATAATTTGCACTAATAATTTGTATTTAACAATTCGAAGTTCTGTATTTGACTATTACAAGTTCAGATCTTCAAATTAGTATTTACAATCTTAGTTTTAAATTAACAATTCGAAGTTCTGTATTTACCTATTACAAATTCAGATCTTCAAGTTATAATTTGTAATTATAATTATAAGCTATCAATTTTAAGTTCTGTATTTGACTATTACAAGTTCAGATCTTCAAGTTATAATTTGCAATCTTAATTTGAATTTCCCAATTCTAAGTTCTGAATTTGACTATTACAAGTTCAGATCTTCAAGTTATAATTAGCAATCATAATTTGAAGTTATGAATTCTAAGTTCTGTATTAGACAATTACAAGTTCAGATCTTCAAGTTATAATTTGCAATCATAATTTGAAGTTATGAATTCTAAGTTCTGTATTTGACAATTACAAGTTCAGATCTTCAAGTTATAATTTGCACTAATAATTTGTATTTAACAATTCGAAGTTCTGTATTTGACTATTTCAAGTTCAGATCTTCAAATTATTAATTACAATCTTAGTTTGAAATTAACAATTCGAAGTTCAGTATTTACCTATTACAAATTCAGATCTTCAGGTTATAATTTGCAATTATAATTATAAGCTATCAATTTTAAGTTCTGTATTTGACTATTACAAGTTCAGATCTTTAGTTATAATTTGCAATTATAATTATAAGCTATCAATTCTAAGTTCTGTATTTGACAATTACAAGTTCAGATCTTCAAGTTATAATTTGCACTAATAATTTGTATTTAACAATTCGAAGTTCTGTATTTGACTATTACAAGTTCAGATCTTCTAATTATTATTTACAATCGTAATTTGAAGTTATGAATTCTAAGTTCTGTATTTGACAATTACAAGTTCAGATCTTCAAGTTATAATTTGCACTAATAATTTGTATTTAACAATTCGAAGTTCTGTATTTGACTATTACAAGTTCAGATCTTCAAGTTATAATTTGCACTAATAATTTGTATTTAACAATTCGAAGTTCTGTATTTGACTATTACATGTTCAGATCTTCAAATTATTATTTACAAACTTAGTTTGAAATTAACAATTCGAAGTTCTGTATTTACCTATTACAAATTCAGATCTTCAAGTTATAATTTGCAATTATAATTATAAGCTATCAATTTTAAGTTCTGTATTTGACTATTACAAGTTCAGATCTTCAAGTTATAATTTGCAATCATAATTTGAATTTCCCAATTCTAAGTTCTGTATTTGACTATTACAAGTTCAGATCTTCAAGTTATAATTAGCAATCATAATTTGAAGTTATGAATTTTAAGTTCTGTATTTGACAATTACAAGTTCAGATCTTCAAGTTATAATTTGCACTAATAATTTGTATTTAACAATTCGAAGTTCTGTATTTGACTATTACAAGTTCAGATCTTCAAGTTATAATTTGCACTAATAATTTGTATTTAACAATTCGAAGTTCTGTATTTGACTATTACATGTTCAGATCTTCAAATTATTTTTTACAAACTTAGTTTGAAATTAACAATTCGAAGTTCTGTATTTACCTATTACAAATTCAGATCTTCAAGTAATAATTTGCAATTATAATTATAAGCTATCAATTTTAAGTTCTGTATTTGACTATTACAAGTTCAGATCTTCAAGTTATAATTTGCAATCATAATTTGAATTTCCCAATTCTAAGTTCTGTATTTGACTATTACAAGTTCAGATCTTCAAGTTATAATTAGCAATCATAATTTGAAGTTATGAATTCTAAGTTCTGTATTTGACAATTACAAGTTCAGATCTTCAAGTTATAATTTGCACTAATAAATTGTATTTAACAATTCGTAGTTCTGTATTTGACTATTACAAGTTCAGATCTTCTAATTATTATTTACAATCATAATTTGAAGTTATGAATTCTTAGTTCTATATTTTACAATTACAAGTTCAGATCTTCAAGTTATAATTTGCAATCATAATTTGAAGTTATGAATTCTAAGTTCTGAATTTGACTATTACAAGTTCAGATCTTCAAATTATTAATTACAATCTTAGTTGGAAATTAACAATTAGAAGTTCTGTATTTACCTATTACAAGTTCAGATCTTCAACTTATAATTTGCAATTATAATTATAAGCTATCAATTTTAAGTTCTGTATTTGACAATTACAAGTTCAGATTTTCAAGTTATAATTTGCACTAATAATTTGTATTTAACAATTCGAAGTTCTGTATTTGACTATTGCAAGTTCATATCTTCAAATTATTAATTACAATCTTAGTTTGAAATTAACAATTCGAAGTTCTGTATTTACCTATTACAAGTTCAGATCTTCAACTTATAATTTGCAATTATAATTATAAGCTATCAATTTTAAGTTCTGTATTTGACAATTACAAGTTCAGATCTTCAAGTTATAATTTGCACTAATAATTTGTATTTAACAATTCGAAGTTCTGTATTTGACTATTACAAGTTCAGATTTTCAAATTAGTATTTACAATCTTAGTTTGAAATTAACAATTCGAAGTTCTGTATTTACCTATTACAAATTCAGATCTTCAAGTTATAATTTGCAATTATAATTATAAGCTATCAATTTTAAGTTCCGTATTTGACTATTACAAGTTCAGATCTTCAAGTTATAATTTGCAATCTTAATTTGAATTTCCCAATTCTAAGTTCTGAATTTGACTATTACAAGTTCAGATCTTCAAGTTATAATTAGCAATCATAATTTGAAGTTATGAATTCTAAGTTCTGTATTAGACAATTACAAGTTCAGATCTTCAAGTTATAATTTGCAATCATAATTTGAAGTTATGAATTCTAAGTTCTGTATTTGACAATTACAAGTTCAGATCTTCAAGTTATAATTTGCACTAATAATTTGTATTTAACAATTCGAAGTTCTGTATTTGACTATTGCAAGTTCATATCTTCAAATTATTAATTACAATCTTAGTTTGAAATTAACAATTCGAAGTTCTGTATTTACCTATTACAAGTTCAGATCTTCAACTTATAATTTGCAATTATAATTATAAGCTATCAATTTTAAGTTCTGTATTTGACAATTACAAGTTCAGATCTTCAAGTTATAATTTGCACTAATAATTTGTATTTAACAATTCGAAGTTCTGTATTTGACTATTACAAGTTCAGATCTTCAAATTAGTATTTACAATCTTAGTTTTAAATTAACAATTCGAAGTTCTGTATTTACCTATTACAAATTCAGATCTTCAAGTTATAATTTGTAATTATAATTATAAGCTATCAATTTTAAGTTCTGTATTTGACTATTACAAGTTCAGATCTACAAGTTATAATTTGCAATCTTAATTTGAATTTCCCAATTCTAAGTTCTGAATTTGACTATTACAAGTTCAGATCTTCAAGTTATAATTAGCAATCATAATTTGAAGTTATGAATTCTAAGTTCTGTATTAGACAATTACAAGTTCAGATCTTCAAGTTATAATTTGCAATCATAATTTGAAGTTATGAATTCTAAGTTCTGTATTTGACAATTACAAGTTCAGATCTTCAAGTTATAATTTGCACTAATAATTTGTATTTAACAATTCGAAGTTCTGTATTTGACTATTTCAAGTTCAGATCTTCAAATTATTAATTACAATCTTAGTTTGAAATTAACAATTCGAAGTTCAGTATTTACCTATTACAAATTCAGATCTTCAGGTTATAATTTGCAATTATAATTATAAGCTATCAATTTTAAGTTCTGTATTTGACTATTACAAGTTCAGATCTTTAGTTATAATTTGCAATTATAATTATAAGCTATCAATTCTAAGTTCTGTATTTGACAATTACAAGTTCAGATCTTCAAGTTATAATTTGCACTAATAATTTGTATTTAACAATTCGAAGTTCTGTATTTGACTATTACAAGTTCAGATCTTCTAATTATTATTTACAATCGTAATTTGAAGTTATGAATTCTAAGTTCTGTATTTGACAATTACAAGTTCAGATCTTCAAGTTATAATTTGCACTAATAATTTGTATTTAACAATTCGAAGTTCTGTATTTGACTATTACAAGTTCAGATCTTCAAGTTATAATTTGCACTAATAATTTGTATTTAACAATTCGAAGTTCTGTATTTGACTATTACATGTTCAGATCTTCAAATTATTATTTACAAACTTAGTTTGAAATTAACAATTCGAAGTTCTGTATTTACCTATTACAAATTCAGATCTTCAAGTTATAATTTGCAATTATAATTATAAGCTATCAATTTTAAGTTCTGTATTTGACTATTACAAGTTCAGATCTTCAAGTTATAATTTGCAATCATAATTTGAATTTCCCAATTCTAAGTTCTGTATTTGACTATTACAAGTTCAGATCTTCAAGTTATAATTAGCAATCATAATTTGAAGTTATGAATTTTAAGTTCTGTATTTGACAATTACAAGTTCAGATCTTCAAGTTATAATTTGCACTAATAATTTGTATTTAACAATTCGAAGTTCTGTATTTGACTATTACAAGTTCAGATCTTCAAGTTATAATTTGCACTAATAATTTGTATTTAACAATTCGAAGTTCTGTATTTGACTATTACATGTTCAGATCTTCAAATTATTTTTTACAAACTTAGTTTGAAATTAACAATTCGAAGTTCTGTATTTACCTATTACAAATTCAGATCTTCAAGAAATAATTTGCAATTATAATTATAAGCTATCAATTTTAAGTTCTGTATTTGACTATTACAAGTTCAGATCTTCAAGTTATAATTTGCAATCATAATTTGAATTTCCCAATTCTAAGTTCTGTATTTGACTATTACAAGTTCAGATCTTCAAGTTATAATTAGCAATCATAATTTGAAGTTATGAATTCTAAGTTCTGTATTTGACAATTACAAGTTCAGATCTTCAAGTTATAATTTGCACTAATAAATTGTATTTAACAATTCGTAGTTCTGTATTTGACTATTACAAGTTCAGATCTTCTAATTATTATTTACAATCATAATTTGAAGTTATGAATTCTTAGTTCTATATTTTACAATTACAAGTTCAGATCTTCAAGTTATAATTTGCAATCATAATTTGAAGTTATGAATTCTAAGTTCTGAATTTGACTATTACAAGTTCAGATCTTCAAATTATTAATTACAATCTTAGTTGGAAATTAACAATTAGAAGTTCTGTATTTACCTATTACAAGTTCAGATCTTCAACTTATAATTTGCAATTATAATTATAAGCTATCAATTTTAAGTTCTGTATTTGACAATTACAAGTTCAGATTTTCAAGTTATAATTTGCACTAATAATTTGTATTTAACAATTCGAAGTTCTGTATTTGACTATTGCAAGTTCATATCTTCAAATTATTAATTACAATCTTAGTTTGAAATTAACAATTCGAAGTTCTGTATTTACCTATTACAAGTTCAGATCTTCAACTTATAATTTGCAATTATAATTATAAGCTATCAATTTTAAGTTCTGTATTTGACAATTACAAGTTCAGATCTTCAAGTTATAATTTGCACTAATAATTTGTATTTAACAATTCGAAGTTCTGTATTTGACTATTACAAGTTCAGATTTTCAAATTAGTATTTACAATCTTAGTTTGAAATTAACAATTCGAAGTTCTGTATTTACCTATTACAAATTCAGATCTTCAAGTTATAATTTGCAATTATAATTATAAGCTATCAATTTTAAGTTCTGTATTTGACTATTACAAGTTCAGATCTTCAAGTTATAATTTGCAATCTTAATTTGAATTTCCCAATTCTAAGTTCTGAATTTGACTATTACAAGTTCAGATCTTCAAGTTATAATTAGCAATCATAATTTGAAGTTATGAATTCTAAGTTCTGTATTAGACAATTACAAGTTCAGATCTTCAAGTTATAATTTGCAATCATAATTTGAAGTTATGAATTCTAAGTTCTGTATTTGACAATTACAAGTTCAGATCTTCAAGTTATAATTTGCACTAATAATTTGTATTTAACAATTCGAAGTTCTGTATTTGACTATTGCAAGTTCATATCTTCAAATTATTAATTACAATCTTAGTTTGAAATTAACAATTCGAAGTTCTGTATTTACCTATTACAAGTTCAGATCTTCAACTTATAATTTGCAATTATAATTATAAGCTATCAATTTTAAGTTCTGTATTTGACAATTACAAGTTCAGATCTTCAAGTTATAATTTGCACTAATAATTTGTATTTAACAATTCGAAGTTCTGTATTTGACTATTACAAGTTCAGATCTTCAAATTAGTATTTACAATCTTAGTTTTAAATTAACAATTCGAAGTTCTGTATTTACCTATTACAAATTCAGATCTTCAAGTTATAATTTGTAATTATAATTATAAGCTATCAATTTTAAGTTCTGTATTTGACTATTACAAGTTCAGATCTTCAAGTTATAATTTGCAATCTTAATTTGAATTTCCCAATTCTAAGTTCTGAATTTGACTATTACAAGTTCAGATCTTCAAGTTATAATTAGCAATCATAATTTGAAGTTATGAATTCTAAGTTCTGTATTAGACAATTACAAGTTCAGATCTTCAAGTTATAATTTGCAATCATAATTTGTATTTAACAATTCGTAGTTCTGTATTTGACTATTACAAGTTCAGATCTTCTAATTATTATTTACAATCATAATTTGAAGTTATGAATTCTTAGTTCTGTATTTTACAATTACAAGTTCAGATCTTCAAGTTATAATTTGCAATCTTAATTTGAATTTCCCAATTCTAAGTTCTGAATTTGACTATTACAAGTTCAGATCTTCAAGTTATAATTAGCAATCATAATTTGAAGTTATGAATTCTAAGTTCTGTATTTGACAATTACTAGTTCAGATCTTCAAGTTATAATTTGCACTAATAATTTGTATTTAACAATTCGTAGTTCTGTATTTGACTATTACAAGTTCAGATCTTCTAATTATTATTTACAATCATAATTTGAAGTTATGAATTCTTAGTTCTGTATTTTACAATTACAAGTTCAGATCTTCAAGTTATAATTTGCAATCATAATTTGAAGTTATGAATTCTAAGTTCTGAATTTGACTATTACAAGTTCAGATCTTCAAATTATTAATTACAATCTTAGTTGGAAATTAACAATTAGAAGTTCTGTATTTACCTATTACAAGTTCAGATCTTCAACTTATAATTTGCAATTATAATTATAAGCTATCAATTTTAAGTTCTGTATTTGACAATTACTAGTTCAGATTTTTAAGTTATAATTTGCACTAATAATTTGTATTTAACAATTCGAAGATCTGTATTTGACTATTACAAGTTCATATCTTCAAATTATTATTTACAATCTTAGTTTGAAATTAACAATTCGAAGTTCTGTATTTACCTATTACAAGTTCAGATCTTCTAGTTATAATTTGCAATTATAATTTAAAGCTATCAATTTTAAGTTCTGTATTTGATAATTACAAGTTCAGATCTTCAAGTTAAAATTTGTACTAATAATTTGTATTTAACAATTCGAAGTTCTGTAATTCACTATTACAAGTTCAGATCTTCAAGTTATAATTTGCAATTATAATTTTAAGCTATCAATTCTAAGTTCTGTATTAGACAATTACAAGTTCAGATCTTCAAGTTATTATTTGCACTAATAATTTGTATTTAACAATTCGAAGTTCTGCATTTGACTATTACAAGTTCAGATCTTCTAATTATTATTTACAATCATAATTTGAAGTTATGAATTCCAAGTTCTGTATTTAACAATTACAAGTTCAGATCTTCAAGTTATAATTTGCTATCATAATTTGAAGTTATGAATTCTAAGTGCTGTATTTGACAATTACAAGTTCAGATCTTCAAGTTATAATTTGCACTAATAATTTGTATTTAACAATTCGAAGTTCTGTATTTGACTATTACAAGTTCAGATCTTCAAATTATTAATTACAATCTTAGTTTGAAATTAACAATTCGAAGTTCTGTATTTACCTATTACAAGTTCAGATCTTCAACTTATAATTTGCAATTATAATTATAAGCTATCAATTTTAAGTTCTGTTATTGACAATTACAAGTTCAGATCTTCAAGTTATAATTTGCACTAATAATTTGTATTTAACAATTCGAAGTTCTGTATTTGACTATTGCAAGTTCATATCTTCAAATTATTAATTACAATCTTAGTTTGAAATTAACAATTCGAAGTTCTGTATTTACCAATTACAAATTCAGATATTCAAGTTCCCAAGTAACATTTTGTGCTGAAAATCTTTGTCAGCAAATTTTAAGCTGACGCTTAGCAGTGTCAGCTTAAAATTCAGCAGTGTTTCAGCGTCAGCAAATTTTAACCTGACGCTTAGCTGCCTCAGCATATAATTCAGCTATTTGTCAGCTCAAGAAAATTAACTGAATTTTAAGCTGACGCTTAGCTGCCTCAGCTTAAAATTCAGCTATTTTTCAGCTACAGAAAATTAACTGAATTTTAAGCTGACGCTTAGCTGCCTCAGCTGAAAATTCAGCTATTTTTCAGCTTAAGCAAATTAACTGAATTTTAAGCTGACGCTTAGCTGCCTCAGCTTAAAATTCAGCTATTTTTCAGCTTAAGGAAATTAACTGAAGTTTAAGCTGACGCTTAGCTGCCTCAGCTTAAAGTTCAGCTCTTTATCAGCTCAAGCAAATTAGGTAAATTTTCAGCTGACCCTTAGCTGCCTCAGCTTAAAATTCAGCTATTTTTCAGCTTAAGCAAATTAACTGAATTTTAAGCTGACGCTTAGCTGCCTCAGCTTAAAATTCAGCTATTTTTCAGCTTAAGGAAATTAACTGAAGTTTAAGCTGACGCTTAGCTGCCTCAGCTTAAAGTTCAGCTCTTTATCAGCTCAAGCAAATTAGGTAAATTTTCAGCTGACCCTTAGCTGCCTCAGCTTAAAATTCAGCTATTTTTCAGCTTAAGCAAATTAACTGAATTTTAAGCTGACGCTTAGCTGCCTCAGCTTAAAATTCAGCTAATAATCAGCTGAATTGACGCAATTAAGTGTCAGTTTCAAATTCAGCTGTTTCATTTGATTAAAATCTATAACCTAATATTTAACACGACTTAACTCGAAAAATTAACTTATCCCCCCCTCTATATAACAAAGTTTAAACATTAATTTTGAGGTCAGAGGTAACGGAGAATTTTTCCACTTACGCAATCTGATTAGACATTCCATATGATATTATATTATGTAGTACTTATTAAACATTTGGAATGAATGGCCATTATGCTTTACAAGGCATTTTATGTTTTTTATAATATATCCCCTGTGTTTTTTGAAAAATAACAGTCGGAGGTAAAAATAATTAAATAATGCTTTTCAAAATGAAAAATTGAAAATGAAAAATATTATTTAAAAAATAATTATTTTTTTTTAAATATTTAGTTTTTTAAATAATTTTATTTTTTTTAATAATTTTAAAATTTAAAAGTAGAAAATTTTTTTTTCGATAAGTGATGGTCAAATACGGCACAATAAAACATATTTTAAAAAAAACAAAAAAGTTTCGTATAGCTTCACAGCCTAGAGAGTTAGGTGTTCAAGTTTCAAAGGAGGATCCACTGGTTCGAATCCCAGTCGAGGCGCGGCCATAAAAAAAAATGTAAGTATAATTTAATAAATTTAAAAATTAGCAGTATATTCCAGATGGATTCTACTCGAAGAAATAGTTAACGATATAATATTGCAACTCTTATATTATAAATGAAAAATAAATATGCGTAATATTAAAAGGTATAATAATAAATAACACATAATTATATTAAATGTAATTCATGATTGTATAAAAAAATTAATAAACAAAATTAAGAAAAAAACAATATTAACTATAATTTTAAAATTTTGTAATTTAGTTATTCTATTTAAATTTATTTAAAAAAATATTAATTCTTTTCGTTTAGTAACTCCATAAAATAGAAGCTGATTTAGAACTGAATATCAGCTGATTCAGAAACTGAATTGCCATTGAATTGCTAATTTGGCGGCTGAAAACCAGCTGAAATTACTCTGCTTCAGCTGTTGAAAATGCTGAATCAGCTCATATTCAGCTCTGAATATCAGCTGATTCAGCTCTTAATATCAGATGATTCAGCTCTGAATATGAGCTGATTCAGCATGTTCACCAGCTGAAGCAGAGTAATTTCAGCTGGTTTTCAGCCGCCAAATTAGCAATTCAGCAGCAATTCACCTTCTGAATCAGCTGTTTTTCAGTAGCTGACTCAGCTCAATAGCTGAATTTTTAGCTGACACAGCGTGCTCGCAGATGATATTCAGCACAAAATGTTACTTGGGTTATAATTTGCAATTATAATTATAAGCTATCAATTTTAAGTTCTGTATTTGACTATTACAAGTTCAGATCTTCAAGTTATAATTTGCAATCTTAATTGGAATTTCCTAATTCTAAGTTCTGAATTTGACTATTACAAGTTCAGATCTTCAAGTTATAATTAGCAATCATAATTTGAAGTTATGAATTCTAAGTTCTGTATTAGACAATTACAAGTTCAGATCTTCAAGTTATAATTTGCAATCATAATTTGAAGTTATGAATTCTAAGTTCTGTATTTGACAATTACAAGTTCAGATCTTCAAGTTATAATTTGCACTAATAATTTGTATTTAACAATTCGAAGTTCTGTATTTGACTATTACATGTTCAGATCTTCAAATTATTATTTACAAACTTAGTTTGAAATTAACAATTCGAAGTTCTGTATTTACCTATTACAAATTCAGATCTTCAATTTATAATTTGCAATTATAATTATAAGCTATCAATTTTAAGTTCTGTATTTGACTATTACAAGTTCAGATCTACAAGTTATAATTTGCACTAATATTTTGTATTTAACAATTCGTAGTTCTGTATTTGACTATTACAAGTTCAGATCTTCTAATTATTATTTACAATCATAATTTGAAGTTATGAATTCTTAGTTCTATATTTTACAATTACAAGTTCAGATCTTCAAGTTATAATTTGCAATCATAATTTGAAGTTATGAATTCTAAGTTCTGAATTTGACTATTACAAGTTCAGATCTTCAAATTATTAATTACAATCTTGGTTGGAAATTAACAATTAGAAGTTCTGTATTTACCTATTACAAGTTCAGATCTTCAACTTATAATTTGCAATTATAATTATAAGCTATCAATTTTAAGTTCTGTATTTAACAATTACAAGTTCAGATTTTCAAGTTATAATTTGCACTAATAATTTGTATTTAACAATTCGAAGTTCTGTATTTGACTATTGCAAGTTCATATCTTCAAATTATTAATTACAATCTTAGTTTGAAATTAACAATTCGAAGTTCTGTATTTACCTATTACAAGTTCAGATCTTCAACTTATAATTTGCAATTATAATTATAAGCTATCAATTTTAAGTTCTGTATTTGACAATTACAAGTTCAGATCTTCAAGTTATAATTTGCACTAATAATTTGTATTTAACAATTCGAAGTTCTGTATTTGACTATTACAAGTTCAGATCTTCAAATTAGTATTTACAATCTTAGTTTGAAATTAACAATTCGAAGTTCTGTATTTACCTATTACCAGTTCAGATCTTCAACTTATAATTTGCAATTATAATTATAAGCTATCAATTTTAAGTTCTGTATTTGACAATTACAAGTTCAGATCTTCAAGTTATAATTTGCAATCATAATTTGAAGTTATGAATTCTAAGTTCTGAATTTGACTATTACAAGTTCAGATCTTCAAATTATTAATTACAATCTTAGTTGGAAATTAACAATTAGAAGTTCTGTATTTACCTATTACAAGTTCAGATCTTCAACTTATAATTTGCAATTATAATTATAAGCTATCAATTTTAAGTTCTGTATTTGACAATTACAAGTTCAGATTTTCAAGTTATAATTTGCACTAATAATTTGTATTTAACAATTCGAAGTTCTGTATTTGACTATTACATGTTCAGATCTTCAAATTATTATTTACAAACTTAGTTTGGAATTAACAATTCGAAGTTCTGTATTTACCTATTACAAATTCAGATCTTCAATTTATAATTTGCAATTATAATTATAAGCTATCAATTTTAAGTTCTGTATTTGACTATTACAAGTTCAGATCTTCAAGTTATAATTTGCAATCATAATTTGAATTTCCCAATTCTAAGTTCTGTATTTGACTATTACAAGTTCAGATCTTCTAATTATTATTTACAATCGTAATTTGAAGTTATGAATTCTAAGTTCTGTATTTGACAATTACAAGTTCAGATCTTCAAGTTATAATTTGCACTAATAATTTGTATTTAACAATTCGTAGTTCTGTATTTGACTATTACAAGTTCAGATCTTCTAATTATTATTTACAATCATAATTTGAAGTTATGAATTCTTAGTTCTATATTTTACAATTACAAGTTCAGATCTTCAAGTTATAATTTGCAATCATAATTTGAAGTTATGAATTCTAAGTTCTGAATTTGACTATTACAAGTTCAGATCTTCAAATTATTAATTACAATCTTAGTTGGAAATTAACAATTAGAAGTTCTGTTTTTACCTATTACAAGTTCAGATCTTCAACTTATAATTTGCAATTATAATTATAAGCTATCAATTTTAAGTTCTGTATTTGACAATTACAAGTTCAGATTTTCAAGTTATAATTTGAACTAATACTTTGTATTTGCACAATTCGAAGTTCTGTATTTGACTATTGCAAGTTCATATCTTCAAATTATTAATTACAATCTTAGTTTGAAATTAACAATTCGAAGTTCTGTATTTACCTATTACAAGTTCAGATCTTCAACTTATAATTTGCAATTATAATTATAAGCTATCAATTTTAAGTTCTGTATTTGACAATTACAAGTTCAGATCTTCAAGTTATAATTTGCACTAATAATTTGTATTTAACAATTCTAAGTTCTGTATTTGACTATTACAAGTTCAGATCTTCTAATTATTATTTACAATCGTAATTTGAAGTTATGAATTCTAAGTTCTGTATTTGACAATTACAAGTTCAGATCTACAAGTTATAATTTGCACTAATAATTTGTATTTAACAATTCGAAGTTCTGTATTTGACTATTACAAGTTCAGATCTTCTAATTATTATTTACAATCATAATTTGAAGTTATGAATTCTTAGTTCTATATTTTACAATTACAAGTTCAGATCTTCAAGTTATAATTTGCAATCATAATTTGAAGTTATGAATTCTAAGTTCTGAATTTGACTATTACAAGTTCAGATCTTCAAATTATTAATTACAATCTTAGTTGGAAATTAACAATTAGAAGTTCTGTTTTTACCTATTACTAGTTCAGATCTTCAACTTATAATTTCCAATTATAATTATAAGCTATCAATTTTAAGTTCTGTATTTGACAATTACAAGTTCAGATTTTCAAGTTATAATTTGCACTAATAATTGGTATTTAACAATTCGAAGTTCTGTATTTGACTATTGCAAGTTCATATCTTCAAATTATTAATTACAATCTTAGTTTGAAATTAACAATTCGAAGTTCTGTATTTACTTATTACAAGTTCAGATCTTCAAGTTATAATTTGCACTAATAATTTGTATTTAACAATTCTAAGTTCTGTATTTGACTATTACAAGTTCAGATCTTCTAATTATTATTTACAATCGTAATTTGAAGTTATGAATTCTAAGTTCTGTATTTGACAATTACAAGTTCAGATCTTCAAGTTATAATTTGCACTAATAATTTGTATTTAACAATTCGAAGTTCTGTATTTGACTATTACATGTTCAGATCTTCAAATTATTATTTACATACTTAGTTTGAAATTAACAATTCGAAGTTCTGTATTTACCTATTACAAATTCAGATCTTCAATTTATAATTTGCAATTATAATTATAAGCTATCAATTTTAAGTTCTGTATTTGACTATTACAAGTTCAGATCTTCAAGTTATAATTTGCAATCATAATTTGAATTTCCCAATTCTAAGTTCTGTATTTGACTAGTACAAGTTCAGATCTTCTAATTATTATTTACAATCGTAATTTGAAGTTATGAATTCTAAGTTCTGTATTTGACAATTACAAGTTCAGATCTTCAAGTTATAATTTGCACTAATAATTTGTATTTAACAATTCGTAGTTCTGTATTTGACTATTACAAGTTCAGATCTTCTAATTATTATTTACAATCATAATTTGAAGTTATGAATTCTTAGTTCTATATTTTACAATTACAAGTTCAGATCTTCAAGTTTTAATTTGCAATCATAATTTGAAGTTATGAATTCTAAGTTCTGAATTTGACTATTACAAGTTCAGATCTTCAAATTATTAATTACAATCTTGGTTGGAAATTAACAATTAGAAGTTCTGTATTTACCTATTGCAAGTTCAGATCTTCAACTTATAATTTGCAATTATAATTATAAGCTATCAATTTTAAGTTCTGTATTTGACAATTACAAGTTCAGATTTTCAAGTTATAATTTGCACTAATAATTTGTATTTAACAATTCGAAGTTCTGTATTTGACTATTGCAAGTTCATATCTTCAAATTATTAATTACAATCTTAGTTTGAAATTAACAATTCGAAGTTCTGTATTTACCTATTACAAGTTCAGATCTTCAACTTATAATTTGCAATTATAATTATAAGCTATCAATTTTAAGTTCTGTATTTGACAATTACAAGTTCAGATCTTCAAGTTATAATTTGCACTAATAATTTGTATTTAACAATTCTAAGTTCTGTATTTGACTATTACCAGTTCAGATCTTCTAATTATTATTTACAATCGTAATTTGAAGTTATGAATTCTAAGTTCTGTATTTGACAATTACAAGTTCAGATCTTCAAGTTATAATTTGCACTAATAATTTGTATTTAACAATTCGTAGTTCTGTATTTGACTATTACAAGTTCAGATCTTCTAATTATTATTTACAATCATAATTTGAAGTTATGAATTCTTAGTTCTATATTTTACAATTACAAGTTCAGATCTTCAAGTTATAATTTGCAATCATAATTTGAAGTTATGAATTCTAAGTTCTGAATTTGACTATTACAAGTTCAGATCTTCAAATTATTAATTATAATCTTAGTTGGAAATTAACAATTAGAAGTTCTGTTTTTACCTATTACAAGTTCAGATCTTCAACTTATAATTTGCAATTATAATTATAAGCTATCAATTTTAAGTTCTGTATTTGACAATTACAAGTTCAGATTTTCAAGTTATAATTTGCACTAATAATTTGTATTTAACAATTCGAAGTTCTGTATTTGACTATTGCAAGTTCATATCTTCAAATTATTAATTACAATCTTAGTTTGAAATTAACAATTCGAAGTTCTGTATTTACCTATTACAAGTTCAGATCTTCAACTTATAATTTGCAATTATAATTATAAGTTATCAATTTTATGTTCTGTATTTGACAATTACAAGTTCAGATCTTCAAGTTATAATTTGCACTAATAATTTGTATTTAACAATTCGAAGTTCTGTATTTGACTATTACAAGTTCAGATCTTCAAATTAGTATTTACAATCTTAGTTTGAAATTAACAATTCGAAGTTCTGTATTTACCTATTACCAGTTCAGATCTTCAACTTATAATTTGCAATTATAATTATAAGCTATCAATTTTAAGTTCTGTATTTGACAATTACAAGTTCAGATCTTCAAGTTATAATTTGCAATCATAATTTGAAGTTATGAATTCTAAGTTCTGAATTTGACTATTACAAGTTCAGATCTTCAAATTATTAATTACAATCTTAGTTGGAAATTAACAATTAGAAGTTCTGTATTTACCTATTACAAGTTCAGATCTTCAACTTATAATTTGCAATTATAATTAAAAGCTATCAATTTTAAGTTCTGTATTTGACAATTATAAGTTCAGATTTTCAAGTTATAATTTGCACTAATAATTTGTATTTAACAATTCGAAGTTCTGTATTTGACTATTACATGTTCAGATCTTCAAATTATTATTTACAAACTTAGTTTGGAATTAACAATTCGAAGTTCTGTATTTACCTATTACAAATTCAGATCTTCAATTTATAATTTGCAATTATAATTATAAGCTATCAATTTTAAGTTCTGTATTTGACTATTACAAGTTCAGATCTTCAAGTTATAATTTGCAATCATAATTTGAATTTCCCAATTCTAAGTTCTGTATTTGACTATTACAAGTTCAGATCTTCTAATTATTATTTACAATCGTAATTTGAAGTTATGAATTCTAAGTTCTGTATTTGACAATTACAAGTTCAGATCTTCAAGTTATAATTTGCACTAATAATTTGTTTTTAACAATTCGTAGTTCTGTATTTGACTATTACAAGTTCAGATCTTCTAATTATTATTTACAATCATAATTTGAAGTTATGAATTCTTAGTTCTATATTTTACAATTACAAGTTCAGATCTTCAAGTTATAATTTGCAATCATAATTTGAAGTTATGAATTCTAAGTTCTGAATTTGACTATTACAAGTTCAGATCTTCAAATTATTAATTACAATCTTAGTTGGAAATTAACAATTAGAAGTTCTGTTTTTACCTATTACAAGTTCAGATCTTCAACTTATAATTTGCAATTATAATTATAAGCTATCAATTTTAAGTTCTGTATTTGACAATTACAAGTTCAGATTTTCAAGTTATAATTTGCACTAATAATTTGTATTTAACAATTCGAAGTTCTGTATTTGACTATTGCAATATCATATCTTCAAATTATTAATTACAATCTTAGTTTGAAATTAACAATTCGAAGTTCTGTATTTACCTATTACAAGTTCAGATCTTCAACTTATAATTTGCAATTATAATTATAAGCTATCAATTTTAAGTTCTGTATTTGACAATTACAAGTTCAGATCTTCAAGTTATAATTTGCACTAATAATTTGTATTTAACAATTCGAAGTTCTGTATTTGACTATTACAAGTTCAGATCTTCAAATTAGTATTTACAATCTTAGTTTGAAATTAACAATTCGAAGTTCTGTATTTACCTATTACAAGTTCAGATCTTCAACTTATAATTTGCAATTATAATTATAAGCTATCAATTTTAAGTTCTGTATTTGACAATTACAAGTTCAGATCTTCAAGTTATAATTTGCAATCATAATTTGAAGTTATGAATTCTAAGTTCTGAATTTGACTATTACAAGTTCAGATCTTCAAATTATTAATTACAATCTTAGTTGGAAATTAACAATTAGAAGTTCTGTATTTACCTATTACAAGTTCAGATCTGCAACTTATAATTTGCAATTATAATTATAAGCTATCAATTTTAAGTTCTGTATTTGACTATTGCAAGTTCATATCTTCAAATTATTAATTACAATCTTAGTTTGAAATTAACAATTCGAAGTTCTGTATTTACCTATTACAAGTTCAGATCTTCAACTTATAATTTGCAATTATAATTATAAGCTATCAATTTTAAGTTCTGTATTTGACAATTACAAGTTCAGATCTTCAAGTTATAATTTGCACTAATAATTTGTATTTAACAATTCGAAGTTCTGTATTTGACTATTACAAGTTCAGATCTTCAAATTAGTATTTACAATCTTAGTTTGAAATTAACAATTCGAAGTTCTGTATTTACCTATTACAAATTCAGATATTCAAGTTATAATTTGCAATTATAATTATAAGCTATCAATTTTAAGTTCTGTATTTGACTATTACAAGTTCAGATCTTCAAGTTATAATTTGCAATCTTAATTTGAATTTCCCAATTCTAAGTTCTGAATTTGACTATTACAAGTTCAGATCTTCAAGTTATAATTAGCAATCATAATTTGAAGTTATGAATTTTAAGTTCTGTATTTGACAATTACAAGTTCAGATCTTCAAGTTATAATTTGCAATCATAATTTGAAGTTATGAATTCTAAGTTCTGTATTTGACTATTACAAGTTCAGATCTTCTAATTATTATTTACAATCGTAATTTGAAGTTATGAATTCTAAGTTCTGTATTTGACAATTACAAGTTCAGATCTTCAAGTTATAATTTGCACTAATAATTTGTATTTAACAATTCGTAGTTCTGTATTTGACTATTACAAGTTCAGATCTTCTAATTATTATTTACAATCATAATTTGAAGTTATGAATTCTTAGTTCTATATTTTACAATTACAAGTTCAGATCTTCAAGTTATAATTTGCAATCATAATTTGAAGTTATGAATTCTAAGTTCTGAATTTGACTATTACAAGTTCAGATCTTCAAATTATTAATTACAATCTTAGTTGGAAATTAACAATTAGAAGTTCTGTTTTTACCTATTACAAGTTCAGATCTTCAACTTATAATTTGCAATTATAATTATAAGCTATCAATTTTAAGTTCTGTATTTGACAATTACAAGTTCAGATTTTCAAGTTATAATTTGAACTAATACTTTGTATTTGCACAATTCGAAGTTCTGTATTTGACTATTGCAAGTTCATATCTTCAAATTATTAATTACAATCTTAGTTTGAAATTAACAATTCGAAGTTCTGTATTTACCTATTACAAGTTCAGATCTTCAACTTATAATTTGCAATTATAATTATAAGCTATCAATTTTAAGTTCTGTATTTGACAATTACAAGTTCAGATCTTCAAGTTATAATTTGCACTAATAATTTGTATTTAACAATTCTAAGTTCTGTATTTGACTATTACAAGTTCAGATCTTCTAATTATTATTTACAATCGTAATTTGAAGTTATGAATTCTAAGTTCTGTATTTGACAATTACAAGTTCAGATCTTCAAGTTATAATTTGCACTAATAATTTGTATTTAACAATTCGTAGTTCTGTATTTGACTATTACAAGTTCAGATCTTCTAATTATTATTTACAATCATAATTTGAAGTTATGAATTCTTAGTTCTATATTTTACAATTACAAGTTCAGATCTTCAAGTTATAATTTGCAATCATAATTTGAAGTTATGAATTCTAAGTTCTGAATTTGACTATTACAAGTTCAGATCTTCAAATGATTAATTACAATCTTAGTTGGAAATTAACAATTAGAAGTTCTGTTTTTACCTATTACTAGTTCAGATCTTCAACTTATAATTTCCAATTATAATTATAAGCTATCAATTTTAAGTTCTGTATTTGACAATTACAAGTTCAGATTTTCAAGTTATAATTTGCACTAATAATTGGTATTTAACAATTCGAAGTTCTGTATTTGACTATTGCAAGTTCATATCTTCAAATTATTAATTACAATCTTAGTTTGAAATTAACAATTCGAAGTTCTGTATTTACTTATTACAAGTTCAGATCTTCAAGTTATAATTTGCACTAATAATTTGTATTTAACAATTCTAAGTTCTGTATTTGACTATTACAAGTTCAGATCTTCTAATTATTATTTACAATCGTAATTTGAAGTTATGAATTCTAAGTTCTGTATTTGACAATTACAAGTTCAGATCTTCAAGTTATAATTTGCACTAATAATTTGTATTTATCAATTCGAAGTTCTGTATTTGACTATTACATGTTCAGATCTTCAAATTATTATTTACATACTTAGTTTGAAATTAACAATTCGAAGTTCTGTATTTACCTATTACAAATTCAGATCTTCAATTTATAATTTGCAATTATAATTATAAGCTATCAATTTTAAGTTCTGTATTTGACTATTACAAGTTCAGATCTTCAAGTTATAATTTGCAATCATAATTTGAATTTCCCAATTCTAAGTTCTGTATTTGACTAGTACAAGTTCAGATCTTCTAATTATTATTTACAATCGTAATTTGAAGTTATGAATTCTAAGTTCTGTATTTGACAATTACAAGTTCAGATCTTCAAGTTATAATTTGCACTAATAATTTGTATTTAACAATTCGTAGTTCTGTATTTGACTATTACAAGTTCAGATCTTCTAATTATTATTTACAATCATAATTTGAAGTTATGAATTCTTAGTTCTATATTTTACAATTACAAGTTCAGATCTTCAAGTTATAATTTGCAATCATAATTTGAAGTTATGAATTCTAAGTTCTGAATTTGACTATTACAAGTTCAGATCTTCAAATTATTAATTACAATCTTGGTTGGAAATTAACAATTAGAAGTTCTGTATTTACCTATTGCAAGTTCAGATCTTCAACTTATAATTTGCAATTATAATTATAAGCTATCAATTTTAAGTTCTGTATTTGACAATTACAAGTTCAGATTTTCAAGTTATAATTTGCACTAATAATTTGT
This sequence comes from Cantharis lateralis, assembly GCA_963170105.1. NCBI lineage: Eukaryota > Metazoa > Arthropoda > Insecta > Coleoptera > Cantharidae > Cantharis > Cantharis lateralis. The sequence goes on from OY720628.1 coordinate 23,677,101, forward strand.
ATTTAACAATTCGAAGTTCTGTATTTGACTATTGCAAGTTCATATCTTCAAATTATTAATTACAATCTTAGTTTGAAATTAACAATTCGAAGTTCTGTATTTACCTATTACAAGTTCAGATCTTCAACTTATAATTTGCAATTATAATTATAAGCTATCAATTTTAAGTTCTGTATTTGACAATTACAAGTTCAGATCTTCAAGTTATAATTTGCACTAATAATTTGTATTTAACAATTCTAAGTTCTGTATTTGACTATTACCAGTTCAGATCTTCTAATTATTATTTACAATCGTAATTTGAAGTTATGAATTCTAAGTTCTGTATTTGACAATTACAAGTTCAGATCTTCAAGTTATAATTTGCACTAATAATTTGTATTTAACAATTCGTAGTTCTGTATTTGACTATTACAAGTTCAGATCTTCTAATTATTATTTACAATCATAATTTGAAGTTATGAATTCTTAGTTCTATATTTTACAATTACAAGTTCAGATCTTCAAGTTATAATTTGCAATCATAATTTGAAGTTATGAATTCTAAGTTCTGAATTTGACTATTACAAGTTCAGATCTTCAAATTATTAATTATAATCTTAGTTGGAAATTAACAATTAGAAGTTCTGTTTTTACCTATTACAAGTTCAGATCTTCAACTTATAATTTGCAATTATAATTATAAGCTATCAATTTTAAGTTCTGTATTTGACAATTACAAGTTCAGATTTTCAAGTTATAATTTGCACTAATAATTTGTATTTAACAATTCGAAGTTCTGTATTTGACTATTGCAAGTTCATATCTTCAAATTATTAATTACAATCTTAGTTTGAAATTAACAATTCGAAGTTCTGTATTTACCTATTACAAGTTCAGATCTTCAACTTATAATTTGCAATTATAATTATAAGTTATCAATTTTATGTTCTGTATTTGACAATTACAAGTTCAGATCTTCAAGTTATAATTTGCACTAATAATTTGTATTTAACAATTCGAAGTTCTGTATTTGACTATTACAAGTTCAGATCTTCAAATTAGTATTTACAATCTTAGTTTGAAATTAACAATTCGAAGTTCTGTATTTACCTATTACCAGTTCAGATCTTCAACTTATAATTTGCAATTATAATTATAAGCTATCAATTTTAAGTTCTGTATTTGACAATTACAAGTTCAGATCTTCAAGTTATAATTTGCAATCATAATTTGAAGTTATGAATTCTAAGTTCTGAATTTGACTATTACAAGTTCAGATCTTCAAATTATTAATTACAATCTTGGTTGGAAATTAACAATTAGAAGTTCTGTATTTACCTATTGCAAGTTCAGATCTTCAACTTATAATTTCCAATTATAATTATAAGCTATCAATTTTAAGTTCTGTATTTGACAATTACAAGTTCAGATTTTCAAGTTATAATTTGCACTAATAATTGGTATTTAACAATTCGAAGTTCTGTATTTGACTATTGCAAGTTCATATCTTCAAATTATTAATTACAATCTTAGTTTGAAATTAACAATTCGAAGTTCTGTATTTACTTATTACAAGTTCAGATCTTCAAGTTATAATTTGCACTAATAATTTGTATTTAACAATTCTAAGTTCTGTATTTGACTATTACAAGTTCAGATCTTCTAATTATTATTTACAATCGTAATTTGAAGTTATGAATTCTAAGTTCTGTATTTGACAATTACAAGTTCAGATCTTCAAGTTATAATTTGCACTAATAATTTGTATTTAACAATTCGAAGTTCTGTATTTGACTATTACATGTTCAGATCTTCAAATTATTATTTACATACTTAGTTTGAAATTAACAATTCGAAGTTCTGTATTTACCTATTACAAATTCAGATCTTCAATTTATAATTTGCAATTATAATTATAAGCAATCAATTTTAAGTTCTGTATTTGACTATTACAAGTTCAGATCTTCAAGTTATAATTTGCAATCATAATTTGAATTTCCCAATTCTAAGTTCTGTATTTGACTAGTACAAGTTCAGATCTTCTAATTATTATTTACAATCGTAATTTGAAGTTATGAATTCTAAGTTCTGTATTTGACAATTACAAGTTCAGATCTTCAAGTTATAATTTGCACTAATAATTTGTATTTAACAATTCGTAGTTCTGTATTTGACTATTACAAGTTCAGATCTTCTAATTATTATTTACAATCATAATTTGAAGTTATGAATTCTTAGTTCTATATTTTACAATTACAAGTTCAGATCTTCAAGTTATAATTTGCAATCATAATTTGAAGTTATGAATTCTAAGTTCTGAATTTGACTATTACAAGTTCAGATCTTCAAATTATTAATTACAATCTTGGTTGGAAATTAACAATTAGAAGTTCTGTATTTACCTATTGCAAGTTCAGATCTTCAACTTATAATTTGCAATTATAATTATAAGCTATCAATTTTAAGTTCTGTATTTGACAATTACAAGTTCAGATTTTCAAGTTATAATTTGCACTAATAATTTGTATTTAACAATTCGAAGTTCTGTATTTGACTATTGCAAGTTCATATCTTCAAATTATTAATTACAATCTTAGTTTGAAATTAACAATTCGAAGTTCTGTATTTACCTATTACAAGTTCAGATCTTCAACTTATAATTTGCAATTATAATTATAAGCTATCAATTTTAAGTTCTGTATTTGACAATTACAAGTTCAGATCTTCAAGTTATAATTTGCACTAATAATTTGTATTTAACAATTCTAAGTTCTGTATTTGACTATTACCAGTTCAGATCTTCTAATTATTATTTACAATCGTAATTTGAAGTTATGAATTCTAAGTTCTGTATTTGACAATTACAAGTTCAGATCTTCAAGTTATAATTTGCACTAATAATTTGTATTTAACAATTCGTAGTTCTGTATTTGACTATTACAAGTTCAGATCTTCTAATTATTATTTACAATCATAATTTGAAGTTATGAATTCTTAGTTCTATATTTTACAATTACAAGTTCAGATCTTCAAGTTATAATTTGCAATCATAATTTGAAGTTATGAATTCTAAGTTCTGAATTTGACTATTACAAGTTCAGATCTTCAAATTATTAATTATAATCTTAGTTGGAAATTAACAATTAGAAGTTCTGTTTTTACCTATTACAAGTTCAGATCTTCAACTTATAATTTGCAATTATAATTATAAGCTATCAATTTTAAGTTCTGTATTTGACAATTACAAGTTCAGATTTTCAAGTTATAATTTGCACTAATAATTTGTATTTAACAATTCGAAGTTCTGTATTTGACTATTGCAAGTTCATATCTTCAAATTATTAATTACAATCTTAGTTTGAAATTAACAATTCGAAGTTCTGTATTTACCTATTACAAGTTCAGATCTTCAACTTATAATTTGCAATTATAATTATAAGTTATCAATTTTATGTTCTGTATTTGACAATTACAAGTTCAGATCTTCAAGTTATAATTTGCACTAATAATTTGTATTTAACAATTCGAAGTTCTGTATTTGACTATTACAAGTTCAGATCTTCAAATTAGTATTTACAATCTTAGTTTGAAATTAACAATTCGAAGTTCTGTATTTACCTATTACCAGTTCAGATCTTCAACTTATAATTTGCAATTATAATTATAAGCTATCAATTTTAAGTTCTGTATTTGACAATTACAAGTTCAGATCTTCAAGTTATAATTTGCAATCATAATTTGAAGTTATGAATTCTAAGTTCTGAATTTGACTATTACAAGTTCAGATCTTCAAATTATTAATTACAATCTTAGTTGGAAATTAACAATTAGAAGTTCTGTATTTACCTATTACAAGTTCAGATCTTCAACTTATAATTTGCAATTATAATTATAAGCTATCAATTTTAAGTTCTGTATTTGACAATTATAAGTTCAGATTCTCAAGTTATAATTTGCACTAATAATTTGTATTTTACAATTCGAAGTTCTGTATTTGACTATTACATGTTCAGATCTTCAAATTATTATTTACAAACTTAGTTTGGAATTAACAATTCGAAGTTCTGTATTTACCTATTACAAATTCAGATCTTCAATTTATAATTTGCAATTATAATTATAAGCTATCAATTTTAAGTTCTGTATTTGACTATTACAAGTTCAGATCTTCAAGTTATAATTTGCAATCATAATTTGAATTTCCCAATTCTAAGTTCTGTATTTGACTATTACAAGTTCAGATCTTCTAATTATTATTTACAATCGTAATTTGAAGTTATGAATTCTAAGTTCTGTATTTGACAATTACAAGTTCAGATCTTCAAGTTATAATTTGCACTAATAATTTGTTTTTAACAATTCGTAGTTCTGTATTTGACTATTACAAGTTCAGATCTTCTAATTATTATTTACAATCATAATTTGAAGTTATGAATTCTTAGTTCTATATTTTACAATTACAAGTTCAGATCTTCAAGTTATAATTTGCAATCATAATTTGAAGTTATGAATTCTAAGTTCTGAATTTGACTATTACAAGTTCAGATCTTCAAATTATTAATTACAATCTTAGTTGGAAATTAACAATTAGAAGTTCTGTTTTTACCTATTACAAGTTCAGATCTTCAACTTATAATTTGCAATTATAATTATAAGCTATCAATTTTAAGTTCTGTATTTGACAATTACAAGTTCAGATTTTCAAGTTATAATTTGCACTAATAATTTGTATTTAACAATTCGAAGTTCTATATTTGACTATTGCAATATCATATCTTCAAATTATTAATTACAATCTTAGTTTGAAATTAACAATTCGAAGTTCTGTATTTACCTATTACAAGTTCAGATCTTCAACTTATAATTTGCAATTATAATTATAAGCTATCAATTTTAAGTTCTGTATTTGACAATTACAAGTTCAGATCTTCAAGTTATAATTTGCACTAATAATTTGTATTTAACAATTCGAAGTTCTGTATTTGACTATTACAAGTTCAGATCTTCAAATTAGTATTTACAATCTTAGTTTGAAATTAACAATTCGAAGTTCTGTATTTACCTATTACAAGTTCAGATCTTCAACTTATAATTTGCAATTATAATTATAAGCTATCAATTTTAAGTTCTGTATTTGACAATTACAAGTTCAGATCTTCACGTTATAATTTGCAATCATAATTTGAAGTTATGAATTCTAAGTTCTGAATTTGACTATTACAAGTTCAGATCTTCAAATTATTAATTACAATCTTAGTTGGAAATTAACAATTAGAAGTTCTGTATTTACCTATTACAAGTTCAGATCTGCAACTTATAATTTGCAATTATAATTATAAGCTATCAATTTTAAGTTCTGTATTTGACTATTGCAAGTTCATATCTTCAAATTATTAATTACAATCTTAGTTTGAAATTAACAATTCGAAGTTCTGTATTTACCTATTACAAGTTCAGATCTTCAACTTATAATTTGCAATTATAATTATAAGCTATCAATTTTAAGTTCTGTATTTGACAATTACAAGTTCAGATCTTCAAGTTATAATTTGCACTAATAATTTGTATTTAACAATTCGAAGTTCTGTATTTGACTATTACAAGTTCAGATCTTCAAATTAGTATTTACAATCTTAGTTTGAAATTAACAATTCGAAGTTCTGTATTTACCTATTACAAATTCAGATATTCAAGTTATAATTTGCAATTATAATTATAAGCTATCAATTTTAAGTTCTGTATTTGACTATTACAAGTTCAGATCTTCAAGTTATAATTTGCAATCTTAATTTGAATTTCCCAATTCTAAGTTCTGAATTTGACTATTACAAGTTCAGATCTTCAAGTTATAATTAGCAATCATAATTTGAAGTTATGAATTCTAAGTTCTGTATTAGACAATTACAAGTTCAGATCTTCAAGTTATAATTTGCAATCATAATTTGAAGTTATGAATTCTAAGTTCTGTATTTGACAATTACAAGTTCAGATCTTCAAGTTATAATTTGCACTAATAATTTGTATTTAACAATTCGAAGTTCTGTATTTGACTATTACAAGTTCAGATCTTCAAATTATTAATTACAATCTTAGTTTGAAATTAACAATTAGAAGTTCAGTATTTACCTATTACAAATTCAGGTCTTCAGGTTATAATTTGCAATTATAATTATAAGCTATCAATTTTAAGTTCTGTATTTGACTATTACAAGTTCAGATCTTTAGTTATAATTTGGAATTATAATTATAAGCTATCAATTCTAAGTTCTGTATTTGACAATTACAAGTTCAGATCTTCAAGTTATAATTTGTACTAATAATTTGTATTTAACAATTCGAAGTTCTGTATTTGACTATTACAAGTTCAGATCTTCTAATTATTATTTACAATCGTAATTTGAAGTTATGAATTCTTAGTTCTATATTTTACAATTACAAGTACAGATCTTCAAGTTATAATTTGCAATCATAATTTGAAGTTATGAATTCTAAGTTCTGAATTTGACTATTACAAGTTCAGATCTTCAAATTATTAATTACAATCTTAGTTGGAAATTAACAATTAGAAGTTCTGTATTTACCTATTACAAGTTCAGATCTTCAACTTATAATTTGCAATTATAATTATAAGCTATCAATTTTAAGTTCTGTATTTGACAATTACAAGTTCAGATTTTCAAGTTATAATTTGCACTAATAATTTGTATTTAACAATTCGAAGTTCTGTATTTGACTATTGCAAGTTCATATCTTCAAATTATTAATTACAATGTTAGTTTGAAATTAACAATTCGAAGTTCTATATTTACCTATTACAAGTTCAGATCTTCAACTTATAATTTGCAATTATAATTATAAGCTATCAATTTTAAGTTCTGTATTTGACAATTACAAGTTCAGATCTTCAAGTTATAATTTGCACTAATAATTTGTATTTAACAATTCGAAGTTCTGTATTTGACTATTACAAGTTCAGATCTTCAAATTAGTATTTACAATCTTAGTTTGAAATTAACAATTCGAAGTTCTGTATTTACCTATTACAAATTCAGATCTTCAAGTTATAATTTGCAATTATAATTATAAGCTATCAATTTTAAGTTCTGTATTTGACTATTACAAGTTCAGATCTCCAAGTTATAATTTGCAATCTTAATTTGAATTTCCCAATTGTAAGTTCTGAATTTGACTATTACAAGTTCAGTTCTTCAAGTTATAATTAGCAATCATAATTTGAAGTTATGAATTCTAAGTTCTGTATTAGACAATTACAAGTTCAGATCTTCAAGTTATAATTTGCAATCATAATTTGAAGTTATGAATTCTAAGTTCTGTATTTGACAATTACAAGTTCAGATCTTCAAGTTATAATTTACAATCTTAGTTTGAAATTAACAATTCGAAGTTCTGTATTTGACTATTACAAGTTCAGATCTTCAAATTATTAATTACAACCTTAGTTTGAAATTAACAATTCGAAGTTCAGTATTTACCTATTACAAATTCAGATCTTCAGGTTATAATTTGCAATTATAATTATAAGCTATCAATTTTAAGTTCTGTATTTGACTATTACAAGTTCAGATCTTTAGTTATAATTTGCAATTATAATTATAAGCTATCAATTCTAAGTTCTGTATTTGACAATTCCAAGTTCAGATCTTCAAGTTATAATTTGCACTAATAATTTGTATTTAACAATTCGAAGTTCTGTATTTGACTATTACAAGTTCAGATCTTCTAATTATTATTTACAATCATAATTTGAAGTTATGAATTCTAAGTTCTGTATTTGACAATTACAAGTTCAGATCTTCAAGTTATAATTTGCACTAATAATTTGTATTTAACAATTCGAAGTTCTGTATTTGACTATTACAAGTTCAGATCTTCAAGTTATAATTTGCACTAATAATTTGTATTTAACAATTCGAAGTTCTGTATTTGACTATTACATGTTCAGATCTTCAAATTATTATTTACAAACTTAGTTTGAAATTAACAATTCGAAGTTCTGTATTTACCTATTACAAATTCAGATCTTCAAGTTATAATTTGCAATTATAATTATAAGCTATCAATTTTAAGTTCTGTATTTGACTATTACAAGTTCAGATCTTCAAGTTATAATTTGCAATCTTAATTTGAATTTCCCAATTCTAAGTTCTGAATTTGACTATTACAAGTTCAGATCTTCAAGTTATAATTAGCAATCATAATTTGAAGTTATGAATTCTAAGTTCTGTATTTGACAATTACTAGTTCAGATCTTCAAGTTATAATTTGCACTAATAATTTGTATTTAACAATTCGTAGTTCTGTATTTGACTATTACAAGTTCAGATCTTCTAATTATTATTTACAATCATAATTTGAAGTTATGAATTCTTTGTTCTGTATTTTACAATTACAAGTTCAGATCTTCAAGTTATAATTTGCAATCATAATTTGAAGTTATGAATTCTAAGTTCTGAATTTGACTATTACAAGTTCAGATCTTCAAATTATTAATTACAATCTTAGTTGGAAATTAACAATTAGAAGTTCTGTATTTACCTATTACAAGTTCAGATCTTCAACTTATAATTTGCAATTATAATTATAAGCTATCAATTTTAAGTTCTGTATTTGACAATTACAAGTTCAGATTTTCAAGTTATAATTTGCACTAATAATTAGTATTTAACAATTCGAAGATCTGTATTTGACTATTACAAGTTCATATCTTCAAATTATTATTTACAATCTTAGTTTGAAATTAACAATTCGAAGTTCTGTATTTACCTATTACAAGTTTAGATCTTCTAGTTATAATTTGCAATTATAATTTAAAGCTATCAATTTTAAGTTCTGTATTTGATAATTTAAAGTTCAGATCTTCAAGTTATAATTTGTACTAATAATTTGTATTTAACAATTCGAAATTCTGTAATTCACTATTACAAGTTCACATCTTCAAGTTATAATTTTCAATTATAATTTTTAGCTATCAATTCTAAGTTCTGTATTAGACAATTACAAGTTCAGATCTTCAAGTTATTATTTGCACTAATAATTTGTATTTAACAATTCGAAGTTCTGTATTTGACTATTACGAGTTCAGATCTTCAACTTATAATTTGCAATTATAATTATAAGCTATCAATTTTAAGTTCTGTATTTGACAATTACAAGTTCAGATCTTCAAGTTATAATTTGCACTAATAATTTGTATTTAACAATTCGAAGTTCTGTATTTGACTATTACAAGTTCAGATCTTCAAATTATTAATTACAATCTTAGTTTGAAATTAACAATTCGAAGTTCTGTATTTACCTATTTCAAGTTCAGATCTTCAACTTATAATTTGCAATTATAATTATAAGCTATCAATTTTAAGTTCTGTATTTGACAATTACAAGTTCAGATCTTCAAGTTATAATTTGCACTAATAATTTGTATTTAACAATTCTAAGTTCTGTATTTGACTATTACAAGTTCAGATCTTCTAATTATTATTTACAATCATAATATGAAGTTATGAATTCTTAGTTCTCTATTTTACAATTACAAGTTCAGATCTTCAAGTTATAATTTGCAATCATAATTTGAAGTTATGAATTCTAAGTTCTGAATTTGACTATTACAAGTTCAGATCTTCAAATTATTAATTACAATCTTAGTTGGAAATTAACAATTAGAAGTTCTGTATTTACCTATTACAAGTTCAGATCTTCAACTTATAATGTGCAATTATAATTATAAGCTATCAATTTTAAGTTCTGTATTTGACAATTACAAGTTCAGATTTTCAAGTTATAATTTGCACTAATAATTTGTATTTAACAATTCGAAGTTCTGTATTTGACTATTGCAAGTTCATATCTTCAAATTATTAATTACAATCTTAGTTTGAAATTAACAATTCGAAGTTCTGTATTTACCTATTACAAGTTCAGATCTTCAACTTATAATTTACAATTATAATTATAAGCTATCAATTTTAAGTTCTGTATTTGACAATTACAAGTTCAGATCTTCAAGTTATAATTTGCACTAATAATTTGTATTTAACAATTCGAAGTTCTGTATTTGACTATTACAAGTTCAGATCTTCAAATTATTATTTACAATCTTAGTTTGAAATTAACAATTCGAAGTTCTGTATTTACCTATTACAAATTCAGATCTTCAAGTTATAATTTGCAATTATAATTATAAGCTATCAATTTTAAGTTCTGTATTTGACTATTACAAGTTCAGATCTTCAAGTTATAATTTGCACTAATAATTTGTATTTAACAATTCGAAGATCTGTATTTGACTATTACAAGTTCATATCTTCAAATTATTATTTACAATCTTAGTTTGAAATTAACAATTCGAAGTTCTGTATTTACCTATTACAAGTTCAGATCTTCAAGTTATAATTTGCACTAATAATTTGTATTTAACAATTCGTAGTTCTGTATTTGACTATTACAAGTTCAGATCTTCTAATTATTATTTACAATCATAATTTGAAGTTATGAATTCTTAGTTCTGTATTTTACAATTACAAGTTCAGATCTTCAAGTTCTAATTTGCAATCATAATTTGAAGTTATGAGTTCTAAGTTCTGAATTTGACTATTACAAGTTCAGATCTTCAAATTATTAATTACAATCTTAGTTGGAAATTAACAATTAGAAGTTCTGTATTTACCTATTACAAGTTCAGATCTTCAACTTATAATTTGCAATTATAATTATAAGCTATCAATTTTAAGTTCTGTATTTGACAATTACAAGTTCAGATTTTCAAGTTATAATTTGCACTAATAATTTGTATTTAACAATTCGAAGATCTGTATTTGACTATTACAAGTTCATATCTTCAAATTATTATTTACAATCTTAGTTTGAAATTAACAATTCGAAGTTCTGTATTTACCTATTACAAGTTCAGATCTTCTAGTTATAATTTGCAATTATAATTTAAAGCTATCAATTTTAAGTTCTGTATTTGACAATTACAAGTTCAGATCTTCAAGTTATAATTTGTACTAATAATTTGTATTTAACAATTCGAAGTTCTGTATTTGACTATTACAAGTTCAGATCTTCAAATTATTAATTACAATCTTAGTTTGAAATTAACAATTCGAAGTTCTGTATTTACCTATTACAAGTTCAGATCTTCAACTTATAATTTGCAATTATAATTATAAGCTATCAATTTTAAGTTCTGTATTTGACAATTACAAGTTCAGATCTTCAAGTTATAATTTGCACTAATAATTTGTATTTAACAATTCGAAGTTCTGTATTTGACTATTACAAGTTCAGATCTTCAAATTATTAATTACAATCTTAGTTTGAAATTAACAATTCGAAGTTCTGTATTTACCTATTACAAGTTCAGATCTTCAACTTATAATTTGCAATTATAATTATAAGCTATCAATTTTAAGTTCTGTATTTGACTATTACAAGTTCAGATCTTCAAGTTATAATTTGCACTAATAATTTGTATTTAACAATTCTAAGTTCTGTATTTGACTATTACAAGTTCAGATCTTCAAATTATTATTTACAATCATTGTTTGAAATTAACAATTCGAAGTTCTGTATTTACCTATTACAAATTCAGATCTTCAGGTTATAATTTGCAATTATAATTATAAGCTATCAATTTTAAGTTCTGTATTTGACTATTACAAGTTCAGATCTTCAAGTTATAATTTGCAATCATGATTTGAATTTTACAATTCTAGGTTCTGTATTTGACTATTACAAGTTCAGATCTTCATGTTATAATTAGCAATCATAATTTGAAGTTATGAATTCTAAGTGCTGTATTTGACAATTACAAGTTCAGATCTTCAAGTTATAATTGGCACTAATAATTTGTATTTAACAATTCGGAGTTCTGTATTTGACTATTACAAGTTTAGATCTTCAAATTATTAATTACAATCTTAGTTTGAAATTAACAATTAGAAGTTCTGTAATTCACTATTACAAGTTCAGATCTACAAGTTATAATTTGCAATTATAATTATAAGCTATCAATTCTAAGTTCTGTATTTGACAATTACAAGTTCAGATCTTCAAGTTATAATTTGCACTAATAATTTGTATTTAACAATTCGAAGTTCTGTATTTGACTATTACAAGTTCAGATCTTCTAATTATCATTTACAATCATAATTTGAAGTTATGGATTCTAAGTTCTGTATTAGACAATTACAAGTTCAGATCTACAAGTTATAATTTGCAATCATAATTTGAAGTTATGAATTCTAAGTTCTGTATTTGACAATTACAAGTTCAGATCTTCAAGTTATAATTTGCACTAATAATTTGTATTTAACAATTCGAAGTTCTGTATTTGACTATTAAAGTTCAGATCTTCAAATTATTAATTACAATCTTAGTTTGAAATTAACAATTCGAAGTTCTGTATTTACCTATTACAAGTTCAGATCTTCAACTTATAATTTGCAATTATAATTATAAGCTATCAATTTTAAGTTCTGTATTTGACAATTACAAGTTCAGATCTTCAAGTTATAATTTGCACTAATAATTTGTATTTAACAATTCGAAGTTCTGTATTTGACTATTACAAGTTCAGATCTTCAAATTATTAATTACAATCTTAGTTTGAAATTAACAATTCGAAGTTCTGTATTTACCTATTACAAGTTCAGATCTTCAACTTATAATTTGCAATTATAATTATAAGCTATCAATTTTAAGTTCTGTATTTGACTATTACAAGTTCAGATCTTCAAGTTATAATTTGCACTAATAATTTGTATTTAACAATTCTAAGTTCTGTATTTGACTATTACAAGTTCAGATCTTCAAATTATTATTTACAATCATTGTTTGTAATTAACAATTCGAAGTTCTGTATTTACCTATTACAAATTCAGATCTTCAGGTTATAATTTGCAATTATAATTATAAGCTATCAATTTTAAGTTCTGTATTTGACTATTACAAGTTCAGATCTTAAAGTTATAATTTGCAATCATGATTTGAATTTTACAATTCTAGGTTCTGTATTTGACTATTACAAGTTCAGATCTTCATGTTATAATTAGCAATCATAATTTGAAGTTATGAATTCTAAGTGCTGTATTTGACAATTACAAGTTCAGATCTTCAAGTTATAATTGGCACTAATAATTTGTATTTAACAATTCGGAGTTCTGTATTTGACTATTACAAGTTTAGATCTTCAAATTATTAATTACAATCTTAGTTTGAAATTAACAATTAGAAGTTCTGTAATTCACTATTACAAGTTCAGATCTACAAGTTATAATTTGCAATTATAATTATAAGCTATCAATTCTAAGTTCTGTATTTGACAATTACAAGTTCAGATCTTCAAGTTATAATTTGCACTAATAATTTGTATTTAACAATTCGAAGTTCTGTATTTGACTATTACAAGTTCAGATCTTCTAATTATCATTTACAATCATAATTTGAAGTTATGGATTCTAAGTTCTGTATTAGACAATTACAAGTTCAGATCTACAAGTTATAATTTGCAATCATAATTTGAAGTTATGAATTCTAAGTTCTGTATTTGACAATTACAAGTTCAGATCTTCAAGTTATAATTTGCACTAATAATTTGTATTTAACAATTCGAAGTTCTGTATTTGACTATTAAAGTTCAGATCTTCAAATTATTAATTACAATCTTAGTTTGAAATTAACAATTCGAAGTTCTGTATTTACCTATTACAAGTTCAGATCTTCAACTTATAATTTGCAATTATAATTATAAGCTATCAATTTTAAGTTCTGTATTTGACAATTACAAGTTCAGATCTTCAAGTTATAATTTGCACTAATAATTTGTATTTAACAATTCGAAGTTCTGTATTTGACTATTACAAGTTCAGATCTTCAAATTATTAATTACAATCTTAGTTTGAAATTAACAATTCGAAGTTCTGTATTTACCTATTACAAGTTCAGATCTTCAACTTATAATTTGCAATTATAATTATAAGCTATCAATTTTAAGTTCTGTATTTGACTATTACAAGTTCAGATCTTCAAGTTATAATTTGCACTAATAATTTGTATTTAACAATTCTAAGTTCTGTATTTGACTATTACAAGTTCAGATCTTCAAATTATTATTTACAATCATTGTTTGTAATTAACAATTCGAAGTTCTGTATTTACCTATTACAAATTCAGATCTTCAGGTTATAATTTGCAATTATAATTATAAGCTATCAATTTTAAGTTCTGTATTTGACTATTACAAGTTCAGATCTTAAAGTTATAATTTGCAATCATGATTTGAATTTTACAATTCTAGGTTCTGTATTTGACTATTACAAGTTCAGATCTTCATGTTATAATTAGCAATCATAATTTGAAGTTATGAATTCTAAGTGCTGTATTTGACAATTACAAGTTCAGATCTTCAAGTTATAATTGGCACTAATAATTTGTATTTAACAATTCGGAGTTCTGTATTTGACTATTACAAGTTTAGATCTTCAAATTATTAATTACAATCTTAGTTTGAAATTAACAATTAGAAGTTCTGTAATTCACTATTACAAGTTCAGATCTACAAGTTATAATTTGCAATTATAATTATAAGCTATCAATTCTAAGTTCTGTATTTGACAATTACAAGTTCAGATCTTCAAGTTATAATTTGCACTAATAATTTGTATTTAACAATTCGAAGTTCTGTATTTGACTATTACAAGTTCAGATCTTCTAATTATCATTTACAATCATAATTTGAAGTTATGAATTCTAAGTTCTGTATTAGACAATTACAAGTTCAGATCTACAAGTTATAATTTGCAATCATAATTTGAAGTTATGAATTCTAAGTTCTGTATTTGACAATTACAAGTTCAGATCTTCAAGTTATAATTTGCACTAATAATTTGTATTTAACAATTCGAAGTTCTGTATTTGACTATTAAAGTTCAGATCTTCAAATTATTAATTACAATCTTAGTTTGAAATTAACAATTCGAAGTTCTGTATTTACCTATTACAAGTTCAGATCTTCAACTTATAATTTGCAATTATAATTATAAGCTATCAATTTTAAGTTCTGTATTTGACAATTACAAGTTCAGATCTTCAAGTTATAATTTGCACTAATAATTTGTATTTAACAATTCGAAGTTTTGTATTTGACTATTACAAGTTCAGATCTTCAAATTATTATTTACAATCTTAGTTTGAAATTAACAATTCGAAGTTCTGTATTTACCTATTACAAATTCAGATCTTCAAGTTATAATTTGCAATTATAATTATAAGCTATCAATTTTAAGTTCTGTATTTGACTACTACAAGTTCAGATCTTCAAGTTATAATTTGCAATCATAATTTGAATTTCCCAATTCTAAGTTCTGTATTTGACTATTACAAGTTCTGATCTTCAAGTTATAATTAGCAATCATAATTTGAAGTTATGAATTCTAAGTTCTGTATTTGACAATTACAAGTTCAGATCTTCAAGTTATAATTTGCACTAATAATTTGTATTTAACAATTCGTAGTTCTGTATTTGACTATTACAAGTTCAGATCTTCTAATTATTATTTACAATCATAATTTGAAGTTATGAATTCTTAGTTCTGTATTTTACAATTACAAGTTCAGATCTTCAAGTTATAATTTGCAATCATAATTTGAAGTTATGAATTCTAAGTTCTGATTTTGACTATTACAAGTTCAGATCTTGAAATTATTAATTACAATATTAGTTGGAAATTAACAATTAGAAGTTCTAAATTTACCTATTACAAGTTCAGATCTTCAACTTATAATTTGCAATTATAATTATAAGCTATCAATTTTAAGTTATGTATTTGACTATTTCAAGTTCAGATCTCCAAGTTATAATTTGCACTAATAATTTGTATTTAATAATTCGAAGTTCTGTATTTGACTATTACAAGTTCAGATCTACTAATTATTATTTACAATCATAATTTGAAGTTATGAATTCTAAGTTCTGTATTTGACAATTACAAGTTCAGATCTTCAAGTTATAATTTGCAATCTTAGTTTGAAATTAACAATTCGAAGTACTGTATTTACCTATTACAAGTTCATATCTTCTAGTTATAATTTGCAATTATACTTATAAGCTATCAATTTTAAGTTCTGTATTTGACAATTACAAGTTCAGATCTTCAAGTTATAATTTGAAATAATAATTAGTATTTAACAAATCTAAGTTCTGTAATTGACTATTACAAGTTCAGTTCTTCAAGTTATAATTTGCAATTATAATTATAAGCTATCAATTCTAAGTTCTGTATTTGACAATTACAAGTTCAGATCATCAAGTTATAATTTGCACTAATAATTTGAATTTAACAATTTGAAGTTCTGTATTTGACTATTACAAGTTCATATCTTCAAACTATTATTTACAATCTTAGTTTGAAATTAACAATTTGAAGTTCTGTATTTACCTATTACAAGTTCAGATCTTCTAGTTATAATTTGCAATTATAATTTGTATTTAACAATTCGAAGTTCTGTATTCGACTATTGCAAGTTCAGATCTTCAAATTATTAATTACAATCTTAGTTTGAAATTAACAATTCGAAGTTCTGTATTTACCTATTACAAGTTCAGATCTTCAACTTATAATTTGCAATTATAATTATAAGCTATCAATTTTAAGTTCTGTATTTGACAATTACAAGTTCAGATCTTCAAGTTATAATTTGCACTAATAATTTGTATTTAACAATTCGAAGTTCTGTATTTGACTATTACAAGTTCAGATCTTCAAATTATTATTTACAATCTTAGTTTGAAATTAACAATTCGAAGTTCTGTATTTACCTATTACAAATTCAGATCTTCAAGTTATAATTTGCAATTATAATTATAAGCTATCAATTTTAAGTTCTGTATTTGACTATTACAAGTTCAGATCTTCAAGTTATAATTTGCAATCATAATTTGAATTTCCAAATTCTAAGTTCTGAATTTGACTATTACAAGTTCAGATCTTCAAGTCATAATTAGCAATCATAATTTGAAGTTATGAATTCTAAGTTCTGTATTTGACAATTACAAGTTCAGATCTTCAAGTTATAATTTGCACTAATAATTTGTATTTAACAATTCGTAGTTCTGTATTTGACTATTACAAGTTCAGATCTTCTAATTATTAATTACAATCTTAGTTTGAAATTAACAATTCGAAGTTCTGTATTTACCTATTACAAGTTCAGATCTTCAACTTATAATTTGCAATTATAATTATAAGCTATCAATTTTAAGTTCTGCATTTGACAATTACAAGTTGAGATCTTCAAGTTATAATTTGCACTAATAATTTGTATTTAACAATTCTAAGTTCTGTATTTGACTATTACAAGTTCAGATCTTCAAATTATTATTTACAATCATTGTTTGAAATTAACAATTCGAAGTTCTGTATTTACCTATTACAAATTCAGATCTTCAGGTTATAATTTGCAATCATGATTTGAAATTAACAATTCGAAGTTCTGTATTTACCTATTACAAATTCAGATCTTCAGGTTATAATTTGCAATCATGATTTGAATTTTACAATTATAAGTTCTGTATTTGACTATTACAAGTTCAGATCTTCAAGTTATAATTAGCAATCATAATTTGAAGTTATGAATTCTAAGTGCTGTATTTGACAATTACAAGTTCAGATCTTCAAGTTATAATTTGCACTAATAATTTGTATTTAACAATTCGGAGTTCTGTATTTGACTATTACAAGTTTAGATCTTCAAATTATTTTTTACAATCTTAGTTTGAAATTAACAATTCGAAGTTCTGTATTTACCTATTACAAGTTCATATCTTCTAGTTATAATTTGCAATTATAATTATAAGCTATCAATTTTAAGTTCTGTATTTTACAATTACAAGTTCAGATCTTCAAGTTCTAATTTGCAATCATAATTTGAAGTTATGAGTTCTAAGTTCTGAATTTGACTATTACAAGTTCAGATCTTCAAATTATTAATTACAATCTTAGTTGGAAATTAACAATTAGAAGTTCTGTATTTACCTATTACAAGTTCAGATCTTCAACTTATAATTTGCAATTATAATTATAAGCTATCAATTTTAAGTTCTGTATTTGACAATTACAAGTTCAGATTTTCAAGTTATAATTTGCACTAATAATTTGTATTTAACAATTCGAAGATCTGTATTTGACTATTACAAGTTCATATCTTCAAATTATTATTTACAATCTTAGTTTGAAATTAACAATTCGAAGTTCTGTATTTACCTATTACAAGTTCAGATCTTCTAGTTATAATTTGCAATTATAATTTAAAGCTATCAATTTTAAGTTCTGTATTTGACAATTACAAGTTCAGATCTTCAAGTTATAATTTGTACTAATAATTTGTATTTAACAATTCGAAGTTCTGTATTTGACTATTACAAGTTCAGATCTTCAAATTATTAATTACAATCTTAGTTTGAAATTAACAATTCGAAGTTCTGTATTTACCTATTACAAGTTCAGATCTTCAACTTATAATTTGCAATTATAATTATAAGCTATCAATTTTAAGTTCTGTATTTGACAATTACAAGTTCAGATCTTCAAGTTATAATTTGCACTAATAATTTGTATTTAACAATTCGAAGTTCTGTATTTGACTATTACAAGTTCAGATCTTCAAATTATTAATTACAATCTTAGTTTGAAATTAACAATTCGAAGTTCTGTATTTACCTATTACAAGTTCAGATCTTCAACTTATAATTTGCAATTATAATTATAAGCTATCAATTTTAAGTTCTGTATTTGACAATTACAAGTTCAGATCTTCAAGTTATAATTTGCACTAATAATTTGTATTTAACAATTCTAAGTTCTGTATTTGACTATTACAAGTTCAGATCTTCAAATTATTATTTACAATCATTGTTTGAAATTAACAATTCGAAGTTCTGTATTTACCTATTACAAATTCAGATCTTCAGGTTATAATTTGCAATTATAATTATAAGCTATCAATTTTAAGTTCTGTATTTGACTATTACAAGTTCAGATCTTCAAGTTATAATTTGCAATCATGATTTGAATTTTACAATTCTAGGTTCTGTATTTGACTATTACAAGTTCAGATCTTCATGTTATAATTAGCAATCATAATTTGAAGTTATGAATTCTAAGTGCTGTATTTGACAATTACAAGTTCAGATCTTCAAGTTATAATTGGCACTAATAATTTGTATTTAACAATTCGGAGTTCTGTATTTGACTATTACAAGTTTAGATCTTCAAATTATTAATTACAATCTTAGTTTGAAATTAACAATTAGAAGTTCTGTAATTCACTATTACAAGTTCAGATCTACAAGTTATAATTTGCAATTATAATTATTAGCTATCAATTCTAAGTTCTGTATTTGACAATTACAAGTTCAGATCTTCAAGTTATAATTTGCACTTATAATTTGTATTTAACAATTCGAAGTTCAGTATTTGACTATTACAAGTTTAGATCTTCAAATTATTAATTACAATCTTAGTTTGAAATTAACAATTCGAAGTTCTGTATTTACCTATTACAAGTTCAGATTTTCAACTTATAATTTGCAATTATAATTATAAGCTATCAATTTTAAGTTCTGTATTTTACAATTACAAGTTCAGATCTTCAAGTTCTAATTTGCAATCATAATTTGAAGTTATGAGTTCTAAGTTCTGAATTTGACTATTACAAGTTCAGATCTTCAAATTATTAATTACAATCTTAGTTGGAAATTAACAATTAGAAGTTCTGTATTTACCTATTACAAGTTCAGATCTTCAACTTATAATTTGCAATTATAATTATAAGCTATCAATTTTAAGTTCTGTATTTGACAATTACAAGTTCAGATTTTCAAGTTATAATTTGCACTAATAATTTGTATTTAACAATTCGAAGATCTGTATTTGACTATTACAAGTTCATATCTTCAAATTATTATTTACAATCTTAGTTTGAAATTAACAATTCGAAGTTCTGTATTTACCTATTACAAGTTCAGATCTTCTAGTTATAATTTGCAATTATAATTTAAAGCTATCAATTTTAAGTTCTGTATTTGACAATTACAAGTTCAGATCTTCAAGTTATAATTTGTACTAATAATTTGTATTTAACAATTCGAAGTTCTGTATTTGACTATTACAAGTTCAGATCTTCAAATTATTAATTACAATCTTAGTTTGAAATTAACAATTCGAAGTTCTGTATTTACCTATTACAAGTTCAGATCTTCAACTTATAATTTGCAATTATAATTATAAGCTATCAATTTTAAGTTCTGTATTTGACAATTACAAGTTCAGATCTTCAAGTTATAATTTGCACTAATAATTTGTATTTAACAATTCGAAGTTCTGTATTTGACTATTACAAGTTCAGATCTTCAAATTATTAATTACAATCTTAGTTTGAAATTAACAATTCGAAGTTCTGTATTTACCTATTACAAGTTCAGATCTTCAACTTATAATTTGCAATTATAATTATAAGCTATCAATTTTAAGTTCTGTATTTGACTATTACAAGTTCAGATCTTCAAGTTATAATTTGCACTAATAATTTGTATTTAACAATTCTAAGTTCTGTATTTGACTATTACAAGTTCAGATCTTCAAATTATTATTTACAATCTTAGTTTGAAATTAACAATTCGAAGTTCTGTATTTACCTATTACAAGTTCAGATCTTCTAGTTATAATTTGCAATTATAATTTAAAGCTATCAATTTTAAGTTCTGTATTTGACAATTACAAGTTCAGATCTTCAAGTTATAATTTGCACTAATAATTTGTATTTAACAATTCGAAGTTCTGTATTTGACTATTACAAGTTCAGATCTTCAAATTATTAATTACAATCTTAGTTTGAAATTAACATTTCGAAGTTCTGTATTTACCTATTACAAGTTCAGATCTTCAACTTATAATTTGCAATTATAATTATAAGCTATCAATTTTAAGTTCTGTATTTGACAATTACAAGTTCAGATTTTCAAGTTATAATTTGCACTAATAATTTGTATTTAACAATTCGAAGATCTGTATTTGACTATTACAAGTTCATATCTTCAAATTATTATTTACAATCTTAGTTTGAAATTAACAATTCGAAGTTCTGTATTTACCTATTACAAGTTCAGATCTTCTAGTTATAATTTGCAATTATAATTTAAAGCTATCAATTTTAAGTTCTGTATTTGACAATTACAAGTTCAGATCTTCAAGTTATAATTTGTACTAATAATTTGTATTTAACAATTCGAAGTTCTGTATTTGACTATTACAAGTTCAGATCTTCAAATTATTAATTACAATCTTAGTTTGAAATTAACAATTCGAAGTTCTGTATTTACCTATTACAAGTTCAGATCTTCAACTTATAATTTGCAATTATAATTATAAGCTATCAATTTTAAGTTCTGTATTTACCTATTACAAATTCAGATCTTCAGGTTATAATTTGCAATTATAATTATAAGCTATCAATTTTAAGTTCTGTATTTGACTATTACAAGTTCAGATCTTCAAGTTATAATTTGCAATCATGATTTGAATTTTACAATTCTAGGTTCTGTATTTGACTATTACAAGTTCAGATCTTCATGTTATAATTAGCAATCATAATTTGAAGTTATGAATTCTAAGTGCTGTATTTGACAATTACAAGTTCAGATCTTCAAGTTATAATTGGCACTAATAATTTGTATTTAACAATTCGGAGTTCTGTATTTGACTATTACAAGTTTAGATCTTCAAATTATTAATTACAATCTTAGTTTGAAATTAACAATTAGAAGTTCTGTAATTCACTATTACAAGTTCAGATCTACAAGTTATAATTTGCAATTATAATTATTAGCTATCAATTCTAAGTTCTGTATTTGACAATTACAAGTTCAGATCTTCAAGTTATAATTTGCACTAATAATTTGTATTTAACAATTCGAAGTTCTGTATTTGACTATTACAAGTTCAGATCTTCTAATTATCATTTACAATCATAATTTGAAGTTATGGATTCTAAGTTCTGTATTAGACAATTACAAGTTCAGATCTACAAGTTATAATTTGCAATCATAATTTGAAGTTATGAATTCTAAGTTCTGTATTTGACAATTACAAGTTCAGATCTTCAAGTTATAATTTGCACTAATAATTTGTATTTAACAATTCGAAGTTCTGTATTTGACTATTAAAGTTCAGATCTTCAAATTATTAATTACAATCTTAGTTTGAAATTAACAATTCGAAGTTCTGTATTTACCTATTACAAGTTCAGATCTTCAACTTATAATTTGCAATCATAATTTGAAGTTATGAATTCTAAGTTCTGATTTTGACTATTACAAGTTCAGATCTTGAAATTATTAATTACAATATTAGTTGGAAATTAACAATTAGAAGTTCTAAATTTACCTATTACAAGTTCAGATCTTCAACTTATAATTTGCAATTATAATTATAAGCTATCAATTTTAAGTTCTGTATTTGACTATTTCAAGTTCAGATCTCCAAGTTATAATTTGCACTAATAATTTGTATTTAATAATTCGAAGTTCTGTATTTGACTATTACAAGTTCAGATCTACTAATTATTATTTACAATCATAATTTGAAGTTATGAATTCTAAGTTCTGTATTTGACAATTACAAGTTCAGATCTTCAAGTTATAATTTGCAATCTTAGTTTGAAATTAACAATTCGAAGTACTGTATTTACCTATTACAAGTTCATATCTTCTAGTTATCATTTGCAATTATACTTATAAGCTATCAATTTTAAGTTCTGTATTTGACAATTACAAGTTCAGATCTTCAAGTTATAATTTGAAATAATAATTAGTATTTAACAAATCTAAGTTCTGTAATTGACTATTACAAGTTCAGTTCTTCAAGTTATAATTTGCAATTATAATTATAAGCTATCAATTCTAAGTTCTGTATTTGACAATTACAAGTTCAGATCATCAAGTTATAATTTGCACTAATAATTTGAATTTAACAATTTGAAGTTCTGTATTTGACTATTACAAGTTCATATCTTCAAACTATTATTTACAATCTTAGTTTGAAATTAACAATTTGAAGTTCTGTATTTACCTATTACAAGTTCAGATCTTCTAGTTATAATTTGCAATTATAATTTGTATTTAACAATTCGAAGTTCTGTATTCGACTATTGCAAGTTCAGATCTTCAAATTATTAATTACAATCTTAGTTTGAAATTAACAATTCGAAGTTCTGTATTTACCTATTACAAGTTCAGATCTTCAACTTATAATTTGCAATTATAATTATAAGCTATCAATTTTAAGTTCTGTATTTGACAATTACAAGTTCAGATCTTCAAGTTATAATTTGCACTAATAATTTGTATTTAACAATTCGAAGTTCTGTATTTGACTATTACAAGTTCAGATCTTCAAATTATTATTTACAATCTTAGTTTGAAATTAACAATTCGAAGTTCTGTATTTACCTATTACAAATTCAGATCTTCAAGTTATAATTTGCAATTATAATTATAAGCTATCAATTTTAAGTTCTGTATTTGACTATTACAAGTTCAGATCTTCAAGTTATAATTTGCACTAATAATTTGTATTTAACAATTCGTAGTTCTGTATTTGACTATTACAAGTTCAGATCTTCAAGTCATAATTAGCAATCATAATTTGAAGTTATGAATTCTAAGTTCTGTATTTGACAATTACAAGTTCAGATCTTCAAGTTATAATTTGCACTAATAATTTGTATTTAACAATTCGTAGTTCTGTATTTGACTATTACAAGTTCAGATCTTCTAATTATTAATTACAATCTTAGTTTGAAATTAACAATTCGAAGTTCTGTATTTACCTATTACAAGTTCAGATCTTCAACTTATAATTTGCAATTATAATTATAAGCTATCAATTTTAAGTTCTGTATTTGACAATTACAAGTTCAGATCTTCAAGTTATAATTTGCACTAATAATTTGTATTTAACAATTCTAAGTTCTGTATTTGACTATTACAAGTTCAGATCTTCAAATTATTATTTACAATCATTGTTTGAAATTAACAATTCGAAGTTCTGTATTTACCTATTACAAATTCAGATCTTCAGGTTATAATTTGCAACCATGATTTGAATTTTACAATTATAAGTTCTGTATTTGACTATTACAAGTTCAGATCTTCAAGTTATAATTAGCAATCATAATTTGAAGTTATGAATTCTAAGTGCTGTATTTGACAATTACAAGTTCAGATCTTCAAGTTATAATTTGCACTAATAATTTGTATTTAACAATTCGGAGTTCTGTATTTGACTATTACAAGTTTAGATCTTCAAATTATTTTTTACAATCTTAGTTTGAAATTAACAATTCGAAGTTCTGTATTTACCTATTACAAGTTCATATCTTCTAGTTATAATTTGCAATTATACTTATAAGCTATCAATTTTAAGTTCTCTATTTGACAATTACAAGTTCAGATCTTCAAGTTATAATTTGCACTTATAATTTGTATTTAACAATTCGAAGTTCAGTATTTGACTATTACAAGTTTAGATCTTCAAATTATTAATTACAATCTTAGTTTGAAATTAACAATTCGAAGTTCTGTATTTACCTATTACAAGTTCAGATTTTCAACTTATAATTTGCAATTATAATTATAAGCTATCAATTTTAAGTTCTGTATTTGACAATTACAAGTTCAGATCTTCAAGTTATAATTTGCACTAATAATTTGAATTTAACAATTTGAAGTTCTGTATTTGACTATTACAAGTTCAGATCTTCAACTTATAATTTGCAATTATAATTATAAGCTATCAATTTTAAGTTCTGTATTTGACTATTACAAGTTCAGATCTTCAAGTTATAATTAGCAATCATAATTTGCATCTTACAATTCTAAGTTCTGTATTTGACTAATACAAGTTCAGATCTTCAAGTTATAATTTGCAATCATAATTTGAAGTTATTAATTCTAAGTTCTGTATTTGACAATTACAAGTTCAGATCTTCAAGTTATAATTTGCACTAATAATTTGTATTTAACAATTCGAAGTTCTGTATTTGACTATTACAAGTTCAGATCTTCAAATTATTAATTACAATCTTAGTTTGAAATTAACAATTCGAAGTTCAGTATTTACCTATTACAAGTTCAGATCTTCAACTTATAATTGGCAATTATAATTATAAGCTATCAATTTTAAGTTCTGTATTTGACAATTACAAGTTCAGATCTTCAAGTTATAATTTGCACTTATAATTTGTATTTAACAATTCGAAGTTCAGTATTTGACTATTACAAGTTTAGATCTTCAAATTATTAATTACAATCTTAGTTTGAAATTAACAATTCGAAGTTCTGTATTTACCTATTACAAGTTCAGATTTTGAACTTATAATTTGCAATTATAATTATAAGCTATCAATTTTAAGTTCTGTATTTGACAATTACAAGTTCAGATCTCCAAGTTATAATTTGCACTAATAATTTGTATTTAACAATTCGAAGTACCTTATTTGACTATTACAAGTTCAGATCTTCAAATTATTTTTTACAATCTTAGTTTGAAATTAACAATTCGAAGTTCTGTATTTACCTATTACAAATTCAGATCTTCAAGTTATAATTTGCAATTATAATTATTAGCTATCAATTCTAAGTTCTGTATTTGACTATTACAAGTTCAGATCTTCAAATTATTAATTACAATCTTAGTTTGAAATTAACAATTCGAAGTTTTGTATTTACCTATTACAAGTTCAGATCTTCAACTTATAATTTGCAATTATAATTATAAGCTATCAATTTTAAGTTCTGTATTTGACAATTACAAGTTCAGATCTTCAAGTTATAATTTGCACTAATAATTTGTATTTAACAATTCGAAGTTCTGTATTTGACTATTACAAGTTCAGATCTTCAAATTATTATTTCCAATCTTAGTTTGAAATTAACAATTCGAAGTTCTGTATTTACCTATTACAAATTCAGATCTTCAAGTTATAATTTGCAATTATAATTATAAGCTATCAATTTCAGTTCTGTATTTGACTATTACAAGTTCAGATCTTCAAGTTATAATTGGAATCATAATTTGAATTTTACTATTCTAAGTTCTGTATTTGACTATTTCAAGTTCAGATCTTCAAGTTATAGTTAGCAATCATAATTTGAAGTTATGAATTCTAAGTTCTGTATTTGACAATTACAAGTTCAGATCTTCAAGTTATAATTTGCACTAATAATTTGTATTTAACAATTCGAAGTTCTGTATTTGACTATTGCAAGTTCAGATCTTCAAATTATTAATTACAATCCTAGTTTGAAATTAACAATTCGAAGTTCTGTATTTACCTATTACAAGTTCAGATCTTCAACTTATAATTTGCAATTATAATTATAAGCTATCAATTTTAAGTTCTGTATTTGACTATTACAAGTTCAGATCTTCTAATTATTATTTACAATCATAATTTGAATTTATGAGTTCTAAGTTCTGTATTTGACAATTACAAGGTCAGATCTACCAGTTATAATTTGCAATCATAATTAGAAGTTATGAATTCTAAGTGCTGTATTTGACAATTACAAGTTCAGATCTTCTAGTTATAATTTGCACTAATAATTTGTATTTAACAATTCGAAGTTCTGTATTTGACTATTACAAGTTCAGATCTTCAAATAATTATTTACAATCTTAGTTTGAAATTAACAATTCGAAGTTCTGTATCTTAGTTTGAAATTAACAATTCGAAGTTCTGTATTTGACTATTACAAGTTCAGATCTTCAAATAATTATTTACAATCTTAGTTTGAAATTAACAATTCGAAGTTCTGTATTTACCTATTACAAATTCAGACCTTCAAGTTATAATTTGCAATTATAATTATAAGCTATCAATTTAAAGTTCTGTATTTGACTATTACAAGTTCAGATCTTCAAGTTATAATTTGCAATCATAATTTGAATTTTACAATTCTAAGTTCTGTATTTGACAATTACAAGTTCAGATCTTCAAGTTATAATTTGTACTATTAATTTGTATTCAACAATTCTAAGTTCTGTATTTGACTATTACAAGTTCATATCTTCTAGTTATAATTTGCAATTATACTTATAAGCTATCAATTTTAAGTTCTCTATTTGACAATTACAAGTTCAGATCTTCAAGTTATAATTTGCACTTATAATTTGTATTTAACAATTCGAAGTTCAGTATTTGACTATTACAAGTTTAGATCTTCAAATTATTAATTACAATCTTAGTTTGAAATTAACAATTCGAAGTTCTGTATTTACCTATTACAAGTTCAGATTTTCAACTTATAATTTGCAATTATAATTATAAGCTATCAATTTTAAGTTCTGTATTTGACAATTACAAGTTCAGATCTTCAAGTTATAATTTGCACTAATAATTTGAATTTAACAATTTGAAGTTCTGTATTTGACTATTACAAGTTCAGATCTTCAACTTATAATTTGCAATTATAATTATAAGCTATCAATTTTAAGTTCTGTATTTGACTATTACAAGTTCAGATCTTCAAGTTATAATTAGCAATCATAATTTGCATCTTACAATTCTAAGTTCTGTATTTGACTAATACAAGTTCAGATCTTCAAGTTATAATTTGCAATCATAATTTGAAGGTATTAATTCTAAGTTCTGTATTTGACAATTACAAGTTCAGATCTTCAAGTTATAATTTGCACTAATAATTTGTATTTAACAATTCGAAGTTCTGTATTTGACTATTACAAGTTCAGATCTTCAAATTATTAATTACAATCTTAGTTTGAAATTAACAATTCGAAGTTCAGTATTTACCTATTACAAGTTCAGATCTTCAACTTATAATTTGCAATTATAATTATAAGCTATCAATTTTAAGTTCTGTATTTGACAATTACAAGTTCAGATCTTCAAGTTATAATTTGCACTTATAATTTGTATTTAACAATTCGAAGTTCAGTATTTGACTATTACAAGTTTAGATCTTCAAATTATTAATTACAATCTTAGTTTGAAATTAACAATTCGAAGTTCTGTATTTACCTATTACAAGTTCAGATTTTCAACTTATAATTTGCAATTATAATTATAAGGTATCAATTTTAAGTTCTGTATTTGACAATTAAAAGTTCAGATCTCCAAGTTATAATTTGCACTAATAATTTGTATTTAACAATTCGAAGTACCTTATTTGACTATTACAAGTTCAGATCTTCAAATTATTTTTTACAATCTTAGTTTGCAATTAACAATTCGAAGTTCTGTATTTACCTATTACAAATTCAGATCTTCAAGTTATAATTTGCAATTATAATTATTAGCTATCAATTCTAAGTTCTGTATTTGACTATTACAAGTTCAGATCTTCAAATTATTAATTACAATCTTAGTTTGAAATTAACAATTCGAAGTTTTGTATTTACCTATTACAAGTTCAGATCTTCAACTTATAATTTGCAATTATAATTATATATCAATTTTAAGTTCTGTATTTGACAATTACAAGTTCAGATCTTCAAGTTATAATGTGCACTAATAATTTGTATTTAACAATTCGAAGTTCTGTATTTGACTATTACAAGTTCAGATCTTCAAATTATTATTTCCAATCTTAGTTTGAAATTAACAATTCGAAGTTCTGTATTTACCTATTACAAATTCAGATCTTCAAGTTATAATTTGCAATTATAATTATAAGCTATCAATTTTAAGTTCTGTATTTGACTATTACAAGTTCAGATCTTCAAGTTATAATTGGAATCATAATTTGAATTTTACTATTCTATGTTCTGTATTTGACTATTTCAAGTTCAGATCTTCAAGTTATAGTTAGCAATCATAATTTGAAGTTATGAATTCTAAGTTCTGTATTTGACAATTACAAGTTCAGATCTTCAAGTTATAATTTGCACTAATAATTTGTATTTAACAATTCGAAGTTCTGTATTTGACTATTGCAAGTTCAGATCTTCAAATTATTAATTACAATCCTAGTTTGAAATTAAATGACAATTACAAGTTCAGTATTTGACTATTACAAGTTTAGATCTTCAAATTATTAATTACAATCTTAGTTTGAAATTAACAATTCGAAGTTCTGTATTTACCTATTACAAGTTCAGATTTTCAACTTATAATTTGCAATTATAATTATAAGGTATCAATTTTAAGTTCTGTATTTGACAATTAAAAGTTCAGATCTCCAAGTTATAATTTGCACTAATAATTTGTATTTAACAATTCGAAGTACCTTATTTGACTATTACAAGTTCAGATCTTCAAATTATTTTTTACAATCTTAGTTTGAAATTAACAATTCGAAGTTCTGTATTTATCTATTACAAATTCAGATCTTCAAGTTATAATTTGCAATTATAATTATTAGCTATCAATTCTAAGTTCTGTATTTGACTATTACAAGTTCAGATCTTCAAATTATTAATTACAATCTTAGTTTGAAATTAACAATTCGAAGTTTTGTATTTACCTATTACAAGTTCAGATCTTCAACTTATAATTTGCAATTATAATTATAAGCTATCAATTTTAAGTTCTGTATTTGACAATTACAAGTTCAGATCTTCAAGTTATAATGTGCACTAATAATTTGTATTTAACAATTCGAAGTTCTGTATTTGACTATTACAAGTTCAGATCTTCAAATTATTATTTCCAATCTTAGTTTGAAATTAACAATTCGAAGTTCTGTATTTACCTACTACAAGTTCAGATTTTCAACTTATAATTTGCAATTATAATTATAAGGTATCAATTTTAAGTTCTGTATTTGACAATTAAAAGTGCAGATCTCCAAGTTATAATTTGCACTAATAATTTGTATTTAACAATTCGAAGTACCTTATTTGACTATTACAAGTTCAGATCTTCAAATTATTTTTTACAATCTTAGTTTGAAATTAACAATTCGAAGTTCTGTATTTACCTATTACAAATTCAGATCTTCAAGTTATAATTTGCAATTATAATTATTAGCTATCAATTCTAAGTTCTGTATTTGACTATTACAAGTTCAGATCTTCAAATTATTAATTACAATCTTAGTTTGAAATTAACAATTCGAAGTTTTGTATTTACCTATTACAAATTCAGATCTTCAAGTTATAATTTGCAATTATAATTATAAGCTATCAATTTTAAGTTCTGTATTTGACTATTACAAGTTCAGATCTTCAAGTTATAATTGGAATCATAATTTGAATTTTACTATTCTAAGTTCTGTATTTGACTATTTCAAGTTCAGATCTTCAAGTTATAGTTAGCAATCATAATTAGAAGTTATGAATTCTAAGTTCTGTATTTGACAATTACAAGTTCAGATCTTCAAGTTATAATTTGCACTAATAATTTGTATTTAACAATTCGAAGTTCTGTATTTGACTATTGCAAGTTCAGATCTTCAAATTATTAATTACAATCCTAGTTTGAAATTAACAATTCGAAGTTCTGTATTTACCTATTACAAGTTCAGATCTTCAACTTATAATTTGCAATTATAATTATAAGCTATCAATTTTAAGTTCTGTATTTGACTATTACAAGTTCAGATCTTCAAATTATTATTTCCAATCTTAGTTTGAAATTAACAATTCGAAGTTCTGTATTTACCTATTACAAATTCAGATCTTCAAGTTATAATTTGCAATTATAATTATAAGCTATCAATTTTAAGTTCTGTATTTGACTATTACAAGTTCAGATCTTCAAGTTATAATTGGAATCATAATTTGAATTTTACTATTCTAAGTTCTGTATTTGACTATTTCAAGTTCAGATCTTCAAGTTATAGTTAGCAATCATAATTTGAAGTTATTAATTCTAAGTTCTGTATTTGACAATTACAAGTTCAGATCTTCAAGTTATAATTTGCACTAATAATTTGTATTTAACAATTCGAAGTTCTGTATTTGACTATTGCAAGTTCAGATCTTCAAATTATTAATTACAATCCTAGTTTGAAATTAACAATTCGAAGTTCTGTATTTACCTATTACAAGTTCAGATCTTCAACTTATAATTTGCAATTATAATTATAAGCTATCAATTTTAAGTTCTGTATTTGACTATTACAAGTTCAGATCTTCTAATTATTATTTACAATCATAATTTGAAGTTATGAGTTCTAAGTTCTGTATTTGACAATTACAAGGTCAGATCTACCAGTTATAATTTGCAATCATAATTAGAAGTTATGAATTCTAAGTGCTGTATTTGACAATTACAAGTTTAGATCTTCTAGTTATAATTTGCACTAATAATTTGTATTTAACAATTCGAAGTTCTGTATTTGACTATTACAAGTTCAGATCTTCAAATAATTATTTACAATCTTAGTTTGAAATTAACAATTCGAAGTTCTGTATCTTAGTTTGAAATTAACAATTCGAAGTTCTGTATTTGACTATTACAAGTTCAGATCTTCAAATAATTATTTACAATCTTAGTTTGAAATTAACAATTCGAAGTTCTGTATTTACCTATTACAAATTCAGACCTTCAAGTTATAATTTGCAATTATAATTATAAGCTATCAATTTAAAGTTCTGTATTTGACTATTACAAGTTCAGATCTTCAAGTTATAATTTGCAATCATAATTTGAATTTTACAATTCTAAGTTCTGTATTTGACAATTACAAGTTCAGATCTTCAAGTTATAATTTGTACTATTAATTTGTATTCAACAATTCTAAGTTCTGTATTTGACTATTACAAGTTCATATCTTCTAGTTATAATTTGCAATTATAATTTGTATTTAACAATTCGAAGTTCAGTATTTGACTATTACAAGTTTAGATCTTCAAATTATTAATTACAATCTTAGTTTGAAATTAACAATTCGAAGTTCTGTATTTACCTATTACAAGTTCAGATTTTCAACTTATAATTTGCAATTATAATTATAAGCTATCAATTTTAAGTTCTGTATTTGACAATTACAAGTTCAGATCTTCAAGTTATAATTTGCACTAATAATTTGAATTTAACAATTTGAAGTTCTGTATTTGACTATTACAAGTTCAGATCTTCAACTTATAATTTGCAATTATAATTATAAGCTATCAATTTTAAGTTCTGTATTTGACTATTACAAGTTCAGATCTTCAAGTTATAATTAGCAATCATAATTTGCATCTTACAATTCTAAGTTCTGTATTTGACTAATACAAGTTCAGATCTTCAAGTTATAATTTGCAATCATAATTTGAAGGTATTAATTCTAAGTTCTGTATTTGACAATTACAAGTTCAGATCTTCAAGTTATAATTTGCACTAATAATTTGTATTTAACAATTCGAAGTTCTGTATTTGACTATTACAAGTTCAGATCTTCAAATTATTAATTACAATCTTAGTTTGAAATTAACAATTCGAAGTTCAGTATTTACCTATTACAAGTTCAGATCTTCAACTTATAATTTGCAATTATAATTATAAGCTATCAATTTTAAGTTCTGTATTTGACAATTACAAGTTCAGATCTTCAAGTTATAATTTGCACTTATAATTTGTATTTAACAATTCGAAGTTCAGTATTTGACTATTACAAGTTTAGATCTTCAAATTATTAATTACAATCTTAGTTTGAAATTAACAATTCGAAGTTCTGTATTTACCTATTACAAGTTCAGATTTTCAACTTATAATTTGCAATTATAATTATAAGGTATCAATTTTAAGTTCTGTATTTGACAATTAAAAGTTCAGATCTCCAAGTTATAATTTGCACTAATAATTTGTATTTAACAATTCGAAGTACCTTATTTGACTATTACAAGTTCAGATCTTCAAATTATTTTTTACAATCTTAGTTTGCAATTAACAATTCGAAGTTCTGTATTTACCTATTACAAATTCAGATCTTCAAGTTATAATTTGCAATTATAATTATTAGCTATCAATTCTAAGTTCTGTATTTGACTATTACAAGTTCAGATCTTCAAATTATTAATTACAATCTTAGTTTGAAATTAACAATTCGAAGTTTTGTATTTACCTATTACAAGTTCAGATCTTCAACTTATAATTTGCAATTATAATTATATATCAATTTTAAGTTCTGTATTTGACAATTACAAGTTCAGATCTTCAAGTTATAATGTGCACTAATAATTTGTATTTAACAATTCGAAGTTCTGTATTTGACTATTACAAGTTCAGATCTTCAAATTATTATTTCCAATCTTAGTTTGAAATTAACAATTCGAAGTTCTGTATTTACCTATTACAAATTCAGATCTTCAAGTTATAATTTGCAATTATAATTATAAGCTATCAATTTTAAGTTCTGTATTTGACTATTACAAGTTCAGATCTTCAAGTTATAATTGGAATCATAATTTGAATTTTACTATTCTAAGTTCTGTATTTGACTATTTCAAGTTCAGATCTTCAAGTTATAGTTAGCAATCATAATTTGAAGTTATGAATTCTAAGTTCTGTATTTGACAATTACAAGTTCAGATCTTCAAGTTATAATTTGCACTAATAATTTGTATTTAACAATTCGAAGTTCTGTATTTGACTATTGCAAGTTCAGATCTTCAAATTATTAATTACAATCCTAGTTTGAAATTAAATGACAATTACAAGTTCAGTATTTGACTATTACAAGTTTAGATCTTCAAATTATTAATTACAATCTTAGTTTGAAATTAACAATTCGAAGTTCTGTATTTACCTATTACAAGTTCAGATTTTCAACTTATAATTTGCAATTATAATTATAAGGTATCAATTTTAAGTTCTGTATTTGACAATTAAAAGTTCAGATCTCCAAGTTATAATTTGCACTAATAATTTGTATTTAACAATTCGAAGTACCTTATTTGACTATTACAAGTTCAGATCTTCAAATTATTTTTTACAATCTTAGTTTGAAATTAACAATTCGAAGTTCTGTATTTACCTATTACAAATTCAGATCTTCAAGTTATAATTTGCAATTATAATTATTAGCTATCAATTCTAAGTTCTGTATTTGACTATTACAAGTTCAGATCTTCAAATTATTAATTACAATCTTAGTTTGAAATTAACAATTCGAAGTTTTGTATTTACCTATTACAAGTTCAGATCTTCAACTTATAATTTGCAATTATAATTATAAGCTATCAATTTTAAGTTCTGTATTTGACAATTACAAGTTCAGATCTTCAAGTTATAATGTGCACTAATAATTTGTATTTAACAATTCGAAGTTCTGTATTTGACTATTACAAGTTC
Source organism: Cantharis lateralis (assembly GCA_963170105.1). NCBI lineage: Eukaryota > Metazoa > Arthropoda > Insecta > Coleoptera > Cantharidae > Cantharis > Cantharis lateralis. The sequence continues at coordinate 23,711,400 of OY720628.1, forward strand.
AGATCTTCAAATTATTATTTCCAATCTTAGTTTGAAATTAACAATTCGAAGTTCTGTATTTACCTATTACAAGTTCAGATTTTCAACTTATAATTTGCAATTATAATTATAAGGTATCAATTTTAAGTTCTGTATTTGACTATTACAAGTTCAGATCTTCAAGTTATAATTGGAATCATAATTTGAATTTTACTATTCTAAGTTCTGTATTTGACTATTTCAAGTTCAGATCTTCAAGTTATAGTTAGCAATCATAATTTGAAGTTATGAATTCTAAGTTCTGTATTTGACAATTACAAGTTCAGATCTTCAAGTTATAATTTGCACTAATAATTTGTATTTAACAATTCGAAGTTCTGTATTTGACTATTGCAAGTTCAGATCTTCAAATTATTAATTACAATCCTAGTTTGAAATTAAATGACAATTACAAGTTCAGTATTTGACTATTACAAGTTTAGATCTTCAAATTATTAATTACAATCTTAGTTTGAAATTAACAATTCGAAGTTCTGTATTTACCTATTACAAGTTCAGATTTTCAACTTATAATTTGCAATTATAATTATAAGGTATCAATTTTAAGTTCTGTATTTGACAATTAAAAGTTCAGATCTCCAAGTTATAATTTGCACTAATAATTTGTATTTAACAATTCGAAGTACCTTATTTGACTATTACAAGTTCAGATCTTCAAATTATTTTTTACAATCTTAGTTTGAAATTAACAATTCGAAGTTCTGTATTTACCTATTACAAATTCAGATCTTCAAGTTATAATTTGCAATTATAATTATTAGCTATCAATTCTAAGTTCTGTATTTGACTATTACAAGTTCAGATCTTCAAATTATTAATTACAATCTTAGTTTGAAATTAACAATTCGAAGTTTTGTATTTACCTATTACAAGTTCAGATCTTCAACTTATAATTTGCAATTATAATTATAAGCTATCAATTTTAAGTTCTGTATTTGACAATTACAAGTTCAGATCTTCAAGTTATAATGTGCACTAATAATTTGTATTTAACAATTCGAAGTTCTGTATTTGACTATTACAAGTTCAGATCTTCAAATTATTATTTCCAATCTTAGTTTGAAATTAACAATTCGAAGTTCTGTATTTACCTATTACAAGTTCAGATTTTCAACTTATAATTTGCAATTATAATTATAAGGTATCAATTTTAAGTTCTGTATTTGACAATTAAAAGTTCAGATCTCCAAGTTATAATTTGCACTAATAATTTGTATTTAACAATTCGAAGTACCTTATTTGACTATTACAAGTTCAGATCTGCAAATTATTTTTTACAATCTTAGTTTGAAATTAACAATTCGAAGTTCCGTATTTACCTATTACAAATTCAGATCTTCAAGTTATAATTTGCAATTATAATTATTAGCTATCAATTCTAAGTTCTGTATTTGACTATTACAAGTTCAGATCTTCAAATTATTAATTACAATCTTAGTTTGAAATTAACAATTCGAAGTTTTGTATTTACCTATTACAAATTCAGATCTTCAAGTTATAATTTGCAATTATAATTATAAGCTATCAATTTTAAGTTCTGTATTTGACTATTACAAGTTCAGATCTTCAAGTTATAATTGGAATCATAATTTGAATTTTACTATTCTAAGTTCTGTATTTGACTATTTCAAGTTCAGATCTTCAAGTTATAGTTAGCAATCATAATTAGAAGTTATGAATTCTAAGTTCTGTATTTGACAATTACAAGTTCAGATCTTCAAGTTATAATTTGCACTAATAATTTGTATTTAACAATTCGAAGTTCTGTATTTGACTATTGCAAGTTCAGATCTTCAAATTATTAATTACAATCCTAGTTTGAAATTAAATGACAATTACAAGTTCAGTATTTGACTATTACAAGTTTAGATCTTCAAATTATTAATTACAATCTTAGTTTGAAATTAACAATTCGAAGTTCTGTATCTACCTATTACAAGTTCAGATTTTCAACTTATAATTTGCAATTATAATTATAAGGTATCAATTTTAAGTTCTGTATTTGACAATTAAAAGTTCAGATCTCCAAGTTATAATTTGCACTAATAATTTGTATTTAACAATTCGAAGTACCTTATTTGACTATTACAAGTTCAGATCTTCAAATTATTTTTTACAATCTTAGTTTGAAATTAACAATTCGAAGTTCTGTATTTACCTATTACAAATTCAGATCTTCAAGTTATAATTTGCAATTATAATTATTAGCTATCAATTCTAAGTTCTGTATTTGACTATTACAAGTTCAGATCTTCAAATTATTAATTACAATCTTAGTTTGAAATTAACAATTCGAAGTTTTGTATTTACCTATTACAAGTTCAGATCTTCAACTTATAATTTGCAATTATAATTATAAGCTATCAATTTTAAGTTCTGTATTTGACAATTACAAGTTCAGATCTTCAAGTTATAATGTGCACTAATAATTTGTATTTAACAATTCGAAGTTCTGTATTTGACTATTACAAGTTCAGATCTTCAAATTATTATTTCCAATCTTAGTTTGAAATTAACAATTCGAAGTTCTGTATTTACCTATTACAAGTTCAGATTTTCAACTTATAATTTGCAATTATAATTATAAGGTATCAATTTTAAGTTCTGTATTTGACAATTAAAAGTTCAGATCTCCAAGTTATAATTTGCACTAATAATTTGTATTTAACAATTCGAAGTACCTTATTTGACTATTACAAGTTCAGATCTTCAAATTATTTTTTACAATCTTAGTTTGAAATTAACAATTCGAAGTTCTGTATTTACCTATTACAAATTCAGATCTTCAAGTTATAATTTGCAATTATAATTATTAGCTATCAATTCTAAGTTCTGTATTTGACTATTACAAGTTCAGATCTTCAAATTATTAATTACAATCTTAGTTTGAAATTAACAATTTGAAGTTTTGTATTTACCTATTACAAATTCAGATCTTCAAGTTATAATTTGCAATTATAATTATAAGCTATCAATTTTAAGTTCTGTATTTGACTATTACAAGTTCAGATCTTCAAGTTATAATTGGAATCATAATTTGAATTTTACTATTCTAAGTTCTGTATTTGACTATTTCAAGTTCAGATCTTCAAGTTATAGTTAGCAATCATAATTTGAAGTTATGAATTCTAAGTTCTGTATTTGACAATTACAAGTTCAGATCTTCAAGTTATAATTTGCACTAATAATTTGTATTTAACAATTCGAAGTTCTGTATTTGACTATTGCAAGTTCAGATCTTCAAATTATTAATTACAATCCTAGTTTGAAATTAACAATTCGAAGTTCTGTATTTACCTATTACAAGTTCAGATCTTCAACTTATAATTTGCAATTATAATTATAAGCTATCAATTTTAAGTTCTGTATTTGACTATTACAAGTTCAGATCTTCTAATTATTATTTACAATCATAATTTGAATTTATGAGTTCTAAGTTCTGTATTTGACAATTACAAGTTCAGATCTACCAGTTATAATTTGCAATCATAATTAGAAGTTATGAATTCTAAGTGCTGTATTTGACAATTACAAGTTCAGATCTTCTAGTTATAATTTGTACTAATAATTTGTATTTAACAATTCGAAGTTCTGTATTTGACTATTACAAGTTCAGATCTTCTAATAATTATTTACAATCTTAGTTTGAAATTAACAATTCGAAGTTCTGTATCTTAGTTTGAAATTAACAATTCGAAGTTCTGTATTTGACTATTACAAGTTCAGATCTTCAAATAATTATTTACAATCTTAGTTTGAAATTAACAATTCGAAGTTCTGTATTTACCTATTACAAATTCAGACCTTCAAGTTATAATTTGCAATTATAATTATAAGCTATCAATTTAAAGTTCTGCATTTGACTATTACAAGTTCAGATCTTCAAGTTATAATTTGCAATCATAATTTGAATTTTACAATTCTAAGTTCTGTATTTGACAATTACAAGTTCAGATCTTCAAGTTATAATTTGTACTATTAATTTGTATTCAACAATTCTAAGTTCTGTATTTGACTATTACAAGTTCAGATCTTCAAATTATTATTTACAATCTTAGTTTGAAATTAACAATTCTAAGTTCTGTATTTGACTATTACAAGTTCAGATCTTCAAGTTATAATTTGCAATCATAATTTGAATTTTACAATTCTAAGTTCTGTATTTGACTATTACAAGTTCAGATCTTCAAGTTATAATTAGCAATCATAATTTGAATTTTACAATTCTAAGTTCTGTATTTGACTATTACAAGTACAGATCTTCAAGTTATAATTAGCAATCATAATTTGAAGTTTTGAATTCTAAGTTCTGTATTTGACAATTACAAGTTCAGATCTTCAAGTTATAATTAGCAATCATAATTTGAAGTTATGAATTCTAAGTTCTGTCTTTGACAATTACAAGTTCAGATCTTCAAGTTATAATTTGCTCTAATAATTTGTATTTAACAATTCGAAGTTCTGTATTTGACTATTACAAGTTCAGATCTTCCAATAATTATTTACAATCTTAGTTTGATATTAACAATTCGAAGTTCTGTATCTTAGTTTGAAATTAACAATTCGAAGTTCTGTATTTGACTATTACAAGTTCAGATCTTCTAATTATTATTTACAATCATAATTTGAAGTTATGAGTTCTAAGTTCTGTATTTGACAATTACAAATTCAGTTCTTCAAGTTATAATTAGCAATTATAATTATAAGCTATCAATTTTAAGTTCTGTATTTGACTATTACAAGTTCAGATCTTCAAGTTATACTTTGCAATCATAATTCGAAGTTATGAATTCTAAGTGCTGTATTTGACAATTACAAGTTCAGATCTTCAAGTTATAATGTGCACTAATAATTTGTATTTAACAATTCGAAGTTCTGTATTTGACTATTACAAGTTCAGATCTTCAAATTATTATTTACAATCTTAGTTTGAAATTAACAATTCGAAGTTCTGTATTTGACTATTACAAGTTCAGATCTTCAAATTATTATTTACAATCTTAGTTTGAAATTAACAATTCGAAGTTCTGTATTTGACTATTACATGTTCAGATCTTCTAATTATTATTTACAATCATAATTTGAAGTTATCAATTCTAAGTTCTGTATTTGACAATTACAAGTTCAGAACTTCAAGTTATAATTTGCAATCATAATTTGAAGTTATGAATTCTAAGTGCTGTATTTGACAATTACAAGTTCAAATCTTCAAGTTATAATTTGCACTAATAATTTGTATTTAACAATTCGAAGTTCTGTATTTGACTATTACAAGTTCCGATCTTCAAATTATTAATTACAACCTTAGTTTGAAATTAACAATAAGAAGTTCTGTATTAGACTATTACAAGTTCAGATCTTCAAATTATTATTTACAATCTTAGATTGAAATTAACAATTCGAAGTTCTGTATTTACCTATTACAAGTTCAGATCTTCAAGTTATAATTTGCAATTATAATTATAAGCTATCAATTCTAAGTTCTGTATTTGACAATTACAAGTTCAGATCTTCCAGTTATAATTTGCAATCATAATTTGAAGTTATGAATTCTAAGTGCTGTATTTGACAATTACTAGTTCAGATCTTCAAGTTATAATTTGCACTAATAATTTGTATTTAACAATTCGGAGTTCTGTATTTGACTATTACAAGTTCAGATCTTCAAATTATTATTTACAATCTTAGTTTGAAATTAACAATTCGAAGTTCTGTATTTACCTATTACAAATTCAGATCTTCAAGTTATAATTTGCAATTATAATTATAAGCTATCAATTTTAAGTTCTGTATTTGACTATTAAAAGTTCAGATCTCCAAGTTATAATTTGCACTAATAATTTGTATTTAACAATTCGAAGTACCTTATTTGACTATTACAAGTTCAGATCTCCAAATTATTTTTTACAATCTTAGTTTGAAATTAACAATTCGAAGTTCTGTATTTACCTATTACAAATTCAGATCTTCAAGTTATAATTTGCAATTATAATTATTAGCTATCAATTCTAAGTTCTGTATTTGACTATTACAAGTTCAGATCTTCAAATTATTAATTACAATCTTAGTTTGAAATTAACAATTCGAAGTTTTGTATTTACCTATTACAAGTTCAGATCTTCAACTTATAATTTGCAATTATAATTATAAGCTATCAATTTTAAGTTCTGTATTTGACAATTACAAGTTCAGATCTTCAAGTTATAATGTGCACTAATAATTTGTATTTAACAATTCGAAGTTCTGTATTTGACTATTACAAGTTCAGATCTTCAAATTATTATTTCCAATCTTAGTTTGAAATTAACAATTCGAAGTTCTGTATTTACCTATTACAAGTTCAGATTTTCAACTTATAATTTGCAATTATAATTATAAGGTATCAATTTTAAGTTCTGTATTTGACAATTAAAAGTTCAGATCTCCAAGTTATAATTTGCACTAATAATTTGTATTTAACAATTCGAAGTACCTTATTTGACTATTACAAGTTCAGATCTTCAAATTATTTTTTACAATCTTAGTTTGAAATTAACAATTCGAAGTTCTGTATTTACCTATTACAAATTCAGATCTTCAAGTTATAATTTGCAATTATAATTATTAGCTATCAATTCTAAGTTCTGTATTTGACTATTACAAGTTCAGATCTTCAAATTATTAATTACAATCTTAGTTTGAAATTAACAATTCGAAGTTTTGTATTTACCTATTACAAATTCAGATCTTCAAGTTATAATTTGCAATTATAATTATAAGCTATCAATTTTAAGTTCTGTATTTGACTATTACAAGTTCAGATCTTCAAGTTATAATTGGAATCATAATTTGAATTTTACTATTCTAAGTTCTGTATTTGACTATTTCAAGTTCAGATCTTCAAGTTATAATTAGCAATCATAATTAGAAGTTATGAATTCTAAGTTCTGTATTTGACAATTACAAGTTCAGATCTTCAAGTTATAATTTGCACTAATAATTTGTATTTAACAATTCGAAGTTCTGTATTTGACTATTGCAAGTTCAGATCTTCAAATTATTAATTACAATCCTAGTTTGAAATTAACAATTCGAAGTTCTGTATTTACCTATTACAAGTTCAGATCTTCAACTTATAATTTGCAATTATAATTATAAGCTATCAATTTTAAGTTCTGTATTTGACTATTACAAGTTCAGATCTTCTAATTATTATTTACAATCATAATTTGAATTTATGAGTTCTAAGTTCTGTATTTGACAATTACAAGTTCAGATCTACCAGTTATAATTTGCAATCATAATTAGAAGTTATGAATTCTAAGTGCTGTATTTGACAATTACAAGTTCAGATCTTCTAGTTATAATTTGTACTAATAATTTGTATTTAACAATTCGAAGTTCTGTATTTGACTATTACAAGTTCAGATCTTCAAATAATTATTTACAATCTTAGTTTGAAATTAACAATTCGAAGTTCTGTATCTTAGTTTGAAATTAACAATTCGAAGTTCTGTATTTGACTATTACAAGTTCAGATCTTCAAATAATTATTTACAATCTTAGTTTGAAATTAACAATTCGAAGTTCTGTATTTACCTATTACAAATTCAGACCTTCAAGTTATAATTTGCAATTATAATTATAAGCTATCAATTTAAAGTTCTGCATTTGACTATTACAAGTTCAGATCTTCAAGTTATAATTTGCAATCATAATTTGAATTTTACAATTCTAAGTTCTGTATTTGACAATTACAAGTTCAGATCTTCAAGTTATAATTTGTACTATTAATTTGTATTCAACAATTCTAAGTTCTGTATTTGACTATTACAAGTTCAGATCTTCAAGTTATAATTAGCAATCATAATTTGAATTTTACAATTCTAAGTTCTGTCTTTGACAATTACAAGTTCAGATCTTCAAGTTATAATTTGCTCTAATAATTTGTATTTAACAATTCGAAGTTCTGTATTTGACTATTACAAGTTCAGATCTTCAAATAATTATTTACAATCTTAGTTTGAAATTAACAATTCGAAGTTCTGTATCTTAGTTTGAAATTAACAATTCGAAGTTCTGTATTTGACTATTACAAGTTCAGATCTTCTAATTATTATTTACAATCATAATTTGAAGTTATGAGTTCTAAGTTCTGTATTTGACAATTACAAATTCAGTTCTTCAAGTTATAATTAGCAATTATAATTATAAGCTATCAATTTTAAGTTCTGTATTTGACTATTACAAGTTCAGATCTTCAAGTTATACTTTGCAATCATAATTCGAAGTTATGAATTCTAAGTGCTGTATTTGACAATTACAAGTTCAGATCTTCAAGTTATAATGTGCACTAATAATTTGTATTTAACAATTCGAAGTTCTGTATTTGACTATTACAAGTTCAGATCTTCAAATTATTATTTACAATCTTAGTTTGAAATTAACAATTCGAAGTTCTGTATTTGACTATTACAAGTTCAGATCTTCAAATTATTATTTACAATCTTAGTTTGAAATTAACAATTCGAAGTTCTGTATTTGACTATTACATGTTCAGATCTTCTAATTATTATTTACAATCATAATTTGAAGTTATCAATTCTAAGTTCTGTATTTGACAATTACAAGTTCAGAACTTCAAGTTATAATTTGCAATCATAATTTGAAGTTATGAATTCTAAGTGCTGTATTTGACAATTACAAGTTCAAATCTTCAAGTTATAATTTGCACTAATAATTTGTATTTAACAATTCGAAGTTCTGTATTTGACTATTACAAGTTCCGATCTTCAAATTATTAATTACAACCTTAGTTTGAAATTAACAATAAGAAGTTCTGTATTAGACTATTACAAGTTCAGATCTTCAAATTATTATTTACAATCTTAGATGGAAATTAACAATTCGAAGTTCTGTATTTACCTATTACAAGTTCAGATCTTCAAGTTATAATTTGCAATTATAATTATAAGCTATCAATTCTAAGTTCTGTATTTGACAATTACAAGTTCAGATCTTCCAGTTATAATTTGCAATCATAATTTGAAGTTATGAATTCTAAGTGCTGTATTTGACAATTACTAGTTCAGATCTTCAAGTTATAATTTGCACTAATAATTTGTATTTAACAATTCGGAGTTCTGTATTTGACTATTACAAGTTCAGATCTTCAAATTATTATTTACAATCTTAGTTTGAAATTAACAATTCGAAGTTCTGTATTTACCTATTACGAATTCAGATCTTCAAGTTATAATCTGCAATTATAATTTAAGCTATCAATTTTAAGTTCTGTATTTGACTATTACAAGTTCAGATCTTCAAGTTATAATTTGCAATCATAATTTGTATTTAACAATTCGAAGTTCTGTATTTGACTATTACAAGTTCAGATCTTCTAATTATTATTTACAATCATAATTTGAAGCTATGAGTTCTAAGTTCTGTATTTGACAATTACAAGTTCAGATCTTCCAGTTATAATTTGCAATCATAATTTGAAGTTATGAATTCTAAGTGCTGTATTTGACAATTAGAAGTTCAGATCTTCAAGTTATAATTTGCACTAATAATTTGTATTTAACAATTCGGAGTTCTGTATTTGAATATTACAAGTACAGATCTTCCAATTATTAATTACAATCTTAGTTTGAAATTAACAATTAGAAGTTCTGTAATTCACTATTACAAGTTCAGATCTTCAAGTTATAATTTGCAATTATAATTATAAGCTAGCAGTTCTAAGTTCTGTATTTGACAATTACAAGTTCAGATCTTCAAGTTATAATTTGTACTAATAATTTGTATTTAACAATTCGAAGTTCTGTATTTGACTATTACAAGTTCAGATCTTCTAATTATTATTTACAATCATAATTTGAAGTTATGAATTCTAAGTTCTGTATTTGACAATTAGAAGTTCAGATCTTCCAGTTATAATTTGCAATCATAATTTGAAGTTATGAATTCTAAGTGCTGTATTTGACAATTACTAGTTCAGATCTTCAAGTTATAATTTGCACTAATAATTTGTATTTAACAATTCGGAGTTCTGTATTTGACTATTACAAGTTCAGATCTTCCAATTATTAATTACAATCTTAGTTTGAAATTAACAATTAGAAGTTCTGTAATTCACTATTACAAGTTCAGATCTTCAAGTTATAATTTGCAATTATAATTATAAGCTATCAATTCTAAGTTCTGTATTTGACAATTACAAGTTTAGATCTTCAAGTTATAATTTGCACTAATAATTTGTATTTAACAATTCGGAGTTCTGTATTTGACTATTACAAGTTTAATTCTTCAAATTATTAATTACAACCTTAGTTTGAAATTAACAATAAGAAGTTCTGTATTAGACTATTACAAGTTCAGATCTTCAAATTATTATTTACAATCTTAGATTGAAATTAACAATTCGAAGTTCTGTATTTACCTATTACAAGTTCAGATCTTCAAGTTATAATTTGCAATTATAATTATAAGCTATCAATTCTAAGTTCTGTATTTGACAATTACAAGTTCAGATCTTCCGGTTATAATTTGCAATCATAATTTGAAGTTATGAATTCTAAGTGCTGTATTTGACAATTACTAGTTCAGATCTTCAAGTTATAATTTGCACTAATAATTTGTATTTAACAATTCGGAGTTCTGTATTTGACTATTACAAGTTCAGATCTTCAAATTATTATTTACAATCTTAGTTTGTAATTAACAATTCGAAGTTCAGTATTTACCTATTACGAATTCAGATCTACAAGTTATAATCTGCAATTATAATTATAAGCTATCAATTTTAAGTTCTGTATTTGACTATTACAAGTTCAGATCTTCAAGTTATAATTTGCAATCATAATTTGTATTTAACAATTCGAAGTTCTGTATTTGACTATTACAAGTTCAGATCTTCTAATTATTATTTACAATCATAATTTGAAGTTATGAGTTCTAAGTTCTGTATTTGACAATTACAAGTTCAGATCTTCCAGTTTTATTTTGCAATCATAATTTGAAGTTATGAATTCTAAGTGCTGTATTTAACAATTTCAAGTTCAGATCTTCAAGTTATAATTTGCACTAATAATTTGTATTTAACAATTCGAAGTTCTGTATTTGACTATTACAAGTTCAGATTTTCAAATTATTAATTACAATCTTAGTTTGAAATTAACAATTCGAAGTTCTGTATTTGACTATTGCAAGTTCAGATCTTCTAATTATTATTAAAATCATAATTTGAAGTTATGAATTCTAAGTTCTGTATTTGACAATTACAAGTTCAGATCTTCAAGTTATAATTTGCACTAATAATTTGTATTTAACAATTCGAAGTTCTGTATTTGACTATTACAAGAACAGATCTTCAAATTATTAATTACAATCTTAGTTTGAAATTAACAATTCGAAGTTCTGTATTTACCTATTACAAGTTCAGATCTTCAACTTATAATTTGCAATTATAATTATAAGCTATCAATTTTAAGTTCTGTATTTGACAATTACAAGTTCAGATCTTCAAGTTATAATTTGCACTAATAATTTGTATTTAACAATTCGAAGATCTGTATTTGACTATTACAAGTTCAGATCTTCAAATTATTATTTACAATCTTAGTTTGAAATTAACAATTCGAAGGTCTGTATTTACCTATTACGAATTCAGATCTTCAAGTTATAATTTGCAATTATAATTATAAGCTATCAATTTTAAGTTCTGTATTTGACTATTACAAGTTCAGATCTTCAAGTTATAATTTGCATTCATAATTTGTATTTAACAATTCGAAGTTCTGTATTTGACTATTACAAGTTCAGATCTTCTAATTATTATTTACAATCATAATTTGAAGTTATGAGTTCTAAGTTCTGTATTTGACAATTACAAGTTCAGATCTTCAAGTTATACTTTGCACTAATAATTTGTTTTTAACAATTTGGAGTTCTGTATTTGAATATTACTAGTTCAGATCTTCCAATTATTAATTACAATCTTAGTTTGAAATTAACAATTCGAAGTTCTGTATTTACCTATTACGAATTCAGATCTTCAAGTTATAATCTGCAATTATAATTATAAGCTATCAATTTTAAGTTCTGTATTTGACTATTACAAGTTCAGATCTTCAAGTTATAATTTGCAATCATAATTTGTATTTAACAATTCGAAGTTCTGTATTTGACTATTACAAGTTCAGATCTTCTAATTATTATTTACAATCATAATTTGAAGTTATGAGTTCTAAGTTCTGTATTTGACAATTACAAGTTCAGATCTTCCAGTTATAATTTGCAATCATAATTTGAAGTTATGAATTCTAAGTGCTGTATTTGACAATTACAAGTTCAGATCTTCAAGTTATAATTTGCACTAATAATTTGTATTTAACAATTCGGAGTTCTGTATTTGAATATTACAAGTTCAGATCTTACAATAATTAATTACAATCTTAGTTTGAAATTAACAATTAGAAGTTCTGTAATTCACTATTACAAGTTCAGATCTTCAAGTTATTATTTACAATCATAATTTGAAGTTATGAATTCTAAGTTCTGTATTTGACAATTACAAGTGCAGATCTTCAAGTTATAATTTGCACTAATAATTTGTATTTAACAATTCGGAGTTCTGTATTTGACTATTACAAGTTTAGATCTTCAAATTATTAATTACAACCTTAGTTTGAAATTAACAATAAGAAGTTCTGTATTTGACTATTACATGTTCAGATCTTCAAATTATTATTTACAATCTTAGATTGAAATTAACAATTCGAAGTTCTGTATTTACCTATTACAAGTTCAGATCTTCTAGTTATAATTTGCAATTATAATTATAAGCTATCAATTCTAAGTTCTGTATTTGACAATTACAAGTTCAGATCTTCAAGTTATAATTTGCAATCATAATTTGAAGTTATGAATTCTAAGTGCTGTATTTGACAATTACAAGTTCAGATCTTCAAGTTATAATTTGCACTAATAATTTGTATTTAACAATTCGGAGTTCTGTATTTGACTATTACAAGTTCAGATCTTCAAATTATTATTTACAATCTTAGTTTGCAGTTAACAATTCGAAGTTCTGTAATTTACTATTACAAGTTCAGATCTTCAAGTTATAATTTGCAATTATAATTATAAGCTATCAATTCTAAGTTCTGTATTTGACAATTACAAGTTCAGATCTTCAAGTTATACTTTGCTCTAATAATTTGTATTTAACAATTCGAAGTTCTGTATTTGACTATTACAAGTTCAGATCTACTAATTATTATTTACAATCATAATTTGCAGTTCTGAATTCTAAGTTCTGTATTTGACAATTACAAGTTCAGATCTTCAAGATATAATTTGCAATCATAATTTGAAGTTATGAATTCTAAGTGCTGTTTTTGACAATTACAAGTTCAGATCTTCAAGTTATAATTTGCTCTAATAATTTGTATTTAACAATTCGAAGTTCTGTATTTGACTATTACAAGTTCAGATCTTCAAATTATTATTTACAATCTTAGTTTGAAATTAACAATTCGAAGTTCTGTATTTACCTATTACAAGTTCAGATCTTCAACTTATAATTTGCAATTATAATTATAAGATATCAATTTTAAGTTCTGTATTTGACAATTACAAGTTCAGATCATCAAGTTATAATTTGCACTAATAATTTGTATTTATCAATTCGTAGATCTGTATTTGATTATTACAAGTTCAGATCTTCAAATTATTATTTACAATCTTAGTTTGAAATTAACAATTCGAAGTTCTGTATTTACCTATTACAAATTCAGATCTTCAAGTTATAATTTGCAATTATAATTATAAGCTATCAATTTTAGGTTCTGTATTTGACTATTACAAGTTCAGATCTTCAAGTTATAATTTGCATTCATAATTTGTATTTAACAATTCGAAGTTCTGTATTTGACTATTACAAGTTCAGATCTTCTAATTATTATTTACAATCATAATTTGAAGTTATGAGTTCTAAGTTCTGTATTTGACAATTACAAGTTCAGATCTTCAAGTTATAATTTGCACTAATAATTTGTATTTAACAATTCGAAGTTCTGTATTTGACTATTACAAGTTCAGATCTTCAAGTTATAATTTGCAATCATAATTTGTATTTAACAATTCGTAGTTCTGTATTTGACTATTACAAGTTCAGATCTTCTAATTATTATTTACAATCATAATTTGAAGTTATGAGTTCTAAGTTCTGTATTTGACAATTTCAAGTTCAGATCTTCAAGTTATAATTTGCACTAATAATTTGTATTTAACAATTCGAAGTTCTGTATTTGACTATTACAAGTTCAGATTTTCAAATTATTAATTACAATCTTAGTTTGAAATTAACAATTCGAAGTTCTGTATTTGACTATTGCAAGTTCAGATCTTCTAATTATTATTAAAATCATAATTTGAAGTTATGAATTCTAAGTTCTGTATTTGACAATTACAAGTTCAGATCTTCAAGTTATAATTTGCACTAATAATTTGTATTTAACAATTCGAAGTTCTGTATTTGACTATTACAAGTACAGATCTTCAAATTATTAATTACAATCTTAGTTTGAAATTAACAATTCGAAGTTCTGTATTTACCTATTACAAGTTCAGATCTTCAACTTATAATTTGCAATTATAATTATAAGCTATCAATTTTAAGTTCTGTATTTGACAATTACAAGTTAAGATCTTCAAGTTATAATTTGCACTAATAATTTGTATTTAACAATTCGAAGATCTGTATTTGACTATTACAAGTTCAGATCTTCAAATTATTATTTACAATCTTAGTTTGAAATTAACAATTCGAAGGTCTGTATTTACCTATTACGAATTCAGATCTTCAAGTTATAATTTGCAATTATAATTATAAGCTATCAATTTTAAGTTCTGTATTTGACTATTACAAGTTCAGATCTTCAAGTTATAATTTGCATTCATAATTTGTATTTAACAATTCGAAGTTCTGTATTTGACTATTACAAGTTCAGATCTTCTAATTATTATTTACAATCATAATTTGAAGTTATGAGTTCTAAGTTCTGTATTTGACAATTACAAGTTCAGATCTTCAAGTTATACTTTGCACTAATAATTTGTATTTAACAATTTGGAGTTCTGTATTTGAATATTACAAGTTCAGATCTTCCAATTATTAATTACAATCTTAGTTTGAAATTAACAATTCGAAGTTCTGTATTTACCTATTACGAATTCAGATCTTCAAGTTATAATCTGCAATTATAATTATAAGCTATCAATTTTAAGTTCTGTATTTGACAATTACAAGTTCAGATCTTCAAGTTATAATTTGCAATCATAATTTGAAGTTATGAATTCTAAGTGCTGTATTTGACAATTACAAGTTCAGATCTTCAAGTTATAATTTGCACTAATAATTTGTATTTAACAATTCGGAGTTCTGTATTTGAATATTACAAGTTCAGATCTTACAATTATTAATTACAATCTTAGTTTGAAATTAACAATTAGAAGTTCTGTAATTCACTATTACAAGTTCAGATCTTCAAGTTATTATTTACAATCATAATTTGAAGTTATGAATTCTAAGTTCTGTATTTGACAATTACAAGTGCAGATCTTCAAGTTATAATTTGCACTAATAATTTGTATTTAACAATTCGGAGTTCTGTATTTGACTATTACAAGTTTAGATCTTCAAATTATTAATTACAACCTTAGTTTGAAATTAACAATAAGAAGTTCTGTATTTGACTATTACATGTTCAGATCTTCAAATTATTATTTACAATCTTAGATTGAAATTAACAATTCGAAGTTCTGTATTTACCTATTACAAGTTCAGATCTTCTAGTTATAATTTGCAATTATAATTATAAGCTATCAATTCTAAGTTCTGTATTTGACAATTACAAGTTCAGATCTTCAAGTTATAATTTGCAATCATAATTTGAAGTTATGAATTCTAAGTGCTGTATTTGACAATTACAAGTTCAGATCTTCAAGTTATAATTTGCACTAATAATTTGTATTTAACAATTCGGAGTTCTGTATTTGACTATTACAAGTTCAGATCTTCAAATTATTATTTACAATCTTAGTTTGCAGTTAACAATTCGAAGTTCTGTAATTTACTATTACAAGTTCAGATCTTCAAGTTATAATTTGCAATTATAATTATAAGCTATCAATTCTAAGTTCTGTATTTGACAATTACAAGTTCAGATCTTCAAGTTATACTTTGCTCTAATAATTTGTATTTAACAATTCGAAGTTCTGTATTTGACTATTACAAGTTCAGATCTACTAATTATTATTTACAATCATAATTTGCAGTTCTGAATTCTAAGTTCTGTATTTGACAATTACAAGTTCAGATCTTCAAGATATAATTTGCAATCATAATTTGAAGTTATGAATTCTAAGTGCTGTTTTTGACAATTACAAGTTCAGATCTTCAAGTTATAATTTGCTCTAATAATTTGTATTTAACAATTCGAAGTTCTGTATTTGACTATTACAAGTTCAGATCTTCAAATTATTATTTACAATCTTAGTTTGAAATTAACAATTCGAAGTTCTGTATTTACCTATTACAAGTTCAGATCTTCAACTTATAATTTGCAATTATAATTATAAGATATCAATTTTAAGTTCTGTATTTGACAATTACAAGTTCAGATCATCAAGTTATAATTTGCACTAATAATTTGTATTTATCAATTCGTAGATCTGTATTTGACTATTACAAGTTCAGATCTTCAAATTATTATTTACAATCTTAGTTTGAAATTAACAATTCGAAGTTCTGTATTTACCTATTACGAATTCAGATCTTCAAGTTATAATTTGCAATTATAATTATAAGCTATCAATTTTAGGTTCTGTATTTGACTATTACAAGTTCAGATCTTCAAGTTATAATTTGCATTCATAATTTGTATTTAACAATTCGAAGTTCTGTATTTGACTATTACAAGTTCAGATCTTCTAATTATTATTTACAATCATAATTTGAAGTTATGAGTTCTAAGTTCTGTATTTGACAATTACAAGTTCAGATCTTCCAGTTATAATTTGCAATCATAATTTGAAGTTATGAATTCTAAGTGCTGTATTTGACAATTACAAGTTCAGATCTTCAAGTTATACTTTGCACTAATAATTTGTATTTAACAATTCGGAGTTCTGTATTTGAATATTACAAGTTCAGATCTTCAAATTATTAATTACAATCTTAGTTTGAAATTAACAATTAGAAGTTCTGTAATTCACTATTACAAGTTCAGATCTTCAAGTTATAATTTGCAATTATAATTATAAGCTATCAATTCTAAGTTCTGTATTTGACAATTACAAGTTCAGATCTTCAAGTTATAATTTGCACTAATAATTTGTATTTAACAATTCGGAGTTCTGTATGTGACTATTACAAGTTTAGATCTTCAAATTATTAATTACAACCTTAGTTTGAAATTAACAATAAGAAGTTCTGTATTTGACTATTACAAGTTCAGATCTTCAAATTATTATTTACAATCTTAGATAGAAATTAACAATTCGAAGTTCTGTATTTACCTATTACAAGTTCAGATCTTCAAGTTATAATTTGCAATTATAATTATAAGCTATCAATTCTAAGTTCTGTATTTGACAATTACAAGTTCAGATCTTCCAGTTATAATTTGCAATCATAATTTGAAGTTATGAATTCTAAGTGCTGTATTTGACAATTACTAGTTCAGATCTTCAAGTTATAATTTGCACTACTAATTTGTATTTAACAATTCGGAGTTCTGTATTTGACTATTACAAGTTCAGATCTTCAAATTATTATTTACAATCTTAGTTTGAAATTAACAATTCGATGTTCTGTATTTACCTATTACGAATTCAGATCTTCAAGTTATAATCTGCAATTATATTTATAAGCTATCAATTTTAAGTTCTGTATTTGACTATTACAAGTTCAGATCTTCAAGTTATAATTTGCAATCATAATTCGTATTTAACAATTCGAAGTTCTGTATTTGACTATTAGAAGTTCAGATCTTCTAATTATTATTTACAATCATAATTTGAAGTTATGAGTTCTAAGTTCTGTATTTGACAATTACAAGTTCAGATCTTCCAGTTATAATTTGCAATCATAATTTGAAGTTATGAATTCTAAGTGCTGTATTTGACAATTTCAAGTTCAGATCTTCAAGTTATAATTTGCACTAATAATTTGTATTTAACAATTCGGAGTTCTGTATTTGAATATTACAAGTTCAGATCTTCCAATTATTAATTACAATCTTAGTTTGAAATTAACAATTAGAAGTTCTGTAATTCACTATTACAAGTTCAGATCTTCAAGTTATAATTTGCACTAATAATTTGTATTTAACAATTCGGAGTTCTGTATGTGACTATTACAAGTTTAGATCTTCAAATTATTAATTACAACCTTAGTTTGAAATTAACAATAAGAAGTTCTGTATTTGACTATTACAAGTTCAGATCTTCAAATTATTATTTACAATCTTAGATAGAAATTAACAATTCGAAGTTCTGTATTTACCTATTACGAATTCAGATCTTCAAGTTATAATCTGCAATTATATTTATAAGCTATCAATTTTAAGTTCTGTATTTGACTATTACAAGTTCAGATCTTCAAGTTATAATTTGCAATCATAATTCGTATTTAACAATTCGAAGTTCTGTATTTGACTATTACAAGTTCAGATCTTCTAATTATTATTTACAATCATAATTTGAAGTTATGAGTTCCAAGTTCTGTATTTGACAATTACAAGTTCAGATCTTCCAGTTATAATTTGCAATCATAATTTGAAGTTATGAATTCTAAGTGCTGTATTTAACAATTACAAGTTCAGATCTTCAAGTTATAATTTGCACTAATAATTTGTATTTAACAATTCGAAGTTCTGTATTTGACTATTACAAGTTCAGATCTTCTAATTATTATTTACAATCATAATTTGAAGTTATGAATTCTAAGTTCTGTATTTGACAATTACTAGTTCAGATCTTCAAGTTATAATTTGCACTAATAATTTGTATTTAACAATTCGAAGTTCTGTATTTGACTATTACAAGTACAGATCTTCAAATTATTAATTACAATCTTAGTTTGAAATTAACAATTCGAAGTTCTGTATTTACCTATTACAAGTTCAGATCTTCAACTTATAATTTGCAATCATAATTTGAAGTTATGAATTCTAAGTGCTGTATTTGACAATTACAAGTTCAGATCTTCAAGTTATAATTTGCACTAATAATTTGTATTTAACAATTCGAAGTTCTGTATTTGACTACTACAAGTTCAGATCTTCTAATAATTAATTACAATCTTAGTTTGAAATTAACAATTCGAAGTTCTGTATTTACCTATTACGAATTCAGATCTTCAAGTTATAATTTGCAATTATAATTATAAGCTATCAATTTTAAGTTCTGTATTTGACTATTACAAGTTCAGATCTTCAAGTTATAATTTGCATTCATAATTTGTATTTAACAATTCGAAGTTCTGTATTTGACTATTACAAGTTCAGATCTTCTAATTATTATTTACAATCATAATTTGCAGTTATGAGTTCTAAGTTCTGTATTTGACAATTACAAGTTCAGATCTTCCAGTTATAATTTCCAATCATAATTTGAAGTTATGAATTCTAAGTGCTGTATTTGACAATTACAAGTTCAGATCTTCAAGTTATATACTTTGCACTAATAATTTGTATTTAACAATTTGGAGTTCTGTATTTGAATATTACAAGTTCAGATCTTCCAATTATTAATTACAATCTTAGTTTGAAATTAACAATTAGAAGTTCTGTAATTCACTATTACAAGTTCAGATCTTCAAGTTATAATTTGCAATTATAATTATAAGCTATCAATTCTAAGTTCTGTATTTGACAATTACAAGTTCAGATCTTCAAGTTATAATTTGCACTAATAATTTGTATTTAACAATTCGGAGTTCTGTATTTGACTATTACAAGTTTAGATCTTCAAATTATTAATTACAACCTTAGTTTGAAATTAACAATAAGAAGTTCTGTATTTGACTATTACAAGTTCAGATCTTCAAATTATTATTTACAATCTTAGATTGAAATTAACAATTCGAAGTTCTGTATTTACCTATTACAAGTTCAGATCTTCAAGTTATAATTTACAATTATAATTATAAGCTATCAATTCTAAGTTCTGTATTTGACAATTACAAGTTCAGATCTTCAAATTATTATTTACAATCTTAGTTTGAAATTAACAATTCGAAGTTCTGTATTTACCTATTACGAATTCAGATCTTCAAGTTATAATCTGCAATTATAATTATAAGCTATCAATTTTAAGTTCTGTATTTGACTATTACAAGTTTAGATCTTCAAATTATTAATTACAACCTTAGTTTGAAATTAACAATAAGAAGTTCTGTATTTGACTATTACATGTTCAGATCTTCAAATTATTATTTACAATCTTAGATTGAAATTAACAATTCGAAGTTCTGTATTTACCTATTACAAGTTCAGATCTTCTAGTTATAATTTGCATTTATAATTATAAGCTATCAATTCTAAGTTCTGTATTTGACAATTACAAGTTCAGATCTTCCAGTTATAATTTGCAATCATAATTTGAAGTTATGAATTCTAAGTGCTGTATTTGACAATTACAAGTTCAGATCTTCAAGTTATAATTTGCACTAATAATTTGTATTTAACAATTCGGAGTTCTGTATTTGACTATTACAAGTTCAGATCTTCAAATTATTATTTACAATCTTAGTTTGAAGTTAACAATTCGAAGTTCTGTAATTTACTATTACAAGTTCAGATCTTCAAGTTATAATTTGCAATTATAATTATAAGCTATCAATTCTAAGTTCTGTATTTGACAATTACAAGTTCAGATCTTCAAGTTATACTTTGTTCTAATAATTTGTATTTAACAATTCGAAGTTCTGTATTTGACTATTACAAGTTCAGATCTTCTAATTATTATTTACAATCATAATTTGCAGTTCTGAATTCTAAGTTCTGTATTTGACAATTACAAGTGCAGATCTTCAAGATATACTTTGCAATCATAATTTGAAGTTATGAATTCTAAGTGATGTTTTTGACAATTACAAGTTCAGATCTTCAAGTTATAATTTGCTCTAAAAATTTGTATTTAACAATTCGAAGTTCTGTATTTGACTATTACAAGTTCAGATCTTCAAATTATTATTTACAATCTTAGTTTGAAATTAACAATTCGAAGTTCTGTATTTACCTATTACAAGTTCAGATCTTCAACTTATAATTTGCAATTAAATTATAAGCTATCAATTTTAAGTTCTGTATTTGACAATTACAAGTTCAGATCATCAAGTTATAATTTGCACTAATAATTTGTATTTAACAATTCGAAGATCTGTATTTGACTATTACAAGTTCAGATCTTCAAATTATTATTTACAATCTTAGTTTGAAATTAACAATTCGAAGTTCTGTATTTACCTATTACGAATTCAGATCTTCAAGTTATAATTTGCAATTATAATTATAAGCTATCAATTTAAGTTCTGTATTTGACTATTATAAGTTCAGATCTTCTAGTTATAATTTGCACTAATAATTTGTATTTAACAATTCGAAGTTCTGTATTTGACTATTACAAGTTCAGATCTTCTAATTATTATTTACAATCATAATTTGAAGTTATGAGTTCTAAGTTCTGTATTTGACAATTACAAGTTCAGATCTTCCAGTTATAATTAGCAATCATAATTTGAAGTTATGAATTCTAAGTGCTGTATTTGACAATTAGAAGTTCAGATCTTCAAGTTATAATTTGCACTAATAATTTGTATTTAACAATTCGGAGTTCTGTATTTGAATATTACAAGTTCAGATCTTCCAATTATTAATTACAATCTTAGTTTGAAATTAACAATTAGAAGTTCTGTAATTCACTATTACAAGTTCAGATCTTCAAGTTATAATTTGCAATTATAATTATAAGCTATCAATTCTAAGTTCTGTATTTGACAATTACAAGTTCAGATCTTCAATTAATAATTTGCACTAATAATTTGTATTTAACAATTCGAAGTTCTGTATTTGACTATTACAAGTTCAGATGTTCTAATTATTATTTACAATCATAATTTGCAGTTCTGAATTCTAAGTTCTGCATTTGACAATTACAAGTTCAGATCTTCAAGATATAATTTGCAATCATAATTTGAAGTTATGAATTCTAAGTGCTGTATTTGACAATTACAAGTTCAGATCTTCAAGTTATAATTTGCACTAATAATTTGTATTTAACAATTCGAAGTTCTGTATTTGACTATTACAAGTTCAGATCTTCAAATTATTAATTACAATCTTAGTTTGAAATTAACAATTCGAAGTTCTGTATTTGACTATTACATGTTCAGACCTTCAAATTATTATTTACAATCTTAGATTGAAATTAACAATTCGAAGTTCTGTATTTACCTATTACAAGTTCAGATCTTCTAGTTATAATTTGCAATTATAATTATAAGCTATCAATTCTAAGTTCTCTATTTGACAATTACAAGTTCAGATCTTCCAGTTATAATTTGCAATCATAATTTGAAGTTATGAATTCTAAGTGCTGTATTTGACAATTACAAGTTCAGATCTTCAAGTTATACTTTGCTCTAATAATTTGTATTTAACAATTCGAAGTTCTGTATTTGACTATTACAAGTTCAGATCTTCTAATTATTATTTACAATCATAATTTGCAGTTCTGAATTCTAAGTTCTGTATTTGACAATTACAAGTTCAGATCTACAAGATATAATTTGCAATCATAATTTGAAGTTATGAATTCTAAGTGCTGTTTTTTACAATTACAAGTTCAGATCTTCAAGTTATAATTTGCTCTAATAATTTGTATTTAACAATTCGAAGTCCTGTATTTGACTATTACAAGTTCAGATCTTCAAATTATTATTTACAATCTTAGTTTGAAATTAACAATTCGAAGTTCTGTATTTGACTATTACAAGTTCAGATCTTCTAATTATTATTTACAATCATAATTTGAAGTTATGAGTTCTAAGTTCTGTATTTGACAATTACAAGTTCAGATCTTCCAGTTATAATTTGCAATCATAATTTGAAGTTATGAATTCTAAGTGCTGTATTTGACAATTACAAGTTCAGATCTTCAAGTTATAATTTGCACTAATAATTTGTATTTAACAATTCGGAGTTCTGTATTTGACTATTACAAGTTCAGATCTTCAAATTATTATTTACAATCTTAGTTTGAAGTTAACAATTCGAAGTTCTGTAATTTACTATTACAAGTTCAGATCTTCAAGTTATAATTTGCAATTATAATTATAAGCTATCAATTCTAAGTTCTGTATTTGACAATTACAAGTTCAGATCTTCAAGTTATACTTTGCTCTAATAATTTGTATTAAACAATTCGAAGTTCTGTATTTGACTATTACAAGTTCAGATCTTCTAATTATTATTTACAATCATAATTTGCAGTTCTGAATTCTAAGTTCTGTATTTGACAATTACAAGTGCAGATCTTCAAGATATACTTTGCAATCATAATTTGAAGTTATGAATTCTAAGTGATGTTTTTGACAATTACAAGTTCAGATCTTCAAGTTATAATTTGCTCTAATAATTTGTATTTAACAATTCGAAGTTCTGTATTTGACTATTACAAGTTCAGATCTTCAAATTATTATTTACAATCTTAGTTTGAAATTAACAATTCGAAGTTCTGTATTTACCTATTACAAGTTCAGATCTTCAACTTATAATTTGCAATTATAATTATAAGCTATCAATTTTAAGTTCTGTATTTGACAATTACAAGTTCAGATCATCAAGTTATAATTTGCACTAATAATTTGTATTTAACAATTCGAAGATCTGTATTTGACTATTACAAGTTCAGATCTTCAAATTATTATTTACAATCTTAGTTTGAAATTAACAATTAGAAGTTCTGTATTTACCTATTACGAATTCAGATCTTCAAGTTATAATTTGCAATTATAATTATAAGCTATCAATTTAAGTTCTGTATTTGACTATTACAAGTTCAGATCTTCTAGTTATAATTTGCACTAATAATTTGTATTTAACAATTCGAAGTTCTGTATTTGACTATTACAAGTTCAGATCTTCTAATTATTATTTACAATCATAATTTGAAGTTATGAGTTCTAAGTTCTGTATTTGACAATTACAAGTTCAGATCTTCCAGTTATAATTAGCAATCATAATTTGAAGTTATGAATTCTAAGTGCTGTATTTGACAATTAGAAGTTCAGATCTTCAAGTTATAATTTGCACTAATAATTTGTATTTAACAATTCGGAGTTCTGTATTTGAATATTACAAGTTCAGATCTTCCAATTATTAATTACAATCTTAGTTTGAAATTAACAATTAGAAGTTCTGTAATTCACTATTACAAGTTCAGATCTTCAAGTTATAATTTGCAATTATAATTATAAGCTATCAATTCTAAGTTCTGTATTTGACAATTACAAGTTCAGATCTTCAATTAATAATTTGCACTAATAATTTGTATTTAACAATTCGAAGTTCTGTATTTGACTATTACAAGTTCAGATGTTCTAATTATTATTTACAATCATAATTTGCAGTTCTGAATTCTAAGTTCTGCATTTGACAATTACAAGTTCAGATCTTCAAGATATAATTTGCAATCATAATTTGAAGTTATGAATTCTAAGTGCTGTATTTGACAATTACAAGTTCAGATCTTCAAGTTATAATTTGCACTAATAATTTGTATTTAACAATTCGAAGTTCTGTATTTGACTATTACAAGTTCAGATCTTCAAATTATTAATTACAATCTTAGTTTGAAATTAACAATTCGAAGTTCTGTATTTGACTATTACATGTTCAGACCTTCAAATTATTATTTACAATCTTAGATTGAAATTAACAATTCGAAGTTCTGTATTTACCTATTACAAGTTCAGATCTTCTAGTTATAATTTGCAATTATAATTATAAGCTATCAATTCTAAGTTCTGTATTTGACAATTACAAGTTCAGATCTTCCAGTTATAATTTGCAATCATAATTTGAAGTTATGAATTCTAAGTTCTGTATTTGACAATTACAAGTTCAGATCTGCAAGTTATAATTTGCACTAATAATTTGTATTTAACAATTCGAAGTTCTGTATTTGACTATTACAAGTTCAGATCTTCTAATTATTATTTACAATCATAATTTGAAGTTATGAATTCTAAGTTCTGTATTTGACAATTACAAGTTCAGATCTTCAAGTTATATTTTGCAATCATAATTTTAAGTTATGAATTCTAAGTGCTGTATTTAACAATTACAAGTTCAGATCTTCAAGTTATAATTTGCACTAATAATTTGTATTTAACAATTCGAAGTTCTGTATTTGACTATTACAAGTTCAGATTTTCAAATTATTAATTACAATCTTAGTTTGAAATTAACAATTCGAAGTTCTGTATTTGACTATTGCAAGTTCAGATCGTCTAATTATTATTTACAATCATAATTTGAAGTTATGAATTCTAAGTTCTGTATTTGACAATTACAAGTTCAGATCTTCAAGTTATAATTTGCACTAATAATTTGTATTTAACAATTCGAAGTTCTGTATTTGACTATTACAAGTACAGATCTTCAAATTATATATTACAATCTTAGTTTGAAATTAACAATTCGAAGTTTTGTATTTACCTATTACAAGTTCAGATCTTCAACTTATAATTTGCAATTATAATTATAAGCTATCAATTTTAAGTTCTGTATTTGACAATTACAAGTTCAGATCTTCAAGTTATAATTTGCACTAATAATTTGTATTTAACAATTCGAAGATCTGTATTTGACTATTACAAGTTCAGATCTTCAAATTATTTTTTACAATCTTAGTTTGAAATTAACAATTCGAAGTTCTGTATTTACCTATTACGAATTCAGATCTTCAAGTTATAATTTGCAATTATAATTATAAGCTATCAATTTTAAGTTCTGTATTTGACTATTACAAGTTCAGATCTTCAAGTTATAATTTGCATTCATAATTTGTATTTAACAATTCGAAGTTCTGTATTTGACTATTACAAGTTCAGATCTTCTAATTATTATTTACAATCATAATTTGAAGTTATGAGTTCTAAGTTCTGTATTTGACAATTACAAGTTCAGATCTTCCAGTTATAATTTGCAATCATAATTTGAAGTTATGAATTCTAAGTGCTGTATTTGACAATTACAAGTTCAGATCTTCAAGTTATACTTTGCACTAATAATTTGTATTTAACAATTTGGAGTTCTGTATTTGAATATTACAAGTTCAGATCTTCCAATTATTAATTACAATCTTAGTTTGAAATTAACAATTAGAAGTTCTGTAATTCACTATTACAAGTTCAGATCTTCAAGTTATAATTTGCAATTATAATTATAAGCTATCAATTCTAAGATCTGTATTTGACAATTACAAGTTCAGATCTTCAAGTTATAATTTGCACTAATAATTTGTATTTAACAATTCGGAGTTCTGTATTTGACTATTACAAGTTTAGATCTTCAAATTATTAATTACAACCTTAGTTTGAAATTAACAATAAGAAGTTCTGTATTTGACTATTACAAGTTCAGATCTTCAAATTATTATTTACAATCTTAGATTGAAATTAACAATTCGAAGTTCTGTATTTACCTATTACAAGTTCAGATCTTCAAGTTATAATTTGCAATTATAATTATAAGCTATCAATTCTAAGTTCTGTATTTGACAATTACAAGTTCAGATCTTCAAATTATTATTTACAATCTTAGTTTGAAATTAACAATTCGAAGTTCTGTATTTACCTATTACGAATTCAGATCTTCAAGTTATAATCTGCAATTATAATTATAAGCTATCAATTTTAAGTTCTGTATTTGACTATTACAAGTTCAGATCTTCTAATTATTATTTACAATCATAATTTGAAGTTATGAGTTCTAAGTTCTGTATTTGACAATTACAAGTTCAGATCTTCCAGTTATAATTTGCAATCATAATTTGAAGTTATGAATTCTAAGTGCTGTATTTGACAATTACAAGTTCAGATCTTCAAGTTATAATTTGCACTAATAATTTGTATTTAACAATTCGGAGTTCTGTATTTGAATATTACAAGTTCAGATCTTACAATTATTAATTACAATCTTAGTTTGAAATTAACAATTAGAAGTTCTGTAATTCACTATTACAAGTTCAGATCTTCAAGTTATAATTTGCAATTATAATTATAAGCTATCAATTCTAAGTTCTATATTTGACAATTAGAAGTTCAGATCTTCAAGTTATAATTTGCACTAATAATTTGTATTTAACAATTCGAAGTTCTGTATTTGACTATTACAAGTTCAGATCTTCTAATTATTATTTACAATCATAATTTGAAGTTATGAATTCTAAGTTCTGTATTTGACAATTACAAGTTCAGATCTTCAAGCTATAATTTGCACTAATAATTTGTATTTAACAATTCGGAGTTCTGTATTTGACTATTACAAGTTTAGATCTTCAAATTATTAATTACAACCTTAGTTTGAAATTAACAATAAGAAGTTCTGTATTTGACTATTACATGTTCAGATCTTCAAATTATTATTTACAATCTTAGATTGAAATTAACAATTCGAAATTCTGTATTTACCTATTACAAGTTCAGATCTTCTAGTTATAATTTGCAATTATAATTATAAGCTATCAATTCTAAGTTCTGTATTTGACAATTACAAGTTCAGATCTTCCAGTTATAATTTGCGACATAATTTGAAGTTATGAATTCTAAGTGCTGTATTTGACAATTACAAGTTCAGATCCTCAAGTTATAATTTGCACTAATAATTTGTATTTAACAATTCGAAGTTCTGTATTTGACTATTACAAGTTCAGATCTTCAAATTATTAATTACAATCTTAGTTTGAAATTAACAATTCGAAGTTCTGTATTTGACTATTACATGTTCAGACCTTCAAATTATTATTTACAATCTTAGATTGAAATTAACAATTCGAAGTTCTGTATTTACCTATTACAAGTTCAGATCTTCTAGTTATAATTTGCAATTATAATTATAAGCTATCAATTCTAAGTTCTGTATTTGACAATTACAAGTTCAGATCTTCCAGTTATAATTTGCAATCATAATTTGAAGTTATGAATTCTAAGTTCTGTATTTGACAATTACAAGTTCAGATCTTCAAGTTATAATTTGCACTAATAATTTGTATTTAACAATTCGAAGTTCTGTATTTGACTATTACAAGTTCAGATCTTCTAATTATTATTTACAATCATAATTTGAAGTTATGAATTCTAAGTTCTGTATTTGACAATTACAAGTTCAAATCTTCAAGTTATATTTTGCAATCATAATTTCAAGTTATGAATTCTAAGTGCTGTATTTAACAATTACAAGTTCAGATCTTCAAGTTATAATTTGCACTAATAATTTGTATTTAACAATTCGAAGTTCTGTATTTGACTATTACAAGTTCAGATTTTCAAATTATTAATTACAATCTTAGTTTGAAATTAACAATTCGAAGTTCTGTATTTGACTATTGCAAGTTCAGATCGTCTAATTATTATTTACAATCATAATTTGTAGTTATGAATTCTAAGTTCTGTATTTGACAATTACAAGTTCAGATCTTCAAGTTATAATTTGCACTAATAATTTGTATTTAACAATTCGAAGTTCTGTATTTGACTATTACAAGTACAGATCTTCAAATTATTAATTACAATCTTAGTTTGAAATTAACAATTCGAAGTTTTGTATTTACCTATTACAAGTTCAGATCTTCAACTTATAATTTGCAATTATAATTATAAGCTATCAATTTTAAGTTCTGTATTTGACAATTACAAGTTCAGATCTTCAAGTTATAATTTGCACTAATAATTTGTATTTAACAATTCGAAGTTCTGTATTTGACTATTACAAGTTCAGATCTTCTAATTATTATTTACAATCATAATTTGCAGTTCTGAATTCTAAGTTCTGTATTTGACAATTACAAGTTCAGATCTTCAAGATATAATTTGCAATCATAATTTGAAGTTATGAATTCTAAGTGCTGTTTTTGACAATTACAAGTTCAGATCTTCAAGTTATAATTTGCTCTAATAATTTGTATTTAACAATTCGAAGTTCTGTATTTGACTATTACAAGTTCAGATCTTCAAATTATTATTTACAATCTTAGTTTGAAATTAACAATTCGAAGTTCTGTATTTACCTATTACAAGTTCAGATCTTCAACTTATAATTTGCAATTATAATTATAAGCTATCAATTTTAAGTTCTGTATTTGACAATTACAAGTTCAGATCATCAAGTTATAATTTGCACTAATAATTTGTATTTAACAATTCGAAGATCTGTATTTGACTATTACAAGTTCAGATCTTCAAATTATTATTTACAATCTTAGTTTGAAATTAACAATTCGAAGTTCTGTATTTACCTATTACGAATTCAGATCTTCAAGTTATAATTTGCAATTATAATTATAAGCTATCAATTTTAAGTTCTGTATTTGACTATTACAAGTTCAGATCTTCAAGTTATAATTTGCAATCATAATTTGTATTTAACAATTCGAAGTTCTGTATTTGACTATTACAAGTTCAGATCTTCTAATTATTATTTACAATCATAATTTGCAGTTCTGAATTCTAAGTTCTGTATTTGACAATTACAAGTTCAGATCTTCAAGATATAATTTGCAATCATAATTTGAAGTTATGAATTCTAAGTGCTGTTTTTTACAATTACAAGTTCAGATCTTCAAGTTATAATTTGCTCTAATAATTTGTATTTAACAATTCGAAGTCCTGTATTTGACTATTACAAGTTCAGATCTTCAAATTATTATTTACAATCTTAGTTTGAAATTAACAATTCGAAGTTCTGTATTTGACTATTACAAGTTCAGATCTTCTAATTATTATTTACAATCATAATTTGAAGTTATGAGTTCTAAGTTCTGTATTTGACAATTACAAGTTCAGATCTTCCAGTTATAATTTGCAATCATAATTTGAAGTTATGAATTCTAAGTGCTGTATTTGACAATTAGAAGTTCAGATCTTCAAGTTATAATTTGCACTAATAATTTGTATTTAACAATTCGGAGTTCTGTATTTGAATATTACAAGTTCAGATCTTCCAATTATTAATTACAATCTTGGTTTGAAATTAACAATTAGAAGTTCTGTAATTCACTATTACAAGTTCAGATCTTCAAGTTATAATTTGCAATTATAATTATAAGCTATCAATTCTAAGTTCTGTATTTGACAATTACAAGTTCAGATCTTCAATTAATAATTTGCACTAATAATTTGTATTTAACAATTCGAAGTTCTGTATTTGACTATTACAAGTTCAGATCTTCTAATTATTATTTACAATCATAATTTCAAGTTATGAATTCTAAGTTCTGTATTTGACAATTACAAGTTCAGATCTTCAAGTTATAATTAGCAATCATAATTTGAAGTTATGAATTCTAAGTGCTGTATATAACAATTACAAGTTCAGATCTTCAAGTTATAATTTGCACTAATAATTTGTATTTAACAATTCGAAGTTCTGTATTTGACTATTACAAGTTCAGATCTTCAAATTATTAATTACAATCTTAGTTTGAAATTAACAATTCGAAGTTCTGCATTTGACTATTGCAAGTTCAGATCTTCTAATTACTATTTACAATCATAATTTGAAGTTATGAATTCTAAGTTCTGTATTTGACAATTACAAGTTCAGATCTTCAAGTTATAATTGGCGCTAATAATTTGTATTTAACAATTCGAAGTTCTGTATTTGACTATTACAAGTACAGATCTTCAAATTATTAATTACAATCTTAGTTTGAAATTAACAATTCGAAGTTTTGTATTTACCTATTACAAGTTCAGATCTTCAACTTATAATTTGCAATTATAATTATAAGCTATCAATTTTAAGTTTTGTATTTGACAATTACAAGTTCAGATCTTCAAGTTATAATTTGCACTAATAATTTGTATTTAACAATTCGAAGATCTGTATTTGACTATTACAAGTTCAGATCTTCAAGTTATAATTTGCAATCATAATTTGAAGTTATGAAATCTAAGTGCTGTATTTGACAATTACAAGTTCAGATCTTCTAGTTATACTTTGCACTAATAATTTGTATTTAACAATTCGGAGTTCTGTATTTGAATATTACAAGTTCAGATCTTCCAATTATTAATTACAATCTTAGTTTGAAATTAACAATTAGAAGTTCTGTAATTCACTATTACAAGTTCAGATCTTCAAGTTATAATTTGCAATTATAATTATAAGCTATCAATTCTAAGTTCTGTATTTGACAATTACAAGTTCAGATCTTCAAGTTATAATTTGCACTAATAATTTGTATTTAACAATTCGGAGTTCTGTATTTGACTATTACAAGTTTAGATCTTCAAATTATTCATTACAACCTTAGTTTGAAATTAACAATAAGAAGTTCTGTATTTGACTATTACAAGTTCAGATCTTCAAATTATAATTTACAATCTTAGATTGAAATTAACAATTCGAAGTTCTGTATTTCCCTATTACAAGTTCATATCTTCAAGTTATAATTTGCAATTATAATTATAAGCTATCAATTCTAAGTTCTGTATTTGACAATTACAAGTTCAGATCTTCCAGTTATAATTTGCAATCATAATTTGAAGTTATGAATTCTAAGGGCTGTATTTGACAATTACAAGTTCAGAACTTCAAGTTATAATTTGCACTAATAATTTGTATTTAACAATTCGGAGTTCTGTATTTGACTATTACAAGTTCAGATCTTCAAATTATTATTTACAATCTTAGTTTGAAATTAACAATTCGAAGTTCTGTAATTTACTATTACAAGTTCAGATCTTCAAGTTATAATTTGCAATTATAATTATAAGCTATCAATTCAAAGTTCTGTATTTGACAATTACAAGTTCAGATCTTCTTGTTATAATTTGCTTTAATAATTTGTATTTAACAATTCGAAGTTCTGTATTTGACTATTACAAGTTCAGATCTTCAAATTATTAATTACAATTTTAGTTTGAATTTAACAATTCGAAGTTCTGTATTTAACAATTACAAGTTCAGATCTTCAACTTATAATTTGCAATTATAATTATAAGCTATCAATTTTAAGTTCTGTATTTGACAATTACAAGTTCAGATCTTCAAGTTATAATTTGTACTAATAATTTGTATTTAACAATTCGGAGTTCTGTATTTGACTATTACAAGTTCAGATTTTCAAATTATTATTTACTATCTTAGTTTGAACTTAACAATTCGAAGTTCTGTAATTTACTATTACAAGTTCAGATCTTCAAGTTATAATTTGCAATTATAATTATAAGCTATCAATTCTAAGTTCTGTATTTGACAATTTAAGTTCAGATCTTCAAGTTATAATTTGCACTAATAATTTGTATTTAACAATTCGAAATTCTGTATTTGACTATTACAAGTTCAGATCTTCAAATTATTATTTACAATCTTAGTTTGAAATTAACAATTCGAAGTTCTGTATTTGACTATTACAAGTTCAGATCTACAAGTTATAATTTGCAATCATAATTTGAATTTTACAATTATAAGTGCTGTATTTGACAATTACAAGTTCAGATCTTCAAGTTATACTTTGCACTAATAATTTGTATTTAACAATTTGGAGTTCTGTATTTGAATATTACAAGTTCAGATCTTCAAATTATTAATTACAACCTTAGTTTGAAATTAACAATAAGAAGTTCTGTATTTGACTATTACAAGTTCAGATCTTCAAATTATTATTTACAATCTTAGATTGAAATTAACAATTCGAAGTTCTGTATTTACCTATTACAAGTTCAGATCTTCAAGTTATAATTTGCAATTATAATTATAAGCTATCAATTCTAAGTTCAGTATTTGACTATTACAAGTTCAGATCTTCTAATTATTATTTACAATCATAATTTGAAGTTATGAATTCTAAGTTCTGTATTTGACAATTACAAGTTCAGATCTTCAAGTTATAATTTGCAATCTTAGTTTGAAATTAACAATTCGAAGTTGTAAAACAATCTGAACTTGTAATTGTCAAATACAGAACTTAGAACTCATAACTTCAAATTATGATTGTAAATAATAATTAGAACATCTGAACTTGTAATCCTCAAATACAGAACTTCGAATTGTTAAATACAAATTATTAGTGCAAATTATAACTTGAAGTACTGAACTTGTAATTGTCAAATACAGAACTTAGAATTGATAGCTTATAATTATAATTGCAAATTATAACTTGAAGATCTGAACTTGTAATAGTGAATTACAGAACTTCTAATTGTTAATTTTAAACTAAGATTGTAAATAATAATTTGAAGATCTGAACTTGTAATAGTCAAATACAGAACTTTGAATTGTTAAATACAAATTATTAGTGCAAATTATAACTTGAAGATCTGAACTTGTAATTGTCAAATACAGAACTTAAAATTGATAGCTTATAATTATAATTGCAAATTAGAAGTTGAAGATCTGAACTTTAAATAGGTAAATACAGAACTTCTAATTGTTAATTTCAAACTAAGATTGTAATTAATAATTTGAAGATCTGAACTTGTAATAGTCAAATACAGATCTCCGAATTGTTAAATACAAATTATTAGTGCAAATTATAACTTAAAGATCTGATCTTGTAATTGTCAAATACTGCACTTAGAATTGATAACTTCAAATTATGATTGCAAATTATAACCGGAAGATCTGAACTTGTAATTGTCAAATGCAGAACTTAGACCTCATAACTTCAAATTATGATTGCTAATTATAACATGAAGATCTGAACTTGTAATTGTCAAATACAGAACTAAAAACTGATAGCTTATAATTATAATTGCAAATTATAAGTTGAAGATCTGAACTTGTAATAGGTAAATACAGAACTATGAATTGTTAATTTCAAACTAAGATTGTAATTAATAATTTGAAGATCTGAACTTGTAATAGTCAAATACAGAACTTCGAATTGTTAAATACAAATTTTTAGTGCAAATTATAACTTGAAGATCTGAACTTGTAATTGACAAATACAGAACTTAAAATTGATAGCTTATAATTATAATTGCAAATTATAAGTTGAAGATCTGGACTTGTATTAGGTAAATACAGAACTTCGAATTGTTAATTTCAAACTAAGATTGTAATTAATAATTTGAAGATCTGAACTTGTAATAGTCAAATATAGAAACTACGAAATGTTAAATACAAATTATTAGTGCAAATTATAACTTGAAGATCTGAACGTGTAATTGTCAAAGACAGAACTTAGAATTCATAACTTCAAATTATGATTGCTAATTATAACTTGAAGATCTGAACTTGAAATAGTCAAATATAGAACTTAAAATTGATAGCTTATAATTATAATTGCAAATTATAACTTGAAGAACTGAATTTGTAATAGGTAAATACAGAACTTCGAATTGTTAATTTCAAACTAAGATTGTAAATAATAATTTGATGATCTGAACTTGTAATTGTCAAATACAGAACTTAGAATTGATAGCTTATAATTATAATTGCAAATTATAACTTGAAGATCTGAACTTGTAATAGTGAATTGCAGAACTTCTAATTGTTAATTTCAAACTAAGATTGTAATTAATAATTTGAAGATCTGAAGTTGTAATAGTCAAATACAGATCTCCGAATTGTTAAATACAAATTATTAGTGCAAATTATAACTTAAAGATATGATCTTGTAATTGTCAAATACAGCACTTAGAATTGATAACTTCAAATTATGATTGCAAATTATAACATGAAGATCTGAACTTGTAATCGTCAAATACAGAACTAAAAATTGATAGCTTATAATTATAATTGCAAATTATAACTTGAAGAACTGAATTTGTAATAGGTAAATACAGAACTTCGAATTGTTAATTTCAAACTAAGATTGTAATTAATAATTTGAAGATCTGAACTTGTAATAGTCAAATACAGAACTTCGAATTGTTAAATACAAATTATTAGTGCAAATTATAACTTGAAGATCTGAACTTGTAATTGACAAATACAGAACTTAAAATTGATAGCTTATAATTATAATTGCAAATTATAAGTTGAAGATCTGGACTTGTATTAGGTAAATACAGAACTTCGAATTGTTAATTTCAAACTAAGATTGTAATTAATAATTTGAAGATCTGAACTTGTAATAGTCAAATATAGAAACTTCGAATTGTTAAATACAAATTATTAGTGCAAATTATAACTTGAAGATCGGAACCTGTAATTGTCAAAGACAGAACTTAGAATTCATAACTTCAAATTATGATTGCTAATTATAACTTGAAGATCTGAACTTGTAATAGTCAAATACAGAACTTAAAATTGATAGCTTATAATTATAATTGCAAATTATAACTTGAAGAACTGAATTTGTAATAGGTAAAGACAGAACTTCGAATTGTTAATTTCAAACTAAGATTGTAAATAATAATTTGAAGATCTGAACTTGTAATAGGTAAATACAGAACTTCGAATTGTTAATTTCAAACTAAGATTGTAATTAATAATTTGCAGATCTGAACTTGTAATAGTCAAATATAGAAACTTCGAAATGTTAAATACAAATTATTAGTGCAAATTATAACTTGAAGATCTGAACGTGTAATTGTCAAAGACAGAACTTAGAATTCATAACTTCAAATTATGATTGCTAATTATAACTTGAAGATCTGAACTTGAAATAGTCAAATATAGAACTTAAAATTGATAGCTTATAATTATAATTGCAAATTATAACTTGAAGAACTGAATTTGTAATAGGTAAATACAGAACTTCGAATTGTTAATTTCAAACTAAGATTGTAAATAATAATTTGATGATCTGAACTTGTAATTGTCAAATACAGAACTTAGAATTGATAGCTTATAATTATAATTGCAAATTATAACTTGAAGATCTGAACTTGTAATAGTGAATTGCAGAACTTCTAATTGTTAATTTCAAACTAAGATTGTAAATAATAATTTGAAGATCTGAACTTGTAATAGTCAAATACAGAACTTTGAATTGTTAAATACAAATTATTAGTGCAAATTATAACTTGAAGATCTGAACTTGTAATTGTCAAATACAGAACTTAAAATTGATAGCTTATAATTATAATTGCAAATTAGAAGTTGAAGATCTGAACTTTAAATAGGTAAATACAGAACTTTTAATTGTTAATTTCAAACTAAGATTGTAATTAATAATTTGAAGATCTGAACTTGTAATAGTCAAATACAGATCTCCGAATTGTTAAATACAAATTATTAGTGCAAATTATAACTTAAAGATCTGATCTTGTAATTGTCAAATACAGCACTTAGAATTGATAACTTCAAATTATGATTGCAAATTATAACATGAAGATCTGAACTTGTAATCGTCAAATACAGAACTAAAAATTGATAGCTTATAATTATAATTGCAAATTATAACTTGAAGAACTGAATTTGTAATAGGTAAATACAGAACTTCGAATTGTTAATTTCAAACTAAGATTGTAATTAATAATTTGAAGATCTGAACTTGTAATAGTCAAATACAGAACTTCGAATTGTTAAATAAAAATTATTAGTGCAAATTATAACTTGAAGATCTGAACTTGTAATTGTCAAATACAGAACTTAAAATTGATAGCTTATAATTATAATTGCAAATTATAAGTTGAAGATCTGAACTTGTAATAGGTAAATACAGAACTTCGAATTGTTAATTTCAAACTAAGATTGTAATTAATAATTTGAAGATCTGAACTTGTAACAGTCAAATACAGAACTTCGAATTGTTAAATACAAATTATTAGTGCAAATTATAACTTGAAGATCTGAACTTGTAATTGACAAATACAGAACTTAAAATTGATAGCTTATAATTATAATTGCAAATTATAAGTTGAAGATCTGGACTTGTATTAGGTAAATACAGAACTTCGAATTGTTAATTTCAAACTAAGATTGTAATTAATAATTTGAAGATCTGAACTTGTAATAGTCAAATATAGAAACTTCGAATTGTTAAATACAAATTATTAGTGCAAATTATAACTTGAAGATCTGAACCTGTAATTGTCAAAGACAGAACTTAGAATTCATAACTTCAAATTATGATTGCTAATTATAACTTGAAGATCTGAACTTGTAATAGTCAAATACAGAACTTAAAATTGATAGCTTATAATTATACCTGCAAATTATAACTTGAAGAACTGAATTTGTAATAGGTAAAGACAGAACTTCGAATTGTTAATTTCAAACTAAGATTGTAAATAATAATTTGAAGATCTGAACTTGTAATAGTCAAATACAGAACTTAAAATTGATAGCTTATAATTATAACTGCAAATTATAACTTGAAGAACTGAATTTGTAATAGGTAAAGACAGAACTTCGAATTGTTAATTTCAAACTAAGATTGTAAATAATAATTTGAAGATCTGAACTTGTAATAGGTAAATACAGAACTTCGAATTGTTAATTTCAAACTAAGATTGTAATTAATAATTTGAAGATCTGAACTTGTAATAGTCAAATACAAAACTTCGAATTGTTAAATACAAATTATTAGTGCAAAGTATAACTTGAAGATCTGAACTTGTAATTGTCAAATACAGCACTAAGAATTCATAACTTCAAATTATGATTGCAAATTATAACTTGAAGATCTGAACTTGTAATTGTCAAATACAGAACTTAGAATTCATAACTTCAAAGTATGATTGTAAATAATAATTAGAAGAACTTGTAATAGTCAAATACAGAAATTAGAATTGTAAAATTCAAATTATGATTGCAAATTATAACTTGAAGATCTGAACTTGTAATAGTCAAATACAGAACTTCAAATTGTTAAATACTAATTATTAGTGCAAATTATAACTTGAAGATCTGAACTTGTAATTGTCAAATACAGAACTTAAAATTGATAGCTTATAATTATAATTGCAAATTATAAGTTGAAGATCTGAACTTGTAATAGGTAAATACAGAACTTCTAATTTTTAATTTCAAACTAAGATTGTAATTAATAATTTGAAGATCTGAACTTGTAATAGGCAAATACAGATCTCCGAATTGTTAAATCCAAATTATTAGTGCAAATTATAACTTAAAGATCTGAACTTGTAATTGTCAAATACAGCCTTTAGAATTCATAACTTCAAATTATGATTGCAAATTATAACTGGAAGATCTGAACTTGTAATTGTCAAATACAGAACTTAGAACTCATAACTTCAAATTATGATTGTAAATAATAATTAGAAGATCTGAACTTGTAATACTCAAATACAGAACTTCGAATTGTTAAATACAAATTATTAGTGCAAATTATAACTTGAAGTTCTGAACTTGTAATTGTCAATTACAGAACTTAGAATTGATAGCTTATAATTTTAATTGCAAATTATAACTTGTAGATCTGAACTTGTAATGGTGAATTACAGAACTTCTAATTGTTAATTTCAAACTAAGATTGTAAATAATAATTTGAAGATCTGAACTTGTAATAGTCAAATACAGAACTTTGAATTGTTAAATACAAATTATTAGTGCAAATTATAACTTGAAGATCTGAACTTGTAATTGTCAAATACAGAACTTAAAATTGATAGCTTATAATTATAATTGCAAATTATAAGTTGAAGATCTGAACTTGTAATAGGTAAATACAGAACTTCGAATTGTTAATTACAAACTAAGATTGTAATTAATAATTTGAAGATCTGAACTTGTAATAGTCAAATACAGAACTTCGAATTGTTAAATACAAATTATTAGGCAAATTATAACTTGAAGATCTGAACTTGTAATTGACAAATACAGAACTTAAAATTGATAGCTTATAATTATAATTGCAAATTATAAGTTAAAGATCTGAACTTGTAATAGGTAAAGACAGAACTTCGAATTGTTAATTTCAAACTAAGATTGTAAATAATAATTTGAAGATCTGAACTTGTAATAGGTAAATACAGAACTTCGAATTGTTAATTTCAAACTAAGATTGTAATTAATAATTTGAAGATCTGAACTTGTAATAGTCAAATACAAAACTTCGAATTGTTAAATACAAATTATTAGTGCAAAGTATAACTTGAAGATCTGAACTTGTAATTGTCAAATACAGCACTAAGAATTCATAACTTCAAATTATGATTGCAAATTATAACTTGAAGATCTGAACTTGTAATTGTCAAATACAGAACTTAGAATTCATAACTTCAAAGTATGATTGTAAATAATAATTAGAAGAACTTGTAATAGTCAAATACAGAAATTAGAATTGTAAAATTCAAATTATGATTGCAAATTATAACTTGAAGATCTGAACTTGTAATAGTCAAATACAGAACTTCAAATTGTTAAATACTAATTATTAGTGCAAATTATAACTTGAAGATCTGAACTTGTAATTGTCTAATACAGAACTTAAAATTGATAGCTTATAATTATAATTGCAAATTATAAGTTGAAGATCTGAACTTGTAATAGGTAAATATAGAACTTCTAATTTTTAATTTCAAACTAAGATTGTAATTAATAATTTGAAGATCTGAACTTGTAATAGGCAAATACAGATCTCCGAATTGTTAAATACAAATTATTAGTGCAAATTATAACTTAAAGATCTGAACTTGTAATTGTCAAATACAGCCTTTAGAATTCATAACTTCAAATTATGATTGCAAATTATAACTGGAAGATCTGAACTAGTAATTGTCAAATACAGAACTTAGAACTCATAACTTCAAATTATGATTGTAAATAATAATTAGAAGATCTGAACTTGTAATACTCAAATACAGAACTTCGAATTGTTAAATACAAATTATTAGTGCAAATTATAACTTGAAGTTCTGAACTTGTAATTGTCAATTACAGAACTTAGAATTGATAGCTTATAATTATAATTGCAAATTATAACTTGTAGATCTGAACTTGTAATGGTGAATTACAGAACTTCTAATTGTTAATTTCAAACTAAGATTGTAAATAATAATTTGAAGATCTGAACTTGTAATAGTCAAATACAGAACTTTAAATTGTTAAATACAAATTATGAGTGCTACTTATAATTTGAAGATCTGAACTTGTAATTGTCAAATACAGAACTTAAAATTGATAGCTTATAATTATAATTGCAAATTATAAGTTGAAGATCTGAACTTGTAATAGGTAAATACAGAACTTCGAATTGTTAATTACAAACTAAGATTGTAATTAATAATTTGAAGATCTGAACTTGTAATAGTCAAATACAGAACTTCGAATTGTTAAATACAAATTATTAGGCAAATTATAACTTGAAGATCTGAACTTGTAATTGACAAATACAGAACTTAAAATTGATAGCTTATAATTATAATTGCAAATTATAAGTTAAAGATCTGAACTTGTAATAGGTAAAGACAGAACTTCGAATTGTTAATTTCAAACTAAGATTGTAAATAATAATTTGACGATCTGAACTTTAAATAGGTAAATACAGAACTACTAATTGTTAATTTCAAACTAAGATTGTAATTAATAATTTGAAGATCTGAACTTGTAATAGTCAAATACAGATCTCCGAATTGTTAAATACAAATTATTAGTGCAAATTATAACTTAAAGATCTGATCTTGTAATTGTCAAATACAGCACTTAGAATTGATAACTTCAAATTAGTATTGCAAATTATAACTGGAAGATCTGAACTTGTAATTGTCAAATGCAGAACTTAGACCTCATAACTTCAAATTATGATTGCTAATTATAACATGAAGATCTGAACTTGTAATCGTCAAATACAGAACTAAAAATTGATAGCTTATAATTATAATTGCAAATTATAACTTGAAGAACTGAATTTGTAATAGGTAAATACAGAACTTCGAATTGTTAATTTCAAACTAAGATTGTAAATAATAATTTGAAGATCTGAACTTGTAATAGTCAAATACAGAACTTCGAATTGTTAAATACAAATTATTAGTGCAAATTATAACTTGAAGATCTGAACTTGTAATTGTCAAATCCAGAACTTAAAATTGATAGCTTATAATTATAATTGCAAATTATAAGTTGAAGATCTGAACTTGTAATAGGTAAATACAGAACTTCGAATTGTTAATTTCAAACTAAGTTTGTAATTAATAATTTGAAGATCTGAACTTGTAATAGTCAAATACAGAACTTCGAATTGTTAAATACAAATTATTAGTGCATATTATAACTTGAAGATCTGAACTTGTAATTGACAAATACAGAACTTAAAATTGATAGCTTATAATTATAATTGCAAATTATAAGTTGAAGATCTGGACTTGTATTAGGTAAATACAGAACTTCGAATTGTTAAATTCAAACTAAGATTGTAATTAATAATTTGAAGATCTGAACTTGTAATAATCAAATATAGAAACTTCGAATTGTTAAATACAAATTATTAGTGCAAATTATAACTTGAAGATCTGAACGTGTAATTGTCAAAGACAGAACTTAGAATTCATAACTTCAAATTATGATTGCTAATTATAACTTGAAGATCTGAACTTGTAATAGTCAAATACAAAACTTAAAATTGATAGCTTATAATTATAATTGCAAATTATAACTTGAAGAACTGAATTTGTAATAGGTAAATACAGAACTTCGAATTGTTAATTTCAAACTAAGATTGTAAATAATAATTTGAAGATCTGAACTTGTAATAGTCAAATACTGAACTTCGAATTGTTAAATACAAATTATTAGTGCAAATTATAACTTGAAGATCTGAACTTGTAATTGTCAAATACAGAACTTAAAATTGATAGCTTATAATTATAATTGCAAATTATAAGTTGAAGATCTGAACTTGTAATAGGTAAATACAGAACTTCGAATTGTTAATTACAAACTAAGATTGTAATTAATAATTTGAAGATCTGAACTTGTAATACTCAAATACAGAACTTCGAATTGTTAAATACAAATTATTAGGCAAATTATAACTTGAAGATCTGAACTTGTAATTGACAAATACAGAACTTAAAATTGATAGCTTATAATTATAATTGCAAATTATAAGTTGAAGATCTGAACTTGTAATAGGTAAATACAGAACTTCGAATTGTTAATTTCAAACTAAGATTGTAATTAATAATTTGAAGATCTGAACTTGTAATAGTCAAATACAAAACTTCGAATTGTTAAATACAAATTATTAGTGCAAAGTATAACTTGAAGATCTGAACTTGAAATTGTCAAATACAGCACTAAGAATTCATAACTTCAAAATATGATTGCAAATTATAACTTGAAGATCTGAACTTGTAATTGTCAAATACTGAACTTAGAATTCATAACTTCAAATTATGATTGTAAATAATAATTAGAAGAACTTGTAATAGTCAAATACAGAAATTAGAATTGTAAAATTCAAATTATGATTGCAAATTATAACTTGAAGATCTGAACTTGTAATAGTCAAATACAGAACTTCAAATTGTTAAATACAAATTATTGGTGCAAATTATAACTTGAAGATCTGAACTTGTAATTGTCAAATACAGAACTTAAAATTGATAGCTTATAATTATGATTGCAAATTAGAAGTTGAAGATCTGAACTTTAAATAGGTAAATACAGAACTTCTAATTGTTAATTTCAAACTAAGATTGTAATTAATAATTTGAAGATCTGAACTTGTAATAGTCAAATACAGATCTCCGAATTGTTAAATACAAATTATTAGTGCAAATTATAACTTAACGATCTGATCTTGTAATTGTCAAATACAGCACTTAGAATTCATAACTTCAAATTATGATTGTAAATAATAATTAGAACATCTGAACTTGTAATCCTCAAATACAGAACTTCGAATTGTTAAATACAAATTATTAGTGCAAATTATAACTTGAAGTTCTGAACTTGTAATTGTCAAATACAGAACTTAGAATTGATAGCTTATAATTATAATTGCAAATTATAACTTGAAGATCTGAACTTGTA
Organism: Cantharis lateralis; assembly: GCA_963170105.1. Lineage (NCBI taxonomy): Eukaryota > Metazoa > Arthropoda > Insecta > Coleoptera > Cantharidae > Cantharis > Cantharis lateralis. Next base: position 23,754,611 of record OY720628.1, read on the forward strand.
ATAGTGAATTACAGAACTTCTAATTGTTAATTTCAAACTAAGATTTTAAATAATAATTTGAAGATCTGAACTTGTAATAGTCAAATACAGAACTTTGAATTGTTAAATACAAATTATTAGTGCAAATTATAACTTGAAGATCTGAACTTGTAATTGTCAAATACAGAACTTAAAATTGATAGCTTATAATTATAATTGCAAATTAGAAGTTGAAGATCTGAACTTTAAATAGGTAAATACAGAACTTCTAATTGTTAATTTCAAACTAAGATTGTAATTAATAATTTGAAGATCTGAACTTGTAATAGTCAAATACAGATCTCCGAATTGTTAAATACAAATTATTAGTGCAAATTATAACTTAAAGATCTGATCTTGTAATTGTCAAATACAGCACTTAGAATTGATAACTTCAAATTATGATTGCAAATTATAACTGGAAGATCTGAACTTGTAATTGTCAAATACAGAACTTAAAATTGATAGCTTATAATTATAATTGCAAATTATAAGTTGAAGATCTGAACTTGTAATAGGTAAATACAGAACTAAAAATTGATAGCTTATAATTATAATTGCAAATTATAACTTGAAGAACTGAATTTGTAATAGGTAAATACAGAACTTCGAATTGTTAATTTCAAACTAAGATTGTAAATAATAATTTGAAGATCTGAACTTGTAATAGTCAAATACAGATCTCCGAATTGTTAAATACAAATTATTAGTGCAAATTATAACTTAAAGATCTGAACTTGTAATTGTCAAATACAGCACTTAGAATTCATAACTTCAAATTATGATTGCAAATTATAACTGGAAGATCTGAACTTGTAATTGTCAAATACAGAACTTAGAACTCATAACTTCAAATTATGATTGTAAATAATAATTAGAACATCTGAACTTGTAATCCTCAAATACAGAACTTCGAATGGTTAAATACAAATTATTAGTGCAAATTATAACTTGAAGTTCTGAACTTGTAATTGTCAAATACAGAACTTAGAATTGATAGCTTATAATTATAATTGCAAATTATAACTTGAAGATCTGAACTTGTAATAGTGAATTACAGAACTTCTATTTGTTACTTTCAAACTAAGATTGTAAATAATAATTTGAAGATCTGAACTTGTAATAGTCAAATACAGAACTTTGAATTGTTAAATACAAATTATTAGTGCAAATTATAACTTGAAGATCTGAACTTGTAATTGTCAAATACAGAACTTAAAATTGATAGCTTATAATTATAATTGCAAATTAGAAGTTGAAGATCTGAACTTTAAATAGGTAAATACAGAACTTCTAATTGTTAATTTCAAACTAAGATTGTAATTAATAATTTGAAGATCTGAACTTGTAATAGTCAAATACAGATCTCCGAATTGTAAAATACAAATTATTAGTGCAAATTATAACTTAAAGATCTGATCTTGTAATTGTCAAATACAGCACTTAGAATTCATAACTTCAAATTATGATTGCAAATTATAACTGGAAGATCTGAACTTGTAATTGTCAAAAGCAGAACTTAGACCTCATAACTTCAAATTATGATTGCTAATTATAACATGAAGATCTGAACTTGTAATCGTCAAATACAGAACTAAAAATTGATAGCTTATAATTATAATTGCAAATTATAACTTGAAGATCTGAACTTGTAATAGGTAAATACAGGACTTCGAATTGTTAATTTCAAACTAAGATTGTAAATAATAATTAGTAGATCTGAACTTGTAATAGTCAAATACAGAACTTCGAATTGTTAAATACAAATTATTAGCGCAAATTATAACTTGAAGATCTGAACTTGTAATTGTCAAATACAGAACTTAGAATTGATAGCTTATAATTATAATTGCAAATTATATCTTGAAGATCTGAACTTGTAATAGTGAATTACAGAACTAATAATTGTTAATTTCAAACTAAGATTGTAATTAATAATTTGAAGATCTGCACATTTAATAGTCAAATACAGAACTCCGAATTGTTAAATACCAATTATTAGTGCAAATTATAACTTGAAGATCTGAACTTGTAATTGTCAAATAAAGCACTTAGAATTCATAACTTCAAATTATGATTGCAAATTATAACTGGAAGATCTGAACTTGTAATTGTCAAATACAGAACTTAGAACTCATAACTTCAAATTATGATTGCTAATTATAACTTGAAGATCTGAACTTACAATAGTCAAATACAGAACTTAGAATTGTAAAATTCAAATTAAGAATGCAAATTATAACTTGAAGATCTGAACTTGTAATAGTCAAATACAGAACTTCGAATTGTTAAATACAAATTATTAGTGCAAATTATAACTTGAAGATCTGAACTTGTAATTGTCAAATACAGAACTTAAAATTGATAGCTTATAATTATACTTGCAAATTATAAGTTGAAGATCTGAACTTGTAATAGGTAAATACAGAACTTTCTAATTGTTAATTTCAAACTAAGATTGTAAATAATAATTTGAAGATCTGAACGTGTAATAGTCAAATACAGAACTTCGAATTGTTAAATACAAATTATTAGTGCAAATTATAACTTGAAGATCTGAACTTGTAATTGTCAAATACAGAACTTAGAATTGATAGCTTATAATTATAATTGCAAATTATAACTTGAAGATCTGAACTTGTAATAGTGAATTACAGAACTTAGATTTGTTAAATACTAATTATTATTTCAAATTATAACTTGAAGATCTGAACTTGTAATTGTCAAATACGGAACTTAAAATTGAAAGCTTATAATTATAATTGCAAATTATAACTTGAAGATCTGAACTTGTAATAGGTAAATACTGAACTTCTAATTGTTAATTTCAAACTAAGATTTCAAATAATAATGTGAAGTTCTGAACTTGTAATAGTCAAATACAGAACTTCGAATTGTTAAATACAAATTATTAGTGCAAATTATAACTTGAAGATCTGAACTTGTAATTGTCAAATACAGAACTTAAAATTGATAGCTTATAATTATAATTGCAAATTATAAGTTGAAGATCTGAACTTGTAATAGGTAAATACAGAACTTCTAATTGATAATTTCAAACTAAGATTGTAATTAATAATTAGAAGATCTGAACTTGTAATAGGCAAATACAGATCTCCGAATTGTTAAATACAAATTATTAGTGCAAATTATAACTTAAAGATCTGAACTTGTAATTGTCAAATACAGCACTTAGAATTCATAACTTCAAATTATGATTGCAAATTATAACTGGAAGATCTGAACTTGTAATTATCAAATACAGAACTTAGAACTCATAACTTCAAATTATGATTGTAAATAATAATTAGAAGATCTGAACTTGTAATACTCAAATACAGAACTTCGAATTGTTAAATACAAATTATTAGTGCAAATTATAACTTGAAGTTCTGAACTTGTAATTGTCAAATACAGAACTTAGAATTGATAGCTTATAATTATAATTGCAAATTATAACTTGAAGATCTGAAATTGTAATAGTGAATTACAGAACTTCTAATTGTTAATTTCAAACTAAGATTGTAAATAATAATTTGAAGATCTGAACTTGTAATAGTCAAATACAGAACTTTGAATTGTTATATACAAATTATTAGTGCAAATTATAACTTGAAGATCTGAACTTGTAATTGTCAAATAAAGAACTTAAAATTGATAGCTTATAATTATAATTGCAAATTAGAAGTTGAAGATCTGAACTTTAAATAGGTAAATACAGAACTTCTAATTGTTAATTTCAAACTAAGATTGTAATTAATAATTTGAAGATCTGAACTTGTAATAGTCAAATACAGATCTCCGAATTGTTAAATACAAATTATTAGTGCAAATTATAACTTAAAGATCTGAACTTGTAATTGTCAAATACAGCACTTAGAATTCATAACTTCAAATTATGATTGCAAATTATAACTGGAAGATCTGAACTTGTAATTGTCAAATACAGAACTTAGAACTCATAACTTCAAATTATGATTGTAAATAATAATTAGAACATCTGAACTTGTAATCCTCAAATACAGAACTTCGAATGGTTAAATACAAATTATTAGTGCAAATTATAACTTGAAGTTCTGAACTTGTAATTGTCAAATACAGAACTTAGAATTGATAGCTTATAATTATAATTGCAAATTATAACTTGAAGATCTGAACTTGTAATAGTGAATTACAGAACTTCTATTTGTTACTTTCAAACTAAGATTGTAAATAATAATTTGAAGATCTGAACTTGTAATAGTCAAATACAGAACTTTGAATTGTTAAATACAAATTATTAGTGCAAATTATAACTTGAAGATCTGAACTTGTAATTGTCAAATACAGAACTTAAAATTGATAGCTTATAATTATAATTGCAAATTAGAAGTTGAAGATCTGAACTTTAAATAGGTAAATACAGAACTTCTAATTGTTAATTTCAAACTAAGATTGTAATTAATAATTTGAAGATCTGAACTTGTAATAGTCAAATACAGATCTCCGAATTGTAAAATACAAATTATTAGTGCAAATTATAACTTAAAGATCTGATCTTGTAATTGTCAAATACAGCACTTAGAATTCATAACTTCAAATTATGATTGCAAATTATAACTGGAAGATCTGAACTTGTAATTGTCAAAAGCAGAACTTAGACCTCATAACTTCAAATTACGATTGCTAATTATAACATGAAGATCTGAACTTGTAATCGTCAAATACAGAACTAAAAATTGATAGCTTATAATTATAATTGCAAATTATAACTTGAAGATCTGAACTTGTAATAGGTAAATACAGGACTTCGAATTGTTAATTTCAAACTAAGATTGTAAATAATAATTAGTAGATCTGAACTTGTAATAGTCAAATACAGAACTTCGAATTGTTAAATACAAATTATTAGCGCAAATTATAACTTGAAGATCTGAACTTGTAATTGTCAAATACAGAACTTAGAATTGATAGCTTATAATTATAATTGCAAATTATATCTTGAAGATCTGAACTTGTAATAGTGAATTACAGAACTAATAATTGTTAATTTCAAACTAAGATTGTAATTAATAATTTGAAGATCTGCACATTTAATAGTCAAATACAGAACTCCGAATTGTTAAATACCAATTATTAGTGCAAATTATAACTTGAAGATCTGAACTTGTAATTGTCAAATACAGCACTTAGAATTCATAACTTCAAATTATGATTGCAAATTATAACTGGAAGATCTGAACTTGTAATTGTCAAATACAGAACTTAGAACTCATAACTTCAAATTATGATTGCTAATTATAACTTGAAGATCTGAACTTACAATAGTCAAATACAGAACTTAGAATTGTAAAATTCAAATTAAGAATGCAAATTATAACTTGAAGATCTGAACTTGTAATAGTCAAATACAGAACTTCGAATTGTTAAATACAAATTATTAGTGCAAATTATAACTTGAAGATCTGAACTTGTAATTGTCAAATACAGAACTTAAAATTGATAGCTTATAATTATACTTGCAAATTATAAGTTGAAGATCTGAACTTGTAATAGGTAAATACAGAACTTTCTAATTGTTAATTTCAAACTAAGATTGTAAATAATAATTTGAAGATCTGAACGTGTAATAGTCAAATACAGAACTTCGAATTGTTAAATACAAATTATTAGTGCAAATTATAACTTGAAGATCTGAACTTGTAATTGTCAAATACAGAACTTAGAATTGATAGCTTATAATTATAATTGCAAATTATAACTTGAAGATCTGAACTTGTAATAGTGAATTACAGAACTTAGATTTGTTAAATACTAATTATTATTTCAAATTATAACTTGAAGATCTGAACTTGTAATTGTCAAATACGGAACTTAAAATTGAAAGCTTATAATTATAATTGCAAATTATAACTTGAAGATCTGAACTTGTAATAGGTAAATACTGAACTTCTAATTGTTAATTTCAAACTAAGATTTCAAATAATAATGTGAAGTTCTGAACTTGTAATAGTCAAATACAGAACTTCGAATTGTTAAATACAAATTATTAGTGCAAATTATAACTTGAAGATCTGAACTTGTAATTGTCAAATACAGAACCTAAAATTGATAGCTTATAATTATAATTGCAAATTATAAGTTGAAGATCTGAACTTGTAATAGGTAAATACAGAACTTCTAATTGATAATTTCAAACTAAGATTGTAATTAATAATTAGAAGATCTGAACTTGTAATAGGCAAATACAGATCTCCGAATTGTTAAATACAAATTATTAGTGCAAATTATAACTTAAAGATCTGAACTTGTAATTGTCAAATACAGCACTTAGAATTCATAACTTCAAATTATGATTGCAAATTATAACTGGAAGATCTGAACTTGTAATTATCAAATACAGAACTTAGAACTCATAACTTCAAATTATGATTGTAAATAATAATTAGAAGATCTGAACTTGTAATACTCAAATACAGAACTTCGAATTGTTAAATACAAATTATTAGTGCAAATTATAACTTGAAGTTCTGAACTTGTAATTGTCAAATACAGAACTTAGAATTGATAGCTTATAATTATAATTGCAAATTATAACTTGAAGATCTGAAATTGTAATAGTGAATTACAGAACTTCTAATTGTTAATTTCAAACTAAGATTGTAAATAATAATTTGAAGATCTGAACTTGTAATAGTCAAATACAGAACTTTGAATTGTTATATACAAATTATTAGTGCAAATTATAACTTGAAGATCTGAACTTGTAATTGTCAAATAAAGAACTTAAAATTGATAGCTTATAATTATAATTGCAAATTAGAAGTTGAAGATCTGAACTTTAAATAGGTAAATACAGAACTTCTAATTGTTAATTTCAAACTAAGATTGTAATTAATAATTTGAAGATCTGAACTTGTAATAGTCAAATACAGATCTCCGAATTGTTAAATACAAATTATTAGTTCAAATTATAACTTAACGATCTGATCTTGTAATTGTCAAATACAGCACTTAGAATTCATAACTTCAAATTATGATTGCAAATTATAACTGGAAGATCTGAACTTGTAATTGTCAAATACAGAACTTAGAACTCATAACTTCAAATTATGATTGCTAATTATAACATGAAGATCTGAACTTGTAATCGTCAAATACAGAACTAAAAATTGATAGCTTATAATTATAATTGCAAATTATAACTTGAAGAACTGAATTTGTAATAGGTAAATACAGAACTTCGAATTGTTAATTTCAAACTAAGATTGTAAATAATAATTTGAAGATCTAAACTTGTAATAGTCAAATACAGATGTCCGAATTGTTAAATACAAATTATTAGTGCAAATTATAACTTAAAGATCTGAACTTGTAATTGTCAAATACAGCACTTAGAATTCATAACTTCAAATTATGATTGCAAATTATAACTGGAAGATCTGAACTTGTAATTGTCAAATACAGAACTTAGAACTCATAAATTCAAATTATGATTGTAAATAATAATTAGAACATCTAAACTTGTAATCCTCAAATACAGAACTTCGAATTGTTAAATACGAATTATTAGTGCAAATTATAACTTGAAGATCTGAACTTGTAATTGTCAAATACAGAACTTAAAATTGATAGCTTATAATTATAATTACAAATTAGAAGTTGTAGATCTGAACTTTAAATAGGTAAATACAGAACTTCTAATTGTTAATTTCAAACTAAGATTGTAATTAATAATTTGAAGATCTGAACTTGTAATAGTCAAATACAGATCTCCGAATTGTTAAATACAAATTATTAGTGCAAATTATAACTTAAAGATCTGATCTTGTAATTGTCAAATACAGTACTTAGAATTGATAACTTCAAATTATGATTGCAAATTATAACTGGAAGATCTGAACTTGTAATTGTCAAATGCAGAACTTAGACCTCATAACTTCAAATTATGATTGCTAATTATAACATGAAGATCTGAACTTGTAATCGTCAAATACAGAACTAAAAATTGATAGCTTATAATTATAATTGCAAATTATAACTTGAAGAACTGAATTTGTAATTGGTAAATACAGAACTTCGAATTGTTAATTTCAAACTAAGATTGTAATTAATAATTTGAAGATCTGAACTTGTAATAGTCAAATACAGAACTTCGAATTGTTAATTACAAATTATTAGTGCAAATTATAACTTGAAGATCTGAACTTGTAATTGACAAATACAGAACTTAAAATTGATAGCTTATAATTATAATTGCAAATTATAAGTTGAAGATCTGGACTTGTATTAGGTAAATACAGAACTTCGAATTGTTAATTTCAAACTAAGATTGTAATTAATAATTTGAAGATCTGAACTTGTAATAATCAAATATAGAAACTTCGAATTGTTAAATACAAATTATTAGTGCTAATTATAACTTGAAGATGTCAACGTGTAATTGTCAAAGACAGAACTTAGAATTCATAACTTCAAATTATGATTGCTAATTATAACTTGAAGATCTGAACTTGTAATAGTCAAATACAGAACTTAAAATTGATAGCTTATAATTATAATTGCAAATTATAACTTGAAGAACTGAATTTGTAATAGGTAAATACAGAACTTCGAATTGTTAATTTCAAACTAAGATTGTAAATAATAATTTGAAGATCTGAACTTGTAATAGTCAAATACAGAACTTCGAATTGTTAAATACAAATTATTAGTGCAAATTATAACTTGAAGATCTGAACTTGTAATTGTCAAATACAGAACTTAAAATTGATAGCTTATAATTATAATTGCAAATTATAAGTTGAAGATCTGAACTTGTAATAGGTAAATACAGAACTTCGAATTGTTAATTTCAAACTAAGATTGTAATTAATAATTTGAAGATCTGAACTTGTAATAGTCAAATACAAAACTTCGAATTGTTAAATACAAATTATTAGTGCAAATTATAACTTAAAGATCTGATCTTGTAATTGTCAAATACAGCACTTAGAATTGATAACTTCAAATTATGATTGCAAATTATAACATGAAGATCTGAACTTGTAATCGTCAAATACAGAACTAAAAATTGATAGCTTATAATTATAATTGCAAATTATAACTCGAAGAACTGAATTTGTAATAGGTAAATACAGAACTTCGAATTGTTAATTTCAAACTAAGATTGTAAATAATAATTTGAAGATCTGAACTTGTAATAGTCAAATACAGAACTTCGAATTGTTAAATACAAAATATTAGTGCAAATTATAACTTGAAGATCTGAACTTGTAATTGTCAAATACAGAACTTAAAATTGATAGCTTATAATTATAATTGCAAATTATAAGTTGAAGATCTGAACTTGTAATAGGTAAATACAGAACTTCGAATTGTTAATTACAAACTAAGATTGTAATTAATAATTTGAAGATCTGAACTTGTAATAGTCAAATACAGAACTTCGAATTGTTAAATACAAATTATTAAGCAAATTATAACTTGAAGATCTGAACTTGTAATTGACAAATACAGAACTTAAAATTGATAGCTTATAATTATAATTGCAAATTATAAGTTGAAGATCTGAACTTGTAATAGGTAAATACAGAACTTCGAATTGTTAATTTCAAACTAAGATTGTAATTAATAATTTGAAGATCTGAACTTGTGATAGTCAAATACAAAACTTCGAATTGTTAAGTACAAATTATTAGTGCAAAGTATAACTTGAAGATCTGAACTTGAAATTGTCAAATACAGCACTAAGAATTCATAACTTCAAATTATGATTGCAAATTATAACTTGAAGATCTGAACTTGTAATTGTCAAATACAGAACTTAGAATTCATAACTTCAAATTATGATTGTAAATAATAATTAGAAGAACTTGTAATAGTCAAATACAGAAATTAGAATTGTAAAATTCAAATTATGATTGCAAATTATAACTTGAAGATCTGAACTTGTAATAGTCAAATACAGAACTTCAAATTGTTAAATACTAATTATTAGTGCAAATTATAACTTGAAGATCTGAACTTGTAATTGTCAAATACAGAACTTAAAATTGATAGCTTATAATTATAATTGTAAATTATAAGTTGAAGATCTGAACTTGTAATAGGTAAATACAGAACTTCGAATTGTTAATTTCAAACTAAGATTGTAAATAATAATTTGAAGTTCTGAACTTATAATAGTCAAATACAGAACTTCGAATTGTTAAATACAAATTATTAGTGCAAATTATAACTTGAAGATCTGAACTTGTAATTGTCAAATACAGAACTTAGAATTGATAGCTTATAATTATAATTGCAAATTATAACTTGAAGATCTGAACTTGTAATAGGTAAATACAGAACTTCTAATTTTTAATTTCAAACTAAGATTGTAATTAATAATTTGAAGATCTGAACTTGTAATAGGCAAATACAGATCTCCGAATTGATAAATACAAATTATTAGTGCAAATTATAACTTAAAGATCTGAACTTGTAATTGTCAAATACAGCACTTAGAATTCATAACTTCAAATTATGATTGCAAATTATAACTGGAAGATCTGAACTGGTAATTGTCAAATACAGAACTTAGAACTCATAACTTCAAATTATGATTGTAAATAATAATTAGAAGATCTGAACTTGTAATACTCAATTACAGAACTTCTAATTGTTAAATACAAATTATTAGTGCAAATTATAACTTGAAGTTCTGAACTTGTAATAGTGAATTACAGAACTTCTAATTGTTAATTTCAAACTAAGATTGTAAATAATAATTTGAAGATCTGAACTTGTAATAGTCAAATACAGAACTTTGAATTGTTAAATACAAATTATTAGTGCAAATTATAACTTGAAGATCTGAACTTGTAATTGTAAAATACAGAACTTAAAATTGATAGCTTATAATTATAATTGCAAATTAGAAGTTGACGATCTGAACATTAAATAGGTAAATACAGAACTACTAATTGTTAATTTCAAACTAAGATTGTAATTAATAATTTGAAGATCTGAACTTGTAATAGTCAAATACAGATCTCCGAATTGTTAAATACAAATTATTAGTACAAATTATAACTTAAAGATCTGATCTTGTATTTGTCAAATACAGCACTTAGAATTCATAACTTCAAATTATGATTGCAAAATATAACTGGAAGATCTGAACTTGTAATTGTCAAATACAGAACTTAGAACTCATAACTTTAAATTATGATTGCTAATTATAACATGAAGATCTGAACTTGTAATCGTCAAATACAGAACTAAAAATTGATAGCTTATAATTATAATTGCAAATTATAACTTGAAGAACTGAATTTGTAATAGGTAAATACAGAACTTCGAAATGTTAATTTCAAACTAAGATTGTAAATAATAATTTGAAGATCTGAACTTGTAATAGTCAAATACAGAACTTCGAATTGTTAAATACAAATTATTAGTGCAAATTATAACTTGAAGATCTGAACTTGTAATTGTCAAATTCAGAACTTAAAATTGATAGCTTATAATTATAATTGCAAATTATAAGTTGTAGATCTGAACTTGTAATAGGTAAATACAGAACTTCTAATTGTTAATTTCAAACTAAGATTGTAATTAATAATTTGAAGATCTGAACTTGTAATAGTCAAATATAGAAACTTCGAATTGTTAAATACAAATTATTAGTGCAAATTATAACTTGAAGATCTGAACGTGTAATTGTCAAAGACAGAACTTAGAATTCATAACTTCAAATTATGATTGCTAATTATAACTTGAAGATCTGAACGTGTAATAGTCAAATACAGAACTTAAAATTGATAGCTTATAATTATAATTGCAAATTATAACTTGAAGAACTGAATTTGTAATAGGTAAATACAGAACTTCGAATTGTTAATTTCAAACTAAGATTGTAAATAATAATTTGAAGATCTGAACTTGTAATAGTCAAATACAGAACTTCGAATTGTTAAATACAAATTATTAGTGCAAATTATAACTTGAAGATCTGAACTTGTAATTGACAAATACAGAACTTTAAATTGATAGCTTATAATTATAATTGCAAATTATAAGTTGAAGATCTGAACTTGTAATAGTTAAATACAGAACTTCGAATTGTTAATTTCAAACTAAGATTGTAATTAATAATTTGAAGATCTGAACTTGTAATAGTCAAATACAGAACTTCGAATTGTTAAATACAAATTATTAGTGCAAATTATAACTTGAAGATCTGAACTTGTAATTGACAAATACAGAACTTAAAATTGATAGCTTATAATTATAATTGCAAATTATAAGTTGAAGATCTGGACTTGTATTAGGTAAATACAGAACTTCGAATTGTTAATTTCAAACTAAGATTGTAATTAATAATTTGAAGATCTGAACTTGTAATAATCAAATATAGAAACTTCGAATTGTTAAATACAAATTATTAGTGCAAATTATAACTTGAAGATCTGAACGTGTAATTGTCAAAGACAGAACTTAGAATTCATAACTTCAAATTATGATTGCTAATTATAACTTGAAGATCTGAACTTGTAATAGTCAAATACAGAACTTAAAATTGATAGCTTATAATTATAATTGCAAATTATAACTTGAAGAACTGAATTTGTAATAGGTAAATACAGAACTTCGAATTGTTAATTTCAAACTAAGATTGTAAATAATAATTTGAAGATCTGAACTTGTAATAGTCAAATACAGAACTTCGAATTGTTAAATACAAATTATTAGTGCAAATTATTACTTGAAGATCTGAACTTGTAATTGTCAAATACAGAACTTAAAATTGATAGCATATAATTATAATTGCAAATTATAAGTTGAAGATCTGAACTTGTAATAGGTAAATACAGAACTTCGAATTGTTAATTACAAACTAAGATTGTAATTAATAATTTGAAGATCTGAACTTGTAATAGTCAAATACAGAACTTCGAATTGTTAAATACAAATTATTAAGCAAATTATAACTTGAAGATCTGAACTTGTAATTGACAAATACAGAACTTAAAATTGATAGCTTATAATTATAATTGCAAATTATAAGTTGAAGATCTGAACTTGTAATAGGTAAATACAGAACTTCGAATTGTTAATTTCAAACTAAGATTGTAATTAATAATTTGAAGATCTGAACTTGTAATAGTCAAATACAAAACTTCGAATTGTTAAATACAAATTATTAGTGCAAAGTATAACTTGAAGATCTGAACTTGAAATTGTCAAATACAGCACTAAGAATTCATAACTTCAAATTATGATTGCAAATTATAACTTGAAGATCTGAACTTGTAATTGTCAAATACAGAACTTAGAATTCATAACTTCAAATTATGATTGTAAATAATAATTAGAAGAACTTGTAATAGTCAAATACAGAAATTAGAATTGTAAAATTCAAATTATGATTGCAAATTATAACTTGAAGATCTGAACTTGTAATAGTCAAATACAGAACTTCAAATTGTTAAATACTAATTATTAGTGCAAATTATAACTTGAAGATCTGAACTTGTAATTGTCAAATACAGAACTTAAAATTGATAGCTTATAATTATAATTGTAAATTATAAGTTGAAGATCTGAACTTGTAATAGGTAAATACAGAACTTCGAATTGTTAATTTCAAACTAAGATTGTAAATAATAATTTGAAGTTCTGAACTTATAATAGTCAAATACAGAACTTCGAATTGTTAAACACAAATTATTAGTGCAAATTATAACTTGAAGATCTGAACTTGTAATTGTCAAATACAGAACTTAGAATTGATAGCTTATAATTATAATTGCAAATTATAACTTGAAGATCTGAACTTGTAATTGTCAAATACAGAACTTAGAATTGATAGCTTATAATTATAATTGCAAATTATAACTTGAAGATCTGAACTTGTAATAGTCAAATACAAAACTTCGAATTGTTAAATACAAATTATTAGTGCAAAGTATAACTTAAAGATCTGAACTTGTAATTGTCAAATACAGAACTTAGAATTCATAACTTCAAATTATGATTGTAAATAATAATTAGAAGAACTTGTAATAGTCAAATACAGAAATTAGAATTGTAAAATTCAAATTATGATTGCAAATTATAACTTGAAGTTCTGAACTTGTAATTGTCAAATACAGAACTTAGAATTGATAGCTTATAATTATAATTGCAAATTATAACTTGAAGATCTGAACTTGTAATAGTGAATTACAGAACTTCTAATTGTTAATTTCAAACTAAGATTGTAAATAATAATTTGAAGATCTGAACTTGTAATAGTCAAATACAGAACTTTGAATTGTTAAATACAAATTATTAGTGCAAATTATAACTTGAAGATCTGAACTTGTAATTGTCAAATACAGAACTTAAAATTGATAGCTTATAATTATAATTGCAAATTAGAAGTTGAAGATCTGAACTTTAAATAGGTAAATACAGAACTTCTAATGGTTAATTACAAACTAAGATTGTAATTAATAATTTGAAGATCTGAACTTGTAATAGTCAAATACAGATCTCCGAATTGTTAAATACAAATTATTAGTGCAAATTATAACTTAAAGATCTGATCTTGTAATTGTCAAATACAGCACTTAGAATTGATAACTTCAAATTATGATTGCAAATTATAACTGGAAGATCTGAACTTGTAATTGTCAAATGCAGAACTTAGACCTCATAACTTCAAATTATGATTGCTAATTATAACATGAAGATCTGAACTTGTAATCGTCAAATACAGAACTAAAAATTGATAGCTTATAATTATAATTGCAAATTATAAGTTGAAGATCTGAACTTGTAATAGGGAAATACAGAACTTCGAATTGTTAATTTCAAACTAAGATTGTAATTAATAATTTGAAGATCTGAACTTGTAATAGTCAAATACAGATCTCCGAATTGTTAAATACAAATTATTAGTGCAAATTATAACTTAAAGATCTGATCTTGTAATTGTCAAATACAGCACTTAGAATTGATAACTTCAAATTATGATTGCAAATTATAACATGAAGATCTGAACTTGTAATCGTCAAATACAGAACTAAAAATTGATAGCTTATAATTATAATTGCAAATTATAACTCGAAGAACTGAATTTGTAATAGGTAAATACAGAACTTCGAATTGTTAATTTCAAACTAAGATTGTAAATAATAATTTGAAGATCTGAACTTGTAATAGTCAAATACAGAACTTCGAATTGTTAAATACAAAATATTAGTGCAAATTATAACTTGAAGATCTGAACTTGTAATTGTCAAATACAGAACTTAAAATTGATAGCTTATAATTATAATTGCAAATTATAAGTTGAAGATCTGAACTTGTAATAGGTAAATACAGAACTTCGAATTGTTAATTACAAACTAAGATTGTAATTAATAATTTGAAGATCTGAACTTGTAATAGTCAAATACAGAACTTCGAATTGTTAAATACAAATTATTAAGCAAATTATAACTTGAAGATCTGAACTTGTAATTGACAAATACAGAACTTAAAATTGATAGCTTATAATTATAATTGCAAATTATAAGTTGAAGATCTGAACTTGTAATAGGTAAATACAGAACTTCGAATTGTTAATTTCAAACTAAGATTGTAATTAATAATTTGAAGATCTGAACTTGTGATAGTCAAATACAAAACTTCGAATTGTTAAATACAAATTATTAGTGCAAAGTATAACTTGAAGATCTGAACTTGAAATTGTCAAATACAGCACTAAGAATTCATAACTTCAAATTATGATTGCAAATTATAACTTGAAGAACTGATCTTGTAATTGTCAAATACAGAACTTAGAATTCATAACTTCAAATTATGATTGTAAATAATAATTAGAAGAACTAGTAATAGTCAAATACAGAAATTAGAATTGTAAAATTCAAATTATGATTGCAAATTATAACTTGAAGATCTGAA
The DNA here is from genome assembly GCA_963170105.1 of Cantharis lateralis. Lineage (NCBI taxonomy): Eukaryota > Metazoa > Arthropoda > Insecta > Coleoptera > Cantharidae > Cantharis > Cantharis lateralis. The sequence goes on from OY720628.1 coordinate 23,770,547, forward strand.
CTTGTAATAGTCAAATACAGAACTTCAAATTGTTAAATACTAATTATTAGTGCAAATTATAACTTGAAGATCTGAACTTGTAATTGTCAAATACAGAACTTAAAATTGATAGCTTATAATTATAATTGTAAATTATAAGTTGAAGATCTGAACTTGTAATAGGTAAATACAGAACTTCGAATTGTTAATTTCAAACTAAGATTGTAATTAATAATTTGAAGATCTGAACTTGTAATAATCAAATATAGAAACTTCGAATTGTTAAATACAAATTATTAGTGCAAATTATAACTTGAAGATCTGAACGTGTAATTGTCAAAGACAGAACTTAGAATTCATAACTTCAAATTATGATTGCTAATTATAACTTGAAGATCTGAACTTGTAATAGTCAAATACAGAACTTAAAATTGATAGCTTATAATTATAATTGCAAATTATAACTTGAAGAACTGAATTTGTAATAGGTAAATACAGAACTTCGAATTGTTAATTTCAAACTAAGATTGTAAATAATAATTTGAAGATCTGAACTTGTAATAGTCAAATACAGAACTTCGAATTGTTAAATACAAATTATTAGTGCAAATTATAACTTGAAGATCTGAACTTGTAATTGTCAAATACAGAACTTAAAATTGATAGCTTATAATTATAATTGCAAATTATAAGTTGAAGATCTGAACTTGTAATAGGTAAATACAGAACTTCGAATTGTTAATTACAAACTAAGATTGTAATTAATAATTTGAAGATCTGAACTTGTAATAGTCAAATACAGAACTTCGAATTGTTAAATACAAATTATTAAGCAAATTATAACTTGAAGATCTGAACTTGTAATTGACAAATACAGAACTTAAAATTGATAGCTTATAATTATAATTGCAAATTATAAGTTGAAGATCTGAACTTGTAATAGGTAAATACAGAACTTCGAATTGTTAATTTCAAACTAAGATTGTAATTAATAATTTGAAGATCTGAACTTGTAATAGTCAAATACAAAACTTCGAATTGTTAAATACAAATTATTAGTGCAAAGTATAACTTGAAGATCTGAACTTGAAATTGTCAAATACAGCACTAAGAATTCATAACTTCAAATTATGATTGCAAATTATAACTTGAAGATCTGAACTTGTAATTGTCAAATACAGAACTTAGAATTCATAACTTCAAATTATGATTGTAAATAATAATTAGAAGAACTTGTAATAGTCAAATACAGAAATTAGAATTGTAAAATTCAAATTATGATTGCAAATTATAACTTGAAGATCTGAACTTGTAATAGTCAAATACAGAACTTCAAATTGTTAAATACTAATTATTAGTGCAAATTATAACTTGAAGATCTGAACTTGTAATTGTCAAATACAGAACTTAAAATTGATAGCTTATAATTATGATTGTAAATTATAAGTTGAAGATCTGAACTTGTAATAGGTAAATACAGAACTTCGAATTGTTAATTTCAAACTAAGATTGTAAATAATAATTTGAAGTTCTGAACTTATAATAGTCAAATACAGAACTTCGAATTGTTAAACACAAATTATTAGTGCAAATTATAACTTGAAGATCTGAACTTGTAATTGTCAAATACAGAACTTAGAATTGATAGCTTATAATTATAATTGCAAATTATAACTTGAAGATCTGAACTTGTAATAGTGAATTACAGAACTTAGATTTGTTAAATACTAATTATTATTTCAAATTATAACTTGAAGATCTGAACTTGTAATTGTCAAATACGGAACTTAAAATTGAAAGCTTATAATTATAATTGCAAATTATAACTTGAAGATCTGAACTTGTAATAGGTAAATACAGAACTTCGAATTGTTAATTTCAAACTAAGATTGTAAATAATAATTTGAAGTTCTGAACTTGTAATAGTCAAATAGAGAACTTCGAATTGTTAAATACAAATTATTAGTGCAAATTATAACTTGAAGATCTGAACTTGTAATTGTCAAATACAGAACTTAAAATTGATAGCTTATAATTATAATTGCAAATTATAAGTTGAAGATCTGAACTTGTAATAGGTAAATACAGAACTTCTAATTTTTAATTTCAAACTAAGATTGTAATTAATAATTTGAAGATCTGAACTTGTAATAGGCAAATACAGATCTCCGAATTGTTAAATACAAATTATTAGTGCAAATTATAACTTAAAGATCTGAACTTGTAATTGTCAAATACAGCACTTAGAATTCATAACTACAAATTATGATTGCAAATTATAACTGGAAGATCTGAACTTGTAATTGTCAAATACAGAACTTAGAACTCATAACTTCAAATTATGATTGTAAATAATAATTAGAAGATCTGAACTTGTAATACTCAATTACAGAACTTCGAATTGTTAAATACAAATTATTAGTGCAAATTATCACTTGAAGTTCTGAACTTGTAATTGTCAATTACAGAACTTAGAATTGATAGCTTATAATTATAATTGCAAATTATAACTTGTAGATCTGAACTTGTAATAGTGAATTACAGAACTTCTAATTGTTAATTTCAAACTAAGATTGTAAATAATAATTTGAAGATCTGAACTTGTAATAGTCAAATACAGAACTTTGAATTGTTAAATACAAATTATTAGTGCAAATTATAACTTGAAGATCTGAACTTGTAATTGTCAAATACAGAACTTAAAATTGATAGCTTATAATTATAATTGCAAATTAGAAGTTGACGATCTGAACATTAAATAGGTAAATACAGAACTACTGATTGTTAATTTCAAACTAAGATTGTAATTAATAATTTGAAGATCTGAACTTGTAATAGTCAAATACAGATCTCCGAATTGTTAAATACAAATTATTAGTACAAATTATAACTTAAAGATCTGATCTTGTATTTGTCAAATACAGCACTTAGAATTCATAACTTCAAATTATGATTGCAAATTATAACTGGAAGATCTGAACTTGTAATTGTCAAATACAGAACTTAGAACTCATAACTTCAAATTATGATTGCTAATTATAACATGAAGATCTGAACTTGTAATCGTCAAATACAGAACTAAAAAATGATAGCTTATAATTATAATTGCAAATTATAACTTGAAGAACTGAATTTGTAATAGGTAAATACAGAACTTCGAATTGTTAATTTCAAACTAAGATTGTAAATAATAATTTGAAGATCTGAACTTGTAATAGTCAAATACAGAACTTCGAATTGTTAAATACAAATTATTAGTGCAAATTATAACTTGAAGATCTGAACTTGTAATTGTTAAATTCAGAACTTAAAATTGATAGCTTATAATTATAATTGCAAATTATAAGTTGTAGATCTGAACTTGTAATAGGTAAATACAGAACTTCTAATTGTTAATTTCAAACTAAGATTGTAATTAATAAGTTGAAGATCTGAACTTGTAATAGTCAAATACAGATCTCCGAATTGTTAAAAACAAATTATTAGTGCAAATTATAACTTAAAGATCTGAACTTGTATTTGTCAAATACAGAACTTAGAATTCATAACTTCAAATTATGATTGCAAATTATAGCTGGAAGATCTGAACTTGTAATTGTCAAATACAGAACTTAGAACTCATAACTTCAAATTATGATTGTAAATAATAATTAGAAGATCTGAACTTGTAATAGTCAAATACAGAACTCCGAATTGTTAAATACAAATTATTAGTGCAAATTATAACTTGAAGATCTGAACTTGTAATTGTCAAATACAGCACTTAGAATTCATAACTTCAAATCATGATTGCAAATTATAACTAGAAGATCTGAACTTGTAATTGTCAAATACAGAACTTAGAACCCATAACTTCAAATTATGATTGTAAATAATAATTAGAAGATCTGACCTTGTAATAGTCAAATACAGAACTTCGAATTGTTAAATACAAATTATTAGTGCAAATTATAACTTGAAGAACTGAACTTGTAATTGTCAAATACAGAACTTAGAATTCATAACTTCAAATTATGATTGCTAATTATAACTTGAAGATCTGAACTTGTAATAGTCAAATACAGAACTTCGAATTGTTAAATACTAATTATTAGTGCAAATTATAACTTGAAGATCTGAACTTGTAATTGTCAAATACAGAACTTAGAATTGATAGCTTATAATTATAATTGCAAATTATAACTTGAAGATCTGAACTTGTAATAGTGAATTACAGAACTAAGATTTGTTAAATACTAATTATTATTTCAAATTATAACTTGAAGATCTGAACTAGTAATTGTCAAATACGGAACTTAAAATTGAAAGCTTATAATTATAATTGCAAATTATAACTTGAAGAACTGAATTTGTAATAGGTAAATACAGAACTTCGAATTGCTAAATACAAATTATTTGTGCAAATTATAATTTGAAGATCTGAACTTGAAATTGTCAAATACAGAACTTAAAATTGATGGCTTATAATTATAATTGCAAATTATAAGTTGAAGATCTGAACTTGTAATAGGTAAATACAGAACTTCGAATTGTTAATTTCAAACTAAGATTGTAATTAATAATTTGAAGATCTGAACTTGTAATAGTCAAATACAGAACTTCGAATTGTTAAATACAAATTATTAGTGCATATTATAACTTGAAGATCTGAACTTGTAATAGTCAAATACAGAACTTAAAATTGATAGCTTATAATTATAATTGCAAATTATAAGTTGAAGATCTGAACTTGTAATAGGTAAATACAGAACTTCGAATTGTTAATTTCAAACTAAGATTGTAATTAATAATTTGAAGATCTGAACTTGTAATGGTAGAATACAGAACTTCGAATTGTTAAATACAAATTATTAGTGCAAATTATAACTTGAAGATCTGAACTTGTAATTGTCAAATACAGAACTTAGAATTCATAACTTCATATTATGATTGTAAATAATAATTAGTAGATCTGAACTTGTAATAGTCAAATACAGAACTTCGAATTGTTAAATACAAATTATTAGTGCATATTATAACTTGAAGATCTGAACTTGTAATAATCAAATACAGAACTTAAAATTGATAGCTTATAATTATAATTGCAAATTATAAGTTGAAAATCTGAACTTGTAATAGGTAAATACAGAACTTCGAATTGTTAATTTCAAACTAAGATTGTAATTAATAATTTGAAGATCTGAACTTGTAATGGTAGAATACAGAACTTCGAATTGTTAAATACAAATTATTAGTGCAAATTATAACTTGAAGATCTGAACTTGTAATTGTCAAATACAGAACTTAAAATTGATGGCTTATAATTATAATTGCAAATAATAAGTTGAAGATCTGAACTTGTAATAGGTAAATACAGAACTTCCAATTGTTAATTTCAAACTAAGATTGTAATTAATAATTTGAAGATCTGAACTTGTAATGGTAAAATACAGAACTTCGAATTGTTAAATACAAATTATTAGTGCAAATTATAACTTGAAGATCTGAACTTGTAATTGTCAAATACAGCACTTAGAATTCATAACTTCAAATTATGATTGCAAATTATAACTTGAAGATCTGAACTTGTAATTGTCAAATACAGAACTTAGAATTCATAACTTCAAATTTTGATTGTAAATAATAATTAGTAGATCTGAACTTGTAATAGTCAAATACTGAACTTCGAATTGTTAAATACAAATTATTAGTGCAAATTATAACTTGAAGATCTGAACTTGTAATTGTCAAATACAGAACTTAGAATTCATAACTTCAAATTATGATTGTAAATAATAATTAGTAGATCTGAACTTGTAATAGTCAAATACAGAACTTCGAATTGCTAAATACAAATTATTTGTGCAAATTATAACTTGAAGATCTGAACTTGAAATTGTCAAATACAGAACTTAAAATTGATGGCTTATAATTATAATTGCAAATTATAAGTTGAAGATCTGAACTTGTAATAGGTAAATACAGATCTTCGAATTGTTAATTTCAAACTAAGATTGTAATTAATAATTTGAAGATCTGAACTTGTAATGGTAAAATACAGAACTTCGAATTGTTAAATACAAATTATTAGTGCAAATTATAACTTGAAGATCTGAACTTGTAATTGTCAAATACAGAACTTAGAATTCATAACTTCATATTATGATAGTAAATAATAATTAGTAGATCTGAACTTGTAATAGTCAAATACAGAACTTCGAATTGTTAAATACAAATTATTAGTGCAAATTATAACTTGAAGATCTGAACTTGTAATTGTCAAATACAGAACTTAGAATTGATAGCTTATAATTATAATTGCAAAATATAACTTGAAGATCTGAACTTGTAATAGTGAATTACAGAAATTAGATTTGTTAAATACTAATTATTATTTCAAATTATAACTTGAAGATCTGAACATGTAATTGTCAAATACGGAACTTAAAATTGATAGCTTATAATTATAATTGCAAATTATAACTTGAAGATCTGAACTTGTAATAGGTAAATACAGAACTTCGAATTGTTAATTTCAAACTAAGATTGTAAATAATAATTTGAAGATCTGAACTTGTAATAGTCAAATACAGAACTTCAAATTGTTAAATACAAATTATTAGTGCAAATTATAACTTGAAGATCTGAACTTGTAATTGACAAATACAGAACTTAAAATTGATAGCTTATAATTATAATTGCAAATTATAAGTTGAAGATCTGAACTTGTAATTGGTAAATACAGAACTTCTAATTGTTAATTTCTAGCTAAGATTGTAATTAATAATTTGAAGATCTGAACTTGTAATAGTCAAATACAGATCTCCGAATTGTTAAATACAAATTATTAGTGCAAATTATAACTTAAAGATCTGAACTTGTAATTGTCAAATACAGCACTTAGAATTCATAACTTCAAATTATGATTGCAAATTATAACTGGAAGATCTGAACTTGTAATTGTCAAATACAGAACTTAGAACTCATAACTTCAAATTCTGATTGTAAATAATAATTAGAAGATCTGAACTTGTAATAGTCAAATACAGAACTTCGAATTGTTAAATACAAATTATTAGTGCAAATTATAACTTGAAGATCTGAACTTGTAATTGTCAAAGACAGAACTTAGAATTCATAACTTCAAATTATGATTACTAATTATAACTTGAAGATCTGAACTTGTAATTGTCAAATACAGAACTTAGAACTCATAACTTCAAATTCTGATTGTAAATAATAATTAGAAGATCTGAACTTGTAATAGTCAAATACAGAACTTCGAATTGTTAAATACAAAATATTAGTGCATATTATAACTTGAAGATCTGAACTTGTAATTGTCAAAGACAGAACTTAGAATTGATAGCTTATAATTATAATTGCAAATTATAACTTGAAGATCTGAACTTGTAATAGTCAAATACAGAACTTCTAATTGTTAATTTCAAACTAAGACTGTAATTAATAATTTGAAGATCTGAACTTGTAATAGTCAAATACAGATCTCCGAATTGTTAAATACAAATTATTATTTCAAATTATAACTTGAAGATCTGAACTTGTAATTGTCAAATACGGAACTTAAAATTGATAGCTTATAATTATAATTGCAAATTATAAGTTGAAGATCTGAACTTGTAATAGGTAAATACAGAACTTCGAATTGTTAATATCAAACTAAGATTGTAATTAATAATTTGAAGATCTGAACTTGTAATGGTAAAATACAGAACTTCGAATTGTTAAATACAAATTATTAGTGCAAATTATAACTTGAAGATCTGAACTTGTAGTTGTCAAATACAGCACTTAGAATTCATAACTTCAAATTATGATTGCTAATTATAACTTGAAGATCCGAACTTGTAATTGTCGAATACAGAACTTCTAATTGTTAATTTCAAACTAAGATTGAAATTAATAATTTGAAGATCTGAACTTGTATTAGTCAAATACAGATCTCCGAATTGTTAAATACAAATTATTAGTGCAAATTATAACTTGAAGATCTGAACTTGTAATTGTCAAATACAGAACTTAGAATTCATAACTTCAAATTATGATTGTAAATAATAATTAGTAGATCTGAACTTGTAATAGTCAAATACAGAACTTCGAATTGCTAAATACAAATTATTTGTGCAAATTATAACTTGAAGATCTGAACTTGAAATTGTCAAATACAGAACTTAAAATTGATGGCTTATAATTATAATTGCAAATTATAAGTTGAAGATCTGAACTTGTAATAGGTAAATACAGAACTTCGAATTGTTAATTTCAAACTAAGATTGTAATTAATAATTTGAAGATCTGAACTTGTAATAGTCAAATACAGAACTTCGAATTGTTAAATACAAATTATTAGTGCATATTATAACTTGAAGATCTGAACTTGTAATAGTCAAATACAGAACTTAAAATTGATAGCTTATAATTATAATTGCAAATTATAAGTTGAAGATCTGAACTTGTAATAGGTAAATACAGAACTTCGAATTGTTAAATACAAATTATTAGTGCATATTATAACTTGAAGATCTGAACTTGTAATTGTCAAATACAGCACTTAGAATTCATAACTTCAAATTATGATTGCAAATTATAACTTGAAGATCTGAACTTGTAATTGTCAAATACAGAACTTAGAATTCATAACTACAAATTATGATTGTAAATAATAATTAGTAGATCTGAACTTGTAATAGTCAAATACAGAACTTCGAATTGTTAAATACAAATTATTAGTGCAAATTATAACTTGAAGATCTGAACTTGTAATTGTCAAATACAGAACTTAAAATTGATAACTTATAATTATAATTGCAAATTATAAGTTGAAGATCTGAACTTGTAATAGGTAAATACAGAACTTCGAATTGTTAATTTCAAACTAAGATTGTAATTAATAATTTGAAGATCTAAACTTGTAATAGTCGAATACAGAACTTCGAATTGCTAAATACAAATTATTTGTGCAAATTATAACTTGAAGATCTGAACTTGAAATTGTCAAATACAGAACTTAAAATTGATGGCTTATAATTATAATTGCAAATTATACGTTGAAGATCTGAACTTGTAATAGGTAAATACAGAACTTCGAATTGTTAATTTCAAACTAAGATTGTAATTAATAATTTGAAGATCTGAACTTGTAATGGTAAAATACAGAACTTCGAATTGTTAAATACAAATTATTAGTGCAAATTATAACTTGATGATCTGAACTTGTAATTGTCAAATACAGCACTTAGAATTCATAACTTCAAATTATGATTGCAAATTATAACTTGAAGATCTGAACTTGTAATTGTCAAATACAGAACTTAGAATTCATAACTTCAAATTATGATTGTAAATAATAATTAGTAGATCTGAACTTGTAATAGTCAAATACAGAACTTCGAATTGCTAAATACAAATTATTTGTGCAAATTATAACTTGAAGATCTGAACTTGAAATTGTCAAATACAGAACTTAAAATTGATGGCTTATAATTATAATTGCAAATTATAAGTTGAAGATCTGAACTTGTAATAGGTAAATACAGAACTTCGAATTGTTAATTTCAAACTAAGATTGTAATTAATAATTTGAAGATCTGAACTTGTAATAGTCAAATACAGAACTTCGAATTGTTAAATACAAATTATTAGTGCATATTATAACTTGAAGATCTGAACTTGTAATAGTCAAATACAGAACTTAAAATTGATAGCTTATAATTATAATTGCAAATTATAAGTTGAAGATCTGAACTTGTAATAGGTAAATACAGAACTTCGAATTGTTAAATACAAATTATTAGTGCATATTATAACTTGAAGATCTGAACTTGTAATTGTCAAATACAGCACTTAGAATTCATAACTTCAAATTATGATTGCAAATTATAACTTGAAGATCTGAACTTGTAATTGTCAAATACAGAACTTAGAATTCATAACTACAAATTATGATTGTAAATAATAATTAGTAGATCTGAACTTGTAATAGTCAAATACAGAACTTCGAATTGTTAAATACAAATTATTAGTGCAAATTATAACTTGAAGATCTGAACTTGTAATTGTCAAATACAGAACTTAAAATTGATAACTTATAATTATAATTGCAAATTATAAGTTGAAGATCTGAACTTGTAATAGGTAAATACAGAACTTCGAATTGTTAATTTCAAACTAAGATTGTAATTAATAATTTGAAGATCTAAACTTGTAATAGTCGAATACAGAACTTCGAATTGCTAAATACAAATTATTTGTGCAAATTATAACTTGAAGATCTGAACTTGAAATTGTCAAATACAGAACTTAAAATTGATGGCTTATAATTATAATTGCAAATTATACGTTGAAGATCTGAACTTGTAATAGGTAAATACAGAACTTCGAATTGTTAATTTCAAACTAAGATTGTAATTAATAATTTGAAGATCTGAACTTGTAATGGTAAAATACAGAACTTCGAATTGTTAAATACAAATTATTAGTGCAAATTATAACTTGATGATCTGAACTTGTAATTGTCAAATACAGCACTTAGAATTCATAACTTCAAATTATGATTGCAAATTATAACTTGAAGATCTGAACTTGTAATTGTCAAATACAGAACTTAGAATTCATAACTTCAAATTATGATTGTAAATAATAATTAGTAGATCTGAACTTGTAATAGTCAAATACAGAACTTCGAATTGCTAAATACAAATTATTTGTGCAAATTATAACTTGAAGATCTGAACTTGAAATTGTCAAATACAGAACTTAAAATTGATGGCTTATAATTATAATTGCAAATTATAAGTTGAAGATCTGAACTTGTAATAGGTAAATACAGAACTTCGAATTGTTAATTTCAAACTAAGATTGTAATTAATAATTTGAAGATCTGAACTTGTAATAGTCAAATACAGAACTTCGAATTGTTAAATACAAATTATTAGTGCATATTATAACTTGAAGATCTGAACTTGTAATAGTCAAATACAGAACTTAAAATTGATAGCTTATAATTATAATTGCAAATTATAAGTTGAAGATCTGAACTTGTAATAGGTAAATACAGAACTTCGAATAGTTAATTTCAAACTAAGATTGTAATTAATAATTTGAAGATCTGAACTTGTAATGGTAGAATACAGAACTTCGAATTGTTAAATACAAATTATTAGTGCAAATTATAACTTGAAGATCTGAACTTGTAATTGTCAAATACAGAACTTAGAATTCATAACTTCAAATTATGATTGTAAATAATAATTAGTAGATCTGAACTTGTAATAGTCAAATACTGAACTTCGAATTGTTAAATACAAATTATTAGTGCAAATTATAACTTAAAGATCTGAACTTGTAATTGTCAAATACAGAACTTAGAATTCATAACTTCAAATTATGATTGTAAATAATAATTAGTAGATCTGAACTTGTAATAGTCAAATACAGAACTTCGAATTGCTAAATACAAATTATTTGTGCAAATTATAACTAGAAGATCTGAACTTGAAATTGTCAAATACAGAACTTAAAATTGATGGCTTATAATTATAATTGCAAATTATAAGTTGAAGATCTGAACTTGTAATAGGTAAATACAGAACTTCGAATTGTTAATTTCAAACTAAGATTGTAATTAATAATTTGAAGATCTGAACTTGTAATGGTAAAATACAGAACTTCGAATTGTTAAATACAAATTATTAGTGCAAATTATAACTTGAAGATCTGAACTTGTAATTGTCAAATACAGAACTTAGAATTCATAACTTCATATTATGATTGTAAATAATAATTAGTAGATCTGAACTTGTAATAGTCAAATACAGAACTTCGAATTGTTAAATACAAATTATTAGTGCAAATTATAACTTGAAGATCTGAACTTGTACTTGTCAAATACAGAACTTAGAATTGATAGCTTATAATTATAATTGCAAAATATAACTTGAAGATCTGAACTTGTAATAGTGAATTACAGAACTTAGATTTGTTAAATACTAATTATTATTTCAAATTATAACTTGAAGATCTGAACATGTAATTGTCAAATACGGAACTTAAAATTGATAGCTTATAATTATAATTGCAAATTATAACTTGAAGATCTGAACTTGTAATAGGTAAATACAGAACTTCGAATTGTTAATTTCAAACTAAGATTGTAAATAATAATTTGAAGATCTGAACTTGTAATAGTCAAATACAGATCTCCGAATTGTTAAATACAAATTATTAGTGCAAATTATAACTTAAAGATCTGAACTTGTAATTGTCAAATACAGCACTTAGAATTCATAACTTCAAATTATGATTGCAAATTATAACTGGAAGATCTGAACTTGTAATTGTCAAATACAGAACTTAGAACTCATAACTTCAAATTCTGATTGTAAATAATAATTAGAAGATCTGAACTTGTAATAGTCAAATACAGAACTTCGAATTGTTAAATACAAATTATTAGTGCAAATTATAACTTGAAGATCTGAACTTGTAATTGTCAAAGACAGAACTTAGAATTCATAACTTCAAATTATGATTGCCAATTATAACTTGAAGATCTGAACTTGTAATTGTCAAATACAGAACTTAGAACTCATAACTTCAAATTCTGATTGTAAATAATAATTAGAAGATCTGAACTTGTAATAGTCAAATACAGAACTTAGAATTGATAGCTTATAATTATAATTGCAAAATATAACTTGAAGATCTGAACTTGTAATAGTGAATTACAGAACTTAGATTTGTTAAATACTAATTATTATTTCAAATTATAACTTGAAGATCTGAACATGTAATTGTCAAATACGGAACTTAAAATTGATAGCTTATAATTATAATTGCAAATTATAACTTGAAGATCTGAACTTGTAATAGGTAAATACAGAACTTCGAATTGTTAATTTCAAACTAAGATTGTAAATAATAATTTGAAGATCTGAACTTGTAATAGTCAAATACAGATCTCCGAATTGTTAAATACAAATTATTAGTGCAAATTATAACTTAAAGATCTGAACTTGTAATTGTCAAATACAGCACTTAGAATTCATAACTTCAAATTATGATTGCAAATTATAACTGGAAGATCTGAACTTGTAATTGTCAAATACAGAACTTAGAACTCATAACTTCAAATTCTGATTGTAAATAATAATTAGAAGATCTGAACTTGTAATAGTCAAATACAGAACTTCGAATTGTTAAATACAAATTATTAGTGCATATTATAACTTGAAGATCTGAACTTGTAATTGTCAAAGACAGAACTTAGAATTGATAGCTTATAATTATAATTGCAAATTATAACTTGAAGATCTGAACTTGTAATAGTCAAATACAGAACTTCTAATTGTTACTTTCAAACTAAGACTGTAATTAATAATTTGAAGATCTGAACTTGTAATAGTCAAATACAGATCTCCGAATTGTTAAATACAAATTATTATTTCAAATTATAACTTGAAGATCTGAACTTGTAATTGTCAAATACGGAACTTAAAATTGATAGCTTATAATTATAATTGCAAATTATAAGTTGAAGATCTGAACTTGTAATAGGTAAATACAGAACTTCGAATTGTTAATTTCAAACTAAGATTGTAAATAATAATTTGAAAATCTGAACTTGTAATAGTCAAATACAGAACTTCGAATTGTTAAATACAAATTATTAGTGCAAATTATAACTTGAAGATCTGAACTTGTAATTGACAAATACAGAACTTAAAATTGATAGCTTATAATTATATAAATTTTAGAATTCGTAACTTTTGATAAAATTATTAATAATATTTTAAACTATAACAAAGTTAATTAAACACTTAAATATTTTAAAAGAAATAATTTGAACTCGAAAATGAAAGCAAACGCTTTCGAAATATCGTCTCTAATAAATATTTCTTTTAAAATATTTAAGTGTTTAATTAACTTTGTTATTGCTTATAATTATAATTGCAAATTATAAGTTGAAGATCTGAACTTGTAATAGGTAAATACAGAACTTCTAATTGTTAATTTCTAGCTAAGATTGTAATTAATAATTTGAAGATCTGAACTTGTAATAGTCAAATACAGATCTCCGAATTGTTAAATACAAATTATTAGTGCAAATTATAACTTAAAGATCTGAACTTGTAATTGTCAAATACAGCACTTAGAATTCATAACTTCAAATTATGATTGCAAATTATAACTGGAAGATCTGAACTTGTAATTGTCAAATACAGAACTTAGAACTCATAACTTCAAATTCTGATTGTAAATAATAATTAGAAGATCTGAACTTGTAATAGTCAAATACAGAACTTCGAATTGTTAAATACAAATTATTAGTGCAAATTATAACTTGAAGATCTGAACTTGTAATTGTCAAATACAGAACTTAGAATTCATAACTTCATATTATGATTGTAAATAATAATTAGTAGATCTGAACTTGTAATAGTCAAATACAGAACTTCGAATTGTTAAATACAAATTATTAGTGCAAATTATAACTTGAAGATCTGAACTTGTACTTGTCAAATACAGAACTTAGAATTGATAGCTTATAATTATAATTGCAAAATATAACTTGAAGATCTGAACTTGTAATAGTGAATTACAGAACTTAGATTTGTTAAATACTAATTATTATTTCAAATTATAACTTGAAGATCTGAACATGTAATTGTCAAATACGGAACTTAAAATTGATAGCTTATAATTATAATTGCAAATTATAACTTGAAGATCTGAACTTGTAATAGGTAAATACAGAACTTCGAATTGTTAATTTCAAACTAAGATTGTAAATAATAATTTGAAGATCTGAACTTGTAATAGTCAAATACAGATCTCCGAATTGTTAAATACAAATTATTAGTGCAAATTATAACTTAAAGATCTGAACTTGTAATTGTCAAATACAGCACTTAGAATTCATAACTTCAAATTATGATTGCAAATTATAACTGGAAGATCTGAACTTGTAATTGTCAAATACAGAACTTAGAACTCATAACTTCAAATTCTGATTGTAAATAATAATTAGAAGATCTGAACTTGTAATAGTCAAATACAGAACTTCGAATTGTTAAATACAAATTATTAGTGCAAATTATAACTTGAAGATCTGAACTTGTAATTGTCAAAGACAGAACTTAGAATTCATAACTTCAAATTATGATTGCCAATTATAACTTGAAGATCTGAACTTGTAATTGTCAAATACGGAACTTAAAATTGATAGCTTATAATTATAATTGCAAATTATAAGTTGAAGATCTGAACTTGTAATAGGTAAATACAGAACTTCGAATTGTTAATTTCAAACTAAGATTGTAAATAATAATTTGAAAATCTGAACTTGTAATAGTCAAATACAGAACTTCGAATTGTTAAATACAAATTATTAGTGCAAATTATAACTTGAAGATCTGAACTTGTAATTGACAAATACAGAACTTAAAATTGATAGCTTATAATTATATAAATTTTAGAATTCGTAACTTTTGATAAAATTATTAATAATATTTTAAACTATAACAAAGTTAATTAAACACTTAAATATTTTAAAAGAAATAATTTGAACTCGAAAATGAAAGCAAACGCTTTCGAAATATCGTCTCTAATAAATATTTCTTTTAAAATATTTAAGTGTTTAATTAACTTTGTTATTGCTTATAATTATAATTGCAAATTATAAGTTGAAGATCTGAACTTGTAATAGGTAAATACAGAACTTCTAATTGTTAATTTCTAGCTAAGATTGTAATTAATAATTTGAAGATCTGAACTTGTAATAGTCAAATACAGATCTCCGAATTGTTAAATACAAATTATTAGTGCAAATTATAACTTAAAGATCTGAACTTGTAATTGTCAAATACAGCACTTAGAATTCATAACTTCAAATTATGATTGCAAATTATAACTGGAAGATCTGAACTTGTAATTGTCAAATACAGAACTTAGAACTCATAACTTCAAATTCTGATTGTAAATAATAATTAGAAGATCTGAACTTGTAATAGTCAAATACAGAACTTCGAATTGTTAAATACAAATTATTAGTGCAAATTATAACTTGAAGATCTGAACTTGTAATTGTCAAATACAGAACTTAGAATTCATAACTTCATATTATGATTGTAAATAATAATTAGTAGATCTGAACTTGTAATAGTCAAATACAGAACTTCGAATTGTTAAATACAAATTATTAGTGCAAATTATAACTTGAAGATCTGAACTTGTACTTGTCAAATACAGAACTTAGAATTGATAGCTTATAATTATAATTGCAAAATATAACTTGAAGATCTGAACTTGTAATAGTGAATTACAGAACTTAGATTTGTTAAATACTAATTATTATTTCAAATTATAACTTGAAGATCTGAACATGTAATTGTCAAATACGGAACTTAAAATTGATAGCTTATAATTATAATTGCAAATTATAACTTGAAGATCTGAACTTGTAATAGGTAAATACAGAACTTCGAATTGTTAATTTCAAACTAAGATTGTAAATAATAATTTGAAGATCTGAACTTGTAATAGTCAAATACAGATCTCCGAATTGTTAAATACAAATTATTAGTGCAAATTATAACTTAAAGATCTGAACTTGTAATTGTCAAATACAGCACTTAGAATTCATAACTTCAAATTATGATTGCAAATTATAACTGGAAGATCTGAACTTGTAATTGTCAAATACAGAACTTAGAACTCATAACTTCAAATTCTGATTGTAAATAATAATTAGAAGATCTGAACTTGTAATAGTCAAATACAGAACTTCGAATTGTTAAATACAAATTATTAGTGCAAATTATAACTTGAAGATCTGAACTTGTAATTGTCAAAGACAGAACTTAGAATTCATAACTTCAAATTATGATTGCCAATTATAACTTGAAGATCTGAACTTGTAATTGTCAAATACAGAACTTAGAACTCATAACTTCAAATTCTGATTGTAAATAATAATTAGAAGATCTGAACTTGTAATAGTCAAATACAGAACTTCGAATTGTTAAATACAAATTATTAGTGCATATTATAACTTGAAGATCTGAACTTGTAATTGTCAAAGACAGAACTTAGAATTGATAGCTTATAATTATAATTGCAAATTATAACTTGAAGATCTGAACTTGTAATAGTCAAATACAGAACTTCTAATTGTTAATTTCAAACTAAGACTGTAATTAATAATTTGAAGATCTGAACTTGTAATAGTCAAATACAGATCTCCGAATTGTTAAATACAAATTATTATTTCAAATTATAACTTGAAGATCTGAACTTGTAATTGTCAAATACGGAACTTAAAATTGATAGCTTATAATTATAATTGCAAATTATAAGTTGAAGATCTGAACTTGTAATAGGTAAATACAGAACTTCGAATTGTTAATTACAAACTAAGATTGTAATTAATAATTTGAAGATCTAAACTTGTAATAGTCGAATACAGAACTTCGAATTGCTAAATACAAATTATTTGTGCAAATTATAACTTGAAGATCTGAACTTGAAATTGCCAAATACAGAACTTAAAATTGATGGCTTATAATTATAATTGCAAATTATACGTTGAAGATCTGAACTTGTAATAGTCAAATACAGAACTTCGAATTGTTAAATACAAATTATTAGTGCAAATTATAACTTGAAGATCTGAACTTGTAATTGACAAATACAGAACTTAAAATTGATAGCTTATAATTATATAAATTTTAGAATTCGTAACTTTTGATAAAATTATTAATAATATTTTAAACTATAACAAAGTTAATTAAACACTTAAATATTTTAAAAGAAATAATTTGAACTCGAAAATGAAAGCAAACGCTTTCGAAATATCGTCTCTAATAAATATTTCTTTTAAAATATTTAAGTGTTTAATTAACTTTGTTATTGCTTATAATTATAATTGCAAATTATAAGTTGAAGATCTGAACTTGTAATAGGTAAATACAGAACTTCTAATTGTTAATTTCTAGCTAAGATTGTAATTAATAATTTGAAGATCTGAACTTGTAATAGTCAAATACAGATCTCCGAATTGTTAAATACAAATTATTAGTGCAAATTATAACTTAAAGATCTGAACTTGTAATTGTCAAATACAGCACTTAGAATTCATAACTTCAAATTATGATTGCAAATTATAACTGGAAGATCTGAACTTGTAATTGTCAAATACAGAACTTAGAACTCATAACTTCAAATTCTGATTGTAAATAATAATTAGAAGATCTGAACTTGTAATAGTCAAATACAGAACTTCGAATTGTTAAATACAAATTATTAGTGCAAATTATAACTTGAAGATCTGAACTTGTAATTGTCAAATACAGAACTTAGAATTCATAACTTCATATTATGATTGTAAATAATAATTAGTAGATCTGAACTTGTAATAGTCAAATACAGAACTTCGAATTGTTAAATACAAATTATTAGTGCAAATTATAACTTGAAGATCTGAACTTGTACTTGTCAAATACAGAACTTAGAATTGATAGCTTATAATTATAATTGCAAAATATAACTTGAAGATCTGAACTTGTAATAGTGAATTACAGAACTTAGATTTGTTAAATACTAATTATTATTTCAAATTATAACTTGAAGATCTGAACATGTAATTGTCAAATACGGAACTTAAAATTGATAGCTTATAATTATAATTGCAAATTATAACTTGAAGATCTGAACTTGTAATAGGTAAATACAGAACTTCGAATTGTTAATTTCAAACTAAGATTGTAAATAATAATTTGAAGATCTGAACTTGTAATAGTCAAATACAGATCTCCGAATTGTTAAATACAAATTATTAGTGCAAATTATAACTTAAAGATCTGAACTTGTAATTGTCAAATACAGCACTTAGAATTCATAACTTCAAATTATGATTGCAAATTATAACTGGAAGATCTGAACTTGTAATTGTCAAATACAGAACTTAGAACTCATAACTTCAAATTCTGATTGTAAATAATAATTAGAAGATCTGAACTTGTAATAGTCAAATACAGAACTTCGAATTGTTAAATACAAATTATTAGTGCAAATTATAACTTGAAGATCTGAACTTGTAATTGTCAAAGACAGAACTTAGAATTCATAACTTCAAATTATGATTGCCAATTATAACTTGAAGATCTGAACTTGTAATTGTCAAATACAGAACTTAGAACTCATAACTTCAAATTCTGATTGTAAATAATAATTAGAAGATCTGAACTTGTAATAGTCAAATACAGAACTTCGAATTGTTAAATACAAATTATTAGTGCATATTATAACTTGAAGATCTGAACTTGTAATTGTCAAAGACAGAACTTAGAATTGATAGCTTATAATTATAATTGCAAATTATAACTTGAAGATCTGAACTTGTAATAGTCAAATACAGAACTTCTAATTGTTAATTTCAAACTAAGACTGTAATTAATAATTTGAAGATCTGAACTTGTAATAGTCAAATACAGATCTCCGAATTGTTAAATACAAATTATTATTTCAAATTATAACTTGAAGATCTGAACTTGTAATTGTCAAATACGGAACTTAAAATTGATAGCTTATAATTATAATTGCAAATTATAAGTTGAAGATCTGAACTTGTAATAGGTAAATACAGAACTTCGAATTGTTAATTACAAACTAAGATTGTAATTAATAATTTGAAGATCTAAACTTGTAATAGTCGAATACAGAACTTCGAATTGCTAAATACAAATTATTTGTGCAAATTATAACTTGAAGATCTGAACTTGAAATTGCCAAATACAGAACTTAAAATTGATGGCTTATAATTATAATTGCAAATTATACGTTGAAGATCTGAACTTGTAATAGGTAAATACAGAACTTCGAATTGTTAATTTCAAACTAAGATTGTAATTAATAATTTGAAGATCTGAACTTGTAATGGTAAAATACAGAACTTCGAATTGTTAAATACAAATTATTAGTGCAAATTATAACTTGAAGATCTGAACTTGTAATTGTCAAATACAGCACTTAGAATTCATAACTTCAAATTATGATTGCAAATTATAACTTGAAGATCTGAACTTGTAATTGTCAAATACAGAACTTAGAATTCATAACTTCAAATTATGATTGTAAATAATAATTAGTAGATCTGAACTTGTAATAGTCAAATACTGAACTTCGAATTGTTAAATACAAATTATTAGTGCAAATTATAACTTGAAGATCTGAACTTGTAATTGTCAAATACAGAACTTAGAATTCATAACTTCAAATTATGATTGTAAATAATAATTAGTAGATCTGAACTTGTAATAGTCAAATACAGAACTTCGAATTGCTAAATACAAATTATTTGTGCAAATTATAACTAGAAGATCTGAACTTGAAATTGTCAAATACAGAACTTAAAATTGATGGCTTATAATTATAATTGCAAATTATAAGTTGAAGATCTGAACTTGTAATAGGTAAATACAGAACTTCGAATTGTTAATTTCAAACTAAGATTGTAATTAATAATTTGAAGATCTGAACTTGTAATGGTAAAATACAGAACTTCGAATTGTTAAATACAAATTATTAGTGCAAATTATAACTTGAAGATCTGAACTTGTAATTGTCAAATACAGAACTTAGAATTCATAACTTCATATTATGATTGTAAATAATAATTAGTAGATCTGAACTTGTAATAGTCAAATACAGAACTTCGAATTGTTAAATACAAATTATTAGTGCAAATTATAACTTGAAGATCTGAACTTGTACTTGTCAAATACAGAACTTAGAATTGATAGCTTATAATTATAATTGCAAAATATAACTTGAAGATCTGAACTTGTAATAGTGAATTACAGAACTTAGATTTGTTAAATACTAATTATTATTTCAAATTATAACTTGAAGATCTGAACATGTAATTGTCAAATACGGAACTTAAAATTGATAGCTTATAATTATAATTGCAAATTATAACTTGAAGATCTGAACTTGTAATAGGTAAATACAGAACTTCGAATTGTTAATTTCAAACTAAGATTGTAAATAATAATTTGAAGATCTGAACTTGTAATAGTCAAATACAGATCTCCGAATTGTTAAATACAAATTATTAGTGCAAATTATAACTTAAAGATCTGAACTTGTAATTGTCAAATACAGCACTTAGAATTCATAACTTCAAATTATGATTGCAAATTATAACTGGAAGATCTGAACTTGTAATTGTCAAATACAGAACTTAGAACTCATAACTTCAAATTCTGATTGTAAATAATAATTAGAAGATCTGAACTTGTAATAGTCAAATACAGAACTTCGAATTGTTAAATACAAATTATTAGTGCAAATTATAACTTGAACATCTGAACTTGTAATTGTCAAAGACAGAACTTAGAATTCATAACTTCAAATTATGATTGCCAATTATAACTTGAAGATCTGAACTTGTAATTGTCAAATACAGAACTTAGAACTCATAACTTCAAATTCTGATTGTAAATAATAATTAGAAGATCTGAACTTGTAATAGTCAAATACAGAACTTCGAATTGTTAAATACAAATTATTAGTGCATATTATAACTTGAAGATCTGAACTTGTAATTGTCAAAGACAGAACTTAGAATTGATAGCTTATAATTATAATTGCAAATTATAACTTGAAGATCTGAACTTGTAATGGTCAAATACAGAACTTCTAATTGTTAATTTCAAACTAAGACTGTAATTAATAATTTGAAGATCTGAACTTGTAATAGTCAAATACAGATCTCCGAATTGTTAAATACAAATTATTATTTCAAATTATAACTTGAAGATCTGAACTTGTAATTGTCAAATACGGAACTTAAAATTGATAGCTTATAATTATAATTGCAAATTATAAGTTGAAGATCTGAACTTGTAATAGGTAAATACAGAACTTCGAATTGTTAATTTCAAACTAAGATTGTAAATAATAATTTGAAAATCTGAACTTGTAATAGTCAAATACAGAACTTCGAATTGTTAAATACAAATTATTAGTGCAAATTATAACTTGAAGATCTGAACTTGTAATTGACAAATACAGAACTTAAAATTGATAGCTTATAATTATATAAATTTTAGAATTCGTAACTTTTGATAAAATTATTAATAATATTTTAAACTATAACAAAGTTAATTAAACACTTAAATATTTTAAAAGAAATAATTTGAACTCGAAAATGAAAGCAAACGCTTTCGAAATATCGTCTCTAATAAATATTTCTTTTAAAATATTTAAGTGTTTAATTAACTTTGTTATTGCTTATAATTATAATTGCAAATTATAAGTTGAAGATCTGAACTTGTAATAGGTAAATACAGAACTTCTAATTGTTAATTTCTAGCTAAGATTGTAATTAATAATTTGAAGATCTGAACTTGTAATAGTCAAATACAGATCTCCGAATTGTTAAATACAAATTATTAGTGCAAATTATAACTTAAAGATCTGAACTTGTAATTGTCAAATACAGCACTTAGAATTCATAACTTCAAATTATGATTGCAAATTATAACTGGAAGATCTGAACTTGTAATTGTCAAATACAGAACTTAGAACTCATAACTTCAAATTCTGATTGTAAATAATAATTAGAAGATCTGAACTTGTAATAGTCAAATACAGAACTTCGAATTGTTAAATACAAATTATTAGTGCAAATTATAACTTGAAGATCTGAACTTGTAATTGTCAAATACAGAACTTAGAATTCATAACTTCATATTATGATTGTAAATAATAATTAGTAGATCTGAACTTGTAATAGTCAAATACAGAACTTCGAATTGTTAAATACAAATTATTAGTGCAAATTATAACTTGAAGATCTGAACTTGTACTTGTCAAATACAGAACTTAGAATTGATAGCTTATAATTATAATTGCAAAATATAACTTGAAGATCTGAACTTGTAATAGTGAATTACAGAACTTAGATTTGTTAAATACTAATTATTATTTCAAATTATAACTTGAAGATCTGAACATGTAATTGTCAAATACGGAACTTAAAATTGATAGCTTATAATTATAATTGCAAATTATAACTTGAAGATCTGAACTTGTAATAGGTAAATACAGAACTTCGAATTGTTAATTTCAAACTAAGATTGTAAATAATAATTTGAAGATCTGAACTTGTAATAGTCAAATACAGATCTCCGAATTGTTAAATACAAATTATTAGTGCAAATTATAACTTAAAGATCTGAACTTGTAATTGTCAAATACAGCACTTAGAATTCATAACTTCAAATTATGATTGCAAATTATAACTGGAAGATCTGAACTTGTAATTGTCAAATACAGAACTTAGAACTCATAACTTCAAATTCTGATTGTAAATAATAATTAGAAGATCTGAACTTGTAATAGTCAAATACAGAACTTCGAATTGTTAAATACAAATTATTAGTGCAAATTATAACTTGAAGATCTGAACTTGTAATTGTCAAAGACAGAACTTAGAATTCATAACTTCAAATTATGATTGCCAATTATAACTTGAAGATCTGAACTTGTAATTGTCAAATACAGAACTTAGAACTCATAACTTCAAATTCTGATTGTAAATAATAATTAGAAGATCTGAACTTGTAATAGTCAAATACAGAACTTCGAATTGTTAAATACAAATTATTAGTGCATATTATAACTTGAAGATCTGAACTTGTAATTGTCAAAGACAGAACTTAGAATTGATAGCTTATAATTATAATTGCAAATTATAACTTGAAGATCTGAACTTGTAATAGTCAAATACAGAACTTCTAATTGTTAATTTCAAACTAAGACTGTAATTAATAATTTGAAGATCTGAACTTGTAATAGTCAAATACAGATCTCCGAATTGTTAAATACAAATTATTATTTCAAATTATAACTTGAAGATCTGAACTTGTAATTGTCAAATACGGAACTTAAAATTGATAGCTTATAATTATAATTGCAAATTATAAGTTGAAGATCTGAACTTGTAATAGGTAAATACAGAACTTCGAATTGTTAATTTCAAACTAAGATTGTAAATAATAATTTGAAAATCTGAACTTGTAATAGTCAAATACAGAACTTCGAATTGTTAAATACAAATTATTAGTGCAAATTATAACTTGAAGATCTGAACTTGTAATTGACAAATACAGAACTTAAAATTGATAGCTTATAATTATATAAATTTTAGAATTCGTAACTTTTGATAAAATTATTAATAATATTTTAAACTATAACAAAGTTAATTAAACACTTAAATATTTTAAAAGAAATAATTTGAACTCGAAAATGAAAGCAAACGCTTTCGAAATATCGTCTCTAATAAATATTTCTTTTAAAATATTTAAGTGTTTAATTAACTTTGTTATTGCTTATAATTATAATTGCAAATTATAAGTTGAAGATCTGAACTTGTAATAGGTAAATACAGAACTTCTAATTGTTAATTTCTAGCTAAGATTGTAATTAATAATTTGAAGATCTGAACTTGTAATAGTCAAATACAGATCTCCGAATTGTTAAATACAAATTATTAGTGCAAATTATAACTTAAAGATCTGAACTTGTAATTGTCAAATACAGCACTTAGAATTCATAACTTCAAATTATGATTGCAAATTATAACTGGAAGATCTGAACTTGTAATTGTCAAATACAGAACTTAGAACTCATAACTTCAAATTCTGATTGTAAATAATAATTAGAAGATCTGAACTTGTAATAGTCAAATACAGAACTTCGAATTGTTAAATACAAATTATTAGAGCAAATTATAACTTGAAGATCTGAACTTGTAATTGTCAAAGACAGAACTTAGAATTCATAACTTCAAATTATGATTGCTAATTATAACTTGAAGATCTGAACTTGTAATAGTCGAATACAGAACTTCTAATTGTTAATTTCAAACTAAGATTGCAATTAATAATTTGAAGATCTGAACTTGTATTAGTCAAATACAGATCTCCGAATTGTTAAATACAAATTATTAGTGCAAATTATAACTTAAAGATCTGAACTTGTAATTGTCAAATACAGCACTTAGAATTCATAACTTCAAATTATGATTGCAAATTATAACTGGAAGATCTGAACTTGTAATTGTCAAATACAGAACTTCGAACTCATAACTTCAAATTCTGATTGTAAATAATAATTAGAAGATCTGAACTTGTAATAGTCAAATACAGAACTTCGAATTGTTAAATACAAATTATTAGTGCAAATTATAACTTGAAGATCTGAACTTGTAATTGTCAAGACAGAACTTAGAATTCATAACTTCAAATTATGATTGCTAATTATAACTTGAAGATCTGAACTTGTAATTGTCAAATACAGAACTTAGAACTCATAACTTCAAATTCTGATTGTAAATAATAATTAGAAGATCTGAACTTGTAATAGTCAAATACAGAACTTCGAATTGTTAAATACAAATTATTAGTGCATATTATAACTTGAAGATCTGAACTTGTAATTGTCAAAGACAGAACTTAGAATTGATAGCTTATAATTATAATTGCAAATTATAACTTGAAGATCTGAACTTGTAATAGTCAAATACAGAACTTCTAATTGTTAATTTCAAACTAAGACTGTAATTAATAATTTGAAGATCTGAACTTGTAATAGTCAAATACAGATCTCCGAATTGTTAAATACAAATTATTATTTCAAATTATAACTTGAAGATCTGAACTTGTAATTGTCAAATACGGAACTTAAAATTGATAGCTTAATATTATAATTGCAAATTATAAGTTGAAGATCTGAACTTGTAATAGGTAAATACAGAACTTCGAATTGTTAATTTCAAACTAAGATTGTAATTAATAATTTGAAGATCTGAACTTGTAATGGTAAAATACAGAACTTCGAATTGTTAAATACAAATTATTAGTGCAAATTATAACTTGAAGATCTGAACTTGTAGTTGTCAAATACAGCACTTAGAATTCATAACTTCAAATTATGATTGCTAATTATAACTTGAAGATCTGAACTTGTAATTGTCGAATACCGAACTTCTAATTGTTAATTTCAAACTAAGATTGTAATTAATAATTTGAAGATCTGAACTTGTATTAGTCAAATACAGATCTCCGAATTGTTAAATACAAATTATTAGTGCAAATTATAACTTGAAGATCTGAACTTGTAATTGCAAATACAGAACTTAGAATTCATAACTTCAAATTATGATTGTAAATAATAATTAGTAGATCTGAACTTGTAATAGTCAAATACAGAACTTCGAATTGCTAAATACAAATTATTTGTGCAAATTATAACTTGAAGATCTGAACTTGAAATTGTCAAATACAGAACTTAAAATTGATGGCTTATAATTATAATTGCAAATTATAAGTTGAAGATCTGAACTTGTAATAGGTAAATACAGAACTTCTAATTGTTAATTTCAAACTAAGATTGTAATTAATAATTTGAAGATCTGAACTTGTATTAGTCAAATACAGATCTCCGAATTGTTAAATACAAATTATTAGTGCAAATTATAACTTAAAGATCTGAACTTGTAATTGTCAAATACAGCACTTAGAATTCATAACTTCAAATTATGATTGCAAATTATAACTGGAAGATCTGAACTTGTAATTGTCAAATACAGAACTTAGAACTCATAACTTCAAATTCTGATTGTAAATAATAATTAGAAGATCTGAACTTGTAATAGTCAAATACAGAACTTCGAATTGTTAAATACAAATTATTAGAGGAAATTATAACTTGAAGATCTGAACTTGTAATTGTCAAAGACAGAACTTAGAATTCATGACTTCAAATTATGATTGCTAATTATAACTTGAAGATCTGAACTTGTAATAGTCGAATACAGAACTTCTAATTGTTAATTTCAAACTAAGATCGTAATTAATAATTTGAAGGTCTGAACTTGTATTAGTCAAATACAGATCTCCGAATTGTTAAATACAAATTATTAGTGCAAATTATAACTTAAAGATCAGAACTTGTAATTGTCAAATACAGCACTTAGAATTCATAACTTCAAATTATGATTTGAAATTATAACTGGAAGATCTGAACTTGTAATAGGTAAATACAGAACTTCGAATTGTTAATTTCAAACTAAGATTGTAATTAATAATTTGAAGATCTGAACTTGTAATGGTAAAATACAGAACTTCGAATTGTTAAATACAAATTATTAGTGCAAATTATAACTTGAAGATCTGAACTTGTAGTTGTCAAATACAGCACTTAGAATTCATAACTTCAAATTATGATTGCTAATTATAACTTGAAGATCTGAACTTGTAATTGTCGAATACAGAACTTCTAATTGTTAATTTCAAACTAAGATTGTAATTAATAATTTGAAGATCTGAACTTGTATTAGTCAAATACAGATCTCCGAATTGTTAAATACAAATTATTAGTGCAAATTATAACTTGAAGATCTGAACTTGTAATTGTCAAAGACAGAACTTAGAATTCATAACTTCAAATTATGATTGCTAATTATAACTTGAAGATCTGAACTTGTAATTGTCAAATACAGAACTTAGAACTCATAACTTCAAATTCTGATTGTAAATAATAATTAGAAGATCTGAACTTGTAATAGTCAAATAGAGAACTTCGAATTGTTAAATACAAATTATTAGTGCATATTATAACTTGAAGATCCGAACTTGTAATTGTCAAAGACAGAACTTAGAATTGATAGCTTATAATTATAATTGCAAATTATAACTTGAAGATCTGAACTTGTAATAGTCAAATACAGAACTTCTAATTGTTAATTTCAAACTAAGACTGTAATTAATAATTTGAAGATCTGAACTTGTAATAGTCAAATACAGATCTCCGAATTGTTAAATACAAATTATTATTTCAAATTATAACTTGAAGATCTGAACTTGTAATTGTCAAATACGGAACTTAAAATTGATAGCTTATAATTATAATTGCAAATTATAAGTTGAAGATCTGAACTTGTAATAGGTAAATACAGAACTTCGAATTGTTAATTTCAAACTAAGATTGTAATTAATAATTTGAAGATCTGAACTTGTAATGGTAAAATACAGAACTTCGAATTGTTAAATACAAATTATTAGTGCAAATTATAACTTGAAGATCTGAACTTGTAGTTATCAAATACAGCACTTAGAATTCATAACTTCAAATTATGATTGCAAATTATAACTTGAAGATCTGAACTTGTAATTGTCAAATACAGAACTTAGAATTCATAACTTCAAATTATGATTGTAAATAATAATTAGTAGATCTGAACTTGTAATAGTCAAATACAGAACTTCGAATTGTTAAATACAAATTATTAGTGCAAATTATAACTGGAAGATCTGAACTTGTAATTGTCAAATACAGAACTTAGAATTGATAGCTTATAATTATAATTGCAAATTATAACTTGAAGATCTGAACTTGTAATATTGAATTACAGAACTTAGATTTGTTAAATACTAATTATTATTTCAAATTATAACTTGAAGATCTGAACTTGTAATTGTCAAATACGGAACTTAAAATTGATAGCTTATAATTATAATTGCAAATTATAACTTGAAGATCTGAACTTGTAATAGGTAAATACAGAACTTCGAATTGTTAATTTCAAACTAAGATTGTAAATAATAATTTGAAGATCTGAACTTGTAATAGTCAAATACAGAACTTCGAATTGTTAAATACAAATTATTAGTGCAAATTATAACTTGAAGATCTGAACTTGTAATTGACAAATACAGAACTTAAAATTGATAGCTTATAATTATAATTGCAAATTATAAGTTGAAGATCTGAACTTGTAATCGGTAAATACAGAACTTCTAATTGTTAATTTCAAGCTAAGATTGTAATTAATAATTTGAAGATCTGAACTTGTAATAGTCAAATACAGATCTCCGAATTGTTAAATACAAATTATTAGTGCAAATTATAACTTAAAGAACTGAACTTGGAATTGTCAAATACAGCACTTAGAATTCATAACTTCAAATTATGATTGCTAATTATAACTTGAAGATCTGAACTTGTAATTGTCGAATACAGAACTTCTAATTATTAATTTCAAACTAAGATTGTAATTAATAATTTGAAGATCTTAACTTGTATTAGTCAAATACAGATCTCCGAATTGTTAAATACAAATTATTAGTGGAAATTATAACTTGAAGATCTGAACTTGTAATTGTCAAAAACAGAACTTAGAATTCATAACTTCAAATTATGATTGTAAATAATAATTAGTAGATCTGAACTTGTAATAGTCAAATACAGAACTTCGAATTGCTAAATACAAATTATTTGTGCAAATTATAACTTGAAGATCTGAACTTGAAATTGTCAAATACAGAACTTAAAATTGATGGCATATAATTATAATTGCAAATTATAAGTTGAAGATCTGAACTTGTAATAGGTAAATACAGAACTTCGAATTGTTAATTTCAAACTAAGATTGTAATTAATAATTTGAAGATCTGAACTTGTAATGGTAAAATACAGAACTTCGAATTGTTAAATACAAATTATTAGTGCAAATTATAACTTGAAGATCTGAACTTGTAATTGTCAAATACAGAACTTAGAATTCATAACTTCATATTATGATTGTAAATAATAATTAGTAGATCTGAACTTGTAATAGTCAAATACAGAACTTCGAATTGTTAAATACAAATTATTAGTGCAAATTATAACTTGAAGATCTGAACTTGAATTGTCAAATACAGAACTTAGAATTGATAGCTTATAATTATAATTGCAAAATATAACTTGAAGATCTGAACTTGTAATAGTGAATTACAGAACTTAGATTTGTTAAATACTAATTATTATTTCAAATTATAACTTGAAGATCTGAACATGTAATTGTCAAATACGGAACTTAAAATTGATAGCTTATAATTATAATTGCAAATTATAACTTGAAGATCTGAACTTGTAATAGGTAAATACAGAACTTCTAATTGTTAATTTCTAGCTAAGATTGTAATTAATAATTTGAAGAACTGAACTTGTAATAGTCAAATACAGATCTCCGAATTGTTAAATACAAATTATTAGTGCAAATTATAACTTGAAGATCTGAACTTGTAATTGTCAAAGACAGAACTTAAAATTCATAACTTCAAATTATGATTGCTAATTATAACTTGAAGATCTGAACTTGTAATAGTCGAATACAGAACTACTAATTGTTAATTTCAAACTAAGATTGTAATTAATAATTTGAAGATCTGAACTTGTATTAGTCAAATACAGATCTCCGAATTGTTAAATACAAATTATTAGTGCAAATTATAACTTAAAGATCAGAACTTGTAATTGTCAAATACAGCACTTAGAATTCATAACTTCAAATTATGATTGCAAATTATAACTTGAAGATCTGAACTTGTAATAGGTAAATACAGAACTACGAATTATTAATTTCAAACTAAGATTGTAAATAATAATTTGAAGATCTGAACTTGTAATAGTCAAATACAGAACTTCGAATTGTTAAATACAAATTATTAGTGCAAATTATAATTTCAAGATCTGAACTTGTAATAGTCAAATACAGATCTCCGAATTGTTAAATACAAATTATTAGTGCAAATTATAACTTAAAGATCTGAACTTGTAATTGTCAAATACGGAACTTAAAATTGATAGCTTATAATTATAATTGCAAATTATAAGTTGAAGATCTGAACTTGTAATAGATAAATACAGAACTTCGAATTGTTAATTTCAAACTAAGATTGTAATTAATAATTTGAAGATCTGAACTTGTAATGGTAAAATACAGAACTTCGAATTGTTAAATACAAATTATTAGTGCAAATTATAACTTGAAGATCTGAACTTGTAGTTGTCAAATACAGCACTTAGAATTCATAACTTCAAATTATGATTGCAAATTATAACTTGAAGATCTGAACTTGTAATTGTTAAATACAGAACTTAGAATTCATAACTTCAAATTATGATTGTAAATAATAATTAGTAGAACTGAACTTGTAATAGTCAAATACAGAACTTCTAATTGTTAATTTCAAACTAAGACTGTAATTAATAATTTGAAGATCTGAACTTGTAATAGTCAAATACAGATCTCCGAATTGTTAAATACAAATTATTATTTCAAATTATAACTTGAAGATCTGAACTTGTAATTGTCAAATACGGAACTTAAAATTGATAGCTTATAATTATAATTGCAAATTATAAGTTGAAGATCTGAACTTGTAATAGGTAAATACAGAACTTCGAATTGTTAATTTCAAACTAAGATTGTAATTAATAATTTGAAGATCTGAACTTGTAATGGTAAAATACAGAACTTCGAATTGTTAAATACAAATTATTAGTGCAAATTATAACTTGAAGATCTGAACTTGTAGTTGTCAAATACAGCACTTAGAATTCATAACTTCAAATTATGATTGCTAATTATAACTTGAAGATCTGAACTTGTAATTGTCGAATACAGAACTTCTAATTGTTAATTTCAAACTAAGATTGTAATTAATAATTTGAAGATCTGAACTTGTATTAGTCAAATACAGATCTCCGAATTGTTAAATACAAATTATTAGTGCAAATTATAACTTGAAGATCTGAACTTGTAATTGTCAAATACAGAACTTAGAATTCATAACTTCAAATTATGATTGTAAATAATAATTAGTAGATCTGAACTTGTAATAGTCAAATACAGAACTTCGAATTGCTAAATACAAATTATTTGTGCAAATTATAACTTGAAGATCTGAACTTGAAATTGTCAAATACAGAACTTAAAATTGATGGCTTATAATTATAATTGCAAATTATAAGTTGAAGATCTGAACTTGTAATAGGTAAATACAGAACTTCGAATTGTTAATTTCAAACTAAGATTGTAATTAATAATTTGAAGATCTGAACTTGTAATAGTCAAATACAGAACTTCGAATTGTTAAATACAAATTATTAGTGCATATTATAACTTGAAGATCTGAACTTGTAATAGTCAAATCCAGAACTTAAAATTGATAGCTTATAATTATAATTGCTAATTATAAGTTGAAGATCTGAACTTGTAATAGGTAAATACAGAACTTCGAATTGTTAATTTCAAACCAAGATTGTAATTAATAATTTGAAGATCTGAACATGTAATGGTAGAATACAGAACTTCGAATTGTTAAATACAAATTATTAGTGCAAATTATAACTTGAAGATCTGAACTTGTAATTGTCAAATACAGCACTTAGAATTCATAACTTCAAATTATGATTGCAAATTATAACTTGAAGATCTGAACTTGTAATTGTCAAATACAGAACTTCTAATTCATAACTACAAATTATGATTGTAAATAATAATTAGTAGATCTGAACTTGTAATAGTCAAATACAGAACTTCGAATTGTTAAATACAAATTATTAGTGCAAATTATAACTTGAAGATCTGAACTTGTAATTGTCAAATACAGAACTTAAAATTGATAGCTTATAATTATAATTGCAAATTATAAGTTGAAGATCTGAACTTGTAATAGGTAAATACAGAACTTCGAATTGTTAATTTCAAACTAAGATTGTAATTAATAATTTGAAGAACTGAACTTGTAATAGTCAAATACAGATCTCCGAATTGTTAAATACAAATTATTAGTGCAAATTATAACTTGAAGATCTGAACTTGTAATTGTCAAAGACAGAACTTAAAATTCATAACTTCAAATTATGATTGCTAATTATAACTTGAAGATCTGAACTTGTAATAGTCGAATACAGAACTTCTAATTGTTAATTTCAAACTAAGATTGTAATTAATAATTTGAAGATCTGAACTTGTATTAGTCAAATACAGATCTCCGAATTGTTAAATACAAATTATTAGTGCAAATTATAACTTAAAGATCAGAACTTGTAATTGTCAAATACAGCACTTAGAATTCATAACTTCAAATTATGATTGCAAATTATAACTTGAAGATCTGAACTTGTAATAGGTAAATACAGAACTACGAATTATTAATTTCAAACTAAGATTGTAAATAATAATTTGAAGATCTGAACTTGTAATAGTCAAATACAGAACTTCGAATTGTTAAATACAAATTATTAGTGCAAATTATAATTTCAAGATCTGAACTTGTAATAGTCAAATACAGATCTCCGAATTGTTAAATACAAATTATTAGTGCAAATTATAACTTAAAGATCTGAACTTGTAATTGTCAAATACGGAACTTAAAATTGATAGCTTATAATTATAATTGCAAATTATAAGTTGAAGATCTGAACTTGTAATAGATAAATACAGAACTTCGAATTGTTAATTTCAAACTAAGATTGTAATTAATAATTTGAAGATCTGAACTTGTAATGGTAAAATACAGAACTTCGAATTGTTAAATACAAATTATTAGTGCAAATTATAACTTGAAGATCTGAACTTGTAGTTGTCAAATACAGCACTTAGAATTCATAACTTCAAATTATGATTGCAAATTATAACTTGAAGATCTGAACTTGTAATTGTTAAATACAGAACTTAGAATTCATAACTTCAAATTATGATTGTAAATAATAATTAGTAGAACTGAACTTGTAATAGTCAAATACAGAACTTCTAATTGTTAATTTCAAACTAAGACTGTAATTAATAATTTGAAGATCTGAACTTGTAATAGTCAAATACAGATCTCCGAATTGTTAAATACAAATTATTATTTCAAATTATAACTTGAAGATCTGAACTTGTAATTGTCAAATACGGAACTTAAAATTGATAGCTTATAATTATAATTGCAAATTATAAGTTGAAGATCTGAACTTGTAATAGGTAAATACAGAACTTCGAATTGTTAATTTCAAACCAAGATTGTAATTAATAATTTGAAGATCTGAACATGTAATGGTAGAATACAGAACTTCGAATTGTTAAATACAAATTATTAGTGCAAATTATAACTTGAAGATCTGAACTTGTAATTGTCAAATACAGCACTTAGAATTCATAACTTCAAATTATGATTGCAAATTATAACTTGAAGATCTGAACTTGTAATTGTCAAATACAGAACTTAGAATTCATAACTACAAATTATGATTGTAAATAATAATTAGTAGATCTGAACTTGTAATAGTCAAATACAGAACTTCGAATTGTTAAATACAAATTATTAGTGCAAATTATAACTTGAAGATCTGAACTTGTAATTGTCAAATACAGAACTTAAAATTGATAGCTTATAATTATAATTGCAAATTATA
Source organism: Cantharis lateralis (assembly GCA_963170105.1). Classification (NCBI taxonomy): domain Eukaryota; kingdom Metazoa; phylum Arthropoda; class Insecta; order Coleoptera; family Cantharidae; genus Cantharis; species Cantharis lateralis. Next base: position 23,804,822 of record OY720628.1, read on the forward strand.
AGTTGAAGATCTGAACTTGTAATAGGTAAATACAGAACTTCGAATTGTTAATTTCAAACTAAGATTGTAATTAATAATTTGAAGATCTAAACTTGTAATAGTCGAATACAGAACTTCGAATTGCTAAATACAAATTATTTGTGCAAATTATAACTTGAAGATCTGAACTTGAAATTGTCAAATACAGAACTTAAAATTGATGGCTTATAATTATAATTGCAAATTATACGTTGAAGATCTGAACTTGTAATAGGTAAATACAGAACTTCGAATTGTTAATTTCAAACTAAGATTGTAATTAATAATTTGAAGATCTAAACTTGTAATAGTCGAATACAGATCTCCGAATTGTTAAATACAAATTATTAGTGCAAATTATAACTTAAAGATCAGAACTTGTAATTGTCAAATACAGCACTTAGAATTCATAACTTCAAATTATGATTGCAAATTATAACTTGAAGATCTGAACTTGTAATAGGTAAATACAGAACTACGAATTATTAATTTCAAACTAAGATTGTAAATAATAATTTGAAGATCTGAACTTGTAATAGTCAAATACAGAACTTCGAATTGTTAAATACAAATTATTAGTGCAAATTATAATTTGAAGATCTGAACTTGTAATAGTCAAATACAGATCTCCGAATTGTTAAATACAAATTATTAGTGCAAATTATAACTTAAAGATCTGAACTTGTAATTGTCAAATACAGCACTTAGAATTCATAACTTCAAATTATGATTTGAAATTATAACTGGAAGATCTGAACTTGTAATTGTCAAATACAGAACTTCGAACTCATAACTTCAAATTCTGATTGTAAATAATAATTAGAAGATCTGAACTTGTAATAGTCAAATACAGAACTTCGAATTGTTAAATACAAATTATTAGTGCAAATTATAACTTGAAGATCTGAACTTGTAATTGTCAAAGACAGAACTTAGAATTCATAACTTCAAATTATGATTGTTAATTATAACTTGAAGATCTGAACTTGTAATTGTCAAATACAGAAATTAGAACTCATAACTTCAAATTCTGATTGTAAATAATAATTAGAAGATCTGAACTTGTAATAGTCAAATACAGAACTTCGAATTGTTAAATACAAATTATTAGTGCATATTATAACTTGAAGATCTGTACTTGTAATTGTCAAAGACAGAACTTAGAATTGATAGCTTATAATTATAATTGCAAATTATAACTTGAAGATCTGAACTTGTAATAGTCAAATACAGAACTTCTAATTGTTAATTTCAAACTAAGACTGTAATTAATAATTTGAAGATCTGAACTTGTAATAGTTAAATACAGATCTCCGAATTGTTAAATACAAATTATTATTTCAAATTATAACTTGAAGATCTGAACTTGTAATTGTCAAATACGGAACTTAAAATTGATAGCTTATAATTATAATTGCAAATTATAACTTGAAGATCTGAACTTGTAATAGGTAAATACAGAACTTCGAATTGTTAATTTCAAACTAAGATTGTAAATAATAATTTGAAGATCTGAACTTGTAATAGTCAAATACAGAACTTCGAATTGTTAAATACAAATTATTGGTGCAAATTATAACTTGAAGATCTGAACTTGTAATTGACAAATACAGAACTTAAAATTGATAGCTTATAATTATAATTGCAAATTATAAGTTGAAGATCTGAACTTGTAATCGGTAAATACAGAACTTCTAATTGTTAATTTCAAGCTAAGATTGTAATTAATAATTTGAAGATCTGAACTTGTAATAGTCAAATACAGATCTCCGAATTGTTAAATACAAATTATTAGTGCAAATTATAACTTAAAGAACTGAACTTGGAATTGTCAAATACAGCACTTAGAATTCATAACTTCAAATTATGATTGCTAATTATAACTTGAAGATCTGAACTTGTAATTGTCGAATACAGAACTTCTAATTATTAATTTCAAACTAAGATTGTAATTAATAATTTGAAGATCTTAACTTGTATTAGTCAAATACAGAACTTCGAATTGCTAAATACAAATTATTTGTGCAAATTATAACTTGAAGATCTGAACTTGTAATTGTCAAAAACAGAACTTAGAATTCATAACTTCAAATTATGATTGTAAATAATAATTAGTAGATCTGAACTTGTAATAGTCAAATACAGAACTTCGAATTGCTAAATACAAATTATTTGTGCAAATTATAACTTGAAGATCTGAACTTGAAATTGTCAAATACAGAACTTAAAATTGATGGCATATAATTATAATTGCAAATTATAAGTTGAAGATCTGAACTTGTAATAGGTAAATACAGAACTTCGAATTGTTAATTTCAAACTAAGATTGTAATTAATAATTTGAAGATCTGAACTTGTAATGGTAAAATACAGAACTTCGAATTGTTAAATACAAATTATTAGTGCAAATTATAACTTGAAGATCTGAACTTGAATTGTCAAATACAGAACTTAGAATTGATAGCTTATAATTATAATTGCAAAATATAACTTGAAGATCTGAACTTGTAATAGTGAATTACAGAACTTAGATTTGTTAAATACTAATTATTATTTCAAATTATAACTTGAAGATCTGAACATGTAATTGTCAAATACGGAACTTAAAATTGATAGCTTATAATTATAATTGCAAATTATAACTTGAAGATCTGAACTTGTAATAGGTAAATACAGAACTTCGAATTGTTAATTTCAAACTAAGATTGTAAATTATAATTTGAAGATCTGAACTTGTAATAGTCAAATACAGAACTTCGAATTGTTAAATACAAATTATTAGTGCAAATTATAACTTGAAGATCTGAACTTGTAATTGACAAATACAGAACTTAAAATTGATAGCTTATAATTATAATTGCAAATTATAAGTTGAAGATCTGAACTAAAATAGGTAAATACAGAACTTCTAATTGTTAATTTCTAGCTAAGATTGTAATTAATAATTTGAAGAACTGAACTTGTAATAGTCAAATACAGATCTCCGAATTGTTAAATACAAATTATTAGTGCAAATTATAACTTGAAGATCTGAACTTGTAATTGTCAAAGACAGAACTTAAAATTCATAACTTCAAATTATGATTGCTAATTATAACTTGAAGATCTGAACTTGTAATAGTCGAATACAGAACTTCTAATTGTTAATTTCAAACTAAGATTGTAATTAATAATTTGAAGATCTGAACCTGTATTAGTCAAATACAGATCTCCGAATTGTTAAATACAAATTATTAGTGCAAATTATAACTTAAAGATCAGAACTTGTAATTGTCAAATACAGCACTTAGAATTCATAACTTCAAATTATGATTGCAAATTATAACTTGAAGATCTGAACTTGTAATAGGTAAATACAGAACTACGAATTATTAATTTCAAACTAAGATTGTAAATAATAATTTGAAGATCTGAACTTGTAATAGTCAAATACAGAACTTCGAATTGCTAAATACAAATTATTTGTGCAAATTATAACTTGAAGATCTGAACTTGTAATTGTCAAAAACAGAACTTAGAATTCATAACTTCAAATTATGATTGTAAATAATAATTAGTAGATCTGAACTTGTAATAGTCAAATACAGAACTTCGAATTGCTAAATACAAATTATTTGTGCAAATTATAACTTGAAGATCTGAACTTGAAATTGTCAAATACAGAACTTAAAATTGATGGCATATAATTATAATTGCAAATTATAAGTTGAAGATCTGAACTTGTAATAGGTAAATACAGAACTTCGAATTGTTAATTTCAAACTAAGATTGTAATTAATAATTTGAAGATCTGAACTTGTAATGGTAAAATACAGAACTTCGAATTGTTAAATACAAATTATTAGTGCAAATTATAACTTGAAGATCTGAACTTGAATTGTCAAATACAGAACTTAGAATTGATAGCTTATAATTATAATTGCAAAATATAACTTGAAGATCTGAACTTGTAATAGTGAATTACAGAACTTAGATTTGTTAAATACTAATTATTATTTCAAATTATAACTTGAAGATCTGAACATGTAATTGTCAAATACGGAACTTAAAATTGATAGCTTATAATTATAATTGCAAATTATAACTTGAAGATCTGAACTTGTAATAGGTAAATACAGAACTTCGAATTGTTAATTTCAAACTAAGATTGTAAATTATAATTTGAAGATCTGAACTTGTAATAGTCAAATACAGAACTTCGAATTGTTAAATACAAATTATTAGTGCAAATTATAACTTGAAGATCTGAACTTGTAATTGACAAATACAGAACTTAAAATTGATAGCTTATAATTATAATTGCAAATTATAAGTTGAAGATCTGAACTAAAATAGGTAAATACAGAACTTCTAATTGTTAATTTCTAGCTAAGATTGTAATTAATAATTTGAAGAACTGAACTTGTAATAGTCAAATACAGATCTCCGAATTGTTAAATACAAATTATTAGTGCAAATTATAACTTGAAGATCTGAACTTGTAATTGTCAAAGACAGAACTTAAAATTCATAACTTCAAATTATGATTGCTAATTATAACTTGAAGATCTGAACTTGTAATAGTCGAATACAGAACTTCTAATTGTTAATTTCAAACTAAGATTGTAATTAATAATTTGAAGATCTGAACTTGTATTAGTCAAATACAGATCTCCGAATTGTTAAATACAAATTATTAGTGCAAATTATAACTTAAAGATCAGAACTTGTAATTGTCAAATACAGCACTTAGAATTCATAACTTCAAATTATGATTGCAAATTATAACTTGAAGATCTGAACTTGTAATAGGTAAATACAGAACTACGAATTATTAATTTCAAACTAAGATTGAAAATAATAATTTGAAGATCTGAACTTGTAATAGTCAAATACAGAACTTCGAATTGTTAAATACAAATTATTAGTGCAAATTATAATTTCAAGATCTGAACTTGTAATAGTCAAATACAGATCTCCGAATTGTTAAATACAAATTATTAGTGCAAATTATAACTTAAAGATCTGAACTTGTAATTGTCAAATACGGAACTTAAAATTGATAGCTTATAATTATAATTGCAAATTATAAGTTGAAGATCTGAACTTGTAATAGGTAAATACAGAACTTCGAATTGTTAATTTCAAACTAAGATTGTAATTAATAATTTGAAGATCTGAACTTGTAATGGTAAAATACAGAACTTCGAATTGTTAAATACAAATTATTAGTGCAAATTATAACTTGAAGATCTGAACTTGTAGTTGTCAAATACAGCACTTAGAATTCATAACTTCAAATTATGATTGCTAATTATAACTTGAAGATCTGAACTTGTAATTGTCGAATACAGAACTTCTAATTGTTAATTTCAAACTAAGATTGTAATTAATAATTTGAAGATCTGAACTTGTATTAGTCAAATACAGATCTCCGAATTGTTAAATACAAATTATTAGTGCAAATTATAACTTGAAGATCTGAACTTGTAATTGTCAAATACAGAACTTAGAATTCATAACTTCAAATTATGATTGTAAATAATAATTAGTAGATCTGAACTTGTAATAGTCAAATACAGAACTTCGAATTGCTAAATACAAATTATTTGTGCAAATTATAACTTGAAGATCTGAACTTGAAATTGTCAAATACAGAACTTAAAATTGATGGCTTATAATTATAATTGCAAATTATAAGTTGAAGATCTGAACTTGTAATAGGTAAATACAGAACTTCGAATTGTTAATTTCAAACTAAGATTGTAATTAATAATTTGAAGATCTGAACTTGTAATAGTCAAATACAGAACTTCGAATTGTTAAATACAAATTATTAGTGCATATTATAACTTGAAGATCTGAACTTGTAATAGTCAAATACAGAACTTAAAATTGATAGCTTATAATTATAATTGCTAATTATAAGTTGAAGATCTGAACTTGTAATAGGTAAATACAGAACTTCGAATTGTTAATTTCAAACCAAGATTGTAATTAATAATTTGAAGATCTGAACATGTAATGGTAGAATACAGAACTTCGAATTGTTAAATACAAATTATTAGTGCAAATTATAACTTGAAGATCTGAACTTGTAATTGTCAAATACAGCACTTAGAATTCATAACTTCAAATTATGATTGCAAATTATAACTTGAAGATCTGAACTTGTAATTGTCAAATACAGAACTTAGAATTCATAACTACAAATTATGATTGTAAATAATAATTAGTAGATCTGAACTTGTAATAGTCAAATACAGAACTTCGAATTGTTAAATACAAATTATTAGTGCAAATTATAACTTGAAGATCTGAACTTGTAATTGTCAAATACAGAACTTAAAATTGATAGCTTATAATTATAATTGCAAATTATAAGTTGAAGATCTGAACTTGTAATAGGTAAATACAGAACTTCGAATTGTTAATTTCAAACTAAGATTGTAATTAATAATTTGAAGATCTAAACTTGTAATAGTCGAATACAGAACTTCGAATTGCTAAATACAAATTATTTGTGCAAATTATAACTTGAAGATCTGAACTTGAAATTGTCAAATACAGAACTTAAAATTGATGGCTTATAATTATAATTGCAAATTATACGTTGAAGATCTGAACTTGTAATAGGTAAATACAGAACTTCGAATTGTTAATTTCAAACTAAGATTGTAATTAATAATTTGAAGATCTAAACTTGTAATAGTCGAATACAGATCTCCGAATTGTTAAATACAAATTATTAGTGCAAATTATAACTTAAAGATCAGAACTTGTAATTGTCAAATACAGCACTTAGAATTCATAACTTCAAATTATGATTGCAAATTATAACTTGAAGATCTGAACTTGTAATAGGTAAATACAGAACTACGAATTATTAATTTCAAACTAAGATTGTAAATAATAATTTGAAGATCTGAACTTGTAATAGTCAAATACAGAACTTCGAATTGTTAAATACAAATTATTAGTGCAAATTATAATTTGAAGATCTGAACTTGTAATAGTCAAATACAGATCTCCGAATTGTTAAATACAAATTATTAGTGCAAATTATAACTTAAAGATCTGAACTTGTAATTGTCAAATACAGCACTTAGAATTCATAACTTCAAATTATGATTTGAAATTATAACTGGAAGATCTGAACTTGTAATTGTCAAATACAGAACTTCGAACTCATAACTTCAAATTCTGATTGTAAATAATAATTAGAAGATCTGAACTTGTAATAGTCAAATACAGAACTTCGAATTGTTAAAAACAAATTATTAGTGCAAATTATAACTTGAAGATCTGAACTTGTAATTGTCAAAGACAGAACTTAGAATTCATAACTTCAAATTATGATTGTTAATTATAACTTGAAGATCTGAACTTGTAATTGTCAAATACAGAAATTAGAACTCATAACTTCAAATTCTGATTGTAAATAATAATTAGAAGATCTGAACTTGTAATAGTCAAATACAGAACTTCGAATTGTTAAATACAAATTATTAGTGCATATTATAACTTGAAGATCTGTACTTGTAATTGTCAAAGACAGAACTTAGAATTGATAGCTTATAATTATAATTGCAAATTATAACTTGAAGATGTGAACTTGTAATAGTCAAATACAGAACTTCTAATTGTTAATTTCAAACTAAGACTGTAATTAATAATTTGAAGATCTGAACTTGTAATAGTTAAATACAGATCTCCGAATTGTTAAATACAAATTATTATTTCAAATTATAACTTGAAGATCTGAACTTGTAATTGTCAAATACGGAACTTAAAATTGATAGCTTATAATTATAATTGCAAATTATAAGTTGAAGATCTGAACTTGTAATAGATAAATACAGAACTACGAATTGTTAATTTCAAACTAAGATTGTAATTAATAATTTGAAGATCTGAACTTGTAATGGTAAAATACAGAACTTCGAATTGTTAAATACAAATTATTAGTGCAAATTATAACTTGAAGATCTGAACTTGTAGTTGTCAAATACAGCACTTAGAATTCATAACTTCAAATTATGATTGCAAATTATAACTTGAAGATCTGAACTTGTAATTGTCAAATACAGAACTTAGAATTCATAACTTCAAATTATGATTGTAAATAATAATTAGTAGAACTGAACTTGTAATAGTCAAATTCAGAACTTCTAATTGTTAATTTCAAACTAAGACTGTAATTAATAATTTGAAGATCTGAACTTGTAATAGTCAAATACAGATCTCCGAATTGTTAAATACAAATTATTATTTCAAATTATAACTTGAAGATCTGAACTTGTAATTGTCAAATACGGAACTTAAAATTGATAGCTTATAATTATAATTGCAAATTATAAGTTGAAGATCTGAACTTGTAATAGGTAAATACAGAACTTCGAATTGTTAATTTCAAACTAAGATTGTAATTAATAATTTGAAGATCTGAACTTGTAATGGTAAAATACAGAACTTCGAATTGTTAAATACAAATTATTAGTGCAAATTATAACTTGAAGATCTGAACTTGTAGTTGTCAAATACAGCACTTAGAATTCATAACTTCAAATTATGATTGCTAATTATAACTTGAAGATCTGAACTTGTAATTGTCGAATACAGAACTTCTAATTGTTAATTTCAAACTAAGATTGTAATTAATAATTTGAAGATCTGAACTTGTATTAGTCAAATACAGATCTACGAATTGTTAAATACAAATTATTAGTGCAAATTATAACTTGAAGATCTGAACTTGTAATTGTCAAATACAGAACTTAGAATTCATAACTTCAAATTATGATTGTAAATAATAATTAGTAGATCTGAACTTGTAATAGTCAAATACAGAACTTCGAATTGCTAAATACAAATTATTTGTGCAAATTATAACTTGAAGATCTGAACTTGAAATTGTCAAATACAGAACTTAAAATTGATGGCTTATAATTATAATTGCAAATTATAAGTTGAAGATCTGAACTTGTAATAGGTAAATACAGAACTTCGAATTGTTAATTTCAAACTAAGATTGTAATTAATAATTTGAAGATCTGAACTTGTAATAGTCAAATACAGAACTTCGAATTGTTAAATACAAATTATTAGTGCATATTATAACTTGAAGATCTGAACTTGTAATAGTCAAATACAGAACTTAAAATTGATAGCTTATAATTATAATTATAAGTTGAAGATCTGAACTTGTAATAGGTAAATACAGAACTTCGAATTGTTAATTTCAAACCAAGATTGTAATTAATAATTTGAAGATCTGAACATGTAATGGTAGAATACAGAACTTCGAATTGTTAAATACAAATTATTAGTGCAAATTATAACTTGAAGATCTGAACTTGTAATTGTCAAATACAGCACTTAGAATTCATAACTTCAAATTATGATTGCAAATTATAACTTGAAGATCTGAACTTGTAATTGTCAAATACAGAACTTAGAATTCATAACTACAAATTATGATTGTAAATAATAATTAGTAGATCTGAACTTGTAATAGTCAAATACAGAACTTCGAATTGTTAAATACAAATTATTAGTGCAAATTATAACTTGAAGATCTGAACTTGTAATTGTCAAATACAGAACTTAAAATTGATAGCTAATAATTATAATTGCGAATTATAAGTTGAAGATCTGAACTTGTAATAGGTAAATACAGAACTTCGAATTGTTAATTTCAAACTAAGATTGTAATTAATAATTTGAAGATCTAAACTTGTAATAGTCGAATACAGAACTTCGAATTGCTAAATACAAATTATTTGTGCAAATTATAACTTGAAGATCTGAACTTGAAATTGTCAAATACAGAACATAAAATTGATGGCTTATAATTATAATTGCAAATTATACGTTGAAGATCTGAACTTGTAATAGGTAAATACAGAACTTCGAATTGTTAATTTCAAACTAAGATTGTAATTAATAATTTGAAGATCTGAACTTGTAATGGTAAAATACAGAACTTCGAATTGTTAAATACAAATTATTAGTGCAAATTATAACTTGAAGATCTGAACTTGTAATTGTCAAATACAGCACTTAGAATTCATAACTTCAAATTATGATTGCAAATTATAACTGGAAGATCTGAACTTGTAATTGTCAAATACAGAACTTAGAACTCATAACTGCAAATTCTGATTGTAAATAATAATTATAAGATCTGAACTTGTAATAGTTAAATAAAGAACTTCGAATTGTTAAATACAAATTATTAGAGCAAATTATAACTTGAAGATCTGAACTTGTAATTGTCAAAGACAGAACTTAGAATTCATAACTTCAAATTATGAATGCTAATTATAACTTGAAGATCTGAACTTGTAATAGTCGAATACAGAACTTCTAATTGTTAATTTCAAACTAAGATTGTAATTAATAATTTGAAGATCTGAACTTGTATTAGTCAAATACAGATCTCCGAATTGTTAAATTCAAATTATTAGTGCTAATTATAACTTAAAGATCAGAACTTGTAATTGTCAAATACAGCACCTAGAATTCATAACTTCAAATTATGATTGAAAATTATAACTGGAAGATCTGAACTTGTAATTGTCAAATACAGAACTTCGAACTCATAACTTCAAATTCTGATTGTAAATAATAATTAGAAGATCTGAACTTGTAATAGTCAAATACAGAACTTCGAATTGTAAAATACAAATTATTAGTGCAAATTATAACTTGAAGATCTGAACTTGTAATTGTCAAATACAGAACTTAGAATTCATAACTTCATATTATGATTGTAAATAATAATTAGTAGATCTGAACTTGTAATAGTCAAATACAGAACTTCGAATTGTTAAATACAAATTATTAGTGCAAATTATAACTTGAAGATCTGAACTTGTAATTGTCAAATACGGAACTTAAAATTGATAGCTTATAATTATAATTGCAAATTATAAGTTGAAGATCTGAACTTGTAATAGGTAAATACAGAACTTCGAATTGTTAATTTCAAACTAAGATTGTAATTAATAATTTGAAGATCTGAACTTGTAATGGTAAAATACAGAACTTCGAATTGTTAAATACAAATTATTAGTGCAAATTATAACTTGAAGATCTGAACTTGTAGTTGTCAAATACAGCACTTAGAATTCATAACTTCAAATTATGATTGCTAATTATAACTTGAAGATCTGAACTTGTAATTGTCGAATACAGAACTTCTAATTGTTAATTTCAAACTAAGATTGTAATTAATAATTTGAAGATCTGAACTTGTATTAGTCAAATACAGATCTCCGAATTGTTAAATACAAATTATTAGTGCAAATTATAACTTGAAGATCTGAACTTGTAATTGTCAAATACAGAACTTAGAATTCATAACTTCAAGTTATGATTGTAAATAATAATTAGTAGATCTGAACTTGTAATAGTGAAATACAGAACTTAAAATTGATGGCTTATAATTATAATTGCAAATTATAAGTTGAAGATCTGAACTTGTAATAGGTAAATACAGAACTTCGAATTGTTAATTTCAAACTAAGATTGTAATTAATAATTTGAAGATCTGAACTTGTAATAGTCAAATACAGAACTTCGAATTGTTAAATACAAATTATTAGTGCATATTATAACTTGAAGATCTGAACTTGTAATAGTCAAATACAGAACTTAAAATTGATAGCTTATAATTATAATTGCTAATTATAAGTTGAAGATCTGAACTTGTAATAGGTAAATACAGAACTTCGAATTGTTAATTTCAAACCAAGATTGTAATTAATAATTTGAAGATCTGAACATGTAATGGTAGAATACAGAACTTCGAATTGTTAAATACAAATTATTAGTGCAAATTATAACTTGAAGATCTGAACTTGTAATTGTCAAATACAGCACTTAGAATTCATAACTTCAAATTATGATTGCAAATTATAACTTGAAGATCTGAACTTGTAATTGTCAAATACAGAACTTAGAATTCATAACTACAAATTATGATTGTAAATAATAATTAGTAGATCTGAACTTGTAATAGTCAAATACAGAACTTCGAATTGTTAAATACAAATTATTAGTGCAAATTATAACTTGAAGATCTGAACTTGTAATTGTCAAATACAGAACTTAAAATTGATAGCTTATAATTATAATTGCAAATTATAAGTTGAAGATCTGAACTTGTAATAGGTAAATACAGAACTTCGAATTGTTAATTTCAAACTAAGATTGTAATTAATAATTTGAAGATCTAAACTTGTAATAGTCGAATACAGAACTTCGAATTGCTAAATACAAATTATTTGTGCAAATTATAACTTGAAGATCTGAACTTGAAATTGTCAAATACAGAACTTAAAATTGATGGCTTATAATTATAATTGCAAATTATACGTTGAAGATCTGAACTTGTAATAGGTAAATACAGAACTTCGAATTGTTAATTTCAAACTAAGATTGTAATTAATAATTTGAAGATCTAAACTTGTAATAGTCGAATACAGATCTCCGAATTGTTAAATACAAATTATTAGTGCAAATTATAACTTAAAGATCAGAACTTGTAATTGTCAAATACAGCACTTAGAATTCATAACTTCAAATTATGATTGCAAATTATAACTTGAAGATCTGAACTTGTAATAGGTAAATACAGAACTACGAATTATTAATTTCAAACTAAGATTGTAAATAATAATTTGAAGATCTGAACTTGTAATAGTCAAATACAGAACTTCGAATTGTTAAATACAAATTATTAGTGCAAATTATAATTTGAAGATCTGAACTTGTAATAGTCAAATACAGATCTCCGAATTGTTAAATACAAATTATTAGTGCAAATTATAACTTAAAGATCTGAACTTGTAATTGTCAAATACAGCACTTAGAATTCATAACTTCAAATTATGATTTGAAATTATAACTGGAAGATCTGAACTTGTAATTGTCAAATACAGAACTTCGAACTCATAACTTCAAATTCTGATTGTAAATAATAATTAGAAGATCTGAACTTGTAATAGTCAAATACAGAACTTCGAATTGTTAAATACAAATTATTAGTGCAAATTATAACTTGAAGATCTGAACTTGTAATTGTCAAAGACAGAACTTAGAATTCATAACTTCAAATTATGATTGTTAATTATTACTTGAAGATCTGAACTTGTAATTGTCAAATACAGAAATTAGACCTCATAACTTCAAATTCTGATTGTAAATAATAATTAGAAGATCTGAACTTGTAATAGTCAAATACAGAACTTCGAATTGTTAAATACAAATTATTAGTGCATATAATAACTTGAAGATCTGTACTTGTAATTGTCAAAGACAGAACTTAGAATTGATAGCTTATAATTATAATTGCAAATTATAACTTGAAGATCTGAACTTGTAATAGTCAAATACAGAACTTCTAATTGTTAATTTCAAACTAAGACTGTAATTAATAATTTGAAGATCTGAACTTGTAATAGTTAAATACAGATCTCCGAATTGTTAAATACAAATTATTGTTTCAAATTATAACTTGAAGATCTGAACTTGTAATTGTCAAATACGGAACTTAAAATTGATAGCTTATAATTATAATTGCAAATTATAAGTTGAAGATCTGAACTTGTAATAGATAAATACAGAACTACGAATTGTTAATTTCAAACTAAGATTGTAATTAATAATTTGAAGATCTGAACTTGTAATGGTAAAATACAGAACTTCGAATTGTTAAATACAAATTATTAGTGCAAATTATAACTTGAAGATCTGAACTTGTAGTTGTCAAATACAGCACTTAGAATTCATAACTTCAAATTATGATTGCAAATTATAACTTGAAGATCTGAACTTGTAATTGTCAAATACAGAACTTAGAATTCATAACTTCAAATTATGATTGTAAATAATAATTAGTAGAACTGAACTTGTAATAGTCAAATACAGAACTTCTAATTGTTAATTTCAAACTAAGACTGTAATTAATAATTTGAAGATCTGAACTTGTAATAGTCAAATACAGATCTCCGAATTGTTAAATACTAATTATTATTTCAAATTATAACTTGAAGATCTGAACATGTAATTGTCAAATACGGAACTTAAAATTGATAGCTTATAATTATAATTGCAAATTATAACTTGAAGATCTGAACTTGTAATAGGTAAATACAGAACTTCGAATTGTTAATTTCAAACTAAGATTGTAATTAATAATTTGAAGATCTGAACTTGTAATGGTAAAATAAAGAACTTCGAATTGTTAAATACAAATTATTAGTGCAAATTATAACTTGAAGATCTGAACTTGTAGTTGTCAAATACAGCACTTAGAATTCATAACTTCAAATTATGATTGCTAATTATAACTTGAAGATCTGAACTTGTAATTGTCGAGTACAGAACTTCTAATTGTTAATTTCAAACTAAGATTGTAATTAATAATTTGAAGATTTGAACTTGTATTAGTCAAATACAGATCTCCGAATTGTTAAATACAAATTATTAGTGCAAATTATAACTTGAAGATCTGAACTTGTAATTGTCAAATACAGAACTTAGAATTCATAACTTCAAATTATGATTGTAAATAATAATTAGTAGATCTGAACTTGTAATAGTCAAATACAGAACTTCGAATTGCTAAATACAAATTATTTGTGCAAATTATAACTTGAAGATCTGAACTTGAAATTGTCAAATACAGAACTTAAAATTGATGGCTTATAATTATAATTGCAAATTATAAGTTGAAGATCTGAACTTGTAATAGTAAATACAGAACTTAGAATTGTTAATTTCAAACTAAGATTGTAATTAATAATTTGAAGATCTGAACTTGTAATAGTCAAATACAGAACTTCGAATTGTTAAATACAAATTATTAGTGCATATTATAACTTGAAGATCTGAACTTGTAATAGTCAAATACAGAACTTAAAATTGATAGCTTATAATTATAATTGCTAATTATAAGTTGAAGATCTGAACTTGTAATAGGTAAATACAGAACTTCGAATTGTTAATTTCAAACCAAGATTGTAATTAATAATTTGAAGATCTGAACATGTAATGGTGGAATACAGAACTTCGAATTGTTAAATACAAATTATTAGTGCAAATTATAACTTGAAGATCTGAACTTGTAATTGTCAAATACAGCACTTAGAATTCATAACTTCAAATTATGATTGCAAATTATAACTTGAAGATCTGAACTTGTAATTGTCAAATACAGAAATTAGACCTCATAACTTCAAATTCTGATTGTAAATAATAATTAGAAGATCTGAACTTGTAATAGTCAAATACAGAACTTCGAATTGTTAAATACAAATTATTAGTGCATATAATAACTTGAAGATCTGTACTTGTAATTGTCAAAGACAGAACTTAGAATTGATAGCTTATAATTATAATTGCAAATTATAACTTGAAGATCTGAACTTGTAATAGTCAAATACAGAACTTCTAATTGTTAATTTCAAACTAAGACTGTAATTAATAATTTGAAGATCTGAACTTGTAATAGTTAAATACAGATCTCCGAATTGTTAAATACAAATTATTGTTTCAAATTATAACTTGAAGATCTGAACTTGTAATTGTCAAATACGGAACTTAAAATTGATAGCTTATAATTATAATTGCAAATTATAAGTTGAAGATCTGAACTTGTAATAGATAAATACAGAACTACGAATTGTTAATTTCAAACTAAGATTGTAATTAATAATTTGAAGATCTGAACTTGTAATGGTAAAATACAGAACTTCGAATTGTTAAATACAAATTATTAGTGCAAATTATAACTTGAAGATCTGAACTTGTAGTTGTCAAATACAGCACTTAGAATTCATAACTTCAAATTATGATTGCAAATTATAACTTGAAGATCTGAACTTGTAATTGTCAAATACAGAACTTAGAATTCATAACTTCAAATTATGATTGTAAATAATAATTAGTAGAACTGAACTTGTAATAGTCAAATACAGAACTTCTAATTGTTAATTTCAAACTAAGACTGTAATTAATAATTTGAAGATCTGAACTTGTAATAGTCAAATACAGAAATTAGACCTCATAACTTCAAATTCTGATTGTAAATAATAATTAGAAGATCTGAACTTGTAATAGTCAAATACAGAACTTCGAATTGTTAAATACAAATTATTAGTGCATATAATAACTTGAAGATCTGTACTTGTAATTGTCAAAGACAGAACTTAGAATTGATAGCTTATAATTATAATTGCAAATTATAACTTGAAGATCTGAACTTGTAATAGTCAAATACAGAACTTCTAATTGTTAATTTCAAACTAAGACTGTAATTAATAATTTGAAGATCTGAACTTGTAATAGTTAAATACAGATCTCCGAATTGTTAAATACAAATTATTAGTGCAAATTATAACTTGAAGATCTGAACTTGTAATTGTCAAAGACAGAACTTAGAATTCATAACTTCAAATTATGATTGTTAATTATTACTTGAAGATCTGAACTTGTAATTGTCAAATACAGAAATTAGACCTCATAACTTCAAATTCTGATTGTAAATAATAATTAGAAGATCTGAACTTGTAATAGTCAAATACAGAACTTAAAATTGATAGCTTATAATTATAATTGCAAATTATAAGTTGAAGATCTGAACTTGTAATAGGTAAATACAGAACTTCGAATTGTTAATTTCAAACTAAGATTGTAATTAATAATTTGAAGATCTAAACTTGTAATAGTCGAATACAGAACTTCGAATTGCTAAATACAAATTATTTGTGCAAATTATAACTTGAAGATCTGAACTTGAAATTGTCAAATACAGAACTTAAAATTGATGGCTTATAATTATAATTGCAAATTATACGTTGAAGATCTGAACTTGTAATAGGTAAATACAGAACTTCGAATTGTTAATTTCAAACTAAGATTGTAATTAATAATTTGAAGATCTAAACTTGTAATAGTCGAATACAGATCTCCGAATTGTTAAATACAAATTATTAGTGCAAATTATAACTTAAAGATCAGAACTTGTAATTGTCAAATACAGCACTTAGAATTCATAACTTCAAATTATGATTGCAAATTATAACTTGAAGATCTGAACTTGTAATAGGTAAATACAGAACTACGAATTATTAATTTCAAACTAAGATTGTAAATAATAATTTGAAGATCTGAACTTGTAATAGTCAAATACAGAACTTCGAATTGTTAAATACAAATTATTAGTGCAAATTATAATTTGAAGATCTGAACTTGTAATAGTCAAATACAGATCTCCGAATTGTTAAATACAAATTATTAGTGCAAATTATAACTTAAAGATCTGAACTTGTAATTGTCAAATACAGCACTTAGAATTCATAACTTCAAATTATGATTTGAAATTATAACTGGAAGATCTGAACTTGTAATTGTCAAATACAGAACTTCGAACTCATAACTTCAAATTCTGATTGTAAATAATAATTAGAAGATCTGAACTTGTAATAGTCAAATACAGAACTTCGAATTGTTAAATACAAATTATTAGTGCAAATTATAACTTGAAGATCTGAACTTGTAATTGTCAAAGACAGAACTTAGAATTCATAACTTCAAATTATGATTGTTAATTATTACTTGAAGATCTGAACTTGTAATTGTCAAATACAGAAATTAGACCTCATAACTTCAAATTCTGATTGTAAATAATAATTAGAAGATCTGAACTTGTAATAGTCAAATACAGAACTTCGAATTGTTAAATACAAATTATTAGTGCATATAATAACTTGAAGATCTGTACTTGTAATTGTCAAAGACAGAACTTAGAATTGATAGCTTATAATTATAATTGCAAATTATAACTTGAAGATCTGAACTTGTAATAGTCAAATACAGAACTTCTAATTGTTAATTTCAAACTAAGACTGTAATTAATAATTTGAAGATCTGAACTTGTAATAGTTAAATACAGATCTCCGAATTGTTAAATACAAATTATTGTTTCAAATTATAACTTGAAGATCTGAACTTGTAATTGTCAAATACGGAACTTAAAATTGATAGCTTATAATTATAATTGCAAATTATAAGTTGAAGATCTGAACTTGTAATAGATAAATACAGAACTACGAATTGTTAATTTCAAACTAAGATTGTAATTAATAATTTGAAGATCTGAACTTGTAATGGTAAAATACAGAACTTCGAATTGTTAAATACAAATTATTAGTGCAAATTATAACTTGAAGATCTGAACTTGTAGTTGTCAAATACAGCACTTAGAATTCATAACTTCAAATTATGATTGCAAATTATAACTTGAAGATCTGAACTTGTAATTGTCAAATACAGAACTTAGAATTCATAACTTCAAATTATGATTGTAAATAATAATTAGTAGAACTGAACTTGTAATAGTCAAATACAGAACTTCTAATTGTTAATTTCAAACTAAGACTGTAATTAATAATTTGAAGATCTGAACTTGTAATAGTCAAATACAGATCTCCGAATTGTTAAATACTAATTATTATTTCAAATTATAACTTGAAGATCTGAACATGTAATTGTCAAATACGGAACTTAAAATTGATAGCTTATAATTATAATTGCAAATTATAACTTGAAGATCTGAACTTGTAATAGGTAAATACAGAACTTCGAATTGTTAATTTCAAACTAAGATTGTAATTAATAATTTGAAGATCTGAACTTGTAATGGTAAAATAAAGAACTTCGAATTGTTAAATACAAATTATTAGTGCAAATTATAACTTGAAGATCTGAACTTGTAGTTGTCAAATACAGCACTTAGAATTCATAACTTCAAATTATGATTGCTAATTATAACTTGAAGATCTGAACTTGTAATTGTCGAGTACAGAACTTCTAATTGTTAATTTCAAACTAAGATTGTAATTAATAATTTGAAGATTTGAACTTGTATTAGTCAAATACAGATCTCCGAATTGTTAAATACAAATTATTAGTGCAAATTATAACTTGAAGATCTGAACTTGTAATTGTCAAATACAGAACTTAGAATTCATAACTTCAAATTATGATTGTAAATAATAATTAGTTGATCTGAACTTGTAATAGTCAAATACAGAACTTCGAATTGCTAAATACAAATTATTTGTGCAAATTATAACTTGAAGATCTGAACTTGAAATTGTCAAATACAGAACTTAAAATTGATGGCTTATAATTATAATTGCAAATTATAAGTTGAAGATCTGAACTTGTAATAGTAAATACAGAACTTAGAATTGTTAATTTCAAACTAAGATTGTAATTAATAATTTGAAGATCTGAACTTGTAATAGTCAAATACAGAACTTCGAATTGTTAAATACAAATTATTAGTGCATATTATAACTTGAAGATCTGAACTTGTAATAGTCAAATACAGAACTTAAAATTGATAGCTTATAATTATAATTGCTAATTATAAGTTGAAGATCTGAACTTGTAATAGGTAAATACAGAACTTCGAATTGTTAATTTCAAACCAAGATTGTAATTAATAATTTGAAGATCTGAACATGTAATGGTGGAATACAGAACTTCGAATTGTTAAATACAAATTATTAGTGCAAATTATAACTTGAAGATCTGAACTTGTAATTGTCAAATACAGCACTTAGAATTCATAACTTCAAATTATGATTGCAAATTATAACTTGAAGATCTGAACTTGTAATTGTCAAATACAGAACTTAGAATTCATAACTACAAATTATGATTGTAAATAATAATTAGTAGATCTGAACTTGTAATAGTCAAATACAGAACTTCGAATTGTTAAATACAAATTATTAGTGCAAATTATAACTTGAAGATCTGAACTTGTAATTGTCAAATACAGAACTTAAAATTGATAGCTTATAATTATAATTGCAAATTATAAGTTGAAGATCTGAACTTGTAATAGGTAAATACAGAACTTCGAATTGTTAATTTCAAACTAAGATTGTAATTAATAATTTGAAGATCTAAACTTGTAATAGTCGAATACAGAACTTCGAATTGCTAAATACAAATTATTTGTGCAAATTATAACTTGAAGATCTGAACTTGAAATTGTCAAATACAGAACTTAAAATTGATGGCTTATAATTATAATTGCAAATTATACGTTGAAGATCTGAACTTGTAATAGGTAAATACAGAACTTCGAATTGTTAATTTCAAACTAAGATTGTAATTAATAATTTGAAGATCTGAACTTGTAATGGTAAAATACAGAACTTCGAATTGTTAAATACAAATTATTAGTGCAAATTATAACTTGAAGATCTGAACTTGTAATTGTCAAATACAGCACTTAGAATTCATAACTTCAAATTATGATTGCAAATTATAACTGGAAGATCTGAACTTGTAATTGTCAAATACAGAACTTAGAACTCATAACTGCAAATTCTGATTGTAAATAATAATTATAAGATCTGAACTTGTAATAGTTAAATACAGAACTTCGAATTGTTAAATACAAATTATTAGAGCAAATTATAACTTGAAGATCTGAACTTGTAATTGTCAAATACAGAACTTAGAATTGATAGCTTATAATTATAATTGCAAATTATAACTTGAAGATCTGAACTTGTAATATTGAATTACAGAACTTAGATTTGTTAAATACTAATTATTATTTCAAATTATAACTTGAAGATCTGAACTTGTAATTGTCAAATACGGAACTTAAAATTGATAGCTTATAATTATAATTGCAAATTATAACTTGAAGATCTGAACTTGTAATAGGTAAATACAGAACTTCGAATTGTTATATTCAAACTAAGATTGTAAATAATAATTTGAAGATCTGAACTTGTAATAGTCAAATACAGAACTTCGAATTGTTAAATACAAATTATTAGTGCAAATTATAACTTGAAGATCTGAACTTGTAATTGACAAATACAGAACTTAAAATTGATAGCTTATAATTATAATTGCAAATTATAAGTTGAAGATCTGAACTTGTAATAGGTAAATACAGAACTTCTAATTGTTAATTTCAAGCTAAGATTGTAATTAATAATTTGAAGATCTGAACTTGTAATAGTCAAATACAGATCTCCGAATTGTTAAATACAAATTATTAGTGCAAATTATAACTTAAAGAACTGAACTTGGAATTGTCAAATACAGCACTTAGAATTCATAACTTCAAATTATGCTTGCAAATTATAACTTGAAGATCTGAACTTGTAGTTGTCAAATACAGCTCTTAGAATTCATAACTTCAAATTATGATTGCTAATTATAACTTGAAGATCTGAACTTGTAATTGTCGAATACAGAACTTCTAATTATTAAGTTCAAACTAAGATTGTAATTAATAATTTGAAGATCTTAACTTGTATTAGTCAAATACAGATCTCCGAATTGTTAAATACAAATTATTAGTGCAAATTATAACTTGAAGATCTGAACTTGTAATTGTCAAATACAGAAGTTAGAATTCATAACTTCAAATTATGATTGTAAATAATAATTAGTAGATCTGAACTTGTAATAGTCAAATACAGAACTTCGAATTGCTAAATACAAATTATTTGTGCAAATTATAACTTGAAGATCTGAACTTGAAATTGTCAAATACAGAACTTAAAATTGATGGCTTATAATTATAATTGCAAATTATAAGTTGAAGATCTGAACTTGTAATAGGTAAATACAGAACTTCGAATTGTTAATTTCAAACTAAGATTGTAATTAATAATTTGAAGATCTGAACTTGTAATGGTAAAATACAGAACTTCGAATTGTTAAATACAAATTATTAGTGCAAATTATAACTTGAAGATCTGAACTTGTAATTGTCAAATACAGAACTTAGAATTCATAACTTCATATTATGATTGTAAATAATAATTAGTAGATCTGAACTTGTAATAGTCAAATACAGAACTTCGAATTGTTAAATACAAATTATTAGTGCAAATTATAACTTGAAGATCTGAACTTGAATTGTCAAATACAGAACTTAGAATTGATAGCTTATAATTATAATTGCAAAATATAACTTGAAGATCTGAACTTGTAATAGTGAATTACAGAACTTAGATTTGTTAAATACTAATTATTATTTCAAATTATAACTTGAAGATCTGAACATGTAATTGTCAAATACGGAACTTAAAATTGATAGCTTATAATTATAATTGCAAATTATAACTTGAAGATCTGAACTTGTAATAGGTAAATACAGAACTTCGAATTGTTAATTTCAAACTAAGATTGTAAATTATAATTTGAAGATCTGAACTTGTAATAGTCAAATACAGAACTTCGAATTGTTAAATACAAATTATTAGTGCAAATTATAACTTGAAGATCTGAACTTGTAATTGACAAATACAGAACTTAAAATTGATAGCTTATAATTATAATTGCAAATTATAAGTTGAAGATCTGAACTTGTAATAGGTAAATACAGAACTTCTAATTGTTAATTTCTAGCTAAGATTGTAATTAATAATTTGAAGAACTGAACTAGTAATAGTCAAATACAGATCTCCGAATTGTTAAATACAAATTATTAGTGCAAATTATAACTTGAAGATCTGAACTTGTAATTGTCAAAGACAGAACTTAGAATTCATAACTTCAAATTATGATTGCTAATTATAACTTGAAGATCTGAACTTGTAATAGTCGAATACAGAACTTCTAATTGTTAATTTCAAACTAAGATTGTAATTAATAATTTGAAGATCTGAACTTGTATTAGTCAAATACAGATCTCCGAATTGTTAAATACAAATTATTAGTGCAAATTATAACTTAAAGATCAGAACTTGTAATTGTCAAATACAGCACTTAGAATTCATAACTTCAAATTATGATTGCAAATTATAACTTGAAGATCTGAACTTGTAATAGGTAAATACAGAACTACGAATTATTAATTTCAAACTAAGATTGTAAATAATAATTTGAAGATCTGAACTTGTAATAGTCAAATACAGAACTTCGAATTGTTAAATACAAATTATTAGTGCAAATTATAATTTGAAGATCTGAACTTGTAATAGTCAAATACAGATCTCCGAATTGTTAAATACAAATTATTAGTGCAAATTATAACTTAAAGATCTGAACTTGTAATTGTCAAATACAGCACTTAGAATTCATAACTTCAAATTATGATTTGAAATTATAACTGGAAGATCTGAACTTGTAATTGTCAAATACAGAACTTCGAACTCATAACTTCAAATTCTGATTGTAAATAATAATTAGAAGATCTGAACTTGTAATAGTCAAATACAGAACTTCGAATTGTTAAATGCAAATTATTAGTGCAAATTATAACTTGAAGATCTGAACTTGTAATTGTCAAAGACAGAACTTAGAATTCATAACTTCAAATTATGATTGTTAATTATAACTTGAAGATCTGAACTTGTAATTGTCAAATACAGAACTTAGAACTCATAACTTCAAATTCTGATTGTAAATAATAATTAGAAGATCTGAACTTGTAATAGTCAAATACAGAACTTCGAATTGTTAAATACAAATTATTAGTGCATATTATAACTTGAAGATCTGTACTTGTAATTGTCAAAGACAGAACTTAGAATTGATAGCTTATAATTATAATTGCAAATTATAACTTGAAGATCTGAACTTGTAATAGTCAAATACAGAACTTCTAATTGGTAATTTCTAACTAAGACTGTAATTAATAATTTGAAGATCTGAACTTGTAATAGTCAAATACAGATCTCCGAATTGTTAAATACAAATTATTATTTCAAATTATAACTTGAAGATCTGAACTTGTAATTGTCAAATACGGAACTTAAAATTGATAGCTTATAATTATAATTGCAAATTATAAGTTGAAGATCTGAACTTGTAATAGATAAATACAGAACTTCGAATTGTTAATTTCAAACTAAGATTGTAATTAATAATTTGAAGATCTGAACTTGTATTAGTCAAATACAGATCTCCGAATTGTTAAATACAAATTATTAGTGCAAATTATAACTTAAAGATCAGAACTTGTAATTGTCAAATACAGCACTTAGAATTCATAACTTCAAATTATGATTGCAAATTATAACTTGAAGATCTGAACTTGTAATAGGTAAATACAGAACTACGAATTATTAATTTCAAACTAAGATTGTAAATAATAATTTGAAGATCTGAACTTGTAATAGTCAAATACAGAACTTCCAATTGTTAAATACAAATTATTAGTGCAAATTATAATTTGAAGATCTGAACTTGTAATAGTCAAATACAGATCTCCGAATTGTTAAATACAAATTATTAGTGCAAATTATAACTTAAAGATCTGAACTTGTAATTGTCAAATACAGCACTTAGAATTCATAACTTCAAATTATGATTTGAAATTATAACTGGAAGATCTGAACTTGTAATTGTCAAATACAGAACTTCGAACTCATAACTTCAAATTCTGATTGTAAATAATAATTAGAAGATCTGAACTTGTAATAGTCAAATACAGAACTTCGAATTGTTAAATGCAAATTATTAGTGCAAATTATAACTTGAAGATCTGAACTTGTAATTGTCAAAGACAGAACTTAGAATTCATAACTTCAAATTATGATTGTTAATTATAACTTGAAGATCTGAACTTGTAATTGTCAAATACAGAACTTAGAACTCATAACTTCAAATTCTGATTGTAAATAATAATTAGAAGATCTGAACTTGTAATAGTCAAATACAGAACTTCGAATTGTTAAATACAAATTATTAGTGCATATTATAACTTGAAGATCTGTACTTGTAATTGTCAAAGACAGAACTTAGAATTGATAGCTTATAATTATAATTGCAAATTATAACTTGAAGATCTGAACTTGTAATAGTCAAATACAGAACTTCTAATTGGTAATTTCTAACTAAGACTGTAATTAATAATTTGAAGATCTGAACTTGTAATAGTCAAATACAGATCTCCGAATTGTTAAATACAAATTATTATTTCAAATTATAACTTGAAGATCTGAACTTGTAATTGTCAAATACGGAACTTAAAATTGATAGCTTATAATTATAATTGCAAATTATAAGTTGAAGATCTGAACTTGTAATAGATAAATACAGAACTTCGAATTGTTAATTTCAGACTAAGATTGTAATTAATAATTTGAAGATCTGATCTTGTAATGGTAAAATACAGAACTTCGAATTGTTAAATACAAATTATTAGTGCAAATTATAACTTAAAGATCTGAACTTGTAATTGTCAAATACAGCACTTAGAATTCATAACTTCAAATTATGATTGCAAATTATAACTGGAAGGTCTGAACTTGTAATTGTCAAATACAGAACTTAGAACTCATAACTTCAAATTCTGATTGTAAATAATAATTAGAAGATCTGAACTTGTAATAGTCACATACAGAACTTCGAATTGTTAAATACAAATTATTAGTGCAAATTATAACTTGAAGATCTGAACTTGTAATTGACAAATACAGTTCTTCTGAACAAAGACAGAACTTAGAATTCATAACTTCAAATTATGATTGCTAATTATTACTTGAAGATCTGAACTTGTAATAGTCGAATACAGAACTTCTAATTGTTAATTTCAAACTAAGATTGTAATTAATAATTTGAAGATCTGAACTTGTAATAGTCAAATACAGATCTCCGAATTGTTAAATACAAATTATTAGTGCAAATTATAACTTAAAGATCAGAACTTGTAATTGTCAAATACAGCACTTAGAATTCATAACTTCAAATTATGATTGCAAATTATTACTGGAAGATCTGAACTTGTAATTGTCAAATACAGAACTAAGAATTCATAACTTCAAATTATGATTGTAAATAATAATTAGTAGATCTGAACTTGAAATAGTCAAATACAGAACTTCGAATTGTTAAATACAAATTATTATTGCAAATTATAACTTGAAGATCTGAACTTGTAATTGTCAAATACAGAACTTAGAATTGATAGCTTATAATTATAATTGCAAATTATAACTTGAAGATCTGAACTTGTAATAGGTAAATACAGACCTTCGAATTGTTAATTTCAAACTAAGATTGTAATTAATAATTTGAAGATCTGAACTTGTAATGGTAAAATACAGAACTTCGAATTGTTAAATACAAATTATTAGTGCAAATTATAACTTGAAGATCTGAACTTGTAATTGTCAAATACAGCACTTAGAATTCATAACTTCAAATTATGATTGAAAATTATTACTTGAAGATCTGAACTTGTAATTGTCAAATACAGAACTTAGAATTCATAACTTCAAATTATGATTGTAAATAATAATTAGTAGATCTGAACTTGTAATAGTCAAATACAGAACTTCGATTTGTTAAATACAAATTATTATTTCAAATTATAACTTGAAGATCTGAACTTGTAATTGTCAAATACAGAACTTAGAATTGATAGCTTATAATTATAATTGCAAATTATAACTTGAAGATCTGAACTTGTAATAGTTAATTACAGAACTTAGATTTGTTAAATACTAATTATTATTTCAAATTATAACTTGAAGATCTGAACTTGTAATTGTCAAATACGGAACTTAAAATTGATAGCTTATAATTATAATTTCAAATTATAACTAGAAGATCTGAACTTGTAATAGGTAAATACAGAACTTCGAATTGTTAATTTCAAACTAAGATTGTAAATAATAATTTGAAGATCTGAACTTGTAATAGTCAAATACAGAACTTCGAATTGTTAAATACAAATTATTAGTGCAAATTATAACTTGAAGATCTGAACTTGTAATTGTCAAATACAGAACTTAAAATTGATAGCTTATAATTATAATTGCAAATTATAAGTTGAAGATCTGAACTTGTAATAGGTAAATACAGAACTTCTAATTGTTAATTTCAAACTAAGATTGAAATTAATAATTTGATGATCTGAACTTGTAATAGTCAAATACAGATCTCCGAATTGTTAAATACAAATTATTAGTGCAAATTATAACTTAAAGATCTGAACTTGTAATTGTCAAATACAGAACTTAGAATTGTAAAATTCAAATTATGATTGCAAATTATAACTTGCAGATCTGAACTTGTAATTGTCAAATACAGAACTTAAAATTGATAGCTTATAATTATAATTGCAAATTATAAGTTGAAGATCTGAACTTGTAATAGGTAAATACAGAACTTCTAATTGTTAATTTCAAACTAAGATTGTAATTAATAATTTGATGATCTGAACTTGTAATAGTCAAATACAGATCTCCGAATTGTTAAATACAAATTATTAGTGCAAATTATAACTTAAAGATCTGAACTTGTAATTGTCAAATACAGAACTTAGAATTGTAAAATTCAAATTATGATTGCAAATTATAACTTGAAGATCTGAACTTGTAATAGTCAAATACAGAACTTAAAATTGATAGCTTATAATTATAATTGCAAATTATAACTTGAAGATCTGAATTTGTAATAGGTAAATACAGAACTTCGAATTGTTAATTTCAAACTAAGATTGAAAATAATAATTTGAAGATCTGAACTTGTAATAGTCAAATACAGAACTTCGAATTGTTAAATACAAATTATTATTTCAAATTATAACTTGAAGATCTGAACTAGTAATTGTCAAATACGGAACTTAAAATTGATAGCTTATAATTATACTTGCAAATTATAACTTGAAGATCTTAACTTGTAATAGGTAAATACAGAACTTCGAATTGTTAATTTCAAACTAAGATTGTAAATAATAATTTGAAGATCTGAACTTGTAATAGTCAAATACAGAACTTCGAATTGTTAAATACAAATTATTAGTGCAAATTATAACTTAAAGATCAGAACTTGTAATTGTCAAATACAGCACTTAGAATTCATAACTTCAAATTATGATTGCAAATTATTACTGGAAGATCTGAACTTGTAATTGTCAAATACAGAACTTAGAATTCATAACTTCAAATTATGATTGTAAATAATAATTAGTAGATCTGAACTTGAAATAGTCAAATACAGAACTTCGAATTGTTAAATACAAATTATTATTGCAAATTATAACTTGAAGATCTGAACTTGTAATTGTCAAATACAGAACTTAGAATTGATAGCTTATAATTATAATTGCAAATTATAACTTGAAGATCTGAACTTGTAATAGTGAATTACAGAACTTAGATTTGTTAAATACTAATTATTATTTGAAATTATAACTTGAAGATCTGAACTTGTAATTGTCAAATACGGAACTTAAAATTGATAGCTTGTAATTATAATTGCAAATTATAAGTTGAAGATCTGAACTTGTAATAGGTAAATACAGACCTTCGAATTGTTAATTTCAAACTAAGATTGTAATTAATAATTTGAAGATCTGAACTTGTAATGGTAAAATACAGAACTTCGAATTGTTAAATACAAATTATTAGTGCAAATTATAACTTGAAGATCTGAACTTGTAATTGTCAAATACAGCACTTAGAATTCATAACTTCAAATTCTGATTGCAAATTATTACTTGAAGATCTGAACTTGTAATTGTCAAATACAGAACTTAGAATTAATAACTTCAAATTATGATTGTAAATAATAATTAGTAGATCTGAACTTGTAATAGTCAAATACAGAACTTCGAATTGTTAAATACAAATTATTATTTCAAATTATAACTTGAAGATCTGAACTTGTAATTGTCAAATACAGAACTTAGAATTGATAGCTTATAATTATAATTGCAAATTATAACTTGAAGATCTGAACTTGTAATACTTAATTACAGAACTTAGATTTGTTAAATACTAATTATTATTTCAAATTATAACTTGAAGATCTGAACTTGTAATTGTCAAATACGGAACTTAAAATTGATAGCTTATAATTATAATTTCAAATTATAACTAGAAGATCTGAACTTGTAATAGGTAAATACAGAACTTCGAATTGTTAATTTCAAACTAAGATTGTAAATAATAATTTGAAGATCTGAACTTGTAATAGTCAAATACAGAACTTCGAATTGTTAAATACAAATTATTAGTGCAAATTATAACTTGTAGATCTGAACTTGTAATTGTCAAATACAGAACTTAAAATTGATAGCTTATAATTATAATTGCAAATTATAAGTTGAAGATCTGAACTTGTAATGGGTAAATACAGAACTTCTAATTGTTAATTTCAAACTAAGATTGTAATTAATAATTTGATGATCTGAACTTGTAATAGTCAAATACAGATCTCCGAATTGTTAAATACAAATTATTAGTGCAAATTATAACTTAAAGATCTGAACTTGTAATTGTCAAATACAGCACTTAGAATTCATAACTTCAAATTATGATTGCAAATTATAACTTGAAGATCTGAACTTGTAATAGTCAAATACAGAACTTAAAATTGATAGCTTATAATTATAATTGCAAATTATAACTTGAAGATCTGAATTTGTAATAGGTAAATACAGAACTTCGAATTGTTAATTTCAAACTAAGATTGTACATAATAATTTGAAGATCTGAACTTGTAATAGTCAAATACAGAACTTCGAATTGTTAAATACAAATTATTAGTGCAAATTATAACTAGAAGATCTGAACTTGTAATAGGTAAATACAGAACTTCGAATTGTTAATTTCAAACTAAGATTGTAAATAATAATTTGAAGATCTGAACTTGTAATTGTCAAATACAGAACTTAAAATTGATAGCTTATAATTATAATTGCAAATTATAAGTTGAAGATCTGAACTTGTAATAGGTAAATACAGAACTTCTAATTGTTAATTTCAAACTAAGATTGTAATTAATAATTTGATGATCTGAACTTGTAATAGTCAAATACAGAACTTCGAATTGTTAAATACAAATTATTAGTGCAAATTATAACTAGAAGATCTGAACTTGTAATAGGTAAATACAGAACTTCGAATTGTTAATTTCAAACTAAGATTGTAAATAATAATTTGAAGATCTGAACTTGTAATTGTCAAATACAGAACTTAAAATTGATAGCTTATAATTATAATTGCAAATTATAACTTGAAGATCTGAATTTGTAATAGGTAAATACAGAACTTCGAATTGTTAATTACAAACTAAGATTGTAAATAATAATTTGAAGATCTGAACTTGTAATAGTCAAATACAGAACTTCGAATTGTTAAATACAAATTATTAGTGCAAATTATAACTTGAAGATCTGAACTTGTAATTGTCAAATACAGAACTTAAAATTGATAGCTTATAATTATAATTGCAAATTATAAGTTGAAGATCTGCACTTGTAATAGGTAAATACAGAACTTCTAATTGTTAATTTCAAACTAAGATTGTAATTAATAATTTATGATCTGAACTTGTAATAGTCAAATACAGATCTCCGAATTGTTAAATACAAATTATTAGTGCAAATTATAACTTAAAGATCTGAACTTGTAATTGTCAAATACAGCACTTAGAATTCATAACTTCAAATTATGATTGCAAATGATAACTGGAAGATCTGAACTTGTAATTGTCAAATACAGAACTTAGAATTGTAAAATTCAAATTATGATTGCAAATTATAACTTGAAGATCTGAACTTGTAATAGTCAAATACAGAACTTAAAATTGATAGCTTATAATTATAATTGCAAATTATAACTTGAAGATCTGAATTTGTAATAGGTAAATACAGAACTTCGAATTGTTAATTTCAAACTAAGATTGTAAATAATAATTTGAAGATCTGAACTTGTAATAGTCAAATATAGAACTTCGAATTGTTAAATACAAATTATTATTTCAAATTATAACTTGAAGATCTGAACTTGTAATTGTCAAATACGGTACTTAAAATTGATAGCTTATAATTATAATTGCAAATTATAAGTTGAAGATCTGAACTTGTAATAGGTAAATACAGAACTTCGAATTGTTAATTTCAAACTAAGATTGTAAATAATAATTTGAAGATCTGAACTTGTAATAGTCAAATACAGAACTTCGAATTGTTAAATACAAATTATTAGTGCAAATTATAACTTGAAGATCTGAACTTGTAATTGTCAAATACAGAACTTAAAATTGATAGCTTATAATTATAATTGCAAATTATAAGTTGAAGATCTGAACTTGTAATGGGTAAATACAGAACTTCTAATTGTTAATTTCAAACTAAGATTGTAATTAATAATTTGATGATCTGAACTTGTAATAGTCAAATACAGATCTCCGAATTGTTAAATACAAATTATTAGTGCAAATTATAACTTAAAGATCTGAACTTGTAATTGTCAATTACAGCACTTAGAATTCATAACTTCAAATTATGATTGCAAATTATAACTGGAAGATCTGAACTTGTAATTGTCAAATACAGAACTTAGAACTCATAACTTCAAATTCTGATTGTAAATAATAATTAGAAGATCTGAACTTGTAATAGTCAAATACAGAACTTCGAATTGTTAAATACAAATTATAAGTGCAAATTATAACTTGAAGATCTGAACTTGTAATTGTCAAAGACAGAACTTAGAATTCATAACTTCAAATTATGATTGCTAATTATAACTTGAAGATCTGAACTTGTAATAGTCAAATACAGATCTCCGAATTGTTAAATACAAATTATTAGTGCAAATTATAACTTAAAGATCAGAACTTGTAATTGTCAAATACAGCACTTAGAATTCATAACTTCAAATTATGATTGCAAATTATTACTGGAAGATCTGAACTTGTAATTGTCAAATACAGAACTTAGAATTCATAACTTCAAATTATGATTGTAAATAATAATTAGTAGATCTGAACTTGAAATAGTCAAATACAGAACTTCGAATTGTTAAATACAAATTATTATTGCAAATTATAACTTGAAGATCTGAACTTGTAATTGTCAAATACAGAACTTAGAATTGATAGCTTATAATTATAATTGCAAATTATAACTTGAAGATCTGAACTTGTAATAGTGAATTACAGAACTTAGATTTGTTAAATACTAATTATTATTTGAAATTATAACTTGAAGATCTGAACTTGTAATTGTCAAATACGGAACTTAAAATTGATAGCTTGTAATTATAATTGCAAATTATAAGTTGAAGATCTGAACTTGTAATAGGTAAATACAGACCTTCGAATTGTTAATTTCAAACTAAGATTGTAATTAATAATTTGAAGATCTGAACTTGTAATGGTAAAATACAGAACTTCGAATTGTTAAATACAAATTATTAGTGCAAATTATAACTTGAAGATCTGAACTTGTAATTGTCAAATACAGCACTTAGAATTCATAACTTCAAATTCTGATTGCAAATTATTACTTGAAGATCTGAACTTGTAATTGTCAAATACAGAACTTAGAATTCATAACTTCAAATTATGATTGTAAATAATAATTAGTAGATCTGAACTTGTAATAGTCAAATACAGAACTTCGAATTGTTAAATACAAATTATTATTTCAAATTATAACTTGAAGATCTGAACTTGTAATTGTCAAATACAGAACTTAGAATTGATAGCTTATAATTATAATTGCAAATTATAACTTGAAGATCTGAACTTGTAATACTTAATTACAGAACTTAGATTTGTTAAATACTAATTATTATTTCAAATTATAACTTGAAGATCTGAACTTGTAATTGTCAAATACGGAACTTAAAATTGATAGCTTATAATTATAATTGCAAATTATAAGTTGAAGATCTGAACTTGTAATGGGTAAATACAGAACTTCTAATTGTTAATTTCAAACTAAGATTGTAATTAATAATTTGATGATCTGAACTTGTAATAGTCAAATACAGATCTCCGAATTGTTAAATACAAATTATTAGTGCAAATTATAACTTATAGATCTGAACTTGTAATTGTCAAATACAGCACTTAGAATTCATAACTTCAAATTATGATTGCAAATTATAACTTGAAGATCTGAACTTGTAATAGTCAAATACAGAACTTAAAATTGATAGCTTATAATTATAATTGCAAATTATAACTTGAAGATCTGAATTTGTAATAGGTAAATACAGAACTTCGAATTGTTAATTTCAAACTAAGATTGTAAATAATAATTTGAAGATCTGAACTTGTAATAGTCAAATACAGAACTTCGAATTGTTAAATACAAATTATTAGTGCAAATTATAACTAGAAGATCTGAACTTGTAATAGGTAAATACAGAACTTCGAATTGTTAATTTCAAACTAAGATTGTAAATAATAATTTGAAGATCTGAACTTGTAATTGTCAAATACAGAACTTAAAATTGATAGCTTATAATTATAATTGCAAATTATAAGTTGAAGATCTGAACTTGTAATAGGTAAATACAGAACTTCTAATTGTTAATTTCAAACTAAGATTGTAATTAATAATTTGATGATCTGAACTTGTAATAGTCAAATACAGAACTTCGAATTGTTAAATACAAATTATTAGTGCAAATTATAACTAGAAGATCTGAACTTGTAATAGGTAAAAACAGAACTTCGAATTGTTAATTTCAAACTAAGATTGTAAATAATAATTTGAAGATCTGAACTTGTAATTGTCAAATACAGAACTTAAAATTGATAGCTTATAATTATAATTGCAAATTATAACTTGAAGATCTGAATTTGTAATAGGTAAATACAGAACTTCGAATTGTTAATTTCAAACTAAGATTGTAAATAATAATTTGAAGATCTGAACTTGTAATAGTCAAATACAGAACTTCGAATTGTTAAATACAAATTATTAGTGCAAATTATAACTTGAAGATCTGAACTTGTAATTGTCAAATACAGAACTTAAAATTGATAGCTTATAATTATAATTGCAAATTATAAGTTGAAGATCTGAACTTGTAATGGGTAAATACAGAACTTCTAATTGTTAATTTCAAACTAAGATTGTAATTAATAATTTGATGATCTGAACTTGTAATAGTCAAATACAGATCTCCGAATTGTTAAATACAAATTATTAGTGCAAATTATAACTTAAAGATCTGAACTTGTAATTGTCAAATACAGCACTTAGAATTCATAACTTCAAATTATGATTGCAAATGATAACTGGAAGATCTGAACTTGTAATTGTCAAATACAGAACTTAGAATTGTAAAATTCAAATTATGATTGCAAATTATAACTAGAAGATCTGAACTTGTAATAGTCACATACAGAACTTCTAATTGTTAATTTCAAACTAAGATTGTAATTAATAATTTGATGATCTGAACTTGTAATAGTCAAATACAGATCTCCGAATTGTTAAATACAAATTATTAGTGCAAATTATAACTTAAAGATCTGAACTTGTAATTGTCAAATACAGCACTTAGAATTCATAACTTCAAATTATGATTGCAAATGATAACTGGAAGATCTGAACTTGTAATTGTCAAATACAGAACTTAGAATTGTAAAATTCAAATTATGATTGCAAATTATAACTTGAAGATCTGAACTTGTAATAGTCAAATACAGAACTTAAAATTGATAGCTTATAATTATAATTGCAAATTATAACTTGAAGATCTGAATTTGTAATAGGTAAATACAGAACTTCGTATTGTTAATTTCAAACTAAGATTGTAAATAATAATTTGAAGATCTGAACTTGTAATAGTCAAATATAGAACTTCGAATTGTTAAATACAAATTATTATTTCAAATCATAACTTGAAGATCTGAACTTGTAATTGTCAAATACGGAACTTAAAATTGATAGCTTATAATTATACTTGCAAATTATGACTAGAAGATCTTAACTTGTAATAGGTAAATACAGAACTTCGAAGTGTTAATTTCAAACTAATATTGTAAATAATAATTTGAAGATCTGAACTTGTAATAGTCAAATACAGAACTTCGAATTGTTAAATTCAAATTATTAGTGCAAATTATAACTTGAAGATTTGAACTTGTAATTGACAAATACAGAACTTAAAATTGATAGCTTATAATTATAATTGCAAATAATAAGTTGAAGATCTGAACTTGTAATAGGTAAATACAGAACTTCTAATTGTTAATTTCAAGCTAAGATTGTAATTAATAATTAGAAGATCTGAACTTGTAATAGTCAAATACAGATCTCCGAATTGTTAAATACAAATTATTAGTGCAAATTATAACTTAAAGAACTGAACTTGTAATTGTCAAATACAGCACTTAGAATTCATAACTTCAAATTATGATTGCAAATTATAACTGGAAGATCTGAACTCGTAATAGTCAAATACAGAACTTAGAACTCATAACTTCAAATTCTGATTGTAAATAATAATTAGAAGATCTGAACTTGTAATAGTCACATACAGAACTTCGAATTGTTAAATACAAATTATTAGTGCAAATTATAACTTGAAGATCTGAACTTGTAATTGACAAATACAGAACTTAAAATTGATAGCTAATAATTATAATTGCAAATTATAAGTTGAAGATCTGAACTTGTAATAGGTAAATACAGAACTTCTAATTGTTAATTTCAAGCTAAGATTGTAATTAATAATTTGAAGATCTGAACTTGTAATAGTCAAATACAGATCTCCGAATTGTTAAATACAAATTATTAGTTCAAATTATAACTTAAAGATCTGAACTTGTAATTGTCAATTACAGCACTTAGAATTCATAACTTCAAATTATGATTGCAAATTATAACTGGAAGATCTGAACTTGTAATTGTCAAATACAGAACTTAGAACTCATAACTTCAAATTCTGATTGTAAATAATAATTAGAAGATTTGAACTTGTAATAGTCAAATACAGAACTTCGAATTGTTAAATACAAATTATTAGTGCAAATTATAACTTGAAGATCTGAACTTGTAATGGTCAAAGACAGAACTTAGAATTCATAACTTCAAATTATGATTGCTAATTATAACTTGAAGATCTGAACTTGTAATAGTCGAATACAGAACTTCTAATTGTTAATTTCAAACTAAGATTGTAATTAATAATTTGAAGATCTGAACTTGTAATAGTCAAATACAGATCTCCGAATTGTTAAATACAAATTATTAGTGCAAATTATAACTTAAAGATCAGAACTTGTAATTGTCAAATACAGCACTTAGAATTCATAACTTCAAATTATGATTGCAAATTATTACTGGAAGATCTGAACTTGTAATTATCAAATACAGAACTTAGAATTCATAACTTCAAATAATGATTGTAAATAATAATTAGTAGATCTGAACTTGAAATAGTCAAATACAGAACTTCGAATTGTTAAATACAAATTATTATTGCAAATTATAACTTGAAGATCTGAACTTGTAATTGTCAAATACAGAACTTAGAATTGATAGCTTATAATTATAATTGCAAATTATAACTTGAAGATCTGAACTTGTAATAGTGAATTACAGAACTTAGATTTGTTAAATACTAATTATTATTTGAAATTATAACTTGAAGATCTGAACTTGTAATTGTCAAATACGGAACTTAAAATTGATAGCTTGTAATTATAATTGCAAATTATAAGTTGAAGATCTGAACTTGTAATAGTCAAATACAGAACTTAGAACTCATAACTTCAAATTCTGATTGTAAATAATAATTAGAAGATCTGAACTTGTAATAGTCACATACAGAACTTCGAATTGTTAAATACAAATTATTAGTGCAAATTATAACTTGAAGATCTGAACTTGTAATTGACAAATACAGAACTTAAAATTGATAGCTAATAATTATAATTGCAAATTATAAGTTGAAGATCTGAACTTGTAATAGGTAAATACAGAACTTCTAATTGTTAATTTCAAGCTAAGATTGTATTTAATAATTTGAAGATCTGAACTTGTAATAGTCAAATACAGATCTCCGAATTGTTAAATACAAATTATTAGTTCAAATTATAACTTAAAGATCTGAACTTGTAATTGTCAATTACAGCACTTAGAATTCATAACTTCAAATTATGATTGCAAATTATAACTGGAAGATCTGAACTTGTAATTGTCAAATACAGAACTTAGAACTCATAACTTCAAATTCTGATTGTAAATAATAATTAGAAGATTTGAACTTGTAATAGTCAAATACAGAACTTCGAATTGTTAAATACAAATTATTAGTGCAAATTATAACTTGAAGATCTGAACTTGTAATTGTCAAAGACAGAACTTAGAATTCATAACTTCAAATTATGATTGCTAATTATAACTTGAAGATCTGAACTTGTAATAGTCGAATACAGAACTTCTAATTGTTAATTTCAAACTAAGATTGTAATTAATAATTTGAAGATCTGAACTTGTAATAGTCAAATACAGATCTCCGAATTGTTAAATACAAATTATTAGTGCAAATTATAACTTAAAGATCAGAACTTGTAATTGTCAAATACAGCACTTAGGATTCATAACTTCAAATTATGATTGCAAATTATTACTGGAAGATCTGAACTTGTAATTGTCAAATACAGAACTTAGAATTCATAACTTCAAATAATGATTGTAAATAATAATTAGTAGATCTGAACTTGAAATAGTCAAATACAGAACTTCGAATTGTTAAATACAAATTATTATTGCAAATTATAACTTGAAGATCTGAACTTGTAATTGTCAAATACAGAACTTAGAATTGATAGCTTATAATTATAATTGCAAATTATAACTTGAAGATCTGAACTTGTAATAGTGAATTACAGAACTTAGATTTGTTAAATACTAATTATTATTTGAAATTATAACTTGAAGATCTGAACTTGTAATTGTCAAATACGGAACTTAAAATTGATAGCTTGTAATTATAATTGCAAATTATAAGTTGAAGATCTGAACTTGTAATAGGTAAATACAGACCTTCGAATTGTTAATTTCAAACTAAGATTGTAATTAATAATTTGAAGATCTGAACTTGTAATGGTAAAATACAGAACTTCGAATTGTTAAATACAAATTATTAGTGCAAATTATAACTTGAAGATCTGAACTTGTAATTGTCAAATACAGCACTTAGAATTCATAACTTCAAATTCTGATTGCAAATTATTACTTGAAGATCTGAACTTGTAATTGTCAAATACAGAACTTAGAATTCTTAACTTCAAATTATGATTGTAAATAATAATTAGTAGATCTGAACTTGTAATAGTCAAATACAGAACTTCGAATTGTTAAATACAAATTATTATTTCAAATTATAACTTGAAGATCTGAACTTGTAATTGTCAAATACAGAACTTAGAATTGATAGGTTATAATTATAATTGCAAATTATAACTTGAAGATCTGAACTTGTAATACTTAATTACAGAACTTAGATTTGTTAAATACTAATTATTATTTCAAATTATAACTTGAAGATCTGAACTTGTAATTGTCAAATACGGAACTTAAAATTGATAGCTTATAATTATAATTTCAAATTATAACTAGAAGATCTGAACTTGTAATAGGTAAATACAGAACTTCGAATTGTTAATTTCAAACTAAGATTGTAAATAATAATTTGAAGATCTGAACTTGTAATAGTCAAATACAGAACTTCGAATTGTTAAATACAAATTATTAGTGCAAATTATAACTTGTAGATCTGAACTTGTAATTGTCAAATACAGAACTTAAAATTGATAGCTTATAATTATAATTGCAAATTATAAGTTGAAGATCTGAACTTGTAATGGGTAAATACAGAACTTCTAATTGTTAATTTCAAACTAAGATTGTAATTAATAATTTGATGATCTGAACTTGTAATAGTCAAATACAGATCTCCGAATTGTTAAATACAAATTATTAGTGCAAATTATAACTTAAAGATCTGAACTTGTAATTGTCAAATACAGCACTTAGAATTCATAACTTTAATTATGATTGCAAATTATAACTTGAAGATCTGAACTTGTAATAGTCAAATACAGAACTTAAAATTGATAGCTTATAATTATAATTGCAAATTATAACTTGAAGATCTGAATTTGTAATAGGTAAATACAGAACTTCGAATTGTTAATTTCAAACTAAGATTGTAAATAATAATTTGAAGATCTGAACTTGTAATAGTCAAATACAGAACTTCGAATTGTTAAATACAAATTATTAGTGCAAATTATAACTAGAAGATCTGAACTTGTAATAGGTAAATACAGAACTTCGAATTGTTAATTTCAAACTAAGATTGTAAATAATAATTTGAAGATCTGAACTTGTAATTGTCAAATACAGAACTTAAAATTGATAGCTTATAATTATAATTGCAAATTATAAGTTGAAGATCTGAACTTGTAATAGGTAAATACAGAACTTCTAATTGTTAATTTCAAACTAAGATTGTAATTAATAATTTGATGATCTGAACTTGTAATAGTCAAATACAGAACTTCGAATTGTTAAATACAAATTATTAGTGCAAATTATAACTAGAAGATCTGAACTTGTAATAGGTAAATACAGAACTTCGAATTGTTAATTTCAAACTAAGATTGTAAATAATAATTTGAAGATCTGAACTTGTAATTGTCAAATACAGAACTTAAAATTGATAGCTTATAATTATAATTGCAAATTATAACTTGAAGATCTGAATTTGTAATAGGTAAATACAGAACTTCGAATTGTTAATTTCAAACTAAGATTGTAAATAATAATTTGAAGATCTGAACTTGTAATAGTCAAATACAGAACTTCGAATAGTTAAATACAAATTATTAGTGCAAATTATAACTTGAAGATCTGAACTTGTAATTGTCAAATACAGAACTTAAAATTGATAGCTTATAATTATATTTGCAAATTATAAGTTGAAGATCTGAACTTGTAATAGGTAAATAAAGAACTTCTAATTGTTAATTTCAAACTAAGATTGTAATTAATAATTTGATGATCTGAACTTGTAATAGTCAAATACAGATCTCCGAATTGTTAAATACAAATTATTAGTGCAAATTATAACTTAAAGATCTGAACTTGTAATTGTCAAATACAGCACTTAGAATTCATAACTTCAAATTATGATTGCAATTGATAACTGGAAGATCTGAACTTGTAATTG
The DNA here is from genome assembly GCA_963170105.1 of Cantharis lateralis. Taxonomy (NCBI): domain Eukaryota; kingdom Metazoa; phylum Arthropoda; class Insecta; order Coleoptera; family Cantharidae; genus Cantharis; species Cantharis lateralis. The sequence continues at coordinate 23,844,826 of OY720628.1, forward strand.
TCAAATACAGAACTTAGAATTGTAAAATTCAAATTATGATTGCAAATTATAACTTGAAGATCTGAACTTGTAATAGTCAAATACAGAACTTAAAATTGATAGCTTATAATTATAATTGCAAATTATAACTTGAAGATCTGAATTTGTAATAGGTAAATACAGAACTTCGAATTGTTAATTTCAAACTAAGATTGTAAATAATAATTTGAAGATCTGAACTTGTAATAGTCAAATATAGAACTTCGAATTGTTAAATACAAATTATTATTTCAAATTATAACTTGAAGATCTGAACTTGTAATTGTCAAATACGGAACTTAAAATTGATAGCTTATAATTATACTTGCAAATTATAACTTGAAGATCTTAACTTGTAATAGGTAAATACAGAACTTCGAATTGTTAATTTCAAACTAAGATTGTAAATAATAATTTGAAGATCTGAACTTGTAATAGTCAAATACAGAACTTCGAATTGTTAAATACAAATTATTAGTGCATATTATAACTTGAAGATCTGAACTTGTAATTGTCAAATACAGAACTTAAAATTGATAGCTTATAATTATAATTGCAAATTATAAGTTGAAGATCTGAACTTGTAATGGGTAAATACAGAACTTCTAATTGTTAATTTCAAACTAAGATTGTAATTAATAATTTGATGATCTGAACTTGTAATAGTCAAATACAGATCTCCGAATTGTTAAATACAAATTATTAGTGCAAATTATAACTTAAAGATCTGAACTTGTAATTGTCAAATACAGCACTTAGAATTCATAACTTCAAATTATGATTGCAAATTATAACTTGAAGATCTGAACTTGTAATAGTCAAATACAGAACTTAAAATTGATAGCTTATAATTATAATTGCAAATTATAACTTGAAGATCTGAATTTGTAATAGGTAAATACAGAACTTCGAATTGTTAATTTCAAACTAAGATTGTAAATAATAATTTGAAGATCTGAACTTGTAATAGTCAAATACAGAACTTCGAATTGTTAAATACAAATTATTAGTGCAAATTATAACTAGAAGATCTGAACTTGTAATAGGTAAATACAGAACTTCGAATTGTTAATTTCAAACTAAGATTGAAAATAATAATTTGAAGATCTGAACTTGTAATTGTCAAATACAGAACTTAAAATTGATAGCTTATAATTATAATTGCAAATTATAAGTTGAAGATCTGAACTTGTAATAGGTAAATACAGAACTTCTAATTGTTAATTTCAAACTAAGATTGTAATTAATAATTTGATGATCTGAACTTGTAATAGTCAAATACAGAACTTCGAATTGTTAAATACAAATTATTAGTGCAAATTATAACTAGAAGGTCTGAACTTGTAATAGGTAAATACAGAACTTCGAATTGTTAATTTCAAACTAAGATTGTAAATAATAATTTGAAGATCTGAACTTGTAATTGTCAAATACAGAACTTAAAATTGATAGCTTATAATTATAATTGCAAATTATAACTTGAAGATCTGAATTTGTAATAGGTTAATACAGAACTTCGAATTGTTAATTTCAAACTAAGATTGTAAATAATAATTTGAAGATCTGAACTTGTAATAGTCAAATACAGAACTTCGAATTGTTAAATACAAATTATTAGTGCAAATTATAACTTGAAGATCTGAACTTGTAATTGTCAAATACAGAACTTAGAATTCATAACTTCAAATTATGATTGCAAATTATAACTTGAAGATCTGAACTTGTAATAGTCAAATACAGAACTTAAAATTGATAGCTTATAATTATAATTGCAAATTATAAGTTGAAGATCTGAACTTGTAATGGGTAAATACAGAACTTCTAATCGTTAATTTCAAACTAAGATTGTAATTAATAATTTGATGATCTGAACTTGTAATAGTCAAATACAGATCTCCGAATTGTTAAATACAAATTATTAGTGCAAATTATAACTTAAAGATCTGAACTTGTAATTGTCAAATACAGCACTTAGAATTCATAACTTCAAATTATGATTGCAAATTATAACTTGAAGATCTGAACTTGTAATAGTCAAATACAGAACTTAAAATTGATAGCTTATAATTATAATTGCAAATTATAACTTGAAGATCTGAATTTGTAATAGGTAAATACAGAACTTCGAATTGTTAATTTCAAACTAAGATTGTAAATAATAATTTGAAGATCTGAACTTGTAATAGTCAAATACAGAACTTCGAATTGTTAAATACAAATTATTAGTGCAAATTATAACTAGAAGATCTGAACTTGTAATAGGTAAATACAGAACTTCGAATTGTTAATTTCAAACTAAGATTGTAAATAATAATTTGAAGATCTGAACTTGTAATTGTCAAATACAGAACTTAAAATTGATAGCTTATAATTATAATTGCAAATTATAAGTTGAAGATCTGAACTTGTAATAGGTAAATACAGAACTTCTAATTGTTAATTTCAAACTAAGATTGTAATTAATAATTTGATGATCTGAACTTGTAATAGTCAAATACAGAACTTCGAATTGTTAAATACAAATTATTAGTGCAAATTATAACTAGAAGGTCTGAACTTGTAATAGGTAAATACAGAACTTCGAATTGTTAATTTCAAACTAAGATTGTAAATAATAATTTGAAGATCTGAACTTGTAATTGTCAAATACAGAACTTAAAATTGATAGCTTATAATTATAATTGCAAATTATAACTTGAAGATCTGAATTTGTAATAGGTAAATACAGAACTTCGAATTGTTAATTTCAAACTAAGATTGTAAATAATAATTAGAAGATCTGAACTTGTAATAGTCAAATACAGAACTTCGAATTGTTAAATACAAATTATTAGTGCAAATTATAACTTGAAGATCTGAACTTGTAATTGTCAAATACAGAACTTAAAATTGATAGCTTATAATTATAATTGCAAATTATAAGTTGAAGATCTGAACTTGTAATAGGTAAATACAGAACTTCTAATTGTTAATTTCAAACTAAGATTGTAATTAATAATTTGATGTTCTGAACTTGTAATAGTCAAATACAGATCTCCGAATTGTTAAATACAAATTATTAGTGCAAATTATAACTTAAAGATCTGAACTTGTAATTGTCAAATACAGCACTTAGAATTCATAACTTCAAATTATGATTGCAAATGATAACTGGAAGATCTGAACTTGTAATTGTCAAATACAGAACTTAGAATTGTAAAATTCAAATTATGATTGCAAATTATAACTTGAAGATCTGAACTTGTAATAGTCAAATACAGAACTTAAAATTGATAGCTTATAATTATAATTGCAAATTATAACTTGAAGATCTGAATTTGTAATAGGTAAATACAGAACTTCGAATTGTTAATTTCAAACTAAGATTGTAAATAATAATTTGAAGATCTGAACTTGTAAAAGTCAAATATAGAACTTCGAATTGTTAAATACAAATTATTATTTCAAATTATAACTTGAAGATCTGAACTTGTAATTGTCAAATACGGAACTTAAAATTGATAGCTTATAATTATACTTGCAAATTATAACTTGAAGATCTTAACTTGTAATAGGTAAATACAGAACTTCGAATTGTTAATTTCAAACTAAGATTGTAAATAATAATTTGAAGATCTGAACTTGTAATAGTCAAATACAGAACTTCGAATTGTTAAATACAAATTATTAGTGCAAATTATAACTTGAAGATCTGAACTTGTAATTGTCAAATACAGAACTTAAAATTGATAGCTTATAATTATTATTGCAAATTATAAGTTGAAGATCTGAACTTGTAATAGGTAAATACAGAACTTCTAATTGTTAATTTCAAACTAAGATTGTAATTAATAATTTGATGATCTGAACTTGTAATAGTCAAATACAGATCTCCGAATTGTTAAATACAAATTATTAGTGCAAATTATAACTTAAAGATCTGAACTTGTAATTGTCAAATACAGCACTTAGAATTCATAACTTCAAATTATGTTTGCAAATGATAACTGGAAGATCTGAACTTGTAATTGTCAAATACAGAACTTAGAATTGTAAAATTCAAATTATGATTGCAAATTATAACTTGAAGATCTGAACTTGTAATAGTCAAATACAGAACTTAAAATTGATAGCTTATAATTATAATTGCAAATTATAACTTGAAGATCTGAATTTGTAATAGGTAAATACAGAACTTCGAATTGTTAATTTCAAACTAAGATTGTAAATAATAATTTGAAGATCTGAACTTGTAATAGTCAAATATAGAACTTCGAATTGTTAAATACAAATTATTATTTCAAATTATAACTTGAAGATCTGAACTTGTAATTGTCAAATACGGAACTTAAAATTGATAGCTTATAATTATACTTGCAAATTATAACTTGAAGATCTTAACTTGTAATAGGTAAATACAGAACTTCGAATTGTTAATTTCAAACTAAGATTGTAAATAATAATTTGAAGATCTGAACTTGTAATAGTCAAATACAGAACTTCGAATTGTTAAATACAAATTATTAGTGCAAATTATAACTTGAAGATCTGAACTTGTAATTGTCAAATACAGAACTTAAAATTGATAGCTTATAATTATAATTGCAAATTATAAGTTGAAGATCTGAACTTGTAATAGGTAAATACAGAACTTCTAATTGTTAATTTCAAACTAAGATTGTAATTAATAATTTGATGATCTGAACTTGTAATAGTCAAATACAGATCTCCGAATTGTTAAATACAAATTATTAGTGCAAATTATAACTTAAAGATCTGAACTTGTAATTGTCAAATACAGCACTTAGAATTCATAACTTCAAATTATTATTGCAAATGATAACTGGAAGATCTGAACTTGTAATTGTCAAATACAGAACTTAGAATTGTAAAATTCAAATTATGATTGCAAATTATAACTTGAAGATCTGAACTTGTAATAGTCACATACAGAACTTCTAATTGTTAATTTCAAACTAAGATTGTAATTAATAATTTGATGATCTGAACTTGTAATAGTCAAATACAGATCTCCGAATTGTTAAATACAAATTATTAGTGCAAATTATAACTTAAAGATCTGAACTTGTAATTGTCAAATACAGCACTTAGAATTCATAACTTCAAATTATGATTGCAAATGATAACTGGAAGATCTGAACTTGTAATTGTCAAATACAGAACTTAGAATTGTAAAATTCAAATTATGATTGCAAATTATAACTTGAAGATCTGAACTTGTAATAGTCAAATACAGAACTTAAAATTGATAGCTTATAATTATAATTGCAAATTATAACTTGAAGATCTGAATTTGTATTAGGTAAATACAGAACTTCGTATTGTTAATTTCAAACTAAGATTGTAAATAATAATTTGAAGATCTGAACTTGTAATAGTCAAATACAGAACTTCGAATTGTTAAATACAAATTATTATTTCAAATCATAACTTGAAGATCTGAACTTGTAATTGTCAAATACGGAACTTAAAATTGATAGCTTATAATTATACTTGCAAATTATGACTAGAAGATCTTAACTTGTAATAGGTAAATACAGAACTTCGAAGTGTTAATTTCAAACTAATATTGTAAATAATAATTTGAAGATCTGAACTTGTAATAGTCAAATACAGAACTTCGAATTGTTAAATTCAAATTATTAGTGCAAATTATAACTTGAAGATTTGAACTTGTAATTGACAAATACAGAACTTAAAATTGATAGCTTATAATTATAATTGCAAATAATAAGTTGAAGATCTGAACTTGTAATAGGTAAATACAGAACTTCTAATTGTTAATTTCAAGCTAAGATTGTAATTAATAATTAGAAGATCTGAACTTGTAATAGTCAAATACAGATCTCCGAATTGTTAAATACAAATTATTAGTGCAAATTATAACTTAAAGAACTGAACTTGTAATTGTCAAATACAGCACTTAGAATTCATAACTTTAAATTATGATTGCAAATTATAACTGGAAGATCTGAACTCGTAATAGTCAAATACAGAACTTAGAACTCATAACTTCAAATTCTGATTGTAAATAATAATTAGAAGATCTGAACTTGTAATAGTCACATACAGAACTTCGAATTGTTAAATACAAATTATTAGTGCAAATTATAACTTGAAGATCTGAACTTGTAATTGACAAATACAGAACTTAAAATTGATAGCTAATAATTATAATTGCAAATTATAAGTTGAAGATCTGAACTTGTAATAGGTAAATACAGAACTTCTAATTGTTAATTTCAAGCTAAGATTGTAATTAATAATTTGAAGATCTGAACTTGTAATAGTCAAATACAGATCTCCGAATTGTTAAATACAAATTATTAGTTCAAATTATAACTTAAAGATCTGAACTTGTAATTGTCATTTACAGCACTTAGAATTCATAACTTCAAATTATGATTGCAAATTATAACTGGAAGATCTGAACTTGTAATTGTCAAATACAGAACTTAGAACTCATAACTTCAAATTCTGATTGTAAATAATAATTAGAAGATTTGAACTTGTAATAGTCAAATACAGAACTTCGAATTGTTAAATACAAATTATTAGTGCAAATTATAACTTGAAGATCTGAACTTGTAATGGTCAAAGACAGAACTTAGAATTCATAACTTCAAATTATGATTGCTAATTATAACTTGAAGATCTGAACTTGTAATAGTCGAATACAGAACTTCTAATTGTTAATTTCAAACTAAGATTGTAATTAATAATTTGAAGATCTGAACTTGTAATAGTCAAATACAGATCTCCGAATTGTTAAATACAAATTATTAGTGCAAATTATAACTTAAAGATCAGAACTTGTAATTGTCAAATACAGCACTTAGAATTCATAACTTCAAATTATGATTGCAAATTATTACTGGAAGATCTGAACTTGTAATTGTCAAATACAGAACTTAGAATTCATAACTTCAAATAATGATTGTAAATAATAATTAGTAGATCTGAACTTGAAATAGTCAAATACAGAACTTCGAATTGTTAAATACAAATTATTATTGCAAATTATAACTTGAAGATCTGAACTTGTAATTGTCAAATACAGAACTTAGAATTGATAGCTTATAATTATAATTGCAAATTATAACTTGAAGATCTGAACTTGTAATAGTGAATTACAGAACTTAGATTTGTTAAATACTAATTATTATTTCAAATTATAACTTGAAGATCTGAACTTGTAATTGTCAAATACGGAACTTAAAATTGATAGCTTGTAATTATAATTGCAAATTATAAGTTGAAGATCTGAACTTGAAATAGGTAAATACAGACCTTCGAATTGTTAATTTCAAACTAAGATTGTAATTAATAATTTGAAGATCTGAACTTGTAATGGTAAAATAGAGAACTTCGAATTGTTAAATACAAATTATTAGTGCAAATTATAACTTGAAGATCTGAACTTGTAATTGTCAAATACAGCACTTAGAATTCATAACTTCAAATTATGATTGCAAATTATTACTTGAAGATCTGAACTTGTAATTGTCAAATACAGAACTTAGAATTCATAACTTCAAATTATGATTGTAAATAATAATTAGTAGATCTGAACTTGTAATATTCAAATACAGAACTTCGAATTGTTAAATACAAATTATTATTTCAAATTATAACTTGAAGATCTGAACTTGTAATTGTCAAATACAGAACTTAGAATTGATAGCTTATAATTATAATTGCAAATTATAACTTGAAGATCTGAACTTGTAATAGTTAATTACAGAACTTAGATTTGTTAAATACTAATTATTATTTCAAATTATAACTTGAAGATCTGAACTTGTAATTGTCAAATACGGAACTTAAAATTGATAGCTTATAATTATAATTTCAAATTATAACTAGAAGATCTGAACTTGTAATAGGTAAATACAGAACTTCGAATTGTTAATTTCAAACTAAGATTGTAAATAATAATTTGAAGATCTGAACTTGTAATAGTCAAATACAGAACTTCGAATTGTTAAATACAAATTATTAGTGCAAATTATAACTTGAAGATCTGAACTTGTAATTGTCAAATACAGAACTTAAAATTGATAGCTTATAATTATAATTGCAAATTATAAGTTGAAGATCTGAACTTGTAATAGGTAAATACAGAACTTCTAATTGTTAATTTCAAACTAAGATTGTAATTAATAATTTGATGATCTGAACTTGTAATAGTCAAATACAGATCTCCGAATTGTTAAATACAAATTATTAGTGAAAATTATAAGTTAAAGATCTGAACTTGTAATTGTCAAATACAGCACTTAGAATTCATAACTTCAAATTATGATTGCAAATGATAACTGGAAGATCTGAACTTGTAATTGTCAAATACAGAACTTAGAATTGTAAAATTCAAATTATGATTGCAAATTATAACTTGAAGATCTGAACTTGTAATAGTCAAATACAGAACTTAAAATTGATAGCTTATAATTATAATTGCAAATTATAAGTTGAAGATCTGAACTTGTAATAGGTAAATACAGAACTTCGAATTGTTAATTTCAGACTAAGATTGTAATTAATAATTTGAAGATCTGAACTTGTAATAGTCGAATACAGAACTTCGAATTGTTAAATACAAATTATTAGTGCAAATTATAACTTGAAGATCTGAACTAGTAATAGGTAAATACAGAACTTCTAATTGTTAATTTCAAACTAAGATTGTAATTAATAATTTGATGATCTGAACTTGTAATAGTCAAATACAGATCTCCGAATTGTTAAATACAAATTATTAGTGCAAATTATAACTTAAAGATCTGAACTTGTAATTGTCAAATACAGCACTTAGAATTCATAACTTCAAATTATGATTGCAAATTATAACTTGAAGATCTGAACTTGTAATAGTCAAATACAGAACTTAAAATTGATAGCTTATAATTATAATTGCAAATTATAAGTTGAAGATCTGAACTTGTAATAGGTAAATACAGAACTTCGAATTGTTAATTTCAAACTAAGATTGTAAATAATAATTTGTAGATCTGAACTTGTAATAGTCAAATACAGAACTTCGAATTGTTAAATACAAATTATTAGTGCAAATTATAACTTGAAGATCTGAACTTGTAATTGTCAAATACAGAATTTAAAATTGATAGCTTATAATTATAATTGCAAATTATAAGTTGAAGATCTGAACTTGTAATAGGTAAATACAGAACTTCTAATTGTTAATTTCAAACTAAGATTGTAATTAATAATTTGATGATCTGAACTTGTAATAGTCAAATACAGATCTCCGAATTGTTAAATACAAATTATTAGTGCAAATTATAACTTAAAGATCTGAACTTGTAATTGTCAAATTCAGCACTTAGAATTCATAACTTCAAATTATGATTGCAAATGATAACTGGAAGATCTGAACTTGTAATTGTCAAATACAGAACTTAGAATTGTGAAATTCAAATTATGATTGCAAATTATAACTTGAAGATCTGAACTTGTAATAGTCAAATACAGAACTTAAAATTGATAGATTATAATTATAATTGCAAATTATAACTTGAAGATCTGAATTTGTAATAGGTAAATATAGAACTTCGTATTGTTAATTTCACACTAAGATTGTAAATAATAATTTGAAGATCTGAACTTGTAATAGTCAAATACAGAACTTCGAATTGTTAAATACAAATTATTATTTCAAATTATAACTTGAAGATCTGAACTTGTAATTGTCAAATACGGAACTTAAAATTGATAGCTTATAATTATACTTACAAATTATAACTAGAAGATCTTAACTTGTAATAGGTAAATACAGAACTTCGAATTGTTAATTTCAAACTAAGATTGTAAATAATAATTTGAAGATCTGAACTTGTAATAGTCAAATACAGAACTTCGAATTGTTAAATTCAAATTATTAGTGCAAATTATAACTTGAAGATCTGAACTTGTAATTGACAAATACAGAACTTAAAATTGATAGCTTATAATTATAATTGCAAATTATAAGTTGAAGATCTGAACTTGTAATAGGTAAATACAGAACTTCTAATTGTTAATTTCAAGCTAAGATTGTAATTAATAATTTGAAGATCTGAACTTGTAATAGTCAAATACAGATCTCCGAATTGTTAAATACAAATTATTAGTGCAAATTATAACTTAAAGAACTGAACTTGTAATTGTCAAATACAGCACTTACAATTCATAACTTCAAATTATGATTGCAAATGATAACTGGAAGATCTGAACTTGTAATTGTCAAATACAGAACTTAGAATTGTAAAATGCAAATTATGATTGCAAATTATAACTTGAAGATCTGAACTTGTAATAGGTAAATACAGAACTTCAAATTGTTAATTTCAAACTAAGATTGTAAATAATAATTTGAAGATCTGAACTTGTAATAGTCAAATACAGAACTTCGAATTGTTAAATACAAATTATTAGTGCAAATTATAACTTGAAGATCTGAACTTGTAATTGTCAAATACAGAACTTAAAATTGATAGCTTATAATTATAATTGCAAATTATAAGTTGAAGATCTGAACTTGTAATAGGTAAATACAGAACTTCGAATTGTTAATTTCAAACTAAGATTGTAATTAATAATTTGAAGATCTGAACTTGTAATAGTCGAATACAGAACTTCGAATTGTTAAATACAAATTATTAGTGCAAATTATAACTTGAAGATCTGAATTTGTAATAGGTAAATACAGAACTTCAAATTGTTAATTTCAAACTAAGATTGTAAATAATAATTTGAAGATCTGAACTTGTAATAGTCAAATACAGAACTTCGAATTGTTAAATACAAATTATTAGTGCAAATTATAACTTGAAGATCTGAACTTGTAATTGTCAAATACAGAACTTAAAATTGATAGCTTATAATTATAATTGCAAATTATAAGTTGAAGATCTGAACTTGTAATAGGTAAATACAGAACTTCGAATTGTTAATTTCAAACTAAGATTGTAATTAATAATTTGAAGATCTGAACTTGTAATAGTCGAATACAGAACTTCGAATTGTTAAATACAAATTATTAGTGCAAATTATAACTTGAAGATCTGAACTTGTAATTGTCAAATACAGAACTTAAAATTGATAGCTTATAATTATAATTGCAAATTATAAGTTGAAGATCTGAACTTGTAATAGGTAAATACAGAACTTCGAATTGTTAATTTCAAACTAAGATTGTAAATAATAATTTGAAGATCTGAACTTGTAATAGTCAAATACAGAACTTCGAATTGTTAAATACAAATTATTAGTGCAAATTATAACTTGAAGATCTGAACTTGTAATTGACAAATACAGAACTTAAAATTGATAGCTTATAATTATAATTGCAAATTATAAGTTGAAGATCTGAACTTGTAATAGGTAAATACAGAACTTCTAATTGTTAATTTCAAGCTAAGATTGTAATTAATAATTGGAAGATCTGAACTTGTAATAGTCAAATACAGATCTCCGAATTGTTAAATACAAATTATTAGTGCAAATTATAACTTAAAGATCTGAACTTGTAATTGTCAAATACAGCACTTAGAATTCATAACTTCACATTATGATTGCAAATTATAACTGGAAGGTCTGAACTTGTAATTGTCAAATACAGAACTTAGGACTCATAACTTCAAATTCTGATAGTAAATAATAATTAGAAGATCTGAACTTGTAATAGTCAAATACAGAACTTCGAATTGTTAAATACAAATTATTAGTGCAAATTATAACTAGAAGATCTGAACTTGTAATAGTCAAATACAGAACTTCTAATTGTTAATTTCAAACTAAGATTGTAATTAATAATTTGAAGATCTGAACTTGTAATAGTAAATACAGATCTCAGAATTGTTAAATACAAATTATTAGTGCAAATTATAACTTAAAGATCCGAACTTGTAATTGTCAAATACAGCACTTAGAATTCATAACTTCAAATTATGATTGCAAATTATAACTGGAAGATCTGAACTTGTAATTGTCAAATACAGAACTTAGAACTCATAACTTCAAATTCTGATAGTAAATAATAATTATAAGATCTGAACTTGTAATAGTCAAATACAGAACTTCGAATTGTTAAATACAACTTATTAGTGCAAATTATAACTTGAAGATCTGAACTAGTAATTGTCAAATACAGAACTTAAAATTGAGAGCTTATAATTATAATTGCAAATTATAAGTAGAAGATCTGAACTTGTAAAAGGTAAATACAGAACTTCGAATTGCTAATTTCAAACTAAGATTGTAATTAATAATTTGAAGGTCTGAACTTGTAATAGTCAAATACAGAACTTCGAATTGTTAAATACAAATTATTAGTGCAAATTATAACTTGAAGATCTGAACTTGTAATTGTCAAATACAGAACTTAAAATTGATAGCTTATAATTATAATTGCAAATTATAACTTGAGGATCTGAACTTGTAATAGTGAATTACAGAACTTAGATTTGTTAAATACTAATTATTATATCAAATTATAACTTGAAGATCTGAACTTGTAATTGTCAAATACAGAACTTATAATTGATAGCTTATAATTATAATTGAAAATTATAACTTGAAGATCTGAACTTGTAATAGGTAAATACAGAACTTCGAATTGTTAATTTGAAACTAAGATTGTAAATAATAATTTGAAGATCTGAACTTGTAATAGTCAAATGCAGAACTTCGAATTGTTAATTTCAAACTAAGATTGTAAATAATAATTTGAAGATCTGAACTTGTAATAGTCAAATACAGAACTTCGAATTGTTAAATACAAATTATTAGTGCAAATTATAACTTGAAGATCTGAACTTGTAATTGTCAAATACAGCACTTAGAATTCATAACTTCAAATTATGATTGCAAATTATAACTTGAAGATCTGAACTTGTAATTGTCAAATACAGAACTTAGAATTCATAACTTCAAATTATGATTGTAAATAATAATTAGAAGATCTGAACTGGCAATAGTCAAATACAGAACTTAAAATTGATAGCTTAAAATTATAATTGCAAATTATAACTTGAAGATCTGAATTTGTAATAGGTAAATACAGAACTTCGAATTGTTAATTTCAAACTAAGATTGTAAATAATAATTTGAAGATCTGAACTTGTAATAGTCAAATACAGAACTTCGAATTGTAAAATACAAATTATTAGTGCAAATTATAACTTGAAGATCTGAACTTGTAATTGTCAAATACAGAACTTAAAATTGATAGCTTATAATTATAATTGCAAATTATAAGTTGAAGATCTGAACTTGTAATAGGTAAATACAGAACTTCGAATTGTTAATTTCAGACTAAGATTGTAATTAATAATTTGAAGATCTGAACTTGTAATAGTCGAATACAGAACTTCGAATTGTTAAATACAAATTATTAGTGCAAATTATAACTTGAAGATCTGAACTAGTAATAGGTAAATACAGAACTTCTAATTGTTAATTTCAAACTAAGATTGTAATTAATAATTTGATGATCTGAACTTGTAATAGTCAAATACAGATCTCCGAATTGTTAAATACAAATTATTAGTGCAAATTATAACTTAAAGATCTGAACTTGTAATTGTCAAATACAGCACTTAGAATTCATAACTTCAAATTATGATTGCAAATTATAACTTGAAGATCTGAACTTGTAATAGTCAAATACAGAACTTAAAATTGATAGCTTATAATTATAATTGCAAATTATAAGTTGAAGATCTGAACTTGTAATAGGTAAATACAGAACTTCGAATTGTTAATTTCAAACTAAGATTGTAAATAATAATTTGAAGATCTGAACTTGTAATAGTCAAATACAGAACTTCGAATTGTTAAATACAAATTATTAGTGCAAATTATAACTTGAAGATCTGAACTTGTAATTGTCAAATACAGAATTTAAAATTGATAGCTTATAATTATAATTGCAAATTATAAGTTGAAGATCTGAACTTGTAATAGGTAAATACAGAACTTCTAATTGTTAATTTCAAACTAAGATTGTAATTAATAATTTGATGATCTGAACTTGTAATAGTCAAATACAGATCTCCGAATTGTTAAATACAAATTATTAGTGCAAATTATAACTTAAAGATCTGAACTTGTAATTGTCAAATACAGCACTTAGAATTCATAACTTCAAATTATGATTGCAAATGATAACTGGAAGATCTGAACTTGTAATTGTCAAATACAGAACTTAGAATTGTAAAATACAATTTATGATTGCAAATTATAACTTGAAGATCTGAACTTGTAATAGTCAAATACAGAACTTAAAATTGATAGCTTATAATTATAATTGCAAATTATAACTTGAAGATCTGAATTTGTAATAGGTAAATACAGAACTTCGAATTGTTAATTTCAAACTAAGATTGTAAATAATAATTTGAAGATCTGAACTTGTAATAGTCAAATACAGAACTTCGAATTGTTAAATACTAATTATTAGTGCAAATTATAACTTGAAGATCTGAACTTGTAATTGTGAAATACAGAACTTAAAATTGATAGCTTATAATTATAATTGGTAATTATAAGTTGAAGATCTGAACTTGTAATAGGTAAATACAGAACTTCGAATTGTTAATTTCAAACTAAGATTGTAATTAATAATTTGAAGATCTGAACTTGTAATAGTCGAATACAGAACTTCGAATTGTTAAATACAAATTATTAGTGCAAATTATAACTTGAAGATCTGAACTAGTAATAGGTAAATACAGAACTTCTAATTGTTAATTTCAAACTAAGATTGTAATTAATAATTTGATGATCTGAACTTGTAATAGTCAAATACAGATCTCCGAATTGTTAAATACAAATTATTAGTGCAAATTATAACTTAAAGATCTGAACTTGTAATTGTCAAATACAGCACTTAGAATTCATAACTTCAAATTATGATTGCAAATTATAACTTGAAGATCTGAACTTGTAATAGTCAAATACAGAACTTAAAATTGATAGCTTATAATTATAATTGCAAATTATAAGTTGAAGATCTGAACTTGTAATAGGTAAATACAGAACTTCGAATTGTTAATTTCAAACTAAGATTGTAAATAATAATTTGAAGATCTGAACTTGTAATAGTCAAATACAGAACTTCGAATTGTTAAATACAAATTATTAGTGCAAATTATAACTTGAAGATCTGAACTTGTAATTGTCAAATACAGAATTTAAAATTGATAGCTTATAATTATAATTGCAAATTATAAGTTGAAGATCTGAACTTGTAATAGGTAAATACAGAACTTCTAATTGTTAATTTCAAACTAAGATTGTAATTAATAATTTGAGGATCTGAACTTGTAATAGTCAAATACAGATCTCCGAATTGTTAAATACAAATTATTAGTGCAAATTATAACTTAAAGATCTGAACTTGTAATTGTCAAATACAGCACTTAGAATTCATAACTTCAAATTATGATTGCAAATGATAACTGGAAGATCTGAACTTGTAATTGTCAAATACAGAACTTAGAATTGTGAAATTCAAATTATGATTGCAAATTATAACTTGAAGATCTGAACTTGTAATAGTCAAATACAGAACTTAAAATTGATAGATTATAATTATAATTGCAAATTATAACTTGAAGATCTGAATTTGTAATAGGTAAATATAGAACTTCGTATTGTTAATTTCACACTAAGATTGTAAATAATAATTTGAAGATCTGAACTTGTAATAGTCAAATACAGAACTTCGAATTGTTAAATACAAATTATTATTTCAAATTATAACTTGAAGATCTGAACTTGTAATTGTCAAATACGGAACTTAAAATTGATAGCTTTTAATTATACTTACAAATTATAACTAGAAGATCTTAACTTGTAATAGGTAAATACAGAACTTCGAATTGTTAATTACAAACTAAGATTGTAAATAATAATTTGAAGATCTGAACTTGTAATAGTCAAATACAGAACTTCGAATTGTTAAATTCAAATTATTAGTGCAAATTATAACTTGAAGATCTGAACTTGTAATTGACAAATACAGAACTTAAAATTGATAGCTTATAATTATAATTGCAAATTATAAGTTGAAGATCTGAACTTGTAATAGGTAAATACAGAACTTCTAATTGTTAATTTCAAGCTAAGATTGTAATTAATAATTTGAAGATCTGAACTTGTAATAGTCAAATACAGATCTCCGAATTGTTAAATACAAATTATTAGTGCAAATTATAACTTAAAGAACTGAACTTGTAATTGTCAAATACAGCACTTACAATTCATAACTTCAAATTATGATTGCAAATGATAACTGGAAGATCTGAACTTGTAATTGTCAAATACAGAACTTAGAATTGTAAAATGCAAATTATGATTGCAAATTATAACTTGAAGATCTGAACTTGTAATAGTCAAATACAGAACTTAAAATTGATAGCTTATAATTATAATTGCAAATTATAACTTGAAGATCTGAATTTGTAATAGGTAAATACAGAACTTCAAATTGTTAATTTCAAACTATGATTGTAAATAATAATTTGAAGATCTGAACTTGTAATAGTCAAATACAGAACTTCGAATTGTTAATTTCAAACTAAGATTGTAATTAATAATTTGAAGATCTGAACTTGTAATAGTCGAATACAGAACTTCGAATTGTTAAATACAAATTATTAGTGCAAATTATAACTTGAAGATCTGAACTTGTAATTGTCAAATACAGAACTTAAAATTGATAGCTTATAATTATAATTGCAAATTATAAGTTGAAGATCTGAACTTGTAATAGGTAAATACAGAACTTCGAATTGTTAATTTCAAACTAAGATTGTAATTAATAATTTGAAGATCTGAACTTGTAATAGTCGAATACAGAACTTCGAATTGTTAAATACAAATTATTAGTGCAAATTATAACTTGAAGATCTGAACTTGTAATTGTCAAATACAGAACTTAAAATTGATAGCTTATAATTATAATTGCAAATTATAA
Source organism: Cantharis lateralis (assembly GCA_963170105.1). Lineage (NCBI taxonomy): Eukaryota > Metazoa > Arthropoda > Insecta > Coleoptera > Cantharidae > Cantharis > Cantharis lateralis. Next base: position 23,861,825 of record OY720628.1, read on the forward strand.
GTTGAAGATCTGAACTTGTAATAGGTAAATACAGAACTTCGAATTGTTAATTTCAAACTAAGATTGTAAATAATAATTTGAAGATCTGAACTTGTAATAGTCAAATACAGAACTTCGAATTGTTAAATACAAATTATTAGTGCAAATTATAACTTGAAGATCTGAACTTGTAATTGACAAATACAGAACTTAAAATTGATAGCTTATAATTATAATTGCAAATTATAAGTTGAAGATCTGAACTTGTAATAGGTAAATACAGAACTTCTAATTGTTAATTTCAAGCTAAGATTGTAATTAATAATTGGAAGATCTGAACTTGTAATAGTCAAATACAGATCTCCGAATTGTTAAATACAAATTATTAGTGCAAATTATAACTTAAAGATCTGAACTTGTAATTGTCAAATACAGCACTTAGAATTCATAACTTCACATTATGATTGCAAATTATAACTGGAAGGTCTGAACTTGTAATTGTCAAATACAGAACTTAGAACTCATAACTTCAAATTCTGATAGTAAATAATAATTAGAAGATCTGAACTTGTAATAGTCAAATACAGAACTTCGAATTGTTAACTACAAATTATTAGTGCAAATTATAACTAGAAGATCTGAACTTGTAATAGTCGAATACAGAACTTCTAATTGTTAATTTCAAACTAAGATTGTAATTAATAATTTGAAGATCTGAACTTGTAATAGTAAATACAGATCTCAGAATTGTTAAATACAAATTATTAGTGCAAATTATAACTTAAAGATCCGAACTTGTAATTGTCAAATACAGCACTTAGAATTCATAACTTCAAATTATGATTGCAAATTATAACTGGAAGATCTGAACTTGTAATTGTCAAATACAGAACTTAGAACTCATAACTTCAAATTCTGATAGTAAATAATAATTAGAAGATCTGAACTTGTAATAGTCAAATACAGAACTTCGAATTGTTAAATACAACTTATTAGTGCAAATTATAACTTGAAGATCTGAACTAGTAATTGTCAAATACAGAACTTAAAATTGAGAGCTTATAATTATAATTGCAAATTATAAGTAGAAGATCTGAACTTGTAAAAGGTAAATACAGAACTTCGAATTGCTAATTTCAAACTAAGATTGTAATTAATAATTTGAAGGTCTGAACTTGTAATAGTCAAATACAGAACTTCGAATTGTTAAATACAAATTATTAGTGCAAATTATAACTTGAAGATCTGAACTTGTAATTGTCAAATACAGAACTTAAAATTGATAGCTTATAATTATAATTGCAAATTATAACTTGAGGATCTGAACTTGTAATAGTGAATTACAGAACTTAGATTTGTTAAATACTAATTATTATATCAAATTATAACTTGAAGATCTGAACTTGTAATTGTCAAATACAGAACTTATAATTGATAGCTTATAATTATAATTGAAAATTATAACTTGAAGATCTGAACTTGTAATAGGTAAATACAGAACTTCGAATTGTTAATTTGAAACTAAGATTGTAAATAATAATTTGAAGATCTGAACTTGTAATAGTCAAATGCAGAACTTCGAATTGTTAATTTCAAACTAAGATTGTAAATAATAATTTGAAGATCTGAACTTGTAATAGTCAAATACAGAACTTCGAATTGTTAAATACAAATTATTAGTGCAAATTATAACTTGAAGATCTGAACTTGTAATTGTCAAATACAACACTTAGAATTCATAACTTCAAATTATGATTGCAAATTATAACTTGAAGATCTGAACTTGTAATTGTCAAATACAGAACTTAGAATTCATAACTTCAAATTATGATTGTAAATAATAATTAGAAGATCTGAACTGGTAATAGTCAAATACAGAACTTAAAATTGATAGCTTATAATTATAATTGCAAATTATAACTTGAGGATCTGAACTTGTAATAGTGAATTACAGAACTTAGATTTGTTAAATACTAATTATTATATCAAATTATAACTTGAAGATCTGAACTTGTAATTGTCAAATACAGAACTTATAATTGATAGCTTATAATTATAATTGAAAATTATAACTTGAAGATCTGAACTTGTAATAGGTAAATACAGAACTTCGAATTGTTAATTTGAAACTAAGATTGTAAATAATAATTTGAAGATCTGAACTTGTAAAAGTCAAATGCAGAACTTCGAATTGTTAATTTCAAACTAAGATTGTAAATAATAATTTGAAGATCTGAACTTGTAATAGTCAAATACAGAACTTCGAATTGTTAAATACAAATTATTAGTGCAAATTATAACTTGAAGAACTGAACTTGTAATTGTCAAATACAGCACTTAGAATTCATAACTTCAAATTATGATTGCAAATTATAACTTGAAGATCTGAACTTGTAATTGTCAAATACAGAACTTAGAATTCATAACTTCAAATTATGATTGTAAATAATAATTAGAAGATCTGAACTGGTAATAGTCAAATACAGAACTTAAAATTGATAGCTTATAATTATAATAGCAAATTATAACTTGAAGAACTGAATTTGTATTAGGTAAATACAGATTTTCGAATTGTTAATTTCAAACTATGATAATAAATAATAATTTGAAGATCTGAACTTGTAATTGTCAAATACAGCACTTAAAATTGATAGCTTATAATTATAATTGCAAATTATAAGTTGAAGATCTGAACTTGTAATAGGTAAATACAGAACTTCGAATTGTTAATTTCAAACTAAGATTGTAATTAATAATTTGAAGATCTGAACTTGTAATTATAAAATACAGAACTTCGAATTGTTAAATACAAATTATTAGTGCAAATTATAACTAGAAGATCTGAACTTGTAATTGTCAAATACAGCACTTAGAATTCATAACTTCAAATTATGATTGCAAATTATAACTTGAAGATCTGAACTTGTAATTGTCAAATACAGAACTTCGAATTGTTAATTTCAAACTAAGATTGTAAATAATAATTAGTAGATCTGAACTTGTAATAGTCAAATACAGAACTTCGAATTGTTAAATACAAATTATTATTGCAAATTATTACTTGAAGATCTGAACTTGTAATTGTCAAATACAGCACTTAGAATTCATAACTTCAAATTATGATTGCAAATTATAACTTGAAGATCTGAACTTGTAATTGTCAAATACAGAACTTAGAATTCATAACTTTAAATTATGATTATAAATAATAATTAGTAGATCTGAACTTGTAATAGTCAAATACAGAACTTCGAATTGTTAAATACAAATTATTATTGCAAATTATAACTTGAAGATCTGAACTTGTAATTGTCAAATACAGAACTTAGAATTCATAACTTCAAATTATGATTGTAAATAATAATTAGTAGATCTGAACTTGTAATAGTGAAATACAGAACTTCGAATTGTTAAATACAAATTATTAGTGCAAATTGTAACTTGAAGATCTGAACTTGTAATTGTCAAATACAGAACCTAGAATTGATAGCTTATAATTATAATTGCAAATTATAACTTGACGATCTGAACTTGTAATTGTCAAATACGGAACTTAAAATTGATAGCTTATAATTATAATTAAAAATTATAACTTGAAGATCTGAACTTGTAATAGTGAATTACAGAACTTAGATTTGTTAAATACTAATTATTATTTCAAATTATAACTTGAAGATCTGAACTTGTAATTGTCAATTACGGAACTTAAAATTGATAGCTTATAATTATAATTGCAAATTATAAGTTGAAGATCTGAACTTGTAATAGGTAAATACAGAACTTCGAATTGTTAATTTCAAACTAAGATTGTAATTAATAATTTGAAGATCTGAACTTGTAATTATAAAATACAGAACTTCGAATTGTTAAATACAAATTATTAGTGCAAATTATAACTAGAAGATCTGAACTTGTAATTGTCAAATACAGCACTTAGAATTCATAACTTCAAATTATGATTGCAAATTATAACTTGAAGATCTGAACTTGTAATTGTCAAATACAGAACTTCGAATTGTTAATTTCAAACTAAGATTGTAAATAATAATTAGTAGATCTGAACTTGTAATAGTCAAATACAGAACTTCGAATTGTTAAATACAAATTATTATTGCAAATTATAACTTGAAGATCTGAACTTGTAATTGTCAAATACAGCACTTAGAATTCATAACTTCAAATTATGATTGCAAATTATAACTTGAAGATCTGAACTTGTAATTGTCAAATACAGAACTTAGAATTCATAACTTCAAATTATGATTATAAATAATAATTAGTAGATCTGAACTTGTAATAGTCAAATACAGAACTTCGAATTGTTAAATACAAATTATTATTGCAAATTATAACTTGAAGATCTGAACTTGTAATTGTCAAATACAGAACTTAGAATTCATAACTTCAAATTATGATTGTAAATAATAATTAGTAGATCTGAACTTGTAATAGTCAAATACAGAACTTCGAATTGTTAAATACAAATTATTATTGCAAATTATAACTTGAAGATCTTAACTTGTAACTGACAAATACAGAACTTAGAATTGATAACTTCGAATTATGATTGCAAATTATAATTTGAAGATCTGAACTTGTAATAGTCAAATACAGAACTTCGAATTGTTAATTTCAAACTAAGATTGTAAATAATAATTTGAAGATCTGAACTTGTAATAGTCAAATACAGAACTTCGAATTGTTAAATACAAATTATTAGTGAAAATTATAACTTGAAGATCTGAACTTGTAATTGTCAAATACAGAACTTAAAATTGATAGCTTATAATTATAATTGCAAATTATAAGTTGAAGATCTGAACTTGTAATAGGTAAATACAGAACTTCGAATTGTTAATTTCAAACTAAGATTGTAATTAATAATTTGAAGATCTGAACTTGTAATAGTCAAATACAGAACTTCGAATTGTTAAATACAAATTATTAGTGCAAATTATAACTTGAAGATCTGAACTTGTAAGAGTCAAATACAGAACTTAAAATTTATAGCTTATAATTATAATTGCAAATTATAACTTGAAGATCTGAATTTGTAATAGGTAAATTCAGAACTTAGAATTCATAACTTCAAATTATGATTGCAAATTATAACTTGAAGATCTGAACTTGTAATTGTCAAATACAGAACTTAGAATTCATATCTTCAAATTATGATTGTAAATAATAATTAGTAGATCTGAACTTGTAATAGTGAAATACAGAACTTCGAATTGTTAAATACAAATTATTAGTGCAAATTGTAACTTGAAGATCTGAACTTGTAATTGTCAAATACAGAACCTAGAATTGATAGCTTATAATTATAATTGCAAATTATAACTTGACGATCTGAACTTGTAATTGTCAAATACGGAACTTAAAATTGATAGCTTATAATTATAATTAAAAATTATAACTTGAAGATCTGAACTTGTAATAGTGAATTACAGAACTTAGATTTGTTAAATACTAATTATTATTTCAAATTATAACTTGAAGATCTGAACTTGTAATTGTCAAATACAGCACTTAGAATTCATAACTTCAAATTATGATTGCAAATTATAACTTGAAGATCTGAACTTGTAATTGTCAAATACAGAACTTCGAATTGTTAATTTCAAACTAAGATTGTAAATAATAATTAGTAGATCTGAACTTGTAATAGTCAAATACAGAACTTCGAATTGTTAAATACAAATTATTATTGCAAATTATAACTTGAAGATCTGAACTTGTAATTGTCAAATACAGCACTTAGAATTCATAACTTCAAATTATGATTGCAAATTATAACTTGAAGATCTGAACTTGTAATTGTCAAATACAGAACTTAGAATTCATAACTTCAAATTATGATTATAAATAATAATTAGTAGATCTGAACTTGTAATAGTCAAATACAGAACTTCTAATTGTTAAATACAAATTATTATTGCAAATTATAACTTGAAGATCTGAACTTGTAATTGTCAAATACAGAACTTAGAATTCATAACTTCAAATTATGATTGTAAATAATAATTAGTAGATCTGAACTTGTAATAGTCAAATACAGAACTTCGAATTGTTAAATACAAATTATTATTGCAAATTATAACTTGAAGATCTTAACTTGTAACTGACAAATACAGAACTTAGAATTGATAACTTCGAATTATGATTGCAAATTATAATTTGAAGATCTGAACTTGTAATAGTCAAATACAGAACTTCGAATTGTTAATTTCAAACTAAGATTGTAAATAATAATTTGAAGATCTGAACTTGTAATAGTCAAATACAGAACTTCGAATTGTTAAATACAAATTATTAGTGAAAATTATAACTTGAAGATCTGAACTTGTAATTGTCAAATACAGAACTTAAAATTGATAGCTTATAATTATAATTGCAAATTATAAGTTGAAGATCTGAACTTGTAATAGGTAAATACAGAACTTCGAATTGTTAATTTCAAACTAAGATTGTAATTAATAATTTGAAGATCTGAACTTGTAATAGTCAAATACAGAACTTCGAATTGTTAAATACAAATTATGATTGCAAATTATAACTTGAAGATCTGAACTTGTAATTGTCAAATACAGAACTTAGAATTCATATCTTCAAATTATGATTGTAAATAATAATTAGTAGATCTGAACTTGTAATAGTGAAATACAGAACTTCGAATTGTTAAATACAAATTATTAGTGCAAATTGTAACTTGAAGATCTGAACTTGTAATTGTCAAATACAGAACCTAGAATTGATAGCTTATAATTATAATTGCAAATTATAACTTGACGATCTGAACTTGTAATTGTCAAATACGGAACTTAAAATTGATAGCTTATAATTATAATTAAAAATTATAACTTGAAGATCTGAACTTGTAATAGTGAATTACAGAACTTAGATTTGTTAAATACTAATTATTATTTCAAATTATAACTTGAAGATCTGAACTTGTAATTGTCAAATACAGCACTTAGAATTCATAACTTCAAATTATGATTCAAATTATTACTTGAAGATCTGAACTTGTAATAGTCAAATACAGAACTTCGAATTGTTAAATACAAATTATTATTTCAAATTATAACTTGAAGATCTGAACTTGTCATTGTCAAATACAGAACTTAGAATTGATAGCTTATAATTATAATTGAAAATTATAACTTGAAGATCTGAACTTGTAATAGTGAATTACAGAACTTAGATTTGTTAAATACTAATTATTATTTCAAATTATAACTTGAAGATCTGAACTTGTAATTGTCAAATACGGAACTTAAAATTGATAGCTTACAATTATAATTGCAAATTATAACTTGAAGAACTGAATTTGTATTAGGTAAATACAGATTTTCGAATTGTTAATTTCAAACTATGATAATAAATAATAATTTGAAGATCTGAACTTGTAATTGTCAAATACAGAACTTAAAATTGATAGCTTATAATTATAATTGCAAATTATAAGTTGAAGATCTGAACTTGTAATAGGTAAATACAGAACTTCGAATTGTTAATTTCAAACTAAGATTGTAATTAATAATTTGAAGATCTGAACATGTAATAGTCAAATACAGAACTTCGAATTGTTAAATACAAATTATTAGTGCAAATTATAACTTGAAGATCTGAACTTGTAATAGTCAAATACAGAACTTAAAATTGATAGCTTATAATTATAATTGCAAATTATAAGTTGAAGATCTGAACTTGTAATAGGTAAATACAGAACTTCGAATTGTTAATTTCAAACTAAGATTGTAATTAATAATTTGAAGATCTGAACTTGTAATTATAAAATACAGAACTTCGAATTGTTAAATACAAATTATTAGTGCAAATTATAACTAGAAGATCTGAACTTGTAATTGTCAAATACAGCACTTAGAATTCATAACTTCAAATTATGATTGCAAATTATAACTTGAAGATCTGAACTTGTAATTGTCAAATACAGAACTTCGAATTGTTAATTTCAAACTAAGATTGTAAATAATAATTAGTAGATCTGAACTTGTAATAGTCAAATACAGAACTTCGAATTGTTAAATACAAATTATTATTGCAAATTATAACTTGAAGATCTGAACTTGTAATTGTCAAATACAGCACTTAGAATTCATAACTTCAAATTATGATTGCAAATTATAACTTGAAGATCTGAACTTGTAATTGTCAAATACAGAACTTAGAATTCATAACTTCAAATTATGATTATAAATAATAATTAGTAGATCTGAACTTGTAATAGTCAAATACAGAACTTCGAATTGTTAAATACAAATTATTATTGCAAATTATAACTTGAAGATCTGAACTTGTAATTGTCAAATACAGAACTTAGAATTCATAACTTCAAATTATGATTGTAAATAATAATTAGTAGATCTGAACTTGTAATAGTCAAATACAGAACTTCGAATTGTTAAATACAAATTATTATTGCAAATTATAACTTGAAGATCTTAACTTGTAACTGACAAATACAGAACTTAGAATTGATAACTTCGAATTATGATTCCAAATTATAATTTGAAGATCTGAACTTGTAATAGTCAAATACAGAACTTCGAATTGTTAATTTCAAACTAAGATTGTAAATAATAATTTGAAGATCTGAACTTGTAATAGTCAAATACAGAACTTCGAATTGTTAAATACAAATTATTAGTGAAAATTATAACTTGAAGATCTGAACTTGTAATTGTCAAATACAGATCTTAAAATTGATAGCTTATAATTATAATTGCAAATTATAAGTTGAAGATCTGAACTTGTTATAGGTAAATACAGAACTTCGAATTGTTAATTTCAAACTAAGATTGTAATTAATAATTTGAAGATCTGAACTTGAAATAGTCAAATACAGAACTTCGAATTGTTAAATACAAATTATTAGTGCAAATTATACCTTGAAGATCTGAACTTGTAATTGTCAAATACGGAACTTAAAATTGATAGCTTATAATTATAATTGCAAATTATAACTTGAAGAACTGAATTTGTATTAGGTAAATACAGATTTTCGAATTGTTAATTTCAAACTATGATAATAAATAATAATTTGAAGATCTGAACTTGTAATTGTCAAATACAGAACTTAAAATTGATAGCTTATAATTATAATTGCAAATTATAAGTTGAAGATCTGAACTTGTAATAGGTAAATACAGAACTTCGAATTGTTAATTTCAAACTAAGATTGTAATTAATAATTTGAAGATCTGAACATGTAATAGTCAAATACAGAACTTCGAATTGTTAAATACAAATTATTAGTGCAAATTATAACTTGAAGATCTGAACTTGTAATAGTCAAATACAGAACTTAAAATTGATAGCTTATAATTATAATTGCAAATTATAAGTTGAAGATCTGAACTTGTAATAGGTAAATACAGAACTTCGAATTGTTAATTTCAAACTAAGATTGTAATTAATAATTTGAAGATCTGAACTTGTAATTATAAAATACAGAACTTCGAATTGTTAAATACAAATTATTAGTGCAAATTATAACTAGAAGATCTGAACTTGTAATTGTCAAATACAGCACTTAGAATTCATAACTTCAAATTATGATTGCAAATTATAACTTGAAGATCTGAACTTGTAATTGTCAAATACAGAACTTCGAATTGTTAATTTCAAACTAAGATTGTAAATAATAATTAGTAGATCTGAACTTGTAATAGTCAAATACAGAACTTCGAATTGTTAAATACAAATTATTATTGCAAATTATAACTTGAAGATCTGAACTTGTAATTGTCAAATACAGCACTTAGAATTCATAACTTCAAATTATGATTGCAAATTATAACTTGAAGATCTGAACTTGTAATTGTCAAATACAGAACTTAGAATTCATAACTTCAAATTATGATTATAAATAATAATTAGTAGATCTGAACTTGTAATAGTCAAATACAGAACTTCGAATTGTTAAATACAAATTATTATTGCAAATTATAACTTGAAGATCTGAACTTGTAATTGTCAAATACAGAACTTAGAATTCATAACTTCAAATTATGATTGTAAATAATAATTAGTAGATCTGAACTTGTAATAGTCAAATACAGAACTTCTAATTGTTAAATACAAATTATTATTGCAAATTATAACTTGAAGATCTTAACTTGTAACTGACAAATACAGAACTTAGAATTGATAACTTCGAATTATGATTGCAAATTATAATTTGAAGATCTGAACTTGTAATAGTCAAATACAGAACTTCGAATTGTTAATTTCAAACTAAGATTGTAAATAATAATTTGAAGATCTGAACTTGTAATAGTCAAATACAGAACTTCGAATTGTTAAATACAAATTATTAGTGAAAATTATAACTTGAAGATCTGAACTTGTAATTGTCAAATACAGATCTTAAAATTGATAGCTTATAATTATAATTGCAAATTATAAGTTGAAGATCTGAACTTGTTATAGGTAAATACAGAACTTCGAATTGTTAATTTCAAACTAAGATTGTAATTAATAATTTGAAGATCTGAACTTGAAATAGTCAAATACAGAACTTCGAATTGTTAAATACAAATTATTAGTGCAAATTATACCTTGAAGATCTGAACTTGTAATAGTCAAATACAGAACTTAAAATTTATAGCTTATAATTATAATTGCAAATTATAACTTGAAGATCTGAATTTGTAATAGGTAAATTCAGAGGTTAGAATTCATAACTTCAAATTATGATTGCAAATTATAACTTGAAGATCTGAACTTGTAATTGTCAAATACAGAACTTAGAATTCATATCTTCAAATTATGATTGTAAATAATAATTAGTAGATCTGAACTTGTAATAGTGAAATACAGAACTTCGAATTGTTAAATACAAATTAATAGTGCAAATTGTAACTTGAAGATCTGAACTTGTAATTGTCAAATACAGAACCTAGAATTGATAGCTTATAATTATAATTGGAAATTATAACTTGACGATCTGAACTTGTAATTGTCAAATACAGAACTTAGAATTCATAACTTCAAATTATGATTATAAATAATAATTAGTAGATCTGAACTTGTAATAGTCAAATACAGAACTTCGAATTGTTAAATACAAATTATTATTGCAAATTATAACTTGAAGATCTGAACTTGTAATTGTCAAATACAGAACTTAGAATTCATAACTTCAAATTATGATTGTAAATAATAATTAGTAGATCTGAACTTGTAATAGTCAAATACAGAACTTCGAATTGTTAAATACAAATTATTATTGCAAATTATAACTTGAAGATCTTAACTTGTAACTGACAAATACAGAACTTAGAATTGATAACTTCGAATTATGTTTGCAAATTATAATTTGAAGATCTGAACTTGTAATAGTCAAATACAGAACTTCGAATTGTTAATTTCAAACTAAGATTGTAAATAATAATTTGAAGATCTGAACTTGTAATAGTCAAATACAGAACTTCGAATTGTTAAATACAAATTATTAGTGAAAATTATAACTTGAAGATATGAACTTGTAATTGTCAAATACAGATCTTAAAATTGATAGCTTATAATTATAATTGCAAATTATAAGTTGAAGATCTGAACTTGTTATAGGTAAATACAGAACTTCGAATTGTTAATTTCAAACTAAGATTGTAATTAATAATTTGAAGATCTGAACTTGAAATAGTCAAATACAGAACTTCGAATTGTTAAATACAAATTATTAGTGCAAATTATACCTTGAAGATCTGAACTTGTAATAGTCAAATACAGAACTTAAAATTTATAGCTTATAATTATAATTGCAAATTATAACTTGAAGATCTGAATTTGTAATAGGTAAATTCAGAGGTTAGAATTCATAACTTCAAATTATGATTGCAAATTATAACTTGAAGATCTGAACTTGTAATTGTCAAATACAGAACTTAAAATTTATAGCTTATAATTATAATTGCAAATTATAACTTGAAGATCTGAATTTGTAATAGGTAAATTCAGAGGTTAGAATTCATAACTTCAAATTATGATTGCAAATTATAACTTGAAGATCTGAACTTGTAATAGTCAAATACAGAACTTAAAATTTATAGCTTATAATTATAATTGCAAATTATAACTTGAAGATCTGAATTTGTAATAGGTAAATTCAGAGGTTAGAATTCATAACTTCAAATTATGATTGCAAATTATAACTTGAAGATCTGAACTTGTAATTGTCAAATACAGAACTTAGAATTCATATCTTCAAATTATGATTGTAAATAATAATTAGTAGATCTGAACTTGTAATAGTGAAATACAGAACTTCGAATTGTTAAATACAAATTAATAGTGCAAATTGTAACTTGAAGATCTGAACTTGTAATTGTCAAATACAGAACCTAGAATTGATAGCTTATAATTATAATTGGAAATTATAACTTGACGATCTGAACTTGTAATTGTCAAATACAGAACTTAGAATTCATAACTTCAAATTATGATTATAAATAATAATTAGTAGATCTGAACTTGTAATAGTCAAATACAGAACTTCGAATTGTTAAATACAAATTATTATTGCAAATTATAACTTGAAGATCTGAACTTGTAATTGTCAAATACAGAACTTAGAATTCATAACTTCAAATTATGATTGTAAATAATAATTAGTAGATCTGAACTTGTAATAGTCAAATACAGAACTTCGAATTGTTAAATACAAATTATTATTGCAAATTATAACTTGAAGATCTTAACTTGTAACTGACAAATACAGAACTTAGAATTGATAACTTCGAATTATGTTTGCAAATTATAATTTGAAGATCTGAACTTGTAATAGTCAAATACAGAACTTCGAATTGTTAATTTCAAACTAAGATTGTAAATAATAATTTGAAGATCTGAACTTGTAATAGTCAAATACAGAACTTCGAATTGTTAAATACAAATTATTAGTGAAAATTATAACTTGAAGATATGAACTTGTAATTGTCAAATACAGATCTTAAAATTGATAGCTTATAATTATAATTGCAAATTATAAGTTGAAGATCTGAACTTGTTATAGGTAAATACAGAACTTCGAATTGTTAATTTCAAACTAAGATTGTAATTAATAATTTGAAGATCTGAACTTGAAATAGTCAAATACAGAACTTCGAATTGTTAAATACAAATTATTAGTGCAAATTATACCTTGAAGATCTGAACTTGTAATAGTCAAATACAGAACTTAAAATTTATAGCTTATAATTATAATTGCAAATTATAACTTGAAGATCTGAATTTGTAATAGGTAAATTCAGAGGTTAGAATTCATAACTTCAAATTATGATTGCAAATTATAACTTGAAGATCTGAACTTGTAATTGTCAAATACAGAACTTAAAATTTATAGCTTATAATTATAATTGCAAATTATAACTTGAAGATCTGAATTTGTAATAGGTAAATTCAGAGGTTAGAATTCATAACTTCAAATTATGATTGCAAATTATAACTTGAAGATCTGAACTTGTAATAGTCAAATACAGAACTTAAAATTTATAGCTTATAATTATAATTGCAAATTATAACTTGAAGATCTGAATTTGTAATAGGTAAATTCAGAGGTTAGAATTCATAACTTCAAATTATGATTGCAAATTATAACTTGAAGATCTGAACTTGTAATTGTCAAATACAGAACTTAGAATTCATATCTTCAAATTATGATTGTAAATAATAATTAGTAGATCTGAACTTGTAATAGTGAAATACAGAACTTCGAATTGTTAAATACAAATTATTAGTGCAAATTGTAACTTGAAGATCTGAACTTGTAATTGTCAAATACAGAACCTAGAATTGATAGCTTATAATTATAATTGGAAATTATAACTTGACGATCTGAACTTGTAATTGTCAAATACGGAACTTAAAATTGACAGCTTATAATTATAATTAAAAATTATAACTTGAAGATCTGAACTTGTAATAGTGAATTACAGAACTTAGATTTGTTAAATACTAATTATTATTTCAAATTATAACTTGAAGATCTGAACTTGTAATTGTCAAATACGGAACTTAAAATTGACAGCTTATAATTATAATTAAAAATTATAACTTGAAGATCTGAACTTGTAATAGTGAATTACAGAACTTAGATTTGTTAAATACTAATTATTATTTCAAATTATAACTTGAAGATCTGAACTTGTAATTGTCAAATACGGAACTTAAAATTATAGCTTATAATTATAATTGCAAATTATAACTTGAAGATCTGAACTTGTAATAGGTAAATACAGAACTTCTAATTGTTAATTGCAAACTAAAATTGTAATTAATAATTTGAAGATCTGAACTTGTAATAGTCAAATACAGAACTTCTAATTGTTAAATACAAATTATTATTGCAAATTATAACTTGAAGATCTTAACTTGTAACTGACAAATACAGAACTTAGAATTGATAACTTCGAATTATGATTGCAAATTATAATTTGAAGATCTGAACTTGTAATAGTCAAATACAGAACTTCGAATTGTTAATTTCAAACTAAGATTGTAAATAATAATTTGAAGATCTGAACTTGTAATAGTCAAATACAGAACTTCGAATTGTTAAATACAAATTATTAGTGAAAATTATAACTTGAAGATCTGAACTTGTAATTGTCAAATACAGATCTTAAAATTGATAGCTTATAATTATAATTGCAAATTATAAGTTGAAGATCTGAACTTGTTATAGGTAAATACAGAACTTCGAATTGTTAATTTCAAACTAAGATTGTAATTAATAATTTGAAGATCTGAACTTGAAATAGTCAAATACAGAACTTCGAATTGTTAAATACAAATTATTAGTGCAAATTATACCTTGAAGATCTGAACTTGTAATAGTCAAATACAGAACTTAAAATTTATAGCTTATAATTATAATTGCAAATTATAACTTGAAGATCTGAATTTGTAATAGGTAAATTCAGAGGTTAGAATTCATAACTTCAAATTATGATTGCAAATTATAACTTGAAGATCTGAACTTGTAATTGTCAAATACAGAACTTAGAATTCATATCTTCAAATTATGATTGTAAATAATAATTAGTAGATCTGAACTTGTAATAGTGAAATACAGAACTTCGAATTGTTAAATACAAATTAATAGTGCAAATTGTAACTTGAAGATCTGAACTTGTAATTGTCAAATACAGAACCTAGAATTGATAGCTTATAATTATAATTGGAAATTATAACTTGACGATCTGAACTTGTAATTGTCAAATACAGAACTTAGAATTCATAACTTCAAATTATGATTATAAATAATAATTAGTAGATCTGAACTTGTAATAGTCAAATACAGAACTTCGAATTGTTAAATACAAATTATTATTGCAAATTATAACTTGAAGATCTGAACTTGTAATTGTCAAATACAGAACTTAGAATTCATAACTTCAAATTATGATTGTAAATAATAATTAGTAGATCTGAACTTGTAATAGTCAAATACAGAACTTCGAATTGTTAAATACAAATTATTATTGCAAATTATAACTTGAAGATCTTAACTTGTAACTGACAAATACAGAACTTAGAATTGATAACTTCGAATTATGTTTGCAAATTATAATTTGAAGATCTGAACTTGTAATAGTCAAATACAGAACTTCGAATTGTTAATTTCAAACTAAGATTGTAAATAATAATTTGAAGATCTGAACTTGTAATAGTCAAATACAGAACTTCGAATTGTTAAATACAAATTATTAGTGAAAATTATAACTTGAAGATCTGAACTTGTAATTGTCAAATACAGATCTTAAAATTGATAGCTTATAATTATAATTGCAAATTATAAGTTGAAGATCTGAACTTGTTATAGGTAAATACAGAACTTCGAATTGTTAATTTCAAACTAAGATTGTAATTAATAATTTGAAGATCTGAACTTGAAATAGTCAAATACAGAACTTCGAATTGTTAAATACAAATTATTAGTGCAAATTATACCTTGAAGATCTGAACTTGTAATAGTCAAATACAGAACTTAAAATTTATAGCTTATAATTATAATTGCAAATTATAACTTGAAGATCTGAATTTGTAATAGGTAAATTCAGAGGTTAGAATTCATAACTTCAAATTATGATTGCAAATTATAACTTGAAGATCTGAACTTGTAATTGTCAAATACAGAACTTAGAATTCATATCTTCAAATTATGATTGTAAATAATAATTAGTAGATCTGAACTTGTAATAGTGAAATACAGAACTTCGAATTGTTAAATACAAATTATTAGTGCAAATTGTAACTTGAAGATCTGAACTTGTAATTGTCAAATACAGAACCTAGAATTGATAGCTTATAATTATAATTGGAAATTATAACTTGACGATCTGAACTTGTAATTGTCAAATACGGAACTTAAAATTGACAGCTTATAATTATAATTAAAAATTATAACTTGAAGATCTGAACTTGTAATAGTGAATTACAGAACTTAGATTTGTTAAATACTAATTATTATTTCAAATTATAACTTGAAGATCTGAACTTGTAATTGTCAAATACGGAACTTAAAATTGATAGCTTATAATTAGAATTGCAAATTATAACTTGAAGATCTGAACTTGTATTAGGTAAATACAGAACTTCTAATTGTTAATTTCAAACTAAGATTGTAATTAATAATTTGAAGATCTGAACTTGTAATAGTCAAATACAGAACTTCGAATTGTTAAATACAAATTATTAGTGCAAATTATAACTTGAAGATCTGAACTTGTAAGAGTCAAATACAGAACTTAAAATTTATAGCTTATAATTATAATTGCAAATTATAACTTGAAGATCTGAATTTGTAATAGGTAAATTCAGAACTTAGAATTCATAACTTCAAATAATGATTGCAAATTATAACTTGAAGATCTGAACTTGTAATAGTCAAATACAGAACTTAGAATTCATATCTTCAAATTATGATTGTAAATAATAATTAGTAGATCTGAACTTGTAATAGTGAAATACAGAACTTCGAATTGTTAAATACAAATTATTAGTGCAAATTGTAACTTGAAGATCTGAACTTGTAATTGTCAAATACAGAACCTAGAATTGATAGCTTATAATTATAATTGCAAATTATAACTTGACGATCTGAACTTGTAATTGTCAAATACGGAACTTAAAATTGATAGCTTATAATTATAATTAAAAATTATAACTTGAAGATCTGAACTTGTAATAGTGAATTATAGAACTTAGATTTGTTAAATACTAATTATTATTTCAAATTATAACTTGAAGATCTGAACTTGTAATTGTCAAATACAGCACTTAGAATTCATAACTTCAAATTATGATTGCAAATTATTACTT
Source organism: Cantharis lateralis (assembly GCA_963170105.1). NCBI lineage: Eukaryota > Metazoa > Arthropoda > Insecta > Coleoptera > Cantharidae > Cantharis > Cantharis lateralis. The sequence continues at coordinate 23,879,153 of OY720628.1, forward strand.
GAAGATCTGAACTTGTAATAGTCAAATACACAAACTTCGAATTGTTAAATACAAATTATTATTTCAAATTATAACTTGAAGATCTGAACTTGTAATTGTCAAATACAGAACTTAGAATTGATAGCTTATAATTATAATTGAAAATTATAACTTGAAGATCTGAACTTGTAATAGTGAATTACAGAACTTAGATTTGTTAAATACTAATTATTATTTCAAATTATAACTTGAAGATCTGAACTTGTAATTGTCAAATACGGAACTTGAAATTGATAGCTTATAATTATAATTGCAAATTATAACTTGAAGATCTGAACTTGTAATAGGTAAATACAGAACTTCTAATTGTTAATATCAAACTAAGATTGTAATTAATAATTTGAAGATCTGAACTTGTAATTGTTAAATACAGAACTTAAAATTGATAGCTTATAATTATAATTGCAAATTATAACTTGAAGATCTGAATTTGTAATAGGTTAATACAGAACTTCGAATTGTATATTTCAAACTAAGATTTAAATAATAATTTGTAGATCTGAACTTGTAATAGTCAAATACAGAACTTCGAATTGTTAATTTCAAACTAAGATTGTAATTAAGAATTTGAAGATCTGAACTTGTAATAGTCAAATACAGAACTTCGAATTGTTAAATACAAATTATTAGTGCAAATTGTAACTTGAAGATCTGAACTTGTAATTGTCAAATACAGAACTTAAAATTTATAGCTTATAATTATAATTGCAAATTATAAGTTGAAGATCTGAACTTGTAATAGGTAAATACAGAACTTCGAATTGTTAATTTCAAACTAAGATTGTAATTAAAAATTTGAAGATCTGAACTTGTAATAGTCAAATACAGATCTCCGAATTGTTAAATTCAAATTATTAGTGCAAATTATAACTTAAACATCTGAACTTGTAATTGTCAAATACAGCACTTAGAATTCATAACTTCAAATTATGATTGCAAATCATAACTGGAAGATCTGAACTTGTAATTGTCAAATACAGAACTTAGAACTCATAACTTCAAATTGTGATTGTAAATAATAATAAGAAGATCTGCACTTGTTATAGTCAAATACAGAACTTCGAATTGTTAAATACAAACTATTAGTGCAAATTATAACTTGAAGATCTGAACTTGTAATTGTCAAAAACAGAACTTAGAATTCATAACTTCAAATTATGATTGCTAATTATAACTTGAAGATCTGAACTTGTAATAGTCAAATACAGAACTTAAAATTGATAGCTTATAATTATAATTGCAAATTATAAGTTGAAGATCTGAACTTGTAATAGGTAAATACAGAACTTCGAATTGTTAATTTCAAACTAAGATTGTAAATAATAATTTGAAGATCTGAACTTGTAATAGTCAAATACAGAACTTCGAATTGTTAAATACAAATTATTAGTGTAAATTATAACTTGAAGATCTGAACTTGTAATTGACAAATACAGAACTTAAAATTGATAGCTTATAATTATAATTGCAAATTATAAGTTGAAGAACTGAACTTGTAATAGGTAAATACAGAACTTCTAATTGTTAATTTCAAGCTAAGAATGTAATTAATAATTTGAAGATCTGAACTTGTAATAGTCAAATACAGATCTCCGAATTGTTAAATACAAATTATTAGTGCAAATTATAACTTGAAGATCTGAACTTGTAATTGTCAAATACAGAACTTAAAATTGATAGCTTATAATTATAATTGCAAATTATAACTTGAAGATCTGAATTCGTAATAGGTAAATACAGAACTTCGAATTGTTAATTTCAAACTAAGATTGCAAATAATAATTTGCAGATCTGAACTTGTAATAGTCAAATACAGATCTTCGAATTGTTAAATACAAATTATTAGTGCAAATTATAACTTGAAGATCTGAACTTGTAATTGTCAAATACAGAACTTAGAATTGATAGCTTATAATTATAATTGAAAATTATAACTTGAAGATCTGAACTTGTAATAGTGAATTACAGAACTTAGATTTGTTAAATACTAATTATTATTTCAAATTATAACTTGAAGATCTGAACTTGTAATTGTCAAATACGGAACTTAAAATTGATAGCTTATAATTATAATTGCAAATTATAAGTTGAAGATCTGAACTTGTAATAGGTAAATACAGAACTTCGAATTGTTAATTTCAAACTAAGATTGTAATTAATAATTTGAAGATCTGAACTTGTAATTGTTAAATACAGCACTTAGAATTCATAACTTCAAATTATGATTACAAATTATAACTGGAAGATCTGAACTTGTAATTGTCAAATACAGAACTTAGAATTCATAACTTCAAATTATGATTGTAAATAATAATTAGAAGATCTGAACTTGCAATAGTCAAATACAGAACTTCGAATTGTTAAATACAAATTATTAGTGCAAATTATAACTTGAAGATCTGAACTTGTAATTGTCAAATACAGAACTTAGTATTCATAACTTCAAATTATGATTGCTAATTATAACTTGAAGATCTGAACTTGTAATAGTCACATACAGAACATAGAATTGTAAAATTCAAATTATGATTGCAAATTATAACTTGAAGATCTGAACTTGTAATAGTCAAATACAGAACTTAAAATTGATAGCTTATAATTATAATTGCAAATTATAACTTGAAGATCTGAATTTGTAATAGGTTAATACAGAACTTCGAATTGTATATTTCAAACTAAATTTAAATAATAATTTGTAGATCTGAACTTGTAATAGTCAAATACAGAACTTCGAATTGTTAATTTCAAACTAAGATTGTAATTAATAATTTGAAGATCTGAACTTGTAATAGTAAAATACAGAACTTCTAATTGTTAAATACAAATTATTAGTGCAAATTATAACTTGAAGATCTGAACTTGTAATTGTCAAATACAGCACTTAGAATTCATAACTTCAAATTATGATTGTAAATAATAATTAGTAGATCTGAACTTGTAATAGTCAACTACAGAACTTCGAATTGTTAAATACAAATTATTAGTGCAAATTATAACTTGAAGATCAGAACTTGTAATTGTCAGATACAGAACTTGGAATTGATAGCTTATAATTATAATTGCAAATTATAACTTGAAGATCTGAACTTGTAATAGTGAATTACAGAACTTAGATTATTTAAATACTAATTATTATTTCAAATTATAACTTGAAGATCTGAACTTGTAATTGTCAAATACAGAACTTAAAATTGATAGCTTATAATTTTAATTGCAAATTATAAGTTGAAGATCTGAACTTGTAATAGGTAAATACAGAACTTCGAATTGTTAATTTCAAACTAAGATTGTAATTAATAATTTGAAGATCTGAACTTGTAATAGTAAAATAAAGAAACTTCTAATTGTTAAATACAAATTATTAGTGCAAATTATAACTTGAAGATCTGAACTTGTAATTGTCAAATACAGCACTTAGAATTCATAACTTCAAATTATGATTGTAAATAATAATTAGTAGATCTGAACTTGTAATAGTCAACTACAGAACTTCGAATTGTTAAATACAAATTATTAGTGCAAATTATAACTTGAAGATATGAACTTGTAATTGTCAAATACAGAACCTAAAATTGATAGCTTATAATTATAATTGCAAATTATAACTTGACGATCTGAACTTGTAATTGTCAAATACGGAACTTAAAATTGATAGCTTATAATTATAATTAAAAATTATAACTTGAAGATCTGAACTTGTAATAGTGAATTACAGAACTTAGATTTGTTAAATACTAATTATTATTTCAAATTATAACTTGAAGATCTGAACTTTTAATTGTCAAATACGGAATTTAAAATTGATAGCTTATAATTATAATTGCAAATTATAACTTGAAGATCTGAACTTGTAATAGGTAAATACAGAACTTCTAATTGTTAATTTCAAACTAAGATTGTAATTAATAATTTGAAGATCTGAACTTGTAATAGTCAAATACAGAACTTCGAATTGTTAAATACAAATTATTAGTGCAAATTATAACTTGAAGATCTGAACTTGTAATAGTCAAATACAGAACTTAAAATTTATAGCTTATAATTATAATTGCAAATTATAACTTGAAGATCTGAATTTGTAATAGGTAAATTCAGAACTTAGAATTCATAACTTCAAATTATGATTGCAAATTATAACTTGAAGATCTGAACTTGTAATTGTCAAATACAGAACTTAGAATTCATATCTTCAAATTATGATTGTAAATAATAATTAGTAGATCTGAACTTGTAATAGTGAAATACAGAACTTCGAATTGTTAAATACAAATTATTAGTGCAAATTGTAACTTGAAGATCTGAACTTGTAATTGTCAAATACAGAACCTAGAATTGATAGCTTATAATTATAATTGCAAATTATAACTTGACGATCTGAACTTGTAATTGTCAAATACGGAACTTAAAATTGATAGCTTATAATTATAATTAAAAATTATAACTTGAAGATCTGAACTTGTAATAGTGAATTACAGAACTTAGATTTGTTAAATACTAATTATTATTTCAAATTATAACTTGAAGATCTGAACTTGTAATTGTCAAATACAGCACTTACAATTCATAACTTCAAATTATGATTGCAAATTATTACTTGAAGATCTGAACTTGTAATTGTCAAATACAGAACTTAGAATTCATAACTTCAAATTATGATTGTAAATAATAATTAGTAGATCTGAACTTGTAATAGTCAAATACAGAACTTCGAATTGTTAAATACAAATTATTATTTCAAATTATAACTTGAAGATCTGTACTTGTAATTGTCAAATACAGAACTTAGAATTGATAGCTTATAATTATAATTGAAAATTATAACTTGAAGATCTGAACTTGTAATAGTGAATTACAGAACTTAGATTTGTTAAATACTAATTATTATTTCAAATTATAACTTGAAGTTCTGAACTTGTAATTGTCAAATACGGAACTTAAAATTGATAGCCTATAATTATAATTGCAAATTATAACTTGAAGATCTGAACTTGTAATAGGTAAATACAGAACTTCTAATTGTTAATTTCAAACTAAGATTGTAATTAATAATTTGAAGATCTGAACTTGTAATTGTTAAATACAGCACTTAGAATTCATAACTTCAAATTATGATTACAAATTATAACTGGAAGATCTGAACTTGTAATTGTCAAATACAGAACTTAGAATTCATAACTTCAAATTATGATTGCAAATTATAACTTGAAGATCTGAACTTGTAATTGTCAAATACAGCACTTAGAATTCATAACTTCAAATTATGATTGCAAATTATAACTTGAAGATCTGAACTTGTAATTGTCAAATACAGAACTTAAAATTGATAGCTTATAATTATAATTGCAAATTATAAGTTGAAGATCTGAACTTGTAATAGGTAAATACAGAACTTCGAATTGTTAATTTCAAACTAAGATTGTAATTAATAATTTGAAGATCTGAACTTGTAATAGTAAAATACAGAACTTCGAATTGTTAAATACAAATTATTAGCGCAAATTATAACTTGAAGATCTGAACTTGTAATTGTCAAATACAGCACTTAGAATTCATAACTTCAAATTATGATTGCAAATTATAACTTGAAGATCTGAACTTGTAATTGTCAAATACAGAACTTAGAATTCATAACTTCAAATTATGATTGTAAATAATAATTAGTAGATCTGAACTTGTAATAGTCAAATACAGAACTTTGAATTGATAGCTTATAATTATAATTGCAAATTATAACTTGAAGATCTTAACTTGTAATAGTGAATTACAGAACTTAGATTTGTTAAATACTAATTATTATTTCAAATTATAACTTGAAGATCTGAACTTGTAATTGTCAAATACGGAACTTAAAATTGATAGCTTATAATTATAATTGCAAATTATAACTTGAAGATCTGAACTTGTAATAGGTAAATACAGAACTTCGAATTGTTAATTTCAAACTAAAATTGTAAATAATAATTTGAAGATCTGAACTTGTAATAGTCAAATACAGAACTTCGAATTGTTAAATACAAATTATTAGTGCAAATTATAACTTGAAGATCTGAACTTGTAATTGACAAATACAGAACTTAAAATTGATAGCTTATAATTATAATTGCAAATTATAAGTTGAAGATCTGAACTTGTAATAGGTAAATACAGAACTTCTAATTGTTAATTTCAAGCTAAGATTGTAATTAATAATTGGAAGATCTGAACTTGTAATAGTCAAATACAGATCTCCGAATTGTTAAATACAAATTATTAGTGCAAATTATAACTTAAAGATCTGAACTTGTAATTGTCAAATACAGCACTTAGAATTCATAACTTCAAATTATGATTGCAAATTATAACTGGAAGGTCTGAACTTGTAATTGTGAAATACAGAACTTAGAACTAATAACTTCAAATTCTGATTGTAAATAATAATTAGAAGATCTGAACTTGTAATAGTCAAATACAGAACTTCGAATTGTTAAATACAAATTATTAGTGCAAATTATAACTAGAAGATCTGAACTTGTAATAGTCAAATACAGAACTTCTAATTGTTAATTTCAAACTAAGATTGTAATTAATAATTTGAAGATCTGAACTTGTAATAGTAAATACAGATCTCCGAATTGTTAAATACAAATTATTAGTGCAAATTATAACTTAAAGATCCGAACTTGTAATTGTCAAATACAGCACTTAGAATTCATAACTTCAAATTATGATTGCAAATTATAACTGGAAGATCTGAACTTGTAATTGTCAAATACAGAACTTAGAACTCATAACTTCAAATTCTGATAGTAAATAATAATTAGAAGATCTGAACTTGTAATAGTCAAATACAGAACTTCGAATTGTTAAATACAACTTATTAGTGCAAATTATAACTTGAAGATCTGAACTAGTAATTGTCAAATACAGAACTTAAAATTGAGAGCTTATAATTATAATTGCAAATTAGAAGTAGAAGATCTGAACTTGTAATAGGTAAATACAGAACTTCGAATTGCTAATTTCAAACTAAGATTGTAATTAATAATTTGAAGGTCTGAACTTGTAATAGTCAAATACAGAACTTCGAATTGTTAAATACAAATTATTAGTGCAAATTATAACTTGAAGATCTGAACTTGTAATTGTCAAATACAGAACTTATAATTGATAGCTTATAATTATAATTGAAAATTATAACTTGAAGATCTGAACTTGTAATAGGTAAATACAGAACTTCGAATTGTTAATTTGAAACTAAGATTGTAAATAATAATTTGAAGATCTGAACTTGTAATAGTCAAATGCAGAACTTCGAATTGTTAATTTCAAACTAAGATTGTAAATAATAATTTGAAGATCTGAACTTGTAATAGTCAAATACAGAACTTCGAATTGTTAAATACAAATTATTAGTGCAAATTATAACTTGAAGATCTGAACTTGTAATTGTCAAATACAGCACTTAGAATTCATAACTTCAAATTATGATTGCAAATTATAACTTGAAGATCTGAACTTGTAATTGTCAAATACAGAACTTAGAATTCATAACTTCAAATTATGATTGTAAATAATAATTAGAAGATCTGAACTTGTAATTGTCAAATACAGAACTTAAAATTGATAGCTTATAATTATAATTGCAAATTATAAGTTGAAGATCTGAACTTGTAATAGGTAAATACAGAACTTCGAATTGTTAATTTCAAACTAAGATTGTAATTAATAATTTGAAGATCTGAACATGTAATAGTCAAATACAGAACTTCGAATTGTTAAATACAAATTATTAGTGCAAATTATAACTTGAAGATCTGAACTTGTAATAGTCAAATACAGAACTTAAAATTGATAGCTTATAATTATAATTGCAAATCATAAGTTGAAGATCTGAACTTGTAATAGGTAAATACAGAACTTCGAATTGTTAATTTCAAACTAAGATTGTAATTAATAATTTGAAGATCTGAACTTGTAATTATAAAATACAGAACTTCGAATTGTTAAATACAAATTATTAGTGCAAATTATAACTAGAAGATCTGAACTTGTAATTGTCAAATACTGCACTTAGAATTCATAACTTCAAATTATGATTGCAAATTATAACTTGAAGATCTGAACTTGTAATTGTCAAATACAGAACTTAGAATTCATAACTTCAAATTATAATTATAAATAATAATTAGTAGATCTGAACTTGTAATAGTCAAATACAGAACTTCGAATTGTTAAATACAAATTATTATTGCAAATTATAACTTGAAGATCTGAACTTGTAATTGTCAAATACAGAACTTAGAATTCATAACTTCAAATTATGATTGTAAATAATAATTAGTAGATCTGAACTTGTAATAGTCAAATACAGAACTTCGAATTGTTAAATACAAATTATTATTGCAAATTATAACTTGAAGATCTTAACTTGTAACTGACAAATACAGAACTTAGAATTGATAACTTCGAATTATGATTGCAAATTATAATTTGAAGATCTGAACTTGTAATAGTCAAATACAGAACTTCGAATTGTTAATTTCAAACTAAGATTGTAAATAATAATTTGAAGATCTGAACTTGTAATAGTCAAATACAGAACTTCGAATTGTTAAATACAAATTATTAGTGAAAATTATAACTTGAAGATCTGAACTTGTAATTGTCAAATACAGAACTTAAAATTGATAGCTTATAATTATAATTGCAAATTATAAGTTGAAGATCTGAACTTGTAATAGGTAAATACAGAACTTCGAATTGTTAATTTCAAACTAAGATTGTAATTAATAATTTGAAGATCTGAACTTGTAATAGTCAAATACAGAACTTCGAATTGTTAAATACAAATTATTAGTGCAAATTATACCTTGAAGTTCTGAACTTGTAATAGTCAAATACAGAACTTAAAATTTATAGCTTATAATTATAATTGCAAATTATAACTTGAAGATCTGAATTTGTAATAGGTAAATTCAGAACTTAGAATTCATAACTTCAAATTATGATTGCAAATTATAACTTGAAGATCTGAACTTGTAATTGTCAAATACAGAACTTAGAATTCATATCTTCAAATTATGATTGTAAATAATAATTAGTAGATCTGAACTTGTAATAGTGAAATACAGAACTTCGAATTGTTAAATACAAATTATTAGTGCAAATTGTAACTTGAAGATCTGAACTTGTAATTGTCAAATACAGAACCTAGAATTGATAGCTTATAATTATAATTGCAAATTATAACTTGACGATCTGAACTTGTAATTGTCAAATACGGAACTTAAAATTGACAGCTTATAATTATAATTAAAAATTATAACTTGAAGATCTGAACTTGTAATAGTGAATTACAGAACTTAGATTTGTTAAATACTAATTATTATTTCAAATTATAACTTGAAGATCTGAACTTGTAATTGTCAAATACGGAACTTAAAATTGATAGCTTATAATTATAATTGCAAATTATAACTTGAAGATCTGAACTTGTAATAGGTAAATACAGAACTTCTAATTGTTAATTGCAAACTAAAATTGTAATTAATAATTTGAAGATCTGAACTTGTAATAGTCAAATACAGAACTTCGAATTGTTAAATACAAATTATTAGTGCAAATTATAACTTGAAGATCTGAACTTGTAAGAGTGAAATACAGAACTTAAAATTTATAGCTTATAATTATAATTGCAAATTATAACTTGAAGATTTGAATTTGTAATAGGTAAATTCAGAACTTAGAATTCATAACTTCAAATTATGATTGCAAATTATAACTTGAAGATCTGAACTTGTAATTGTCAAATACAGAACTTAGAATTCATATCTTCAAATTATGATTGTAAATAATAATTAGTAGATCTGAACTTGTAATAGTCAACTACAGAACTTCGAATTGTTAAATACAAATTATTAGTGCAAATTATAACTTGAAGATCAGAACTTGTAATTGTCAGATACAGAACTTGGAATTGATAGCTTATAATTATAATTGCAAATTATAACTTGAAGATCTGAACTTGTAATAGTGAATTACAGAACTTAGATTATTTAAATACTAATTATTATTTCAAATTATAACTTGAAGATCTGAACTTGTAATTGTCAAATACAGAACTTAAAATTGATAGCTTATAATTATAATTGCAAATTATAAGTTGAAGATCTGAACTTGTAATAGGTAAATACAGAACTTCGAATTGTTAATTTCAAACTAAGATTGTAATTAATAATTTGAAGATCTGAACTTGTAATAGTAAAATACAGAACTTCTAATTGTTAAATACAAATTATTAGTGCAAATTATAACTTGAAGATCTGAACTTGTAATTGTCAAATACAGCACTTAGAATTCATAACTTCAAATTATGATTGTAAATAATAATTAGTAGATCTGAACTTGTAATAGTCAACTACAGAACTTCGAATTGTTAAATACAAATTATTAGTGCAAATTATAACTTGAAGATCTGAACTAGTAATTGTCAAATACAGAACCTAGAATTGATAGCTTATAATTATAATTGCAAATTATAACTTGACGATCTGAACTTGTAATTGTCAAATACGGAACTTAAAATTGATAGCTTATAATTATAATTAAAAATTATAACTTGAAGATCTGAACTTGTAATAGTGAATTACAGAACTTAGAGTTGTTAAATACTAATTATTATTTCAAATTATAACTTGAAGATCTGAACTTTTAATTGTCAAATACGGAACTTAAAATTGATAGCTTATAATTATAATTGCAAATTATAACTTGAAGATCTGAACTTGTAATAGGTAAATACAGAACTTCTAATTGTTAATTTCAAACTAAGATTGTAATTAATAATTTGAAGATCTGAACTTGTAATAGTCAAATACAGAACTTCGAATTGTTAAATACAAATTATTAGTGCAAATTATAACTTGAAGATCTGAACTTGTAATAGTCAAATACAGAACTTAAAATTTATAGCTTATAATTATAATTGCAAATTATAACTTGAAGATCTGAATTTGTAATAGGTAAATTCAGAACTTAGAATTCATAACTTCAAATTATGATTGCAAATTATAACTTGAAGATCTGAACTTGTAATTGTCAAATACAGAACTTAGAATTCATATCTTCAAATTATGATTGTAAATAATAATTAGTAGATCTGAACTTGTAATAGTGAAATACAGAACTTCGAATTGTTAAATACAAATTATTAGTGCAAATTGTAACTTGAAGATCTGAACTTGTAATTGTCAAATACAGAACCTAGAATTGATAGCTTATAATTATAATTGCAAATTATAACTTGACGATCTGAACTTGTAATTGTCAAATACGGAACTTAAAATTGATTGCTTATAATTATAATTAAAAATTATAACTTGAAGATCTGAACTTGTAATAGTGAATTACAGAACTTAGATTTGTTAAATACTAATTATTATTTCAAATTATAACTTGAAGATCTGAACTTGTAATTGTCAAATACAGCACTTACAATTCATAACTTCAAATTATGATTGCAAATTATTACTTGAAGATCTGAACTTGTAATTGTCAAATACAGAACTTAGAATTCATAACTTCAAATTATGATTGTAAATAATAATTAGTAGATCTGAACTTGTAATAGTCAAATACAGAACTTCGAATTGTTAAATACAAATTATTATTTCAAATTATAACTTGAAGATCTGAACTTGTAATTGTCAAATACAGAACTTAGAATTGATAGCTTATAATTATAATTGAAAATTATAACTTGAAGATCTGAACTAGTAATAGTGAATTACAGAACTTAGATTTGTTAAATACTAATTATTATTTCAAATTATAACTTGAAGATCTGAACTTGTAATTGTCAAATACGGAACTTAAAATTGATAGCTTATAATTATAATTGCAAATTATAACTTGAAGATCTGAACTTGTAATAGGTAAATACAGAACTTCTAATTGTTAATTTCAAACTAAGATTGTAATTAATAATTTGAAGATCTGAACTTGTAATTGTTAAATACAGCACTTAGAATTCATAACTTCAAATTATGATTACAAATTATAACTGGAAGATCTGAACTTGTAATTGTCAAATACAGAACTTAGAATTCATAACTTCAAATTATGATTGCAAATTATAACTTGAAGATCTGAACTTGTAATTGTCAAATACAGCACTTAGAATTCATAACTTCAAATTATGATTGCAAATTATAACTTGAAGATCTGAACTTGTAATTGTCAAATACAGAACTTAGAATTCATAACTTCAAATTATGATTGTAAATAATAATTAGTAGATCTGAACTTGTAATAGTCAAATACAGAACTTTGAATTGATAGCTTATAATTATAATTGCAAATTATAACTTGAAGATCTTAACTTGTAATAGTGAATTACAGAACTTAGATTTGTTAAATACTAATTATTATTTCAAATTATAACTTGAAGATCTGAACTTGTAATTGTCAAATACGGAACTTAAAATTGATAGCTTATAATTATAATTGCAAATTATAACTTGAAGATCTGAACTTGTAATAGGTAAATACAGAACTTCGAATTGTTAATTTCAAACTAAGATTGTAAATAATAATTTGAAGATCTGAACTTGTAATAGTCAAATACAGAACTTCGAATTGTTAAATACAAATTATTAGTGCAAATTATAACTTGAAGATCTGAACTTGTAATTGACAAATACAGAACTTAAAATTGATAGCTTATAATTATAATTGCAAATTATAAGTTGAAGATCTGAACTTGTAATAGGTAAATACAGAACTTCTAATTGTTAATTTCAAGCTAAGATTGTAATTAATAATTGGAAGATCTGAACTTGTAATAGTCAAATACAGATCTCCGAATTGTTAAATACAAATTATTAGTGCAAATTATAACATAAAGATCTGAACTTGTAATTGTCAAATACAGCACTTAGAATTCATAACTTCAAATTATGATTGCAAATTATAACTGGAAGGTCTGAACTTGTAATTGTGAAATACAGAACTTAGAACTCATAACTTCAAATTCTGATTGTAAATAATAATTAGAAGATCTGAACTTGTAATAGTCAAATACAGAACTTCGAATTGTTAAATACAAATTATTAGTGCAAATTATAACTAGAAGATCTGAACTTGTAATAGTCAAATACAGAACTTCTAATTGTTAATTTCAAACTAAGATTGTAATTAATAATTTGAAGATCTGAACTTGTAATAGTCAAATACAGAACTTCGAATTGTTAAATACAAATTATTAGTGCAAATTATAACTTGAAGATCTGAACTTGTAATAGTCAAATACAGAACTTAAAATTTATAGCTTATAATTATAATTGCAAATTATAACTTGAAGATCTGAATTTGTAATAGGTAAATTCAGAACTTAGAATTCATAACTTCAAATTATGATTGCAAATTATAACTTGAAGATCTGAACTTGTAATTGTCAAATACAGAACTTAGAATTCATATCTTCAAATTATGATTGTAAATAATAATTAGTAGATCTGAACTTGTAATAGTGAAATACAGAACTTCGAATTGTTAAATACAAATTATTAGTGCAAATTGTAACTTGAAGATCTGTACTTGTAATTGTCAAATACAGAACCTAGAATTGATAGCTTATAATTATAATTGCAAATTATAACTTGACGATCTGAACTTGTAATTGTCAAATACGGAACTTAAAATTGATTGCTTATAATTATAATTAAAAATTATAACTTGAAGATCTGAACTTGTAATAGTGAATTACAGAACTTAGATTTGTTAAATACTAATTATTATTTCAAATTATAACTTGAAGATCTGAACTTGTAATTGTCAAATACAGCACTTACAATTCATAACTTCAAATTATGATTGCAAATTATTACTTGACGATCTGAACTTGTAATTGTCAAATACAGAACTTAGAATTCATAACTTCAAATTATGATTGTAAATAATAATTAGTAGATCTGAACTTGTAATAGTCAAATACAGAACTTCGAATTGTTAAATACAAATTACTATTTCAAATTATAACTTGAAGATCTGAACTTGTAATTGTCAAATACAGAACTTAGAATTGATAGCTTATAATTATAATTGAAAATTATAACTTGAAGATCTGAACTAGTAATAGTGAATTACAGAACTTAGATTTGTTAAATACTAATTATTATTTCAAATTATAACTTGAAGATCTGAACTTGTAATTGTCAAATACGGAACTTAAAATTGATAGCTTATAATTATAATTGCAAATTATAACTTGAAGATCTGAACTTGTAATAGGTAAATACAGAACTTCTAATTGTTAATTTCAAACTAAGATTGTAATTAATAATTTGAAGATCTGAACTTGTAATTGTTAAATACAGCACTTAGAATTCATAACTTCAAATTATGATTACAAATTATAACTGGAAGATCTGAACTTGTAATTGTCAAATACAGAACTTAGAATTCATAACTTCAAATTATGATTGCAAATTATAACTTGAAGATCTGAACTTGTAATTGTCAAATACAGCACTTAGAATTCATAACTTCAAATTATGATTGCAAATTATAACTTGAAGATCTGAACTTGTAATTGTCAAATACAGAACTTAGAATTCATAACTTCAAATTATGATTGTAAATAATAATTAGTAGATCTGAACTTGTAATAGTCAAATACAGAACTTTGAATTGATAGCTTATAATTATAATTGCAAATTATAACTTGAAGATCTTAACTTGTAATAGTGAATTACAGAACTTAGATTTGTTAAATACTAATTATTATTTCAAATTATAACTTGAAGATCTGAACTTGTAATTGTCAAATACGGAACTTAAAATTGATAGCTTATAATTATAATTGCAAATTATAACTTGAAGATCTGAACTTGTAATAGGTAAATACAGAACTTCGAATTGTTAATTTCAAACTAAGATTGTAAATAATAATTTGAAGATCTGAACTTGTAATAGTCAAATACAGAACTTCGAATTGTTAAATACAAATTATTAGTGCAAATTATAACTTGAAGATCTGAACTTGTAATTGACAAATACAGAACTTAAAATTGATAGCTTATAATTATAATTGCAAATTATAAGTTGAAGATCTGAACTTGTAATAGGTAAATACAGAACTTCTAATTGTTAATTTCAAGCTAAGATTGTAATTAATAATTGGAAGATCTGAACTTGTAATAGTCAAATACAGATCTCCGAATTGTTAAATACAAATTATTAGTGCAAATTATAACTTAAAGATCTGAACTTGTAATTGTCAAATACAGCACTTAGAATTCATAACTTCAAATTATGATTGCAAATTATAACTGGAAGGTCTGAACTTGTAATTGTGAAATACAGAACTTAGAACTCATAACTTCAAATTCTGATTGTAAATAATAATTAGAAGATCTGAACTTGTAATAGTCAAATACAGAACTTCGAATTGTTAAATACAAATTATTAGTGCAAATTATAACTAGAAGATCTGAACTTGTAATAGTCAAATACAGAACTTCTAATTGTTAATTTCAAACTAAGATTGTAATTAATAATTAGAAGATCTGAACTTGTAATAGTAAATACAGATCTCCGAATTGTTAAATACAAATTATTAGTGCAAATTATAACTTAAAGATCCGAACTTGTAATTGTCAAATACAGCACTTAGAATTCATAACTTCAAATTATGATTGGAAATTATAACTGGAAGATCTGAACTTGTAATAGTCAACTACAGAACTTCGAATTGTTAAATACAAATTATTAGTGCAAATTATAACTTGAAGATCTGAACTTGTAATTGTCAAATACAGCACTTAGAATTCATAACTTCAAATTATGATTGTAAATAAAAATTAGTAGATCTGAACTTGTAATAGTCAACTACAGAACTTCGAATTGTTAAATACAAATTATTAGTGCAAATTATAACTTGAAGATCTGAACTAGTAATTGTCAAATACAGAACCTAGAATTGATAGCTTATAATTATAATTGCAAATTATAACTTGACGATCTGAACTTGTAATTGTCAAATACGGAACTTAAAATTGATAGCTTATAATTATAATTAAAAATTATAACTTGAAGATCTGAACTTGTAATAGTGAATTACAGAACTTAGAGTTGTTAAATACTAATTATTATTTCAAATTATAACTTGAAGATCTGAACTTTTAATTGTCAAATACGGAACTTAAAATTGATAGCTTATAATTATAATTGGAAATTATAACTTGAAGATCTGAACTTGTAATAGGTAAATACAGAACTTCTAATTGTTAATTTCAAACTAAGATTGTAATTAATAATTTGAAGATCTGAACTTGTAATAGTCAAATACAGAACTTCGAATTGTTAAATACAAATTATTAGTGCAAATTATAACTTGAAGATCTGAACTTGTAATAGTCAAATACAGAACTTAAAATTTATAGCTTATAATTATAATTGCAAATTATAACTTGAAGATCTGAATTTGTAATAGGTAAATTCAGAACTTAGAATTCATAACTTCAAATTATGATTGCAAATTATAACTTGAAGATCTGAACTTGTAATTGTCAAATACAGAACTTAGAATTCATATCTTCAAATTATGATTGTAAATAATAATTAGTAGATCTGAACTTGTAATAGTGAAATACAGAACTTCGAATTGTTAAATACAAATTATTAGTGCAAATTGTAACTTGAAGATCTGAACTTGTAATTGTCAAATACAGAACCTAGAATTGATAGCTTATAATTATAATTGCAAATTATAACTTGACGATCTGAACTTGTAATTGTCAAATACGGAACTTAAAATTGATTGCTTATAATTATAATTAAAAATTATAACTTGAAGATCTGAACTTGTAATAGTGAATTACAGAACTTAGATTTGTTAAATACTAATTATTATTTCAAATTATAACTTGAAGATCTGAACTTGTAATTGTCAAATACAGCACTTACAATTCATAACTTCAAATTATGATTGCAAATTATTACTTGAAGATCTGAACTTGTAATTGTCAAATACAGAACTTAGAATTCATAACTTCAAATTATGATTGTAAATAATAATTAGTAGATCTGAACTTGTAATAGTCAAATACAGAACTTCGAATTGTTAAATACAAATTATTATTTCAAATTATAACTTGAAGATCTGAACTTGTAATTGTCAAATACAGAACTTAGAATTGATAGCTTATAATTATAATTGAAAATTATAACTTGAAGATCTGAACTAGTAATAGTGAATTACAGAACTTAGATTTGTTAAATACTAATTATTATTTCAAATTATAACTTGAAGATCTGAACTTGTAATTGTCAAATACGGAACTTAAAATTGATAGCTTATAATTATAATTGCAAATTATAACTTGAAGATCTGAACTTGTAATAGGTAAATACAGAACTTCTAATTGTTAATTTCAAACTAAGATTGTAATTAATAATTTGAAGATCTGAACTTGTAATTGTTAAATACAGCACTTAGAATTCATAACTTCAAATTATGATTACAAATTATAACTGGAAGATCTGAACTTGTAATTGTCAAATACAGAACTTAGAATTCATAACTTCAAATTATGATTGCAAATTATAACTTGAAGATCTGAACTTGTAATTGTCAAATACAGCACTTAGAATTCATAACTTCAAATTATGATTGCAAATTATAACTTGAAGATCTGAACTTGTAATTGTCAAATACAGAACTTAGAATTCATAACTTCAAATTATGATTGTAAATAATAATTAGTAGATCTGAACTTGTAATAGTCAAATACAGAACTTTGAATTGATAGCTTATAATTATAATTGCAAATTATAACTTGAAGATCTTAACTTGTAATAGTGAATTACAGAACTTAGATTTGTTAAATACTAATTATTATTTCAAATTATAACTTGAAGATCTGAACTTGTAATTGTCAAATACGGAACTTAAAATTGATAGCTCATAATTATAATTGCAAATTATAACTTGAAGATCTGAACTTGTAATAGGTAAATACAGAACTTCGAATTGTTAATTTCAAACTAAGATTGTAAATAATAATTTGAAGATCTGAACTTGTAATAGTCAAATACAGAACTTCGAATTGTTAAATACAAATTATTAGTGCAAATTATAACTTGAAGATCTGAACTTGTAATTGACAAATACAGAACTTAAAATTGATAGCTTATAATTATAATTGCAAATTATAAGTTGAAGATCTGAACTTGTAATAGGTAAATACAGAACTTCTAATTGTTAATTTCAAGCTAAGATTGTAATTAATAATTGGAAGATCTGAACTTGTAATAGTCAAATACAGATCTCCGAATTGTTAAATACAAATTATTAGTGCAAATTATAACTTAAAGATCTGAACTTGTAATTGTCAAATACAGCACTTAGAATTCATAACTTCAAATTATGATTGCAAATTATAACTGGAAGGTCTGAACTTGTAATTGTGAAATACAGAACTTAGAACTCATAACTTCAAATTCTGATTGTAAATAATAATTAGAAGATCTGAACTTGTAATAGTCAAATACAGAACTTCGAATTGTTAAATACAAATTATTAGTGCAAATTATAACTAGAAGATCTGAACTTGTAATAGTCAAATACAGAACTTCTAATTGTTAATTTCAAACTAAGATTGTAATTAATAATTTGAAGATCTGAACTTGTAATAGTCAAATACAGAACTTCGAATTGTTAAATACAAATTATTAGTGCAAATTATAACTTGAAGATCTGAACTTGTAATAGTCAAATACAGAACTTAAAATTTATAGCTTATAATTATAATTGCAAATTATAACTTGAAGATCTGAATTTGTAATAGGTAAATTCAGAACTTAGAATTCATAACTTCAAATTATGATTGCAAATTATAACTTGAAGATCTGAACTTGTAATTGTCAAATACAGAACTTAGAATTCATATCTTCAAATTATGATTGTAAATAATAATTAGTAGATCTGAACTTGTAATAGTGAAATACAGAACTTCGAATTGTTAAATACAAATTATTAGTGCAAATTGTAACTTGAAGATCTGAACTTGTAATTGTCAAATACAGAACCTAGAATTGATAGCTTATAATTATAATTGCAAATTATAACTTGACGATCTGAACTTGTAATTGTCAAATACGGAACTTAAAATAGATTGCTTATAATTATAATTAAAAATTATAACTTGAAGATCTGAACTTGTAATAGTGAATTACAGAACTTAGATTTGTTAAATACTAATTATTATTTCAAATTATAACTTGAAGATCTGAACTTGTAATTGTCAAATACAGCACTTACAATTCATAACTTCAAATTATGATTGCAAATTATTACTTGAAGATCTGAACTTGTAATTGTCAAATACAGAACTTAGAATTCATAACTTCAAATTATGATTGTAAATAATAATTAGTAGATCTGAACTTGTAATAGTCAAATACAGAACTTCGAATTGTTAAATACAAATTATTATTTCAAATTATAACTTGAAGATCTGAACTTGTAATTGTCAAATACAGAACTTAGAATTGATAGCTTATAATTATAATTGAAAATTATAACTTGAAGATCTGAACTAGTAATAGTGAATTACAGAACTTAGATTTGTTAAATACTAATTATTATTTCAAATTATAACTTGAAGATCTGAACTTGTAATTGTCAAATACGGAACTTAAAATTGATAGCTTATAATTATAATTGCAAATTATAACTTGAAGATCTGAACTAGTAATAGGTAAATACAGAACTTCTAATTGTTAATTTCAAACTAAGATTGTAATTAATAATTTGAAGATCTGAACTTGTAATTGTTAAATACAGCACTTAGAATTCATAACTTCAAATTATGATTACAAATTATAACTGGAAGATCTGAACTTGTAATTGTCAAATACAGAACTTAGAATTCATAACTTCAAATTATGATTGCAAATTATAACTTGAAGATCTGAACTTGTAATTGTCAAATACAGCACTTAGAATTCATAACTTCAAATTATGATTGCAAATTATAACTTGAAGATCTGAACTTGTAATTGTCAAATACAGAACTTAGAATTCATAACTTCAAATTATGATTGTAAATAATAATTAGTAGATCTGAACTTGTAATAGTCAAATACAGAACTTTGAATTGATAGCTTATAATTATAATTGCAAATTATAACTTGAAGATCTTAACTTGTAATAGTGAATTACAGAACTTAGATTTGTTAAATACTAATTATTATTTCAAATTATAACTTGAAGATCTGAACTTGTAATTGTCAAATACGGAACTTAAAATTGATAGCTTATAATTATAATTGCAAATTATAACTTGAAGATCTGAACTTGTAATAGGTAAATACAGAACTTCGAATTGTTAATTTCAAACTAAGATTGTAAATAATAATTTGAAGATCTGAACTTGTAATAGTCAAATACAGAACTTCGAATTGTTAAATACAAATTATTAGTGCAAATTATAACTTGAAGATCTGAACTTGTAATTGACAAATACAGAACTTAAAATTGATAGCTTATAATTATAATTGCAAATTATAAGTTGAAGATCTGAACTTGTAATAGGTAAATACAGAACTTCTAATTGTTAATTTCAAGCTAAGATTGTAATTAATAATTGGAAGATCTGAACTTGTAATAGTCAAATACAGATCTCCGAATTGTTAAATACAAATTATTAGTGCAAATTATAACTTAAAGATCTGAACTTGTAATTGTCAAATACAGCACTTAGAATTCATAACTTCAAATTATGATTGCAAATTATAACTGGAAGGTCTGAACTTGTAATTGTGAAATACAGAACTTAGAACTCATAACTTCAAATTCTGATTGTAAATAATAATTAGAAGATCTGAACTTGTAATAGTCAAATACAGAACTTCGAATTGTTAAATACAAATTATTAGTGCAAATTATAACTAGAAGATCTGAACTTGTAATAGTCAAATACAGAACTTCTAATTGTTAATTTCAAACTAAGATTGTAATTAATAATTTGAAGATCTGAACTTGTAATAGTAAATACAGAACTTCGAATTGCTAATTTCAAACTAAGATTGTAATTAATAATTTGAAGGTCTGAACTTGTAATAGTCAAATACAGAACTTCGAATTGTTAAATACAAATTATTAGTGCAAATTATAACTTGAAGATCTGAACTTGTAATTGTCAAATACAGAACTTAAAATTGATAGCTTATAATTATAATTGCAAATTATAACTTGAGGATCTGAACTTGTAATAGTGAATTACAGAACTTAGATTTGTTAAATACTAATTATTATATCAAATTATAACTTGAAGATCTGAACTTGTAATTGTCAAATACAGAACTTATAATTGATAGCTTATAATTATAATTGAAAATTATAACTTGAAGATCTGAACTTGTAATAGGTAAATACAGAACTTCGAATTGTTAATTTGAAACTAAGATTGTAAATAATAATTTGAAGATCTGAACTTGTAATAGTCAAATGCAGAACTTCGAATTCTTAATTTCAAACTAAGATTGTAAATAATAATTTGAAGATCTGAACTTGTAATAGTCAAATACAGAACTTCGAATTGTTAAATACAAATTATTAGTGCAAATTATAACTTGAAGATCTAAACTTGTAATTGTCAAATACAGCACTTAGAATTCATAACTTCAAATTATGATTGCAAATTATAACTTGAAGATCTGAACTTGTAATTGTCAAATACAGAACTTAGAATTCATAACTTCAAATTATGATTGTAAATAATAATTAGAAGATCTGAACTGGTAATAGTCAAATACAGAACTTAAAATTGACAGCTTATAATTATAATTGCAAATTATAACTTGAAGAACTGAATTTGTATTAGGTAAATACAGATTTTCGAATTGTTAATTTCAAACTAGGATAATAAATAATAATTTGAAGATCTGAACTTGTAATTGTCAAATACAGAACTTAAAATTGATAGCTTATAATTATAATTGCAAATTATAAGTTGAAGATCTGAACTTGTAATAGGTAAATACAGAACTTCGAATTGTTAATTTCAAACTAAGATTGTAATTAATAATTTGAAGATCTGAACATGTAATAGTCAAATACAGAACTTCGAATTGTTAAGTACAAATTATTAGTGCAAATTATAACTTGAAGATCTGAACTTGTAATAGTCAAATACAGAACTTAAAATTGAGAGCTTATAATTATAATTGCAAATTATAAGTAGAAGATCTGAACTTGTAATAGGTAAATACAGAACTTCGAATTGCTAATTTCAAACTAAGATTGTAATTAATAATTTGAAGGTCTGAACTTGTAATAGTCAAATACAGAACTTCGAATTGTTAAATACAAATTATTAGTGCAAATTATAACTTGAAGATCTGAACTTGTAATTGTCAAATACAGAACTTAAAATTGATAGCTTATAATTATAATTGCAAATTATAACTTGAGGATCTGAACTTGTAATAGTGAATTACAGAACTTAGATTTGTTAAATACTAATTATTATATCAAATTATAACTTGAAGATCTGAACTTGTAATTGTCAAATACAGAACTTATAATTGATAGCTTATAATTATAATTGAAAATTATAACTTGAAGATCTGAACTTGTAATAGGTAAATACAGAACTTCGAATTGTTAATTTGAAACTAAGATTGTAAATAATAATTTGAAGATCTGAACTTGTAATAGTCAAATGCAGAACTTCGAATTCTTAATTTCAAACTAAGATTGTAAATAATAATTTGAAGATCTGAACTTGTAATAGTCAAATACAGAACTTCGAATTGTTAAATACAAATTATTAGTGCAAATTATAACTTGAAGATCTAAACTTGTAATTGTCAAATACAGCACTTAGAATTCATAACTTCAAATTATGATTGCAAATTATAACTTGAAGATCTGAACTTGTAATTGTCAAATACAGAACTTAGAATTCATAACTTCAAATTATGATTGTAAATAATAATTAGAAGATCTGAACTGGTAATAGTCAAATACAGAACTTAAAATTGACAGCTTATAATTATAATTGCAAATTATAACTTGAAGAACTGAATTTGTATTAGGTAAATACAGATTTTCGAATTGTTAATTTCAAACTATGATAATAAATAATAATTTGAAGATCTGAACTTGTAATTGTCAAATACAGAACTTAAAATTGATAGCTTATAATTATAATTGCAAATCATAAGTTGAAGATCTGAACTTGTAATAGGTAAATACAGAACTTCGAATTGTTAATTTCAAACTAAGATTGTAATTAATAATTTGAAGATCTGAACATGTAATAGTCAAATACAGAACTTCGAATTGTTAAGTACAAATTATTAGTGCAAATTATAACTTGAAGATCTGAACTTGTAATAGTCAAATACAGAACTTAAAATTGATAGCTTATAATTATAATTGCAAATTATAAGTTGAAGATCTGAACTTGTAATAGGTAAATACAGAACTTCGAATTGTTAATTTCAAACTAAGATTGTAATTAATAATTTGAAGATCTGAACTTGTAATTATAAAATACAGAACTTCGAATTGTTAAATACAAATTATTAGTGCAAATTATAACTAGAAGATCTGAACTTGTAATTGTCAAATACAGCACTTAGAATTCATAACTTCAAATTATGATTGCAAATTATAACTTGAAGATCTGAACTTGTAATTGTCAAATACAGAACTTAGAATTCATAACTTCAAATTATAATTATAAATAATAATTAGTAGATCTGAACTTGTAATAGTCAAATACAGAACTTCGAATTGTTAAATACAAATTATTATTGCAAATTATAACTTGAAGATCTGAACTTGTAATTGTCAAATACAGAACTTAGAATTCATAACTTCAAATTATGATTGTAAATAATAATTAGTAGATCTGAACTTGTAATAGTCAAATACAGAACTTCGAATTGTTAAATACAAATTATTATTGCAAATTATAACTTGAAGATCTTAACTTGTAACTGACAAATACAGAACTTAGAATTGATAACTTCGAATTATGATTGCAAATTATAATTTGAAGATCTGAACTTGTAATAGTCAAATACAGAACTTCGAATTGTTAAATACAAATTATTAGTGAAAATTATAACTTGAAGATCTGAACTTGTAATTGTCAAATACAGAACTTAAAATTGATAGCTTATAATTATAATTGCAAATTATAAGTTGAAGATCTGAACTTGTAATAGGTAAATACAGAACTTCGAATTGTTAATTTCTAACTAAGATTGTAATTAATAATTTGAAGATCTGAACTTGTAATAGTCAAATACAGAACTTCGAATTGTTAAATACAAATTATTAGTGCAAATTATACCTTGAAGTTCTGAACTTGTAATAGTCAAATACAGAACTTAAAATTTATAGCTTATAATTATAATTGCAAATTATAACTTGAAGATCTGAATTTGTAATAGGTAAATTCAGAACTTAGAATTCATAACTTCAAATTATGATTGCAAATTATAACTTGAAGATCTGAACTTGTAATTGTCAAATACAGAACTTAGAATTCATATCTTCAAATTATGATTGTAAATAATAATTAGTAGATCTGAACTTGTAATAGTGAAATACAGAACTTCGAATTGTTAAATACAAATTATTAGTGCAAATTGTAACTTGAAGATCTGAACTTGTAATTGTCAAATACAGAACCTAGAATTGATAGCTTATAATTATAATTGCAAATTATAACTTGACGATCTGAACTTGTAATTGTCAAATACGGAACTTAAAATTGACAGCTTATAATTATAATTAAAAATTATAACTTGAAGATCTGAACTTGTAATAGTGAATTACAGAACTTAGATTTGTTAAATACTAATTATTATTTCAAATTATAACTTGAAGATCTGAACTTGTAATTGTCAAATACGGAACTTAAAATTGATAGCTTATAATTATAATTGCAAATTATAACTTGAAGATCTGAACTTGTAATAGGTAAATACAGAACTTCTAATTGTTAATTGCAAACTAAGATTGTAATTAATAATTTGAAGATCTGAACTTGTAATAGTCAAATACAGAACTTCGAATTGTTAAATACAAATTATTAGTGCAAATTATAACTTGAAGATCTGAACTTGTAAGAGTGAAATACAGAACTTAAAATTTATAGCTTATAATTATAATTGCAAATTATAACTTGAAGATCTGAATTTGTAATAGGTAAATTCAGAACTTAGAATTCATAACTTCAAATTATGATTGCAAATTATAACTTGAAGATCTGAACTTGTAATTGTCAAATACAGAACTTAGAATTCATATCTTCTAATTATGATTGTAAATAATAATTAGTAGATCTGAACTTGTAATAGTGAAATACAGAACTTCGAATTGTTAAATACAAATTATTAGTGCAAATTGTAACTTGAAGATCTGAACTTGTAATTGTCAAATACAGAACCTAGAATTGATAGCTTATAATTATAATTGCAAATTATAACTTGACGATCTGAACTTGTAATTGTCAAATACGGAACTAAAATTGATAGCTTATAATTATAATTAAAAATTATAACTTGAAGATCTGAACTTGTAATAGTGAATTACAGAACTTAGATTTGTTAAATACTAATTATTATTTCAAATTATAACTTGAAGATCTGAACTTGTAATTGTCAAATACAGCACTTAGAATTCATAACTTCAAATTATGATTGCAAATTATTACTTGAAGATCTGAACTTGTAATAGTCAAATACAGAACTTCGAATTGTTAAATACAAATTATTATTTCAAATTATAACTTGAAGATCTGAACTTGTAATAGTCAAATACAGAACTTAGAATTGTAAAATTCAAATTATGATTGCAAATTATAACTTGAAGATCTGAACTTGTAATAGTCAAATACAGAACTTAAAATTGATAGCTTATAATTATAATTGCAAATTATAACTTGAAGATCTGAATTTGTAATAGGTTAATACAGAACTTCGAATTGTATATTTCAAACTAAGATTTAAATAATAATTTGTAGATCTGAACTTGTAATAGTCAAATACAGAACTTCGAATTGTTAATTTCAAACTAAGATTGTAATTAATAATTTGAAGATCTGAACTTGTAATAGTCAAATACAGAACTTCGAATTGTTAAATACAAATTATTAGTGCAAATTATAACTTGAAGATCTGAACTTGTAATTGTCAAATACAGAACTTAAAATTGATAGCTTATAATTATAATTGCAAATTATAAGTTGAAGATCTGAACTTGTAATAGGTAAATACAGAACTTCGAATTGTTAATTTCAAACTAAGATTGTAATTAAAAATTTGAAGATCTGAACTTGTAATAGTCAAATACAGATCTCCGAATTGTTAAATTCAAATTATTAGTGCAAATTATAACTTAAAGATCTGAACTTGTAATTGTCAAATACAGCACTTAGAATTTTAAACTTCAAATTATGATTGCTAATTATAACTGGAAGATCTGAACTTGTAATTGTCAAATACAGAACTTAGAACTCATAACTTCAAATTGTGATTGTAAATAATAATAAGAAGATATGCACTTGTTATAGTCAAATACAGAACTTCGAATTGTTAAATACAAACTATTAGTGCAAATTATAACTTGAAGATCTGAACTTGTAATTGTCAAAAACAGAACTTAGAATTCATAACTTCAAATTATGATTGCTAATTATAACTTGAAGATCTGAACTTGTAATAGTCAAATACAGAACTAAAATTGATAGCTTATAATTATAATTGCAAATTATAAGTTGAAGATCTGAACTTGTAATAGGTAAATACAGAACTTCGAATTGTTAATTTCAAACTAAGATTGTAAATAATAATTTGAAGATCTGAACTTGTAATAGTCAAATACAGATCTTCGAATTGTTAAATACAAATTATAAGTGCAAATTAAAACTTGAAGATATGAACTTGTAATTGTCAAATACAGAACTTA
This sequence comes from Cantharis lateralis, assembly GCA_963170105.1. Lineage (NCBI taxonomy): Eukaryota > Metazoa > Arthropoda > Insecta > Coleoptera > Cantharidae > Cantharis > Cantharis lateralis. Next base: position 23,906,163 of record OY720628.1, read on the forward strand.
AAATTGATAGCTTATAATTATAATAGCAAATTATAAGTTTCAGATCTGAACTTGTAATTGTCAAATACAGAACTTAGAATTCATAACTTCAAATTATGATTGTAAATAATAATTAGAAGATCTGAACTTGTAATAGTCAAATACAGAACTTCGAATTGTTAAATACAAATTATTAGTGCAAATTATAACTTGAAGATCTGAACTTGAAATTGTCAAAAACAGAACTTAGAATTGATAACTTCAAATTATGATTGCAAATTATAACTTGAAGATCTGAACTTGTAATTGTCAAATACAGAACTTAGAATTCATAACTTCAAATTATGATTGTAAATAATAATTAGAAGATCTGAACTTGTAATAGTCAAATACAGAACTTCGAATTGTTAAATACAAATTATTAGTGCAAATTATAACTTGAAGATCTGAACTTGTAATTGTCAAATACAGAACTTAGTATTCATAACTTCAAATTATGATTGCTAATTATAACTTGAAGATCTGAACTTGTAATAGTCAAATACAGATCTCCGAATTGTTAAATACAAATTATTAGTGCAAATTATAACTTGAAGATCTGAACTTGTAATTGTCAAATACAGAACTTAAAATTGATAGCTTATAATTATAATTGCAAATTATAACTTGAAGATCTGAATTCGTAATAGGTAAATACAGAACTTCGAATTGTTAATTTCAAACTAAGATTGTAAATAATAATTTGCAGATCTGAACTTGTAATAGTCAAATACAGATCTTCGAATTGTTAAATACAAATTATAAGTGCAAATTAAAACTTGAAGATATGAACTTGTAATTGTCAAATACAGAACTTAAAATTGATAGCTTATAATTATAATAGCAAATTATAACTTGAAGATCTGAACTTGTAATTGTCAAATACAGAACTTAGTATTCATAACTTCAAATTATGATTGCTAATTATAACTTGAAGATCTGAACTTGTAATAGTCAAATACAGATCTCCGAATTGTTAAATACAAATTATTAGTGCAAATTATAACTTAAAGATCCGAACTTGTAATTGTCAAATACAGCACTTAGAATTCATAACTTCAAATTATGATTGGAAATTATAACTGGAAGATCTGAACTTGTAATTGTCAAATACAGAACTTAGAACTCATAATTTCAAATTCTGATAGTAAATAATAATTAGAAGATCTGAACTTGTAATAGTCAAATACAGAACTTCGAATTGTTAAATACAACTTATTAGTGCAAATTATAACTTGAAGATCTGAACTAGTCATTGTCAAATACAGAACTTAAAATTGAGAGCTTATAATTATAATTGCAAATTATAAGTAGAAGATCTGAACTTGTAATAGGTAAATACAGAACTTCGAATTGCTAATTTCAAACTAAGATTGTAATTAATAATTTGAAGGTCTGAACTTGTAATAGTCAAATACAGAACTTCGAATTGTTAAATACAAATTATTAGTGCAAATTATAACTTGAAGATCTGAACTTGTAATTGTCAAATACAGAACTTAAAATTGATAGCTTATAATTATAATTGCAAATTATAACTTGAGGATCTGAACTTGTAATAGTGAATTACAGAACTTAGATTTGTTAAATACTAATTATTATATCAAATTATAACTTGAAGATCTGAACTTGTAATTGTCAAATACAGAACTTATAATTGATAGCTTATAATTATAATTGAAAATTATAACTTGAAGATCTGAACTTGTAATAGGTAAATACAGAACTTCGAATTGTTAATTTGAAACTAAGATTGTAAATAATAATTTGAAGATCTGAACTTGTAATAGTCAAATGCAGAACTTCGAATTCTTAATTTCAAACTAAGATTGTAAATAATAATTTGAAGATCTGAACTTGTAATAGTCAAATACAGAACTTCGAATTGTTAAATACAAATTATTAGTGCAAATTATAACTTGAAGATCTGAACTTGTAATTGTCAAATACAGCACTTAGAATTCATAACTTCAAATTATGATTGCAAATTATAACTTGAAGATCTGAACTTGTAATTGTCAAATACAGAACTTAGAATTCATAACTTCAAATTATGATTGTAAATAATAATTAGAAGATCTGAACTGGTAATAGTCAAATACAGAACTTAAAATTGACAGCTTATAATTATAATTGCAAATTATAACTAGAAGAACTGAATTTGTATTAGGTAAATACAGATTTTCGAATTGTTAATTTCAAACTATGATAATAAATAATAATTTGAAGATCTGAACTTGTAATTGTCAAATACAGAACTTAAAATTGATAGCTTATAATTATAATTGCAAATTATAAGTTGAAGATCTGAACTTTTAATAGGTAAATACAGAACTTCGAATTGTTAATTTCAAACTAAGATTGTAATTAATAATTTGAAGATCTGAACATGTAATAGTCAAATACAGAACTTCGAATTGTTAAATACAAATTATTAGTGCAAATTATAACTTGAAGATCTGAACTTGTAATAGTCAAATACAGAACTTAAAATTGATAGCTTATAATTATAATTGCAAATTATAAGTTGAAGATCTGAACTTGTAATAGGTAAATACAGAACTTCAAATTGTTAATTTCAAACTAAGATTGTAATTAATAATTTGAAGATCTGAACTTGTAATTATAAAATACAGAACTTCGAATTGTTAAATACAAATTATTAGTGCAAATTATAACTAGAAGATCTGAACTTGTAATTGTCAAATACAGCACTTAGAATTCATAACTTCAAATTATGATTGCAAATTATAACTTGAAGATCTGAACTTGTAATTGTCAAATACAGAACTTAGAATTCATAACTTCAAATTATAATTATAAATAATAATTAGTAGATCTGAACTTGTAATAGTCAAATACAGAACTTCGAATTGTTAAATACAAATTATTATTGCAAATTATAACTTGAAGATCTGAACTTGTAATTGTCAAATACAGAACTTAGAATTCATAACTTCAAATTATGATTGTAAATAATAATTAGTAGATCTGAACTTGTAATAGTCAAATACAGAACTTCGAATTGTTAAATACAAATTATTATTGCAAATTCTAACTTGAAGATCTTAACTTGTAACTGACAAATACAGAACTTAGAATTGATAACTTCGAATTATGATTGCAAATTATAATTTGAAGATCTGAACTTGTAATAGTCAAATACAGAACTTCGAATTGTTAATTTCAAACTAAGATTGTAAATAATAATTTGAAGATCTGAACTTGTAATAGTCAAATACAGAACTTCGAATTGTTAAATACAAATTATTAGTGAAAATTATAACTTGAAGATCTGAACTTGTAATTGTCAAATACAGAACTTAAAATTGATAGCTTATAATTATAATTGCAAATTATAAGTTGAAGATCTGAACTTGTAATAGGTAAATACAGAACTTCGAATTGTTAATTTCAAACTAAGATTGTAATTAATAATTAGAAGATCTGAACTTGTAATAGTCAAATACAGAACTTCGAATTGTTAAATACAAATTATTAGTGCAAATTATACCTTGAAGTTCTGAACTTGTAATAGTCAAATACAGAACTTAAAATTTATAGCTTATAATTATAATTGCAAATTATAACTTGAAGATCTGAATTTGTAATAGGTAAATTCAGAACTTAGAATTCATAACTTCAAATTATGATTGCAAATTATAACTTGAAGATCTGAACTTGTAATTGTCAAATACAGAACTTAGAATTCATATCTTCAAATTATGATTGTAAATAATAATTGGTAGATCTGAACTTGTAATAGTGAAATACAGAACTTCGAATTGTTAAATACAAATTATTAGTGCAAATTGTAACTTGAAGATCTGAACTTGTAATTGTCAAATACAGAACCTAGAATTGATAGCTTATAATTATAATTGCAAATTATAACTTGACGATCTGAACTTGTAATTGTCAAATACGGAACTTAAAATTGACAGCTTATAATTATAATTAAAAATTATAACTTGAAGATCTGAACTTGTAATAGTGAATTACAGAACTTAGATTTGTTAAATACTAATTATTATTTCAAATTATAACTTGAAGATCTGAACTTGTAATTGTCAAATACGGAACTTAAAATTTATAGCTTATAATTATAATTGCAAATTATAACTTGAAGATCTGAACTTGTAATAGGTAAATACAGAACTTCTAATTGTTAATTGCAAACTAAGATTGTAATTAATAATTTGAAGATCTGAACTTGTAATAGTCAAATACAGAACTTCGAATTGTTAAATACAAATTATTAGTGCAAATTATAACTTGAAGATCTGAACTTGTAAGAGTGAAATACAGAACTTAAAATTTATAGCTTATAATTATAATTGCAAATTATAACTTGAAGATCTGAATTTGTAATAGGTAAATTCAGAACTTAGAATTCATAACTTCAAATTATGATTGCAAATTATAACTTGAAGATCTGAACTTGTAATTGTCAAATACAGAACTTAGAATTCATATCTTCTAATTATGATTGTAAATAATAATTAGTAGATCTGAACTTGTAATAGTGAAATACAGAACTTCGAATTGTTAAATACAAATTATTAGTGCAAATTGTAACTTGAAGATCTGAACTTGTAATTGTCAAATACAGAACCTAGAATTGATAGCTTATAATTATAATTGCAAATTATAACTTGACGATCTGAACTTGTAATTGTCAAATACGGAACTAAAATTGATAGCTTATAATTATAATTAAAAATTATAACTTGAAGATCTGAACTTGTAATAGTGAATTACAGAACTTAGATTTGTTAAATACTAATTATTATTTCAAATTATAACTTGAAGATCTGAACTTGTAATTGTCAAATACAGCACTTAGAATTCATAACTTCAAATTATGATTGCAAATTATTAATTGAAGATCTGAACTTGTAATAGTCAAATACAGAACTTCGAATTGTTAAATACAAATTATTATTTCAAATTATAACTTGAAGATCTGAACTTGTAATAGTCAAATACAGAACTTAGAATTGTAAAATTCAAATTATGATTGCAAATTATAACTTGAAGATCTGAACTTGTAATAGTCAAATACAGAACTTAAAATTGATAGCTTATAATTATAATTGCAAATTATAACTTGAAGATCTGAATTTGTAATAGGTTAATACAGAACTTCGAATTGTATATTTCAAACTAAGATTTAAATAATAATTTGTAGATCTGAACTTGTAATAGTCAAATACAGAACTTCGAATTGTTAATTTCAAACTAAGATTGTAATTAATAATTTGAAGATCTGAACTTGTAATAGTCAAATACAGAACTTCGAATTGTTAAATACAAATTATTAGTGCAAATTATAACTTGAAGATCTGAACTTGTAATTGTCAAATACAGAACTTAAAATTGATAGCTTATAATTATAATTGCAAATTATAAGTTGAAGATCTGAACTTGTAATAGGTAAATACAGAACTTCGAATTGTTAATTTCAAACTAAGATTGTAATTAAAAATTTGAAGATCTGAACTTGTAATAGTCAAATACAGATCTCCGAATTGTTAAATTCAAATTATTAGTGCAAATTATATCTTAAAGATCTGAACTTGTAATTGTCAAATACAGCACTTAGAATTCATAACTTCAAATTATGATTGCTAATTATAACTGGAAGATCTGAACTTGTAATTGTCAAATACAGAACTTAGAACTCATAACTTCAAATTGTGTTTGTAAATAATAATAAGAAGATATGCACTTGTTATAGTCAAATACAGAACTTCGAATTGTTAAATACAAACTATTAGTGCAAATTATAACTTGAAGATCTGAACTTGTAATTGTCAAAAACAGAACTTAGAATTCATAACTTCAAATTATGATTGCTAATTATAACTTGAAGATCTGAACTTGTAATAGTCAAATACAGAACTTAAAATTGATAGCTTATAATTATAATTGCAAATTATAAGTTGAAGATCTGAACTTGTAATAGGTAAATACAGAACTTCGAATTGTTAATTTCAAACTAAGATTGTAAATAATAATTTGAAGATCTGAACTTGTAATAGTCAAATACAGATCTTCGAATTGTTAAATACAAATTATAAGTGCAAATTAAAACTTGAAGATATGAACTTGTAATTGTCAAATACAGAACTTAAAATTGATAGCTTATAATTATAATAGCAAATTATAAGTTTAAGATCTGAACTTGTAATTGTCAAATACAGAACTTAGAATTCATAACTTCAAATTATGATTGTAAATAATAATTAGAAAATCTGAACTTGTAATAGTCAAATACAGAACTTCGAATTGTTAAATACAAATTATTAGTGCAAATTATAACTTGAAGATCTGAACTTGAAATTGTCAAAAACAGAACTTAGAATTGATAACTTCAAATTATGATTGCAAATTATAACTTGAAGATCTGAACTTGTGATTGTCAAATACAGAACTTAGAATTCATAACTTCAAATTATGATTGTAAATAATAATTAGAAGATCTGAACTTGTAATAGTCAAATACAGAACTTCGAATTGTTAAATACAAATTATTAGTGCAAATTATAACTTGAAGATCTGAACTTGTAATTGTCAAATACAGAACTTAGTATTCATAACTTCAAATTATGATTGCTAATTATAACTTGAAGATCTGAACTTGTAATAGTCAAATACAGATCTCCGAATTGTTAAATACAAATTATTAGTGCAAATTATAACTTGAAGATCTGAACTTGTAATTGTCAAATACAGAACTTAAAATTGATAGCTTATAATTATAATTGCAAATTATAACTTGAAGATCTGAATTCGTAAGTGCAAATTATAACTTGAAGATCTGAACTTGAAATTGTCAAAAACAGAACTTAGAATTGATAACTTCAAATTATGATTGCAAATTATAACTTGAAGATCTGAACTTGTAATTATCAAATACAGAACTTAGAATTCATAACTTCAAATTATGATTGTAAATAATAATTAGAAGATCTGAACTTGTAATAGTCAAATACAGAACTTCGAATTGTTAAATACAAATTATTAGTGCAAATTATAACTTGAAGATCTGAACTTGTAATTGTCAAATACAGAACTTAGTATTCATAACTTCAAATTATGATTGCTAATTATAACTTGAAGATTTGAACTTGTAATAGTCAAATACAGAACTTAGAATTGTTAAATACAAATTATTAGTGCAAATTGTAACTTGAAGATCTGAACTTGTAATTGTCAAATACAGAACCTAGAATTGATAGCTTATAATTATAATTGCAAATTATAACTTGACGATCTGAACTTGTAATTGTCAAATACGGAACTTAAAATTGACAGCTTATAATTATAATTAAAAATTATAACTTGAAGATCTGAACTTGTAATAGTGAATTACAGAACTTAGATTTGTTAAATACTAATTATTATTTCAAATTATAACTTGAAGATCTGAACTTGTAATTGTCAAATACGGAACTTAAAATTTATAGCTTATAATTATAATTGCAAATTATAACTTGAAGATCTGAACTTGTAATAGGTAAATACAGAACTTCTAATTGTTAATTGCAAACTAAGATTGTAATTAATAATTTGAAGATCTGAACTTGTAATAGTCAAATACAGAACTTCGAATTGTTAAATACAAATTATTAGTGCAAATTATAACTTGAAGATCTGAACTTGTAAGAGTGAAATACAGAACTTAAAATTTATAGCTTATAATTATAATTGCAAATTATAACTTGAAGATCTGAATTTGTAATAGGTAAATTCAGAACTTAGAATTCATAACTTCAAATTATGATTGCAAATTATAACTTGAAGATCTGAACTTGTAATTGTCAAATACAGAACTTAGAATTCATATCTTCTAATTATGATTGTAAATAATAATTAGTAGATCTGAACTTGTAATAGTGAAATACAGAACTTCGAATTGTTAAATACAAATTATTAGTGCAAATTGTAACTTGAAGATCTGAACTTGTAATTGTCAAATACAGAACCTAGAATTGATAGCTTATAATTATAATTGCAAATTATAACTTGACGATCTGAACTTGTAATTGTCAAATACGGAACTAAAATTGATAGCTTATAATTATAATTAAAAATTATAACTTGAAGATCTGAACTTGTAATAGTGAATTACAGAACTTAGATTTGTTAAATACTAATTATTATTTCAAATTATAACTTGAAGATCTGAACTTGTAATTGTCAAATACAGCACTTAGAATTCATAACTTCAAATTATGATTGCAAATTATTAATTGAAGATCTGAACTTGTAATAGTCAAATACAGAACTTCGAATTGTTAAATACAAATTATTATTTCAAATTATAACTTGAAGATCTGAACTTGTAATAGTCAAATACAGAACTTAGAATTGTAAAATTCAAATTATGATTGCAAATTATAACTTGAAGATCTGAACTTGTAATAGTCAAATACAGAACTTAAAATTGATAGCTTATAATTATAATTGCAAATTATAACTTGAAGATCTGAATTTGTAATAGGTTAATACAGAACTTCGAATTGTATATTTCAAACTAAGATTTAAATAATAATTTGTAGATCTGAACTTGTAATAGTCAAATACAGAACTTCGAATTGTTAATTTCAAACTAAGATTGTAATTAATAATTTGAAGATCTGAACTTGTAATAGTCAAATACAGAACTTCGAATTGTTAAATACAAATTATTAGTGCAAATTATAACTTGAAGATCTGAACTTGTAATTGTCAAATACAGAACTTAAAATTGATAGCTTATAATTATAATTGCAAATTATAAGTTGAAGATCTGAACTTGTAATAGGTAAATACAGAACTTCGAATTGTTAATTTCAAACTAAGATTGTAATTAAAAATTTGAAGATCTGAACTTGTAATAGTCAAATACAGATCTCCGAATTGTTAAATTCAAATTATTAGTGCAAATTATATCTTAAAGATCTGAACTTGTAATTGTCAAATACAGCACTTAGAATTCATAACTTCAAATTATGATTGCTAATTATAACTGGAAGATCTGAACTTGTAATTGTCAAATACAGAACTTAGAACTCATAACTTCAAATTGTGTTTGTAAATAATAATAAGAAGATATGCACTTGTTATAGTCAAATACAGAACTTCGAATTGTTAAATACAAACTATTAGTGCAAATTATAACTTGAAGATCTGAACTTGTAATTGTCAAAAACAGAACTTAGAATTCATAACTTCAAATTATGATTGCTAATTATAACTTGAAGATCTGAACTTGTAATAGTCAAATACAGAACTTAAAATTGATAGCTTATAATTATAATTGCAAATTATAAGTTGAAGATCTGAACTTGTAATAGGTAAATACAGAACTTCGAATTGTTAATTTCAAACTAAGATTGTAAATAATAATTTGAAGATCTGAACTTGTAATAGTCAAATACAGATCTTCGAATTGTTAAATACAAATTATAAGTGCAAATTAAAACTTGAAGATATGAACTTGTAATTGTCAAATACAGAACTTAAAATTGATAGCTTATAATTATAATAGCAAATTATAAGTTTAAGATCTGAACTTGTAATTGTCAAATACAGAACTTAGAATTCATAACTTCAAATTATGATTGTAAATAATAATTAGAAAATCTGAACTTGTAATAGTCAAATACAGAACTTCGAATTGTTAAATACAAATTATTAGTGCAAATTATAACTTGAAGATCTGAACTTGAAATTGTCAAAAACAGAACTTAGAATTGATAACTTCAAATTATGATTGCAAATTATAACTTGAAGATCTGAACTTGTGATTGTCAAATACAGAACTTAGAATTCATAACTTCAAATTATGATTGTAAATAATAATTAGAAGATCTGAACTTGTAATAGTCAAATACAGAACTTCGAATTGTTAAATACAAATTATTAGTGCAAATTATAACTTGAAGATCTGAACTTGTAATTGTCAAATACAGAACTTAGTATTCATAACTTCAAATTATGATTGCTAATTATAACTTGAAGATCTGAACTTGTAATAGTCAAATACAGATCTCCGAATTGTTAAATACAAATTATTAGTGCAAATTATAACTTGAAGATCTGAACTTGTAATTGTCAAATACAGAACTTAAAATTGATAGCTTATAATTATAATTGCAAATTATAACTTGAAGATCTGAATTCGTAATAGGTAAATACAGAACTTCGAATTGTTAATTTCAAACTAAGATTGTAAATAATAATTTGCAGATCTGAACTTGTAATAGTCAAATACAGATCTTCGAATTGTTAAATACAAATTATAAGTGCAAATTAAAACTTGAAGATATGAACTTGTAATTGTCAAATACAGAACTTAAAATTGATAGCTTATAATTATAATAGCAAATTATAAGTTTAAGATCTGAACTTGTAATTGTCAAATACAGAACTTAGAATTCATAACTTCAAATTATGATTGTAAATAATAATTAGAAGATCTGAACTTGTAATAGTCAAATACAGAACTTCGAATTGTTAAATACAAATTATTAGTGCAAATTATAACTTGAAGATCTGAACTTGTAATTGTCAAATACAGAACTTAAAATTGATAGCTTATAATTATAATTGCAAATTATAAGTTGAAGATCTGAACTTGTAATAGGTAAATACAGAACTTCGAATTGTTAATTTCAAACTAAGATTGTAATTAAAAATTTGAAGATCTGAACTTGTTATAGTCAAATACAGATCTCCGAATTGTTAAATTCAAATTATTAGTGCAAATTATAACTTAAAGATCTGAACTTGTAATTGTCAAATACAGCACTTAGAATTCATAACTTCAAATTATGATTGCAAATTATAACTGGAAGATCTGAACTTGTAATTGTCAAATACAGAACTTAGAACTCATAACTTCAAATTGTGATTGTAAATAATAATAAGAAGATCTGCACTTGTTATAGTCAAATACAGAACTTCGAATTGTTAAATACAAACTATTAGTGCAAATTATAACTTGAAGATCTGAACTTGTAATTGTCAAAAACAGAACTTAGAATTCATAACTTCAAATTATGATTGCTAATTATACCTTGAAGATCTGAACTTGTAATAGTCAAATACAGAACTTAAAATTGATAGCTTATAATTATAATTGCAAATTATAAGTTGAAGATCTGAACTTGTAATAGGTAAATACAGAACTTCGAATTGTTAATTTCAAACTAAGATTGTAAATAATAATTTGAAGATCTGAACTTGTAATAGTCAAATACAGAACTTCGAATTGTTAAATACAAATTATTAGTGTAAATTATAACTTGAAGATCTGAACTTGTAATTGACAAATACAGAACTTAAAATTGATAGCTTATAATTATAATTGCAAATTATAAGTTGAAGAACTGAACTTGTAATAGGTAAATACAGAACTTCTAATTGTTAATTTCAAGCTAAGATTGTAATTAATAATTTGAAGATCTGAACTTGTAATAGTCAAATACAGATCTCCGAATTGTTAAATACAAATTATTAGTGCAAATTATAACTTGAAGATCTGAACTTGTAATTGTCAAATACAGAACTTAAAATTGATAGCTTATAATTATAATTGCAAATTATAACTTGAAGATCTGAATTCGTAATAGGTAAATACAGAACTTCGAATTGTTAATTACAAACTAAGATTGTAAATAATAATTTGCAGATCTGAACTTGTAATAGTCAAATACAGATCTTCGAATTGTTAAATACAAATTATAAGTGCAAATTAAAACTTGAAGATATGAACTTGTAATTGTCAAATACAGAACTTAAAATTGATAGCTTATAATTATAATAGCAAATTATAAGTTTAAGATCTGAACTTGTAATTGTCAAATACAGAACTTAGAATTCATAACTTCAAATTATGATTGTAAATAATAATTAGAAGATCTGAACTTGTAATAGTCAAATACAGAACTTCGAATTGTTAAATACAAATTATTAGTGCAAATTATAACTTGAAGATCTGAACTTGAAATTGTCAAAAACAGAACTTAGAATTGATAACTTCAAATTATGATTGCAAATTATAACTTGAAGATCTGAACTTGTAATTATCAAATACAGAACTTAGAATTCATAACTTCAAATTATGATTGTAAATAATAATTAGAAGATCTGAACTTGTAATAGTCAAATACAGAACTTCGAATTGTTAAATACAAATTATTAGTGCAAATTATAACTTGAAGATCTGAACTTGTAATTGTCAAATACAGAACTTAGTATTCATAACTTCAAATTATGATTGCTAATTATAACTTGAAGATTTGAACTTGTAATAGTCAAATACAGAACTTAGAATTGTAAAATTCAAATTATGATTGCAAATTATAACTTGAAGATCTGAACTTGTAATAGTCAAATACAGAACTTAAAATTGATAGCTTATAATTATAATTGCAAATTATAACTTGAAGATCTGAATTTGTAATAGGTTAATACAGAACTTCGAATTGTATATTTCAAACTAAGATTTAAATAATAATTTGTAGATCTGAACTTGTAATAGTCAAATACAGAACTTCGAATTGTTAATTTCAAACTAAGATTGTAATTAATAATTTGAAGATCTGAACTTGTACTAGTCAAATACAGAACTTCGAATTGTTAAATACAAATTATTAGTGCAAATTATAACTTGAAGATCTGAACTTGTAATTGTCAAATACAGAACTTAAAATTGATAGCTTATAATTACAATTGCAAATTATAAGTTGAAGATCTGAACTTGTAATAGGTAAATACAGAACTTCGAATTGTTAATTTCAAACTAAGATTGTAATTAAAAATTTGAAGATCTGAACTTGTAATAGTCAAATACAGATCTCCGAATTGTTAAATTCAAATTATTAGTGCAAATTATAACTTAAAGATCTGAACTTGTAATTGTCAAATACAGCACTTAGAATTCATAACTTCAAATTATGATTGCAAATTATAACTGGAAGATCTGAACTTGTAATTGTCAAATACAGAACTTAGAACTCATAACTTCAAATTGTGATTGTAAATAATAATAAGAAGATCTGCACTTGTTATAGTCAAATACAGAACTTTGAATTGTTAAATACAAACTATTAGTGCAAATTATAACTTGAAGATCTGAACTTGTAATTGTCAAAAACAGAACTTAGAATTCATAACTTCAAATTATGATTGCTAATTATAACTTGAAGATCTGAACTTGTAATAGTCAAATACAGAACTTAAAATTGATAGCTTATAATTATAATTGCAAATTATAAGTTGAAGATCTGAACTTGTAATAGGTAAATACAGAACTTCGAATTGTTAATTTCAAACTAAGATTGTAAATAATAATATGAAGATCTGAACTTGTAATAGTCAAATACAGAACTTCGAATTGTTAAATACAAATTATTAGTGTAAATTATAACTTGAAGATTTGAACTTGTAATTGACAAATACAGAACTTAAAATTGATAGCTTATAATTATAATTGCAAATTATAACTTGAAGATCTGAATTCGTAATAGGTAAATACAGAACTTCGAATTGTTAATTTCAAACTAAGATTGTAAATAATAATTTGCAGATCTGAACTTGTAATAGTCAAATACAGATCTTGGAATTGTTAAATACAACTTAAAAGTGCAAATTAAAACTTGAAGATATGAACTTGTAATTGTCAAATACAGAACTTAAAATTGATAGCTTATAATTATAATAGCAAATTATAAGTTTAAGATCTGAACTTGTAATTGTCAAATTCAGAACTTAGAATTCATAACTTCAAATTATGATTGTAAATAATAATTAGAAGATCTGAACTTGTAATAGTCAAATACAGAACTTCGAATTGTTAAATACAAATTATTAGTGCAAATTATAACTTGAAGATCTGAACTTGAAATTGTCAAAAACAGAACTTAGAATTGATAACTTCAAATTATGATTGCAAATTATAACTTGAAGATCTGAACTTGTAATTGTCAAATACAGAACTTAGAATTCATAACTTCAAATTATGATTGTAAATAATAATTAGAAGATCTGAACTTGTAATAGTCAAATACAGAACTTCGAATTGTTAAATACAAATTATTAGTGCAAATTATAACTTGAAGATCTGAACTTGTAATTGTCAAATACAGAACTTAGAATTGATAGCTTATAATTATAATTGAAAATTATAACTTGAAGATCTGAACTTGTAATAGTGAATTACAGAACTTAGATTTGTTAAATACTAATTATTATTACAAATTATAACTTGAAGATCTGAACTTGTAATTGTCAAATACGGAACTTAAAATTGATAGCTTATAATTATAATTGCAAATTATAACTTGAAGATCTGAACTTGTAATAGGTAAATACAGAACTTCTAATTGTTAATTTCAAACTAAGATTGTAATTAATAATTTGAAGATCTGAACTTGTAATTGTTAAATACAGCACTTAGAATTCATAACTTCTAATTATGATTACAAATTATAACTGGAAGATCTGAACTTGTAATTGTCAAATACAGAACTTAGAATTCATAACTTCAAATTATGATTGTAAATAATAATTAGAAGATCTGAACTTGTAATAGTCAAATACAGAACTTCGAATTGTTAAATACATATTATTAATGCAAATTATAACTTGAAGATCTGAACTTGTAATTGTCAAATACAGAACTTAGTATTCATAACTTCAAATTATGATTGCTAATTATAACTTGAAGATCTGAACTTGTAATAGTCAAATACAGAACTTAGAATTGTAAAATTCAAATTATGATTGCAAATTATAACTTGAAGATTTGAACTTGTAATAGTCAAATACAGAACTTAAAATTGATAGCTTATAATTATAATTGCAAATTATAACTTGAAGATCTGAATTTGTAATAGGTTAATACAGAACTTCGAATTGTATATTTCAAACTAAGATTTAAATAATAATTTGTAGATCTGAACTTGTAATAGTCAAATACAGAACTTCGAATTGTTAATTTCAAACTAAGATTGTAATTAATAATTTGAAGATCTGAACTTGTAATAGTCAAATACAGAACTTCGAATTGTTAAATACAAATTATTAGTGCATATTATAACTTGATGATCTGAACTTGAAATTGTCAAATACAGAACTTAAAATTGATAGCTTATAATTATAATTGCAAATTATAAGTTGAAGATCTGAACTTGTAATAGGTAAATACAGAACTTCGAATTGTTAATTTCAAACTAAGATTGTAATTAATAATTTGAAGATCTGAACTTGTAATAGTCGAATACAGAACTTCGAATTGCTAAATACAAATTATTTGTGCAAATTATAACTTGAAGATCTGAACTTGTAATTGTCAAATACAGAACTTAAAATTGATAGCTTATAATTATAATTGCAAATTATAACTTGAAGATCTGAACTTGTAATAGGTAAATACAGAACTTAGAATTGATAGCGTATAATTATAATTGCAAATTATAACTTGAAGATCTGAACTTGTAATAGGTAGATACAGAACTTCGAATTGTTAATTTCAAACTAAGATTGTAATTAATAATTTGAAGATCTGAACTTGTAATAGTAAAATACAGAACTTCTAATTGTTAAATACAAATTATTAGTGCAAATTATAACTTGAAGGTCTGAACTTGTAATTGTCAAATACAGCACTTAGAATTCATAACTTCAAATTATGATTGTAAATAATAATTAGTAGATCTGAACTTGTAATAGTCAACTACAGAACTTCGAATTGTTAAATACAAATTATTAGTGCAAATTATAACTTGAAGATCAGAACTTGTAATTGTCAGATACAGAACTTAGAATTGATAGCTTATAATTATAATTGCAAATTATAACTTGAAGATCTGAACTTGTAATAGTGAATTACAGAACTTAGATTATTTAAATACTAATTATTATTTCAAATTATAACTTGAAGATCTGAACTTGTAATTGACAAATACGGAACTTAAAATTGATAGCTTATAATTATAATTGCAAATTATAACTTGAAGATCTGAACTTGTAATTGTCAAATACAGAACTTAGTATTCATAACTTCAAATTATGATTGCTAATTATAACTTGAAGATCTGAACTTGTAATAGTCAAATACAGAACTTAGAATTGTAAAATTCAAATTATGATTGCAAATTATAACTTGAAGATCTGAACTTGTAATAGTCAAATACAGAACTTAAAATTGATAGCTTATAATTATAATTGCAAATTATAACTTGAAGATCTGAATTTGTAATAGGTTAATACAGAACTTCGAATTGTATATTTCAAACTAAGATTTAAATAATAATTTGTAGATCTGAACTTGTAATAGTCAAATACAGAACTTCGAATTGTTAATTTCAAACTAAGATTGTAATTAATAATTTGAAGATCTGAACTTGTAATAGTCAAATACAGAACTTCGAATTGTTAAATACAAATTATTAGTGCAAATTATAACTTGAAGATCTGAACTTGTAATTGTCAAATACAGAACTTAAAATTGATAGCTTATAATTATAATTGCAAATTATAAGTTGAAGATCTGAACTTGTAATAGGTAAATACAGAACTTCGAATTGTTAATTTCAAACTAAGATTGTAATTAATAATTTGAAGATCTGAACTTGTAATAGTAAAATACAGAACTGCTAATTGTTAAATACAAATTATTAGTGCAAATTATAACTTGAAGATCTGAACTTGTAATTGTCAAATACAGCACTTAGAATTCATAACTTCAAATTATGATTGTAAATAATAATTAGTAGATCTGAACTTGTAATAGTCAACTACAGAACTTCGAATTGTTAAATACAAATTATTAGTGCAAATTATAACTTGAAGATCAGAACTTGTAATTGTCAGATACAGAACTTGGAATTGATAGCTTATAATTATAATTGCAAATTATAACTTGAAGATCTGAACTTGTAATAGTGAATTACAGAACTTAGATTATTTAAATACTAATTATTATTTCAAATTATAACTTGTAGATCTGAACTTGTAATTGTCAAATACGGAACGTAAAATTGATAGCTTATAATTATAATTGCAAATTATAACTTGAAGATCTGAACTTGTAATAGGCAAATACAGAACTTCGAATTGTTAATTTCAAACTAAGATTGTAAATAATAATTTGAAGATCTGAACTTGTAATAGTCAAATACAGAACTTCGAATTGTTAAATACAAATTATTAGTGCAAATTATAACTTGAAGATCTGAACTTGTAATTGACAAATACAGAACTTAAAATTGATAGCTTATAATTATAATTGCAAATTATAAGTTGAAGATCTGAACTTCTAATAGGTAAATACAGAACTTCAAATTGTTAATTTCAAGCTAAGATTGTAATTAATAATTTGAAGATGTGAACTTGTAATAGTCAAATGCAGATCTCCGAATTGATAAATACAAATTAATAGTGCAAATTATAACTTAAAGATCTGAACTTGTAATTGTCAAATACAGCACTTAGAATTCATAACTTCAAATTATGTTTGCAAATTATAACTGGAAGATCTGAACTTGTAATTGTCAAATACAGAACTTAGAACTCATAACTTCAAATTCTGATTGTAAATAATAATTAGAAGATCTGAACTAGTAATAGTCAAATACAGAACTTCGAATTGTTAAATACAAATTATTAGTGCAAATTATAACTTGAAGATCTGAACTTGTAATTGTCAAATACAGAACTTAGAATTCATAACTTCAAATAATGATTGTAAATAATAATTAGTAGATCTGAACTTGTAATAGTCAAATACAGAACTTCGAATTGTTAAATACAAATTATTATTTCAAATTATAACTTGAAGATCTGAACTTGAAATTGTCAAATACAGAACTTAGAATTGATAGCTTATAATTATAATTGCAAATTATAACTTGAAGATCTTAACTTGTAATAGTTAATTACAGAACTTAGATTTGTTAAATACTAATTATTATTTCAACTTATAACTTGAAGATCTGAACTTGTAATTGTCAAATACGGAACTTAAAATTGATAGCTTATAATTATAATTTAAAATTATAACTAGAAGATCTGAACTTGTAATAGGTAAATACAGAACTTCGAATTGTTAAATACAAATTATTAGTGCAAATTATAACTTGAAGATCTGAACTTGTAATTGTCAAATACAGAACTTAAAATTGATAGCTTATAATT
The DNA here is from genome assembly GCA_963170105.1 of Cantharis lateralis. Taxonomy (NCBI): domain Eukaryota; kingdom Metazoa; phylum Arthropoda; class Insecta; order Coleoptera; family Cantharidae; genus Cantharis; species Cantharis lateralis. The sequence goes on from OY720628.1 coordinate 23,924,373, forward strand.
ATAATTGCAAATTATAACTTGAAGATCTGAACTTGTAATTGTCAAATACAGAACCTAGAATTGATAGCTTATAATTATAATTGCAAATTATAACTTGACGATCTGAACTTGTAATTGTCAAATACGGAACTTAAAATTCATAGCTTATAATTATAATTAAAAATTATAACTTGAAGATCTGAACTTGTAATAGTGAATTACAGAACTTAGATTTGTTAAATACAAATTTATATTTCAAATTATAACTTGAAGATCTGAACTTGTAATTGTCAAATACAGCACTTAGAATTCATAACTTCAAATTATGATTGCAAATTATTACTTGAAGATCTGAACTTGTAATTGTCAAATACAGAACTTAGAATTCATAACTTCAAATTATGATTGTAAATAATATTTAGTAGATCTGAACTTGTAATAGTCAAATACAGAACTTCGAATTGTTAAATACAAATTATTATTTCAAATTATAACTTGAAGATCTGAACTTGTAATTGTCAAATACAGAACTTAGAATTGATAGCTTATAATTATAATTGAAAATTATAACTTGAAGATCTGAACTTGTAATAGGTAAATACAGAACTTCTAATTGTTAATTTCAAACTAAGATTGGAATTAATAATTTGAAGATCTGAACTTGTAATTGTTAAATACAGCACTTAGAATTCATAACTTCAAATTATGATTACAAATTATAACTGGAAGATCTGAACTTGTAATTGTCAAATACAGAACTTAGAATTAATAACTTCAAATTATGATTGCAAATTATAACTTGAAGATCTGAACTTGTAATTGTCAAATACAGCACTTAGAATTCATAACTTCAAATTATGATTACAAATTATAACTTGCAGATCTGAACTTGTAATTGTCAAATACAGAACTTAAAATTGATAGCTTATAATTATAATTGCAAATTATAAGTTGAAGATCTGAACTTGTAATAGTGAATTACAGAACTTAGATTTGTTAAATACTAATTATTATTTCAAATTATAACTTGAAGATCTGAACTTGTAATTGTCAAATACGGAACTTAAAATTGATAGCTTATAATTATAATTGCAAATTATAACTTGAAGATCTTAACTTGTAATAGTGAATTACAGAACTTAGATTTGTTAAATACTAATTATTATTTCAAATTATAACTTGAAGATCTGAACTTGTAATTGTCAAATACGGAACTTAAAATTGATAGCTTATAATTATAATTGCAAATTATAACTTGAAGATCTGAACTTGTAATAGGTAAATACAGAACTTCGAATTGTTAATTTCAAACTAAGATTGTAAATAATAATTTGAAGATCTGAACTTGTAATAGTCAAATACAGAACTTCGAATTGTTAAATACAAATTATTAGTGCAAATTATAACTTGAAGATCTGAACTTGTAATTGACAAATACAGAACTTAAAATTGATAGCTTATAATTATAATTGCAAATTATAAGTTGAAGATCTGAACTTGTAATAGGTAAATACAGAACTTCTAATTGTTAATTTCAAGCTAAGATTGTAATTAATAATTGGAAGATCTGAACTTGTAATAGTCAAATACAGATCTCCGAATTGTTAAATACAAATTATTAGTGCAAATTATAACTTAAAGATCTGAACTTGTAATTGTCAAATACAGCACTTAGAATTCATAACTTCAAATTATGATTGCAAATTATAACTGGAAGGTCTGAACTTGTAATTGTGAAATACAGAACTTAGAACTCATAACTTCAAATTCTGATTGTAAATAATAATTAGAAGATCTGAACTTGTAATAGTCAAATACAGAACTTCGAATTGTTAATTTCAAACTAAGATTGTAAATAATAATTTGAAGATCTGAACTTGTAATAGTCAAATACAGAACTTCGAATTGTTAAATACAAATTATTAGTGCAAATTATAACTTGAAGATCTGAACTTGTAATTGACAAATACAGAACTTAAAATTGATAGCTTATAATTATAATTGCAAATTATAAGTTGAAGATCTGAACTTCTAATAGGTAAATACAGAACTTCAAATTGTTAATTTCAAGCTAAGATTGTAATTAATAATTTGAAGATGTGAACTTGTAATAGTCAAATGCAGATCTCCGAATTGATAAATACAAATTAATAGTGCAAATTATAACTTAAAGATCTGAACTTGTAATTGTCAAATACAGCACTTAGAATTCATAACTTCAAATTATGTTTGCAAATTATAACTGGAAGATCTGAACTTGTAATTGTCAAATACAGAACTTAGAACTCATAACTTCAAATTCTGATTGTAAATAATAATTAGAAGATCTGAACTAGTAATAGTCAAATACAGAACTTCGAATTGTTAAATACAAATTATTAGTGCAAATTATAACTTGAAGATCTGAACTTGTAATTGTCAAATACAGAACTTAGAATTCATAACTTCAAATAATGATTGTAAATAATAATTAGTAGATCTGAACTTGTAATAGTCAAATACAGAACTTCGAATTGTTAAATACAAATTATTATTTCAAATTATAACTTGAAGATCTGAACTTGAAATTGTCAAATACAGAACTTAGAATTGATAGCTTATAATTATAATTGCAAATTATAACTTGAAGATCTTAACTTGTAATAGTTAATTACAGAACTTAGATTTGTTAAATACTAATTATTATTTCAACTTATAACTTGAAGATCTGAACTTGTAATTGTCAAATACGGAACTTAAAATTGATAGCTTATAATTATAATTTAAAATTATAACTAGAAGATCTGAACTTGTAATAGGTAAATACAGAACTTCGAATTGTTAAATACAAATTATTAGTGCAAATTATAACTTGAAGATCTGAACTTGTAATTGTCAAATACAGAACTTAAAATTGATAGCTTATAATTATAATTGCAAATTATAACTTGAAGATCTGAACTTGTAATTGTCAAATACAGAACCTAGAATTGATAGCTTATAATTATAATTGCAAATTATAACTTGACGATCTGAACTTGTAATTGTCAAATACGGAACTTAAAATTCATAGCTTATAATTATAATTAAAAATTATAACTTGAAGATCTGAACTTGTAATAGTGAATTACAGAACTTAGATTTGTTAAATACAAATTTATATTTCAAATTATAACTTGAAGATCTGAACTTGTAATTGTCAAATACAGCACTTAGAATTCATAACTTCAAATTATGATTGCAAATTATTACTTGAAGATCTGAACTTGTAATTGTCAAATACAGAACTTAGAATTCATAACTTCAAATTATGATTGTAAATAATATTTAGTAGATCTGAACTTGTAATAGTCAAATACAGAACTTCGAATTGTTAAATACAAATTATTATTTCAAATTATAACTTGAAGATCTGAACTTGTAATTGTCAAATACAGAACTTAGAATTGATAGCTTATAATTATAATTGAAAATTATAACTTGAAGATCTGAACTTGTAATAGGTAAATACAGAACTTCTAATTGTTAATTTCAAACTAAGATTGGAATTAATAATTTGAAGATCTGAACTTGTAATTGTTAAATACAGCACTTAGAATTCATAACTTCAAATTATGATTACAAATTATAACTGGAAGATCTGAACTTGTAATTGTCAAATACAGAACTTAGAATTAATAACTTCAAATTATGATTGCAAATTATAACTTGAAGATCTGAACTTGTAATTGTCAAATACAGCACTTAGAATTCATAACTTCAAATTATGATTACAAATTATAACTTGCAGATCTGAACTTGTAATTGTCAAATACAGAACTTAAAATTGATAGCTTATAATTATAATTGCAAATTATAAGTTGAAGATCTGAACTTGTAATAGTGAATTACAGAACTTAGATTTGTTAAATACTAATTATTATTTCAAATTATAACTTGAAGATCTGAACTTGTAATTGTCAAATACGGAACTTAAAATTGATAGCTTATAATTATAATTGCAAATTATAACTTGAAGATCTTAACTTGTAATAGTGAATTACAGAACTTAGATTTGTTAAATACTAATTATTATTTCAAATTATAACTTGAAGATCTGAACTTGTAATTGTCAAATACGGAACTTAAAATTGATAGCTTATAATTATAATTGCAAATTATAACTTGAAGATCTGAACTTGTAATAGGTAAATACAGAACTTCGAATTGTTAATTTCAAACTAAGATTGTAAATAATAATTTGAAGATCTGAACTTGTAATAGTCAAATACAGAACTTCGAATTGTTAAATACAAATTATTAGTGCAAATTATAACTTGAAGATCTGAACTTGTAATTGACAAATACAGAACTTAAAATTGATAGCTTATAATTATAATTGCAAATTATAAGTTGAAGATCTGAACTTGTAATAGGTAAATACAGAACTTCTAATTGTTAATTTCAAGCTAAGATTGTAATTAATAATTGGAAGATCTGAACTTGTAATAGTCAAATACAGATCTCCGAATTGTTAAATACAAATTATTAGTGCAAATTATAACTTAAAGATCTGAACTTGTAATTGTCAAATACAGCACTTAGAATTCATAACTTCAAATTATGATTGCAAATTATAACTGGAAGGTCTGAACTTGTAATTGTGAAATACAGAACTTAGAACTCATAACTTCAAATTCTGATTGTAAATAATAATTAGAAGATCTGAACTTGTAATAGTCAAATACAGAACTTCGAATTGTTAAATACAAATTATTAGTGCAAATTATAACTAGAAGATCTGAACTTGTAATAGTCAAATACAGAACTTCTAATTGTTAATTTCAAACTAAGATTGTAATTAATAATTTGAAGATCTGAACTTGTAATAGTAAATACAGATCTCCGAATTGTTAAATACAAATTATTAGTGCAAATTATAACTTGAAGATCTGAACTAGTAATTGTCAAATACAGAACTTAAAATTGAGAGCTTATAATTATAATTGCAAATTATAAGTAGAAGATCTGAACTTGTAAAAGGTAAATACAGAACTTCGATTTGCTAATTTCAAACTAAGATTGTAATTAATAATTTGAAGGTCTGAACTTGTAATAGTCAAATACAGAACTTCGAATTGTTAAATACAAATTATTAGTGCAAATTATAACTTGAAGAACTGAACTTGTAATTGTCAAATACAGAACTTAAAATTGATAGCTTATAATTATAATTGCAAATTATAACTTGAGGATCTGAACTTGTAATAGTGAAGTACAGAACTTAGATTTGTTAAATACTAATTATTATATCAAATTATAACTTGAAGATCTGAACTTGTAATTGTCAAATACAGAACTTATAATTGATAGCTTATAATTATAATTGAAAATTATAACTTGAAGATCTGAACTTGTAATAGGTAAATACAGAACTTCCAATTGTTAATTTGAAACTAAGATTGTAAATAATAATTTGAAGATCTGAACTTGTAATAGTCAAATACAGAACTTCGAATTGTTAAATACAAATTATTAGTGCAAATTATAACTTGAAGATCTGAACTTGTAATTGTCAAATACAGCACTTAGAATTCATAACTTCAAATTATGATTGCAAATTATAACTTGAAGATCTGAACTTGTAATTGTCAAATACAGAACTTAGAATTCATAACTTCAAATTATGATTGTAAATAATAATTAGAAGATCTGAACTGGTAATAGTCAAATACAGAACTTAAAATTGATAGCTTATAATTATAATTGCAAATTATAACTTGAAGAACTGAATTTGTATTAGGTAAATACAGATTTTCGAATTGTTAATTTCAAACTATGATAATAAATAATAATTTGAAGATCTGAACTTGTAATTGTCAAATACAGAACTTAAAATTGATAGCTTATAATTATAATTGCAAATTATAAGTTGAAGATCTGAACTTGTAATAGGTAAATACAGAACTTCGAATTGTTAATTTCAAACTAAGATTGTAATTAATAATTTGAAGATCTGAACATGTAATAGTCAAATACAGAACTACGAATTGTTAAATACAAATTATTAGTGCAAATTATAACTTGAAGATCTGAACTTGTAATAGTCAAATACAGAACTTAAAATTGATAGCTTATAATTAAAATTGCAAATTATAAGTTGAAGATCTGAACTTGTAATAGGTAAATACAGAACTTCGAATTGTTAATTTCAAACTAAGATTGTAATTAATAATTTGAAGATCTGAACTTGTAATTATAAAATACAGAACTTCGAATTGTTAAATACAAATTATTAGTGCAAATTATAACTAGAAGATCAGAACTTGTAATTGTCAAATACAGCACTTAGAATTCATAACTTCAAATTATGATTGCAAATTATAACTTGAAGATCTGAACTTGTAATTGTCAAATACAGAACTTCGAATTGTTAATTTCAAACTAAGATTGTAAATAATAATTAGTAGATCTGAACTTGTAATAGTCAAATACAGAACTTCGAATTGTTAAATACAAATTATTATTGCAAATTATAACTTGAAGATCTGAACTTGTAATTGTCAAATACAGCACTTAGAATTCATAACTTCAAATTATGATTGCAAATTATAACTTGAAGATCTGAACTTGTAATTGTCAAATACAGAACTTAGAATTCATAACTTCAAATTATGATTAGAAATAATAATTAGTAGATCTGAACTTGTAATAGTCAAATACAGAACTTCGAATTGTTAAATACAAATTATTATAGCAAATTATAACTTGAAGATCTGAACTTGTAATTGTCAAATACAGAACTTAGAATTCATAACTTCAAATTATGATTGTAAATAATAATTAGTAGATCTGAACTTGTAATTGTCAAATACGGAACTTAAAATTGACTACTTATAATTATAATTAAAAATTATAACTTGAAGATCTGAACTTGTAATAGTGAATTACAGAACTTAGATTTGTTAAATACTAATTATTATTTCAAATTATAACTTGAAGATCTGAACTTGTAATTGTCAAATACGGAACTTAAAATTGATAGCTTATAATTATAATTGCAAATTATAACTTGAAGATCTGAACTTGTAATAGGTAAATACAGAACTTCTAATTGTTAATTTCAAACTAAGATTGTAATTAATAATATGAAGATCTGAACTTGTAATAGTCAAATACAGAACTTCGAATTGTTAAATACAAATTATTAGTGCAAATTATAACTTGAAGATCTGAACTTGTAAGAGTCAAATACAGAACTTAAAATTTATAGCTTATAATTATAATTGCAAATTATAACTTGAAGATCTGAATTTGTAATAGGTAAATTCAGAACTTAGAATTCATAACTTCAAATTATGATTGCAAATTATAACTTGAAGATCTGAACTTGTAATTGTCAAATACAGAACTTAGAATTCATATCTTCAAATTATGATTGTAAATAATAATTAGTAGATCTGAACTTGTAATAGTGAAATACAGAACTTCGAATTGTTAAATACAAATTATTAGTGCAAATTGTAACTTGAAGATCTGAACTTGTAATAGTCAAATACAGAACTTCGAATTGTTAAATACAAATTATTAGTGCAAATTATAACTTGAAGATCTGAACTTGTAAGAGTCAAATACAGAACTTAAAATTTATAGCTTATAATTATAATTGCAAATTATAACTTGAAGATCTGAATTTGTAATAGGTAAATTCAGAACTTAGAATTCATAACTTCAAATTATGATTGCAAATTATAACTTGAAGATCTGAACTTGTAATTGTCAAATACAGAACTTAGAATTCATATCTTCAAATTATGATTGTAAATAATAATTAGTAGATCTGAACTTGTAATAGTGAAATACAGAACTTCGAATTGTTAAATACAAATTATTAGTGCAAATTGTAACTTGAAGATCTGAACTTGTAATAGTCAAATACAGAACTTCGAATTGTTAAATACAAATTATTAGTGCAAATTATAACTTGAAGATCTGAACTTGTAAGAGTCAAATACAGAACTTAAAATTTATAGCTTATAATTATAATTGCAAATTATAACTTGAAGATCTGAATTTGTAATAGGTAAATTCAGAACTTAGAATTCATAACTTCAAATTATGATTGCGAATTATAACTTGAAGATCTGAACTTGTAATTGTCAAATACAGAACTTAGAATTCATATCTTCAAATTATGATTGTAAATAATAATTAGTAGATCTGAACTTGTAATAGTGAAATACAGAACTTCGAATTGTTAAATACAAATTATTAGTGCAAATTGTAACTTGAAGATCTGAACTTGTAATTGTCAAATACAGAACCTAGAATTGATAGCTTATAATTATAATTGCAAATTATAACTTGACGATCTGAACTTGTAATTGTCAAATACGGAACTTAAAATTGACAGCTTATAATTATAATTAAAAATTATAACTTGAAGATCTGAACTTGTAATAGTGAATTACAGAACTTAGATTTGTTAAATACTAATTATTATTTCAAATTATAACTTGAAGATCTGAACTTGTAATTGTCAAATACGGAACTTAAAATTGATAGCTTATAATTATAATTGCAAATTATAACTTGAAGATCTGAACTTGTAATAGGTAAATACAGAACTTCTAATTGTTAATTTCAAACTAAGATTGTAATTAATAATTTGAAGATCTGAACTTGTAATAGTCAAATACAGAACTTCGAATTGTTAAATACAAATTATTAGTGCAAATTATAACTTGAAGATCTGAACTTGTAAGAGTCAAATACAGAACTTAAAATTTATAGCTTATAATTATAATTGCAAATTATAACTTGAAGATCTGAATTTGTAATAGGTAAATTCAGAACTTAGAATTCATAACTTCAAATTATGATTGCAAATTATAACTTGAAGATCTGAACTTGTAATTGTCAAATACAGAACTTAGAATTCATATCTTCAAATTATGATTGTAAATAATAATTAGTAGATCTGAACTTGTAATAGTGAAATACAGAACTTCGAATTGTTAAATACAAATTATTAGTGCAAATTGTAACTTGAAGATCTGAACTTGTAATTGTCAAATACAGAACCTAGAATTGATAGCTTATAATTATAATTGCAAATTATAACTTGACGATCTGAACTTGTAATTGTCAAATACGGAACTTAAAATTGATAGCTTATAATTATAATTAAAAATTATAACTTGAAGATCTGAACTTGTAATAGTGAATTACAGAACTTAGATTTGTTAAATACTAATTATTATTTCAAATTATAACTTGAAGATCTGAACTTGTAATTGTCAAATACAGCACTTAGAATTCATAACTTCAAATTATGATTGCAAATTATTACTTGAAGATCTGAACTTGTAATAGTCAAATACAGAACTTCGAATTGTTAAATACAAATTATTATTTCAAATTATAACTTGAAGATCTGAACTTGTAATTGTCAAATACAGAACTTAGAATTGATAGCTTATAATTATAATTGAAAATTATAACTTGAAGATCTGAACTTGTAATTATAAAATACAGAACTTCGAATTGTTAAATACAAATTATTAGTGCAAATTATAACTAGAAGATCAGAACTTGTAATTGTCAAATACAGCACTTAGAATTCATAACTTCAAATTATGATTGCAAATTATAACTTGAAGATCTGAACTTGTAATTGTCAAATACAGAACTTCGAATTGTTAATTTCAAACTAAGATTGTAAATAATAATTAGTAGATCTGAACTTGTAATAGTCAAATACAGAACTTCGAATTGTTAAATACAAATTATTATTGCAAATTATAACTTGAAGATCTGAACTTGTAATTGTCAAATACAGCACTTAGAATTCATAACTTCAAATTATGATTGCAAATTATAACTTGAAGATCTGAACTTGTAATTGTCAAATACAGAACTTAGAATTCATAACTTCAAATTATGATTATAAATAATAATTAGTAGATCTGAACTTGTAATAGTCAAATACAGAACTTCGAATTGTTAAATACAAATAATTATTGCAAATTATAACTTTTAGATCTGAACTTGTAATTGTCAAATACAGAACTTAGAATTCATAACTTCAAATTATGATTGTAAATAATAATTAGTAGATCTGAACTTGTAATAGTCAAATACAGAACTTCGAATTGTTAAATACAAATTATTATTGCAAATTATAACTTGAAGATCTTAACTTGTAACTGACAAATACAGAACTTAGAATTGATAACTTCGAATTATGATTGCAAATTATAATTTGAAGATCTGAACTTGTAATAGTCAAATACAGAACTTCGAATTGTTAATTTCAAACTAAGATTGTAAATAATAATTTGAAGATCTGAACTTGTAATAGTCAAATACAGAACTTCGAATTGTTAAATACAAATTATTAGTGAAAATTATAACTTGAAGATCTGAACTTGTAATTGTCAAATACAGAACTTAAAATTGATAGCTTATAATTATAATTGCAAATTATAAGTTGAAGATCTGAACTTGTAATAGGTAAATACAGAACTTCGAATTGTTAATTTCAAACTAAGATTGTAATTAATAATTTGAAGATCTGAACTTGTAATAGTCAAATACAGAACTTCGAATTGTTAAATACAAATTATTAGTGCAAATTATACCTTGAAGATCTGAACTTGTAATAGTCAAATACAGAACTTAAAATTTATAGCTTATAATTATAATTGCAAATTATAACTTGAAGATCTGAATTTGTAATAGGTAAATTCAGAACTTAGAATTCATAACTTCAAATTATGATTGCAAATTATAACTTGAAGATCTGAACTTGTAATTGTCAAATACAGAACCTAGAATTGATAGCTTATAATTATAATTGCAAATTATAACTTGACGATCTGAACTTGTAATTGTCAAATACGGAACTTAAAATTGACAGCTTATAATTATAATTAAAAATTATAACTTGAAGATCTGAACTTGTAATAGTGAATTACAGAACTTAGATTTGTTAAATACTAATTATTATTTCAAATTATAACTTGAAGATCTGAACTTGTAATTGTCAAATACGGAACTTAAAATTGATAGCTTATAATTATAATTGCAAATTATAACTTGAAGATCTGAACTTGTAATAGGTAAATACAGAACTTCTAATTGTTAATTTCAAACTAAGATTGTAATTAATAATTTGAAGATCTGAACTTTGAAATAGTCAAATACAGAACTTCGAATTGTTAAATACAAATTATTAGTGCAAATTATAACTTGAAGATCTGAACTTGTAAGAGTCAAATACAGAACTTAAAATATATAGCTTATATTTATAATTGCAAATTATAACTTGAAGATCTGAATTTGTAATAGGTAAATTCAGAACTTAGAATTCATAACTTCAAATTATGATTGCAAATTATAACTTGAAGATCTGAACTTGTAATTGTCAAATACAGAACTTAGAATTCATATCTTCAAATTATGATTGTAAATAATAATTAGTAGATCTGAACTTGTAATAGTGAAATACAGAACTTCGAATTGTTAAATACAAATTATTAGTGCAAATTGTAACTTGAAGATCTGAACTTGTAATTGTCAAATACAGAACCTAGAATTGATAGCTTATAATTATAATTGCAAATTATAACTTGACGATCTGAACTTGTAATTGTCAAATACGGAACTTAAAATTGATAGCTTATAATTATAATTAAAAATTATTACTTGAAGATCTGAACTTGTAATAGTGAATTACAGAACTTAGATTTGTTAAATACTAATTATTATTTCAAATTATAACTTGAAGATCTGAACTTGTAATTGTCAAATACAGCACTTAGAATTCATAACTTCAAATTATGATTGCAAATTATTACTTGAAGATCTGAACTTGTAATAGTCAAATACAGAACTTCGAATTGTTAAATACAAATTATTATTTCAAATTATAACTTGAAGATCTGAACTTGTAATTGTAAAATACAGAACTTAGAATTGATAGCTTATAATTATAATTGAAAATTATAACTTGAAGATCTGAACTTGTAATAGTGAATTACAGAACTTAGATTTGTTAAATACTAATTATTATTTCAAATTATAACTTGAAGATCTGAACTTGTAATTGTCAAATACGGAACTTGAAATTGATAGCTTATAATTATAATTGCAAATTATAACTTGAAGATCTGAACTTGTAATAGGTAAATACAGAACTTCTAATTGTTAATTTCAAACTAAGATTGTAATTAATAATTTGAAGATCTGAACTTGTAATTGTTAAATACAGCACTTAGAATTTATAACTTCAAATTATGATTACAAATTATAACTGGAAGATCTGAACTTGTAATTGTCAAATACAGAACTTAGAATTCATAACTTCAAATTATGATTGTAAATAATAATTAGAAGATCTGAACTTGTAATAGTCAAATACAGAATTTCGAATTGTTAAATACAAATTATTAGTGCAAATTATAACTTGAAGATCTGAACTTGTAATTGTCAAATACAGAACTTAGTATTCATAACTTCAAATTATGATTGCTAATTATAACTTGAAGATCTGAACTTGTAATAAACAAATACAGAACTTAGAATTGTAAAATTCAAATTATGATTGCAAATTATAACTTGAAGATCTGAACTTGTAATAGTCAAATACAGAACTTAAAATTAATAGCTTATAATTATAATTGCAAATTATAACTTGAAGATCTGAATTTGTAATAGGTTAATACAGAACTTCGAATTGTATATTTCAAACTAAGATTTAAATAATAATTTGTAGATCTGAACTTGTAATAGTCAAATACAGAACTTCGAATTGTTAATTTCAAACTAAGATTGTAATTAATAATTTGAAGATCTGAACTTGTAATAGTCAAATACAGAACTTCGAATTGTTAAATACAAATTATTAGTGCAAATTATAACTTGAAGATCTGAACTTGTAATTGTCAAATACAGAACTTAAAATTGATAGCTTATAATTATAATTGCAAATTATAAGTTGAAGATCTGAACTTGTAATAGGTAAATACAGAACTTCGAATTGTTAATTTCAAACTAAGATTGTAATTAAAAATTTGAAGATCTGAACTTGTAATAGTCAAATACAGATCTCCGAATTGTTAAATTCAAATTATTAGTGCAAATTATAACTTAAAGATCTGAACTTGTAATTGTCAAATACAGCACTTAGAATTCATAACTTCAAATTATGATTGCAAATTATAACTGGAAGATCTGAACTTGTAATTGTCAAATACAGAACTTAGAACTCATAACTTCAAATTGTGATTGTAAATAATAATAAGAAGATCTGCACTTGTTATAGTCAAATACAGAACTTCGAATTGTTAAATACAAACTATTAGTGCAAATTATAACTTGAAGATATGAACTTGTAATTGTCAAAAACAGAACTTAGAATTCATAACTTCAAATTATGATTGCTAATTATAACTTGAAGATCTGAACTTGTAATAGTCAAATACAGAACTTAAAATTGATAGCTTATAATTATAATTGCAAATTATAAGTTGAAGATCTGAACTTGTAATAGGTAAATACAGAACTTCGAATTGTTAATTTCAAACTAAGATTGTAAATAATAATTTGAAGATCTGAACTTGTAATAGTCAAATACAGAACTTCGAATTGTTAAATACAAATTATTAGTGTAAATTATAACTTGAAGATCTGAACTTGTAATTGACAAATACAGAACTTAAAATTGATAGCTTATAATTATAATTGCAAATTATAAGTTGAAGAACTGAACTTGTAATAGGTAAATACAGAACTTCTAATTGTTAATTTCAAGCTAAGATTGTAATTAATAATTTGAAGATCTGAACTTGTAATAGTCAAATACAGATCTCCGAATTGTTAAATACAAATTATTAGTGCAAATTATAACTTGAAGATCTGAACTTGTAATTGTCAAATACAGAACTTAAAATTGATAGCTTATAATTATAATTGCAAATTATAACTTGAAGATCTGAATTCGTAATAGGTAAATACAGAACTTCGAATTGTTAATTTCAAACTAAGATTGTAAATAATAATTTGCTGATCTGAACTTGTAATAGTCAAATACAGATCTTCGAATTGTTAAATACAAATTATTAGTGCAAATTAAAACTTGAAGATATGAACTTGTAATTGTCAAATACAGAACTTAAAATTGATAGCTTATAATTATAATTGCAAAATATAAGTTTAAGATCTGAACTTGTAATTGTCAAATACAGAACTTAGAATTCATAACTTCAAATTATGATTGTAAATAATAATTAGAAGATCTGAACTTGTAATAGTCAAATACAGAACTTCGAATTGTTAAATACAAATTATTAGTGCAAATTATAACTTGAAGATCTGAACTTGAAATTGTCAAAAACAGAACTTAGAATTGATAACTTCAAATTATGATTGCAAATTATAACTTGAAGATCTGAACTTGTAATTGTCAAATACAGAACTTAGAATTCATAACTTCAAATTATGATTGTAAATAATAATTAGAAGATCTGAACTTGTAATAGTCAAATACAGAACTTCGAATTGTTAAATACAAATTATTAGTGCAAATTATAACTTGAGGATCTGAACTTGTAATTGTCAAATACAGAACTTAGAATTGATAGCTTATAATTATAATTGAAAATTATAACTTGAAGATCTGAACTTGTAATAGTGAATTACAGAACTTAGATTTGTTAAATACTAATTATTATTTCAAATTATAACTTGAAGATCTGAACTTGTAATTGTCAAATACGGAACTTAAAATTGATAGCTTATAATTATAATTGCAAATTATAACTTGAAGATCTGAACTTGTAATAGGTAAATACAGAACTTCTAATTGTTAATTTCAAACTAAGATTGTAATTAATAATTTGAAGATCTGAACTTGTAATTGTTAAATACAGCACTTAGAATTCATAACTTCAAATTATGATTACAAATTATAACTGGAAGATCTGAACTTGTAATTGTCAAATACAGAACTTAGAATTCATAACTTCAAATTATGATTGTAAATAATAATTAGAAGATCTGAACTTGTAATAGTCAAATACAGAACTTCGAATTGTTAAATACAAATTATTAGTGCAAATTATAACTTGAAGATCTGAACTTGTAATTGTCAAATACAGAACTTAGTATTCATAACTTCAACGTATCATTGCTAATTATAACTTGAAGATCTGAACTTGTAATAGTCAAATACAGAACTTAGAATTGTAAAATTCAAATTATGATTGCAAATTATAACTTGTAGATCTGAACTTGTAATAGTCAAATACAGAACTTAAAATTGATAGCTTATAATTATAATTGCAAATTATAACTTGAAGATCTGAACTTGTAATTGTCAAATACAGAACTTTGAATTGATAGCTTATAATTATAATTGCAAATTATAACTTGAAGATCTTAACTTGTAATAGTGAATTACAGAACTTAGATTTGTTAAATACTAATTATTATTTCAAATTATAACTTGAAGATCTGAACTTGTAATTGTCAAATACGGAACTTAAAATTGATAGCTTATAATTATAATTGCAAATTATAACTTGAAGATCTGAACTTGTAATAGGTAAATACAGAACTTCGAATTGTTAATTTCAAACTAAGATTGTAAATAATAATTTGAAGATCTGAACTTGTAATAGTCAAATACAGAACTTCGAATTGTTAAATACAAATTATTAGTGCAAATTATAACTTGAAGATCTGAACTTGTAATTGACAAATACAGAACTTAAAATTGATAGCTTTTAATTATAATTGCAAATTATAAGTTGAAGATCTGAACTTGTAATAGGTAAATACAGAACTTCTAATTGTTAATTTCAAGCTAAGATTGTAATTAATAATTGGAAGATCTGAACTTGTAATAGTCAAATACAGATCTCCGAATTGTTAAATACAAATTATTAGTGCAAATTATAACTTAAAGATCTGAACTTGTAATTGTCAAATACAGCACTTAGAATTCATAACTTCAAATTATGATTGCAAATTATAACTGGAAGGTCTGAACTTGTAATTGTGAAATACAGAACTTAGAACTCATAACTTCAAATTCTGATTGTAAATAATAATTAGAAGATCTGAACTTGTAATAGTCAAATACAGAACTTCGAATTGTTAAATACAAATTATTAGTGCAAATTATAACTAGAAGATCTGAACTTGTAATAGTCAAATACAGAACTTCTAATTGTTAATTTCAAACTAAGATTGTAATTAATAATTTGAAGATCTGAACTTGTAATAGTAAATACAGATCTCCGAATTGTTAAATACAAATTATTAGTGCAAATTATAACTTAAAGATCCGAACTTGTAATTGTCAAATACAGCACTTAGAATTCATAACTTCAAATTATGATTGCAAATTATAACTGGAAGATCTGAACTTGTAATTGTCAAATACAGAACTTAGAACTCATAACTTCAAATTCTGATAGTAAATAATAATTAGAAGATCTGAACTTGTAATAGTCAAATACAGAACTTCGAATTGTTAAATACAACTTATTAGTGCAAATTATAACTTGAAGATCTGAACTAGTAATTGTCAAATACAGAACTTAAAATTGAGAGCTTATAATTATAATTGCAAATTATAAGTTGAAGATCTGAACTTGTAATAGGTAAATACAGAACTTCGAATTGTTAATTTCAAACTAAGATTGTAATTAATAATTTGAAGATCTGAACTTGTAATAGTAAAATACAGAACTTCGAATTGTTAAATACAAATTATTATTTCAAATTATAACTTGAAGATCTGAACTTGTAATTGTCAAATACAGAACTTAGAATTGATAGCTTATAATTATAATTGAAAATTATAACTTGAAGATCTGAACTTGTAATAGTGAATTACAGAACTTAGATTTGTTAAATACTAATTATTATTTCAAATTATAACTTGAAGATCTGAACTTGTAATTGTCAAATACAGCACTTAGAATTCATAACTTCAAATTATGATTGCAAATTATTACTTGAAGATCTGAACTTGTAATAGTCAAATACAGAACTTCGAATTGTTAAATACAAATTATTATTTCAAATTATAACTTGAAGATCTGAACTTGTAATTGTCAAATACAGAACTTAGAATTGATAGCTTATAATTATAATTGAAAATTATAACTTGAAGATCTGAACTTGTAATAGTGAATTACAGAACTTAGATTTGTTAAATACTAATTATTATTTCAAATTATAACTTGAAGATCTGAACTTGTAATTGTCAAATACGGAACTTGAAATTGATAGCTTATAATTATAATTGCAAATTATAACTTGAAGATCTGAACTTGTAATAGGTAAATACAGAACTTCTAATTGTTAATTTCAAACTAAGATTGTAATTAATAATTTGAAGATCTGAACTTGTAATTGTTAAATACAGCACTTAGAATTTATAACTTCAAATTATGATTACAAATTATAACTGGAAGATCTGAACTTGTAATTGTCAAATACAGAACTTAGAATTCATAACTTCAAATTATGATTGTAAATAATAATTAGAAGATCTGAACTTGTAATAGTCAAATACAGAACTTCGAATTGTTAAATACAAATTATTAGTGCAAATTATAACTTGAAGATCTGAACTTGTAATTGTCAAATACAGAACTTAGAATTCATAACTTCAAATTATGATTGCTAATTATAACTTGAAGATCTGAACTTGTAATAGTCAAATACAGAACTTAGAATTGTAAAATTCAAATTATGATTGCAAATTATAACTTGAAGATCTGAACTTGTAATAGTCAAATACAGAACTTAAAATTGATAGCTTATAATTATAATTGCAAATTATAACTTGAAGATCTGAATTTGTAATAGGTTAATACAGAACTTCGAATTGTATATTTCAAACTAAGATTTAAATAATAATTTGTAGATCTGAACTTGTAATAGTCAAATAAGGAACTTCGAATTGTTAATTTCAAACTAAGATTGTAATTAATAATTTGAAGATCTGAACTTGTAATAGTCAAATACAGAACTTCGAATTGTTAAATACAAATTATTAGTGCAAATTATAACTTGAAGATCTGAACTTGTAATTGTCAAATACAGAACTTAAAATTGATAGCTTATAATTATAATTGCAAATTATAAGTTGAAGATCTGAACTTGTAATAGGTAAATACAGAACTTCTAATTGTTAATTTCAAGCTAAGATTGTAATTAATAATTGGAAGATCTGAACTTGTAATAGTCAAATACAGATCTCCGAATTGTTAAATACAAATTATTAGTGCAAATTATAACTTAAAGATCTGAACTTGTAATTGTCAAATACAGCACTTAGAATTCATAACTTCAAATTATGATTGCAAATTATAACTTGAAGATCTGAACTTGTAATTGTCAAATACAGCACTTAGAATTCATAACTTCAAATTATGATTACAAATTATAACTGGAAGATCTGAACTTGTAATTGTCAAATACAGAACTTAGAATTCATAACTTCAAATTATGATTGCAAATTATAACTTGAAGATCTGAACTTGTAATTGTCAAATACAGCACTTAGAATTCATAACTTCAAATTATGATTGCAAATTATAACTTGAAGATCTGATCTTGTAATTGTCAAATACAGCACTTAGAATTCATAACTTCAAATTATGATTGCAAATTATAACTTGAAGATCTGAACTTGTAATTGTCAAATACAGAACTTAGAATTCATAACTTCAAATTATGATTGTAAATAATAATTAGTAGATCTGAACTTGTAATAGTCAAATACAGAACTTTGAATTGATAGCTTATAATTATAATTGCAAATTATAACTTGAAGATCTTAACTTGTAATAGTGAATTACAGAACTTAGATTTGTTAAATACTAATTATTATTTCAAATTATAACTTGAAGATCTGAACTTGTAATTGTCAAATACGGAACTTAAAATTGATAGCTTATAATTATAATTGCAAATTATAACTTGAAGATCTGAACTTGTAATAGGTAAATACAGAACTTCGAATTGTTAATTTCAAACTAAGATTGTAAATAATAATTTGAAGATCTGAACTTGTAATAGTCAAATACAGAACTTCGAATTGTTAAATACAAATTATTAGTGCAAATTATAACTTGAAGATCTGAACTTGTAATTGACAAATACAGAACTTAAAATTGATAGCTTTTAATTATAATTGCAAATTATAAGTTGAAGATCTGAACTTGTAATAGGTAAATACAGAACTTCTAATTGTTAATTTCAAGCTAAGATTGTAATTAATAATTGGAAGATCTGAACTTGTAATAGTCAAATACAGATCTCCGAATTGTTAAATACAAATTATTAGTGCATATTATAACTTAAAGATCTGAACTTGTAATTGTCAAATACAGCACTTAGAATTCATAACTTCAAATTATGATTGCAAATTATAACTGGAAGGTCTGAACTTGTAATTGTGAAATACAGAACTTAGAACTCATAACTTCAAATTCTGATTGTAAATAATAATTAGAAGATCTGAACTTGTAATAGTCAAATACAGAACTTCGAATTGTTAAATACAAATTATTAGTGCAAATTATAACTAGAAGATCTGAACTTGTAATAGTCAAATACAGAACTTCTAATTGTTAATTTCAAACTAAGATTGTAATTAATAATTTGAAGATCTGAACTTGTAATAGTAAATACAGATCTCCGAATTGTTAAATACAAATTATTAGTGCAAATTATAACTTAAAGATCCGAACTTGTAATTGTCAAATACAGCACTTAGAATTCATAACTTCAAATTATGATTGCAAATTATAACTGGAAGATCTGAACTTGTACTTGTCAAATACAGAACTTAGAACTCATAACTTCAAATTCTGATAGTAAATAATAATTAGAAGATCTGAACTTGTAATAGTCAAATACAGAACTTCGAATTGTTAAATACAACTTATTAGTGCAAATTATAACTTGAAGATCTGAACTAGTAATTGTCAAATACAGAACTTAAAATTGAGAGCTTATAATTATAATTGCAAATTATAAGTTGAAGATCTGAACTTGTAATAGGTAAATACAGAACTTCGAATTGTTAATTTCAAACTAAGATTGTAATTAATAATTTGAAGATCTGAACTTGTAATAGTAAAATACAGAACTTCGAATTGTTAAATACAAATTATTATTTCAAATTATAACTTGAAGATCTGAACTTGTAATTGTCAAATACAGAACTTAGAATTGATAGCTTATAATTATAATTGAAAATTATAACTTGAAGATCTGAACTTGTAATAGTGAATTACAGAACTTAGATTTGTTAAATACTAATTATTATTTCAAATTATAACTTGAAGATCTGAACTTGTAATTGTCAAATACAGCACTTAGAATTCATAACTTCAAATTATGATTGCAAATTATTACTTGAAGATCTGAACTTGTAATAGTCAAATACAGAACTTCGAATTGTTAAATACAAATTATTATTTCAAATTATAACTTGAAGATCTGAACTTGTAATTGTCAAATACAGAACTTAGAATTGATAGCTTATAATTATAAATGAAAATTATAACTTGAAGATCTGAACTTGTAATAGTGAATTACAGAACTTAGATTTGTTAAATACTAATTATTATTTCAAATTTTAACTTGAAGATCTGAACTTGTAATTGTCAAATACGGAACTTGAAATTGATAGCTTATAATTATAATTGCAAATTATAACTTGAAGATCTGAACTTGTAATAGGTAAATACAGAACTTCTAATTGTTAATTTCAAACTAAGATTGTAATTAATAATTTGAAGATCTGAACTTGTAATTGTTAAATACAGCACTTAGAATTTATAACTTCAAATTATGATTACAAATTATAACTGGAAGATCTGAACTTGTAATTGTCAAATACAGAACTTAGAATTCATAACTTCAAATTATGATTGTAAATAATAATTAGAAGATCTGAACTTGTAATAGTCAAATACAGAACTTCGAATTGTTAAATACAAATTATTAGTGCAAATTATAACTTGAAGATCTGAACTTGTAATTGTCAAATACAGAACTTAGTATTCATAACTTCAAATTATGATTGCTAATTATAACTTGAAGATCTGAACTTGTAATAGTCAAATACAGAACTTAGAATTGTAAAATTCAAATTATGATTGCAAATTATAACTTGAAGATCTGAACTTGTAATAGTCAAATACAGAACTTAAAATTGATAGCTTATAATTATAATTGCAAATTATAACTTGAAGATCTGAATTAGTAATAGGTTAATACAGAACTTCGAATTGTATATTTCAAACTAAGATTTAAATAATAATTTGTAGATCTGAACTTGTAATAGTCAAATACAGAACTTCGAATTGTTAATTTCAAACTAAGATTGTAATTAATAATTTGAAGATCTGAACTTGTAATAGTCAAATACAGAACTTCGAATTGTTAAATACAAATTATAAGTGCAAATTATAACTTGAAGATCTGAACTTGTAATTGTCAAATACAGAACTTAAAATTGATAGCTTATAATTATAATTGCAAATTATAAGTTGAAGATCTGAACTTGTAATAGGTAAATACAGAACTTCGAATTGTTAATTTCAAACTAAGATTGTAATTAAAAATTTGAAGATCTGAACTTGTAATAGTCAAATACAGATCTCCGAATTTTTAAATTCAAATTATTAGTGCAAATTATAACTTAAAGATCTGAACTTGTAATTGTCAAATACAGCACTTAGAATTCATAACTTCAAATTATGATTGCAAATTATAACTGGAAGATCTGAACTTGTAATTGTCAAATACAGAACTTAGAACTCATAACTTCAAATTGTGATTGTAAATAATAATAAGAAGATCTGCACTTGTTATAGTCAAATACAGAACTTCGAATTGTTAAATACAAACTATTAGTGCAAATTATAACTTGAAGATCTGAACTTGTAATTGTCAAAAACAGAACTTAGAATTCATAACTTCAAATTATGATTGCTAATTATAACTTGAAGATCTGAACTTGTAATAGTCAAATACAGAACTTAAAATTGATAGCTTATAATTATAATTGCAAATTATAAGTTGAAGATCTGAACTTGTAATAGGTAAATACAGAACTTCGAATTGTTAATTTCAAACTAAGATTGTAAATAATAATTTGAAGATCTGAACTTGTAATAGTCAAATACAGAACTTCGAATTGTTAAATACAAATTATTAGTGTAAATTATAACTTGAAGATCTGAACTTGTAATTGACAAATACAGAACTTAAAATTGATAGCTTATAATTATAATTGCAAATTATAAGTTGAAGAACTGAACTTGTAATAGGTAAATACAGAACTTCTAATTGTTAATTTCAAGCTAAGATTGTAATTAATAATTTGAAGATCTGAACTAGTAATAGTCAAATACAGATCTCCGAATTGTTAAATACAAATTATTAGTGCAAATTATAACTTGAAGATCTGAACTTGTAATTGTCAAATACAGAACTTAAAATTGATAGCTTATAATTATAATTGCAAATTATAACTTGAAGATCTGAATTCGTAATAGGTAAATACAGAACTTCGAATTGTTAATTTCAAACTAAGATTGTAAATAATAATTTGCAGATCTGAACTTGTAATAGTCAAATACAGATCTTCGAATTGTTAAATACAAATTATAAGTGCAAATTAAAACTTGAAGATATGAACTTGTAATTGTCAAATACAGAACTTAAAATTGATAGCTTATAATTATAATTGCAAATTATAAGTTTAAGATCTGAACTTGTAATTGTCAAATACAGAACTTAGAATTCATAACTTCAAATTATGATTGTAAATAATAATTAGAAGATCTGAACTTGTAATAGTCAAATACAGAACTTCGAATTGTTAAATACAAATTATTAGTGCAAATTATAACTTGAAGATCTGAACTTGAAATTGTCAAAAACAGAACTTAGAATTGATAACTTCAAATTATGATTGCAAATTATAACTTGAAGATCTGAACTTGTAATTGTCAAATACAGAACTTAGAATTCATAACTTCAAATTATGATTGTAAATAATAATTAGAAGATCTGTACTTGTAATAGTCAAATACAGAACTTGGAATTGTTAATTTCAAACTAAGATTGTAATTAATAATTTGAAGATCTGAACTTGTAATAGTCAAATACAGAACTTCGAATTGTTAAATGCAAATTATTAGTGCAAATTATAACTTGAAGATCTGAACTTGTAATTGTCAAATACAGAACTTAAAATTGATAGCTTATAATTATAATTGCAAATTATAAGTTGAAGATCTGAACTTGTAATAGGTAAATACAGAACTTCGAATTGTTAATTTCAAACTAAGATTGTAATTAAAAATTTGAAGATCTGAACTTGTAATAGTCAAATACAGATCTCCGAATTTTTAAATTCAAATTATTAGTGCAAATTATAACTTAAAGATCTGAACTTGTAATTATCAAATACAGCACTTAGAATTCATAACTTCAAATTATGATTGCAAATTATAACTGGAAGATCTGAACTTGTAATTGTCAAATACAGAACTTAGAACTCATAACTTCAAATTGTGATTGTAAATAATAATAAGAAGATCTGCACTTGTTATAGTCAAATACAGAACTTCGAATTGTTAAATACAAACTATTAGTGCAAATTATAACTTGAAGATCTGAACTTGTAATTGTCAAAAACAGAACTTAGAATTCATAACTTCAAATTATGATTGCTAATTATAACTTGAAGATCTGAACTTGTAATAGTCAAATACAGAACTTAAAATTGATAGCTTATAATTATAATTGCAAATTATAAGTTGAAGATCTGAACTTGTAATAGGTAAATACAGAACTTCGAATTGTTAATTTCAAACTAAGATTGTAAATAATAATTTGAAGATCTGAACTTGTAATAGTCAAATACAGAACTTCGAATTGTTAAATACAAATTATTAGTGTAAATTATAACTTGAAGATCTGAACTTGTAATTGACAAATACAGAACTTAAAATTGATAGCTTATAATTATAATTGCAAATTATAAGTTGAAGAACTGAACTTGTAATAGGTAAATACAGAACTTCTAATTGTTAATTTCAAGCTAAGATTGCAAATAATAATTTGAAGATCTGAACTTGTAATAGTCAAATACAGATCTCCGAATTGTTAAATACAAATTATTAGTGCAAATTATAACTTGAAGATCTGAACTTGTAATTGTCAAATACAGAACTTAAAATTGATAGCTTATAATTATAATTGCAAATTATAACTTGAAGATCTGAATTCGTAATAGGTAAATACAGAACTTCGAATTGTTAATTTCAAACTAAGATTGTAAATAATAATTTGCAGATCTGAACTTGTAATAGTCAAATACAGATCTTCGAATTGTTAAATACAAATTATAAGTGCAAATTAAAACTTGAAGATATGAACTTGTAATTGTCAAATACAGAACTTAAAATTGATAGCTTATAATTATAATTGCAAATTATAAGTTTAAGATCTGAACTTGTAATTGTCAAATACAGAACTTAGAATTCATAACTTCAAATTATGATTGTAAATAATAATTAGAAGATCTGAACTTGTAATAGTCAAATACAGAACTTCGAATTGTTAAATACAAATTATTAGTGCAAATTATAACTTGAAGATCTGAACTTGAAATTGTCAAAAACAGAACTTAGAATTGATAACTTCAAATTATGATTGCAAATTATAACTTGAAGATCTGAACTTGTAATTGTCAAATACAGAACTTAGAATTCATAACTTCAAATTATGATTGTAAATAATAATTAGAAGATCTGTACTTGTAATAGTCAAATACAGAACTTCGAATTGTTAATTTCAAACTAAGATTGTAATTAATAATTTGAAGATCTGAACTTGTAATAGTCAAATACAGAACTTCGAATTGTTAAATACAAATTATTAGTGCAAATTATAACTTGAAGATCTGAACTTGTAATTGTCAAATACAGAACTTAAAATTGATAGCTTATAATTATAATTGCAAATTATAAGTTGAAGATCTGAACTTGTAATAGGTAAATACAGAACTTCGAATTGTTAATTTCAAACTAAGATTGTAATTAAAAATTTGAAGATCTGAACTTGTAATAGTCAAATACAGATCTCCGAATTTTTAAATTCAAATTATTAGTGCAAATTATAACTTAAAGATCTGAACTTGTAATTGTCAAATACAGCACTTAGAATTCATAACTTCAAATTATGATTGCAAATTATAACTGGAAGATCTGAACTTGTAATTGTCAAATACAGAACTTAGAACTCATAACTTCAAATTGTGATTGTAAATAATAATAAGAAGATCTGCACTTGTTATAGTCAAATACAGAACTTCGAATTGCTAAATACAAACTATTAGTGCAAATTATAACTTGAAGATCTGAACTTGTAATTGTCAAAAACAGAACTTAGAATTCATAACTTCAAATTATGATTGCTAATTATAACTTGAAGATCTGAACTTGTAATAGTCAAATACAGAACTTAAAATTGATAGCTTATAATTATAATTGCAAATTATAAGTTGAAGATCTGAACTTGTAATAGGTAAATACAGAACTTCGAATTGTTAATTTCAAACTAAGATTGTAAATAATAATTTGAAGATCTGAACTTGTAATAGTCAAATACAGAACTTCGAATTGTTAAATACAAATTATTAGTGTAAATTATAACTTGAAGATCTGAACTTGTAATTGACAAATACAGAACTTAAAATTGATAGCTTATAATTATAATTGCAAATTATAAGTTGAAGAACTGAACTTGTAATAGGTAAATACAGAACTTCTAATTGTTAATTTCAAGCTAAGATTGTAATTAATAATTTGAAGATCTGAACTTGTAATAGTCAAATACAGATCTCCGAATTGTTAAATACAAATTATTAGTGCAAATTATAACTTGAAGATCTGAACTTGTAATTGTCAAATACAGAACTTAAAATTGATAGCTTATAATTATAATTGCAAATTATAACTTGAAGATCTGAATTCGTAATAGGTAAATACAGAACTTCGAATTGTTAATTTCAAACTAAGATTGTAAATAATAATTTGCAGATCTGAACTTGTAATAGTCAAATACAGATCTTCGAATTGTTAAATTCAAATTATAAGTGCAAATTAAAACTTGAAGATATGAACTTGTAATTGTCAAATACAGAACTTAAAATTGATAGCTTATAATTATAATTGCAAATTATAAGTTTAAGATCTGAACTTGTAATTGTCAAATACAGAACTTAGAATTCATAACTTCAAATTATGATTGTAAATAATAATTAGAAGATCTGAACTTGTAATAGTCAAATACAGAACTTCGAATTGTTAAATACAAATTATTAGTGCAAATTATAACTTGAAGATCTGAACTTGAAATTGTCAAAAACAGAACTTAGAATTGATAACTTCAAATTATGATTGCAAATTATAACTTGAAGATCTGAACTTGTAATTGTCAAATACAGAACTTAGAATTCATAACTTCAAATTATGATTGTAAATAATAATTAGAAGATCTGTACTTGTAATAGTCAA
Source organism: Cantharis lateralis (assembly GCA_963170105.1). Taxonomy (NCBI): domain Eukaryota; kingdom Metazoa; phylum Arthropoda; class Insecta; order Coleoptera; family Cantharidae; genus Cantharis; species Cantharis lateralis. Next base: position 23,950,937 of record OY720628.1, read on the forward strand.
ATACAGAACTTCGAATTGTTAATTTCAAACTAAGATTGTAATTAATAATTTGAAGATCTGAACTTGTAATAGTCAAATACAGAACTTCGAATTGTTAAATACAAATTATTAGTGCAAATTATAACTTGAAGATCTGAACTTGTAATTGTCAAATACAGAACTTAAAATTGATAGCTTATAATTATAATTGCAAATTATAAGTTGAAGATCTGAACTTGTAATAGGTAAATACAGAACTTCGAATTGTTAATTTCAAACTAAGATTGTAATTAAAAATTTGAAGATCTGAACTTGTAATAGTCAAATACAGATCTCCGAATTTTTAAATTCAAATTATTAGTGCAAATTATAACTTAAAGATCTGAACTTGTAATTGTCAAATACAGCACTTAGAATTCATAACTTCAAATTATGATTGCAAATTATAACTGGAAGATCTGAACTTGTAATAGTCAAATACAGAACTTAAAATTGATAGCTTATAATTATAATTGCAAATTATAACTTGAAGATCTGAACTTGTAATAGGTAAATACAGAACTTCGAATTGTTAATTTCAAACTAAGATTGTAAATAATAATTTGAAGATCTGAACTTGTAATAGTCAAATACAGAACTTCGAATTGTTAAATACAAATTATTAGTGTAAATTATAACTTGAAGATCTGAACTTGTAATTGACAAATACAGAACTTAAAATTGATAGCTTATAATTATAATTGCAAATTATAAGTTGAAGAACTGAACTTGTAATAGGTAAATACAGAACTTCTAATTGTTAATTTCAAGCTAAGATTGTAATTAATAATTTGAAGATCTGAACTTGTAATAGTCAAATACAGATCTCCGAATTGTTAAATACAAATTATTAGTGCAAATTATAACTTGAAGATCTGAACTTGTAATTGTCAAATACAGAACTTAAAATTGATAGCTTATAATTATAATTGCAAATTATAACTTGAAGATCTGAATTCGTAATAGGTAAATACAGAACTTCGAATTGTTAATTTCAAACTAAGATTGTAAATAATAATTTGCAGATCTGAACTTGTAATTGTCAAATACAGATCTTCGAATTGTTAAATACAAATTATAAGTGCAAATTAAAACTTGAAGATATGAACTTGTAATTGTCAAATACAGAACTTAAAATTGATAGCTTATAATTATAATTGCAAATTATAAGTTTAAGATCTGAACTTGTAATTGTCAAATACAAAACTTAGAATTCATAACTTCAAATTATGATTGTAAATAATAATTAGAAGATCTGAACTTGTAATAGTCAAATACAGAACTTCGAATTGTTAAATACAAATTATTAGTGCAAATTATAACTTGAAGATCTGAACTTGAAATTGTCAAAAACAGAACTTAGAATTGATAACTTCAAATTATGATTGCAAATTATAACTTGAAGATCTGAACTTGTAATTGTCAAATACAGAACTTAGAATTCATAACTTCAAATTATGATTGTAAATAATAATTAGAAGATCTGTACTTGTAATAGTCAAATACAGAACTTCGAATTATTAAATACAAATTATTAGTGCAAATTATAACTTGAAGATCTGAACTTGTAAATGTCAAATACAGAACTTAGAATTGATAGCTTATAATTATAATTGAAAATTATAACTTGAAGATCTGAACTTGTAATAGTGAATTACAGAACTTAGATTTGTTAAATACTAATTATTATTTCAAATTATAACTTGAAGATCTGAACTTGTAATTGTCAAATACGGAACTTAAAATTGATAGCTTATAATTATAATTGCAAATTATAACTTGAAGATCTGAACTTGTAATTGTCAAATACAGAACTTAGAATTGATAGCTTATAATTATAATTGAAAATTATAACTTGAAGATCTGAACTTGTAATAGTGAATTACAGAACTTAGATTTGTTAAATACTAATTATTATTTCAAATTATAACTTGAAGATCTGAACTTGTAATTGTCAAATACAGAACTTAGAATTCATAACTTCAAATTATGATTGTAAATAATAATTAGAAGATCTGTACTTGTAATAGTCAAATACAGAACTTCGAATTGTTAAATACAAATTATTAGTGCAAATTAAAACTTGAAGATCTGAACTTGAAATTGTCAAAAACAGAACTTAGAATTGATAACTTCAAATTATGATTGCAAATTATAACTTGAAGATCTGAACTTGTAATTGTCAAATACAGAACTTAGAATTCATAACTTCAAATTATGATTGTAAATAATAATTAGAAGATCTGTACTTGTAATAGTCAAATACAGAACTTCGAATTGTTAATTTCAAACTAAGATTGTAATTAATAATTTGAAGATCTGAACTTGTAATAGTCAAATACAGAACTTCGAATTGTTAAATACAAATTATTAGTGCAAATTATAACTTGAAGATCTGAACTTGTAATTGTCAAATACAGAACTTAAAATTGATAGCTTATAATTATAATTGCAAATTATAAGTTGAAGATCTGAACTTGTAATAGGTAAATACAGAACTTCGAATTGTTAATTTCAAACTAAGATTGTAATTAAAAATTTGAAGATCTGAACTTGTAATAGTCAAATACAGATCTCCGAATTTTTAAATTCAAATTATTAGTGCAAATTATAACTTAAAGATCTGAACTTGTAATTGTCAAATACAGCACTTAGAATTCATAACTTCAAATTATGATTGCAAATTATAACTGGAAGATCTGAACTTGTAATAGTCAAATACAGAACTTAAAATTGATAGCTTATAATTATAATTGCAAATTATAAGTTGAAGATCTGAACTTGTAATAGGTAAATACAGAACTTCGAATTGTTAATTTCAAACTAAGATTGTAAATAATAATTTGAAGATCTGAACTTGTAATAGTCAAATACAGAACTTCGAATTGTTAAATACAAATTATTAGTGTAAATTATAACTTGAAGATCTGAACTTGTAATTGACAAATACAGAACTTAAAATTGATAGCTTATAATTATAATTGCAAATTATAAGTTGAAGAACTGAACTTGTAATAGGTAAATACAGAACTTCTAATTGTTAATTTCAAGCTAAGATTGTAATTAATAATTTGAAGATCTGAACTTGTAATAGTCAAATACAGATCTCCGAATTGTTAAATACAAATTATTAGTGCAAATTATAACTTGAAGATCTGAACTTGTAATTGTCAAATACAGAACTTAAAATTGATAGCTTATAATTATAATTGCAAATTATAACTTGAAGATCTGAATTCGTAATAGGTAAATACAGAACTTCGAATTGTTAATTTCAAACTAAGATTGTAAATAATAATTTGCAGATCTGAACTTGTAATAGTCAAATACAGATCTTCGAATTGTTAAATACAAATTATAAGTGCAAATTAAAACTTGAAGATATGAACTTGTAATTGTCAAATACAGAACTTAAAATTGATAGCTTATAATTATAATTGCAAATTATAAGTTTAAGATCTGAACTTGTAATTGTCAAATACAAAACTTAGAATTCATAACTTCAAATTATGATTGTAAATAATAATTAGAAGATCTGAACTTGTAATAGTCAAATACAGAACTTCGAATTGTTAAATACAAATTATTAGTGCAAATTATAACTTGAAGATCTGAACTTGAAATTGTCAAAAACAGAACTTAGAATTGATAACTTCAAATTATGATTGCAAATTATAACTTGAAGATCTGAACTTGTAATTGTCAAATACAGAACTTAGAATTCATAACTTCAAATTATGATTGTAAATAATAATTAGAAGATCTGTACTTGTAATAGTCAAATACAGAACTTCGAATTATTAAATACAAATTATTAGTGCAAATTATAACTTGAAGATCTGAACTTGTAATTGTCAAATACAGAACTTAGAATTGATAGCTTATAATTATAATTGAAAATTATAACTTGAAGATCTGAACTTGTAATAGTGAATTACAGAACTTAGATTTGTTAAATACTAATTATTATTTCAAATTATAACTTGAAGATCTGAACTTGTAATTGTCAAATACGGAACTTAAAATTGATAGCTTATAATTATAATTGCAAATTATAACTTGAAGATCTGAACTTGTAATTGTCAAATACAGAACTTAGAATTGATAGCTTATAATTATAATTGAAAATTATAACTTGAAGATCTGAACTTGTAATAGTGAATTACAGAACTTAGATTTGTTAAATACTAATTATTATTTCAAATTATAACTTGAAGATCTGAACTTGTAATTGTCAAATACAGAACTTAGAATTCATAACTTCAAATTATGATTGTAAATAATAATTAGAAGATCTGTACTTGTAATAGTCAAATACAGAACTTCGAATTGTTAAATACAAATTATTAGTGCAAATTAAAACTTGAAGATCTGAACTTGTAATTGTCAAATACAGAACTTAGAATTGATAGCTTATAATTATAATTGAAAATTATAACTTGAAGATCTGAACTTGTAATAGTGAATTACAGAACTTAGATTTGTTAAATACTAATTATTATTTCAAATTATAACTTGAAGATCTGAACTTGTAATTGTCAAATACAGAACTTAGAATTCATAACTTCAAATTATGATTGTAAATAATAATTAGAAGATCTGTACTTGTAATAGTCAAATACAGAACTTCGAATTGTTAATTTCAAACTAAGATTGTAATTAATAATTTGAAGATCTGAACTTGTAATAGTCAAATACAGAACTTCGAATTGTTAAATACAAATTATTAGTGCAAATTATAACTTGAAGATCTGAACTTGTAATTGTCAAATACAGAACTTAAAATTGATAGCTTATAATTATAATTGCAAATTATAAGTTGAAGATCTGAACTTGTAATAGGTAAATACAGAACTTCGAATTGTTAATTTCAAACTAAGATTGTAATTAAAAATTTGAAGATCTGAACTTGTAATAGTCAAATACAGATCTCCGAATTTTTAAATTCAAATTATTAGTGCAAATTATAACTTAAAGATCTGAACTTGTAATTGTCAAATACAGCACTTAGAATTCATAACTTCAAATTATGATTGCAAATTATAACTGGAAGATCTGAACTTGTAATTGTCAAATACAGAACTTAGAACTCATAACTTCAAATTGTGATTGTAAATAATAATAAGAAGATCTGCACTTGTTATAGTCAAATACAGAACTTCGAATTGTTAAATACAAACTATTAGTGCAAATTATAACTTGAAGATCTGAACTTGTAATTGTCAAAAACAGAACTTAGAATTCATAACTTCAAATTATGATTGCTAATTATAACTTGAAGATCTGAACTTGTAATAGTCAAATACAGAACTTAAAATTGATAGCTTATAATTATAATTGCAAATTATAAGTTGAAGATCTGAACTTGTAATAGGTAAATACAGAACTTCGAATTGTTAATTTCAAACTAAGATTGTAAATAATAATTTGAAGATCTGAACTTGTAATAGTCAAATACAGAACTTCGAATTGTTAAATACAAATTATTAGTATAAATTATAACTTGAAGATCTGAACTTGTAATTGACAAATACAGAACTTAAAATTGATAGCTTATAATTATAATTGCAAATTATAAGTTGAAGAACTGAACTTGTAATAGGTAAATACAGAACTTCTAATTGTTAATTTCAAGCTAAGATTGTAATTAATAATTTGAAGATCTGAACTTGTAATAGTCAAATACAGATCTCCGAATTGTTAAATACAAATTATTAGTGCAAATTATAACTTGAAGATCTGAACTTGTAATTGTCAAATACAGAACTTAAAATTGATAGCTTATAATTATAATTGCAAATTATAACTTGAAGATCTGAATTCGTAATAGGTAAATACAGAACTTCGAATTGTTAATTTCAAACTAAGATTGTAAATAATAATTTGCAGATCTGAACTTGTAATAGTCAAATACAGATCTTCGAATTGTTAAATACAAATTATAAGTGCAAATTAAAACTTGAAGATATGAACTTGTAATTGTCAAATACAGAACTTAAAATTGATAGCTTATAATTATAATTGCAAATTATAAGTTTAAGATCTGAACTTGTAATTGTCAAATACAGAACTTAGAATTCATAACTTCAAATTATGATTGTAAATAATAATTAGAAGATCTGAACTTGTAATAGTCAAATACAGAACTTCGAATTATTAAATACAAATTATTAGTGCAAATTATAACTTGAAGATCTGAACTTGTAATTGTCAAATACAGAACTTAGAATTGATAGCTTATAATTATAATTGAAAATTATAACTTGAAGATCTGAACTTGTAATAGTGAATTACAGAACTTAGATTTGTTAAATACTAATTATTATTTCAAATTATAACTTGAAGATCTGAACTTGTAATTGTCAAATACGGAACTTAAAATTGATAGCTTATAATTATAATTGCAAATTATAACTTGAAGATCTGAACTTGTAATTGTCAAATACAGAACTTAGAATTGATAGCTTATAATTATAATTGAAAATTATAACTTGAAGATCTGAACTTGTAATAGTGAATTACAGAACTTAGATTTGTTAAATACTAATTATTATTTCAAATTATAACTTGAAGATCTGAACTTGTAATTGTCAAATACAGAACTTAGAATTCATAACTTCAAATTATGATTGTAAATAATAATTAGAAGATCTGTACTTGTAATAGTCAAATACAGAACTTCGAATTGTTAAATACAAATTATTAGTGCAAATTAAAACTTGAAGATCTGAACTTGTAATTGTCAAATACAGAACTTAGAATTGATAGCTTATAATTATAATTGAAAATTATAACTTGAAGATCTGAACTTGTAATAGTGAATTACAGAACTTAGATTTGTTAAATACTAATTATTATTTCAAATTATAACTTGAAGATCTGAACTTGTAATTGTCAAATACAGAACTTAGAATTCATAACTTCAAATTATGATTGTAAATAATAATTAGAAGATCTGTACTTGTAATAGTCAAATACAGAACTTCGAATTGTTAATTTCAAACTAAGATTGTAATTAATAATTTGAAGATCTGAACTTGTAATAGTCAAATACAGAACTTCGAATTGTTAAATACAAATTATTAGTGCAAATTATAACTTGAAGATCTGAACTTGTAATTGTCAAATACAGAACTTAAAATTGATAGCTTATAATTATAATTGCAAATTATAAGTTGAAGATCTGAACTTGTAATAGGTAAATACAGAACTTCGAATTGTTAATTTCAAACTAAGATTGTAATTAAAAATTTGAAGATCTGAACTTGTAATAGTCAAATACAGATCTCCGAATTTTTAAATTCAAATTATTAGTGCAAATTATAACTTAAAGATCTGAACTTGTAATTGTCAAATACAGCACTTAGAATTCATAACTTCAAATTATGATTGCAAATTATAACTGGAAGATCTGAACTTGTAATTGTCAAATACAGAACTTAGAACTCATAACTTCAAATTGTGATTGTAAATAATAATAAGAAGATCTGCACTTGTTATAGTCAAATACAGAACTTCGAATTGTTAAATACAAACTATTAGTGCAAATTATAACTTGAAGATCTGAACTTGTAATTGTCAAAAACAGAACTTAGAATTCATAACTTCAAATTATGATTGCTAATTATAACTTGAAGATCTGAACTTGTAATAGTCAAATACAGAACTTAAAATTGATAGCTTATAATTATAATTGCAAATTATAAGTTGAAGATCTGAACTTGTAATAGGTAAATACAGAACTTCGAATTGTTAATTTCAAACTAAGATTGTAAATAATAATTTGAAGATCTGAACTTGTAATAGTCAAATACAGAACTTCGAATTGTTAAATACAAATTATTAGTATAAATTATAACTTGAAGATCTGAACTTGTAATTGACAAATACAGAACTTAAAATTGATAGCTTATAATTATAATTGCAAATTATAAGTTGAAGAACTGAACTTGTAATAGGTAAATACAGAACTTCTAATTGTTAATTTCAAGCTAAGATTGTAATTAATAATTTGAAGATCTGAACTTGTAATAGTCAAATACAGATCTCCGAATTGTTAAATACAAATTATTAGTGCAAATTATAACTTGAAGATCTGAACTTGTAATTGTCAAATACAGAACTTAAAATTGATAGCTTATAATTATAATTGCAAATTATAACTTGAAGATCTGAATTCGTAATAGGTAAATACAGAACTTCGAATTGTTAATTTCAAACTAAGATTGTAAATAATAATTTGCAGATCTGAACTTGTAATAGTCAAATACAGATCTTCGAATTGTTAAATACAAATTATAAGTGCAAATTAAAACTTGAAGATATGAACTTGTAATTGTCAAATACAGAACTTAAAATTGATAGCTTATAATTATAATTGCAAATTATAAGTTTAAGATCTGAACTTGTAATTGTCAAATACAGAACTTAGAATTCATAACTTCAAATTATGATTGTAAATAATAATTAGAAGATCTGAACTTGTAATAGTCAAATACAGAACTTCGAATTGTTAAATACAAATTATTAGTGCAAATTATAACTTGAAGATCTGAACTTGAAATTGTCAAAAACAGAACTTAGAATTGATAACTTCAAATTATGATTGCAAATTATAACTTGAAGATCTGAACTTGTAATTGTCAAATACAGAACTTAGAATTCATAACTTCAAATTATGATTGTAAATAATAATTAGAAGATCTGTACTTGTAATAGTCAAATACAGAACTTCGAATTGTTAATTTCAAACTAAGATTGTAATTAATAATTTGAAGATCTGAACTTGTAATAGTCAAATACAGAACTTCGAATTGTTAAATACAAATTATTAGTGCAAATTATAACTTGAAGATCTGAACTTGTAATTGTCAAATACAGAACTTAAAATTGATAGCTTATAATTATAATTGCAAATTATAAGTTGAAGATCTGAACTTGTAATAGGTAAATACAGAACTTCGAATTGTTAATTTCAAACTAAGATTGTAATTAAAAATTTGAAGATCTGAACTTGTAATAGTCAAATACAGATCTCCGAATTTTTAAATTCAAATTATTAGTGCAAATTATAACTTAAAGATCTGAACTTGTAATTGTCAAATACAGCACTTAGAATTCATAACTTCAAATTATGATTGCAAATTATAACTGGAAGATCTGAACTTGTAATTGTCAAATACAGAACTTAGAACTCATAACTTCAAATTGTGATTGTAAATAATAATAAGAAGATCTGCACTTGTTATAGTCAAATACAGAACTTCGAATTGTTAAATACAAACTATTAGTGCAAATTATAACTTGAAGATCTGAACTTGTAATTGTCAAAAACAGAACTTAGAATTCATAACTTCAAATTATGATTGCTAATTATAACTTGAAGATCTGAACTTGTAATAGTCAAATACAGAACTTAAAATTGATAGCTTATAATTATAATTGCAAATTATAAGTTGAAGATCTGAACTTGTAATAGGTAAATACAGAACTTCGAATTGTTAATTTCAAACTAAGATTGTAAATAATAATTTGAAGATCTGAACTTGTAATAGTCAAATACAGAACTTCGAATTGTTAAATACAAATTATTAGTGTAAATTATAACTTGAAGATCTGAACTTGTAATTGACAAATACAGAACTTAAAATTGATAGCTTATAATTATAATTGCAAATTATAAGTTGAAGAACTGAACTTGGAATAGGTAAATACAGAACTTCTAATTGTTAATTTCAAGCTAAGATTGTAATTAATAATTTGAAGATCTGAACTTGTAATAGTCAAATACAGATCTCCGAATTGTTAAATACAAATTATTAGTGCAAATTATAACTTGAAGATCTGAACTTGTAATTGTCAAATACAGAACTTAAAATTGATAGCTAATAATTATAATTGCAAATTATAACTTGAAGATCTGAATTCGTAATAGGTAAATACAGAACTTCGAATTGTTAATTTCAAACTAAGATTGTAAATAATAATTTGCAGATCTGAACTTGTAATAGTCAAATACAGATCTTCGAATTGTTAAATACAAATTATAAGTGCAAATTAAAACTTGAAGATATGAACTTGTAATTGTCAAATACAGAACTTAAAATTGATAGCTTATAATTATAATTGCAAATTATAAGTTTAAGATCTGAACTTGTAATAGTCAAATACAGAACTTCGAATTGTTAAATACAAATTATTAGTGCAAATTATAACTTGAAGATCTGAACTTGAAATTGTCAAAAACAGAACTTAGAATTGATAACTTCAAATTATGATTGCAAATTATAACTTGAAGATCTGAACTTGTAATTGTCAAATACAGAACTTAGAATTCATAACTTCAAATTATGATTGTAAATAATAATTAGAAGATCTGTACTTGTAATAGTCAAATACAGAACTTCGAATTGTTAAATACAAATTATTAGTGCAAATTATAACTTGAAGATCTGAACTTGTAATTGTCAAATACAGAACTTAGAATTGATAGCTTATAATTATAATTGAAAATTATAACTTGAAGATCTGAACTTGTAATAGTGAATTACAGAACTTAGATTTGTTAAATACTAATTATTATTTCAAATTATAACTTGAAGATCTGAACTTGTAATTGTCAAATACGGAACTTAAAATTGATAGCTTATAATTATAATTGCAAATTATAACTTGAAGATCTGAACTTGTAATAGGTAAATACAGAACTTCTAATTGTTAATTTCAAACTAAGATTGTAATTAATAATTTGAAGATCTGAACTTGTAATTTTTAATACAGCACTTAGAATTCATAACTTCTAATTATGATTACAAATTATAACTGGAAGATCTGAACTTGTAATTGTCAAATACAGAACTTAGAATTCATAACTTCAAATTATGATTGTAAATAATAATTAGAAGATCTGAACTTGTAATAGTCAAATACAGAACTTCGAATTGTTAAATACAAATTATTAGTGCAAATTATAACTTGAAGATCTGAACTTGTAATTGTCAAATACAGAACTTAGTATTCATAACTTCAAATTATGATTGCTAATTATAACTTGAAGATCTGAACTTGTAATAGTCAAATACAGAACTTAGAATTGTAAAATTCAAATTATGATTGCAAATTATAACTTGAAGATCTGAACTTGTAATAGTCAAATACAGAACTTAAAATTGATAGCTTATAATTATAATTGCAAATTATAACTTGAAGATCTGAATTTGTAATAGGTTAATACAGAACTTCGAATTGTATATTTCAAACTAAGATTTAAATAAAAATTTGTAGATCTGAACTTGTAATAGTCAAATACAGAACTTCGAATTGTTAATTTCAAACTAAGATTGTAATTAATAATTTGAAGATCTGAACTTGTAATAGTCAAATACAGAACTTCGAATTGTTAAATACAAATTATTAGTGCAAATTATAACTTGAAGATCTGAACTTGTAATTGTCAAATACAGAACTTAAAATTGATAGCTTATAATTATAATTGCAAATTATAAGTTGAAGATCTGAACTTGTAATAGGTAAATACAGAACTTCGAATTGTTAATTTCAAACTAAGATTGTAATTAATAATTTGAAGATCTGAACTTGTAATAGTCGAATACAGAACTTCGAATTGCTAAATACAAATTATTTGTGCAAATTATAACTTGAAGATCTGAACTAGTAATTGTCAAATACAGAACTTAAAATTGATAGCTTATAATTATAATTGCAAATTATAAGTTGAAGATCTGAACTTGTAATAGGTAAATACAGAACTTAGAATTGATAGCGTATAATTATAATTGCAAATTATAACTTGATGATCTGAACTTGTAATAGGTAAATACAGAACTTCGAATTGTTAATTTCAAACTAAGATTGTAAATAATAATTTGAAGATCTGAACTTGTAATGGTCAAATACAGAACTTCGAATTGTTAAATACAAATTATTAGTGCAAATTATAACTTGAAGATCTGAACTTGTAATTGTCAAATACAGAACTTAAAATTGATAGCTTATAATTATAATTGCAAATTATAAGTTGAAGATCTGAACTTGTAATAGGTAAATACAGAACTTCGAATTGTTAATTTCAAACTAAGATTGTAATTAATAATTTGAAGATCTGAACTTGTAATAGTCGAATACAAAACTTCGAATTGTTAAATACAAATTATTAGTGCAAATTATAACTTGAAGATCTGAACTTGTAATTGTCAAATACAGAACTTATAATTGATAGCTTATAATTATAATTGCAAATTATAAGTTGAAGATCTGAACTTGTAATAGGTAAATACAGAACTTCGAATTGTTAATTTCAAACTAAGATTGTAATTAATAATTAGTAGATCTGAACTTGTAATAGTCAACTACAGAACTTCGAATTGTTAAATACAAATTATTAGTGCAAATTATAACTTGAAGATCAGAACTTGTAATTGTCAGATACAGAACTTAGAATTGATAGCTTATAATTATAATTGCAAATTATAACTTGAAGATCTGAACTTGTAATAGTGAATTACAGAACTTAGATTATTTAAATACTAATTATTATTTCAAATTATAACTTGAAGATCTGAACTTGTAATTGTCAAATACGGAACTTAAAATTGTTAGCTTATAATTATAATTGCAAATTATAACTTGAAGATCTGAACTTGTAATAGGCAAATACAGAACTTCGAATTGTTAATTTCAAACTAAGATTGTAAATAATAATTTGAAGATCTGAACTTGTAATAGTCAAATACAGAACTTCGAATTGTTAAATACAAATTATGATTGCAAATTATAACTTGAAGATGTGAACTTGTAATAGTCAAATACAGATCTCCGAATTGATAAATACAAATTATTAGTGCAAATTATAACTTAAAGATCTGAACTTGTAATAGTGAATTACAGAACTTAGATTTGTTAAATACTAATTATTATTGCAAATTATAACTTGAAGATCTGAACTTGTAATTGTCAAATACAGAACTTAGAATTCATAACTTCAAATTATGATTGTAAATAATAATTAGAAGATCTCAACTTGCAATAGTCAAATACAGAACTTCGAATTGTTAAATACAAATTATTAGTGCAAATTATAACTTAAAGATGTGAACTTGTAATAGTCAAATACAGATCTCCGAATTGATAAATACAAATTATTAGTGCAAATTATAACTTAAAGATCTGAACTTGTAATAGTGAATTACAGAACTTAGATTTGTTAAATACTAATTATTATTTCAAATTATAACTTGAAGATCTGAACTTGTAATTGTCAAATACAGAACTTAGAATTCATAACTTCAAATTATGATTGTAAATAATAATTAGAAGATCTGAACTTGTAATAGTCAAATACAGAACTTCGAATTGTTAAATACAAATTATTAGTGCAAATTATAACTTGAAGATCTGAACTTGTAATTGTCAAATACAGAACTTAGTATTCATAACTTCAAATTATGATTGCTAATTATAACTTGAAGATCTGAACTTGTAATAGTCAAATACAGAACTTAGAATTGTAAAATTCAAATTATGATTGCAAATTATAACTTGAAGATCTGAACTTGTAATAGTCAAATACAGAACTTAAAATTGATAGCTTATAATTATAATTGCAAATTATAACTTGAAGATCTGAATTTGTAATAGGTTAATACAGAACTTCGAATTGTATATTTCAAACTAAGATTTAAATAATAATTTGTAGATCTGAACTTGTAATAGTCAAATACAGAACTTCGAATTGTTAATTTCAAACTAAGATTCTAATTAATAATTTGAAGATCTGAACTTGTAATAGTCAAATACAGAACTTCGAATTGTTAAATACAAATTATTAGTGCAAATTATAACTTGAAGATCTGAACTTGTAATTGTCAAATACAGAACTTAAAATTGATAGCTTATAATTATAATTGCAAATTATAAGTTGAAGATCTGAACTTGTAATAGGTAAATACAGAACTTCGAATTGTTAATTTCAAACTAAGATTGTAATTAATAATTTGAAGATCTGAACTTGTAATAGTAAAATACAGAACTTCTAATTGTTAAATACAAATTATTAGTGCAAATTATAACTTGAAGATCTGAACTTGTAATTGTCAAATACAGCACTTAGAATTCATAACTTCAAATTATGATTGTAAATAATAATTAGTAGATCTGAACTTGTAATAGTCAACTACAGAACTTCGAATTGTTAAATACAAATTATTAGTACAAATTATAACTTGAAGATCCGAACTTGTAATTGTCAGATACAGAACTTGGAATTGATAGCTTATAATTATAATTGCAAATTATAACTTGAAGATCTGAACTTGTAATAGTGAATTACAGAACTTAGATTATTTAAATACTAATTATTATTTCAAATTATAACTTGAAGATCTGAACTTGTAATTGTCAAATACGGAACTTAAAATTGATAGCTTATAATTATAATTGCAAATTATAACTTGAAGATCTGAACTTGTAATAGGCAAATACAGAACTTCGAATTGTTAATTTCAAACTAAGATTGTAAATAATAATTTGAAGATCTGAACTTGTAATGGTCAAATACAGAACTTCGAATTGTTAAATACAAATTATTAGTGCAAATTATAACTTGAAGATCTGAACTTGTAATTGACAAATACAGAACTTAAAATTGATAGCTTATAATTATAATTGCAAATTATAAGTTGAAGATCTGAACTTCTAATAGGTAAATACAGAACTTCAAATTGTTAATTTCAAGCTAAGATTGTAATTAATAATTTGAAGATGTGAACTTGTAATAGTCAAATACAGATCTCCGAATTGATAAATACAAATTATTAGTGCAAATTATAACTTAAAGATCTGAACTTGTAATTGTCAAATACAGCACTTAGAATTCATAACTTCAAATTATGTTTGCAAATTATAACTGGAAGATCTGAACTTGTAATTGTCAAATACAGAACTTAGAACTCATAACTTCAAATTCTGATTGTAAATAATAATTAGAAGATCTGAACTAGTAATAGTCAAATACAGAACTTCGAATTGTTAAATACAAATTATTAGTGCAAATTATAACTTGAAGATCTGAACTTGTAATTGTCAAAGACAGAACTTAGAATTCAAAACTTCAAATTATGATTGCTAATTATAACTTGAAGATCTGAACTTGTAATAGTCGAATACAGAACTTCTAATTGTTAATTTCAAACTAAGATTGTAATTAATAATTTGAAGATCTGAACTTGTAATAGTGAAATACAGATCTCCGAATTGTTAAATACAAATTATTAGTGCAAATTATAACTTAAAGATCAGAACTTGTAATTGTCAAATACAGCACTTAGAATTCATAACTTCAAATTATGATTGCAAATTATAACTGGAAGATCTGAACTTGTAATTGTCAAATACAGAACTTAGAATTCATAACTTCATATTATGATTGTAAATAATAATTAGTAGATCTGAACTTGAAATAGTCAAATACAGAACTTCGAATTGTTAAATACAAATTATTATTGCAAATTATAACTTGAAGATCTGAACTTGTAATTGTCAAATACAGAACTTAGAATTGATAGCTTATAATTATAATTGCAAATTATAACTTGAAGATCTGAACTTGTAATAGTGAATTACAGAACTTAGATTTGTTAAATACTAATTATTATTTCAAATTATAACTTGAGGATCTGAACTTGTAATTGTCAAATACAGAACTTAGAATTCATAACTTCATATTATGATTGTAAATAATAATTAGTAGATCTGAACTTGAAATAGTCAAATACAGAACTTCGAATTGTTAAATACAAATTATTATTGCAAATTATAACTTGAAGATCTGAACTTGTAATTGTCAAATACAGAACTTAGAATTGATAGCTTATAATTATAATTGCAAATTATAACTTGAAGATCTGAACTTGTAATAGTGAATTACAGAACTTAGATTTGTTAAATACTAATTATTATTTCAAATTATAACTTGAGGATCTGAACTTGTAATTGTCAAATACGGAACTTAAAATTGATAGCTTATAATTATAATTGCAAATTATAAGTTGAAGATCTGAACTTGTAATAGGTAAATCCAGACCTTCGAATTGTTAATTTCAAACTAAGGTTGTAATTAATAATTTGAAGATCTGAACTTGTAATGGTAAAATACAGAACTTCGAATTGTTAAATACAAATTATTAGTGCAAATTATAACTTGAAGATCTGAACTTGTAATTGTCAAATACAGCACTTAGAATTCATAACTTCAAATTATGATTGCAAATTATAACTTGAAGATCTGAACTTGTACTTGTCAAATACAGAACTTAGAATTCATAACTTCAAATAATGATTGTAAATAATAATTAGTAGATCTGAACTTGTAATAGTCAAATACAGAACTTCGAATTGTTAAATACAAATTATTATTTCAAATTATAACTTGAAGATCTGAACTTGAAATTGTCAAATACAGAACTTAGAATTGATAGCTTATAATTATAATTGCAAATTATAACTTGAAGATCTGAACTTGTAATAGTTAATTACAGAACTTAGATTTGTTAAATACTAATTATTATTTCAACTTATAACTTGAAGATCTGAACTTGTAATTGTCAAATACGGAACTTAAAATTGATAGCTTATAATTATAATTTAAAATTATAACTAGAAGATCTGAACTTGTAATAGGTAAATACAGACCTTCGAATTGTTAAATACAAATTATTAGTGCAAATTATAACTTCAAGATCTGAACTTGTAATTGTCAAATACAGAACTTAAAATTGATAGCTTATAATTATAATTGCAAATTATAAGTTGAAGATCTGAACTTGTAATAGGTAAATACAGAACTTCGAATTGTTAATTTCAAACTAAGATTGTAATTAATAATTTGAAGATCTGAACTTGTAATAGTCGAATACAAAACTTCGAATTGTTAAATACAAATTATTAGTGCAAATTATAACTTGAAGATCTGAACTTGTAATTGTCAAATACAGAACTTAAAATTGATAGCTTATAATTATAATTGCAAATTATAAGTTGAAGATCTGAACTAGTAATAGTCAAATACAGAACTTCGAATTGTTAAATACAAATTATTAGTGCAAATTATAACTTGAAGATCTGAACTTGTAATTGTCAAAGACAGAACTTAGAATTCAAAACTTCAAATTATGATTGCTAATTATAACTTGAAGATCTGAACTTGTAATAGTCGAATACAGAACTTCTAATTGTTAATTTCAAACTAAGATTGTAATTAATAATTTGAAGATCTGAACTTGTAATAGTGAAATACAGATCTCCGAATTGTTAAATACAAATTATTAGTGCAAATTATAACTTAAAGATCAGAACTTGTAATTGTCAAATACAGCACTTAGAATTCATAACTTCAAATTATGATTGCAAATTATAACTGGAAGATCTGAACTTGTAATTGTCAAATACAGAACTTAGAATTCATAACTTCATATTATGATTGTAAATAATAATTAGTAGATCTGAACTTGAAATAGTCAAATACAGAACTTCGAATTGTTAAATACAAATTATTATTGCAAATTATAACTTGAAGATCTGAACTTGTAATTGTCAAATACAGAACTTAGAATTGATAGCTTATAATTATAATTGCAAATTATAACTTGAAGATCTGAACTTGTAATAGTGAATTACAGAACTTAGATTTGTTAAATACTAATTATTATTTCAAATTATAACTTGAGGATCTGAACTTGTAATTGTCAAATACAGAACTTAGAATTCATAACTTCATATTATGATTGTAAATAATAATTAGTAGATCTGAACTTGAAATAGTCAAATACAGAACTTCGAATTGTTAAATACAAATTATTATTGCAAATTATAACTTGAAGATCTGAACTTGTAATTGTCAAATACAGAACTTAGAATTGATAGCGTATAATTATAATTGCAAATTATAACTTGAAGATCTGAACTTGTAATAGTGAATTACAGAACTTAGATTTGTTAAATACTAATTATTATTTCAAATTATAACTTGAGGATCTGAACTTGTAATTGTCAAATACGGAACTTAAAATTGATAGCTTATAATTATAATTGCAAATTATAAGTTGAAGATCTGAACTTGTAATAGGTAAATCCAGACCTTCGAATTGTTAATTTCAAACTAAGGTTGTAATTAATAATTTGAAGATCTGAACTTGTAATGGTAAAATACAGAACTTCGAATTGTTAAATACAAATTATTAGTGCAAATTATAACTTGAAGATCTGAACTTGTAATTGTCAAATACAGCACTTAGAATTCATAACTTCAAATTATGATTGCAAATTATAACTTGAAGATCTGAACTTGTACTTGTCAAATACAGAACTTAGAATTCATAACTTCAAATAATGATTGTAAATAATAATTAGTAGATCTGAACTTGTAATAGTCAAATACAGAACTTCGAATTGTTAAATACAAATTATTATTTCAAATTATAACTTGAAGATCTGAACTTGAAATTGTCAAATACAGAACTTAGAATTGATAGCTTATAATTATAATTGCAAATTATAACTTGAAGATCTGAACTTGTAATAGTTAATTACAGAACTTAGATTTGTTAAATACTAATTATTATTTCAACTTATAACTTGAAGATCTGAACTTGTAATTGTCAAATACGGAACTTAAAATTGATAGCTTATAATTATAATTTAAAATTATAACTAGAAGATCTGAACTTGTAATAGGTAAATACAGACCTTCGAATTGTTAAATACAAATTATTAGTGCAAATTATAACTTGAAGATCTGAACTTGTAATTGTCAAATACAGAACTTAAAATTGATAGCTTATAATTATAATTGCAAATTATAAGTTGAAGATCTGAACTTGTAATAGGTAAATACAGAACTTCGAATTGTTAATTTCAAACTAAGATTGTAATTAATAATTTGAAGATCTGAACTTGTAATAGTCGAATACAAAACTTCGAATTGTTAAATACAAATTATTAGTGCAAATTATAACTTGAAGATCTGAACTTGTAATTGTCAAATACAGAACTTAAAATTGATAGCTTATAATTATAATTGCAAATTATAAGTTGAAGATCTGAACTTGTAATAGGTAAATACAGAACTTCGAATTGTTAATTTCAAACTAAGATTGTAATTAATAATTTGAAGATCTGAACTTGTAATAGTAAAATACAGAACTTCTAATTGTTAAATACAAATTATTAGTGCAAATTATAACTTGAAGATCTGAACTTGTAATTGTCAAATACAGCACTTAGAATTCATAACTTCAAATTATGATTGTAAATAATAATTAGTAGATCTGAACTTGTAATAGTCAACTACAGAACTTCGAATTGTTAAATACAAATTATTAGTGCAAATTATAACTTGAAGATCAGAACTTGTAATTGTCAGATACAGAACTTAGAATTGATAGCTTATAATTATAATTGCAAATTATAACTTGAAGATCTGAACTTGTAATAGTGAATTACAGAACTTAGATTATTTAAATACTAATTATTATTTCAAATTATAACTTGAAGATCTGAACTTGTAATTATCAAATACGGAACTTAAAATTGATAGCTTATAATTATAATTGCAAATTATAACTTGAAGATCTGAACTTGTAATAGGCAAATACAGAACTTCGAATTGTTAATTTCAAACTAAGATTGTAAATAATAATTAGAAGATCTGAACTTGTAATAGTCAAATACAGAACTTCGAATTGTTAAATACAAATTATTAGTGCAAATTATAACTTGAAGATCTGAACTTGTAATTGACAAATACAGAACTTAAAATTGATAGCTTATAATTATAATTGCAAATTATAAGTTGAAGATCTGAACTTGTAATAGGTAAATACAGAACTTCTAATTGTTAATTTCAAGCTAACATTGTAATTAATAATTTGAAGATCTGAACTTTTAATAGTCAAATACAGATCTCCGAATTGTTAAATACAAATTATTAGTGCAAATTATAACTTAAAGATCTGAACTTGTAATTGTCAAATACAGCACTTAGAATTCATAACTTCTAATTATGATTGCAAATTATAACTGGAAGATCTGAACTTGTAATTGTCAAATACAGAACTTAGAACTCATAACTTCAAATTCAGATTGTAAATAATAATTAGAAGATCTGAACTTGTAATAGTCAAATACAGAACTTCGAATTGTT
Organism: Cantharis lateralis; assembly: GCA_963170105.1. Lineage (NCBI taxonomy): Eukaryota > Metazoa > Arthropoda > Insecta > Coleoptera > Cantharidae > Cantharis > Cantharis lateralis. Next base: position 23,971,170 of record OY720628.1, read on the forward strand.
AAATAAAAATTATTAGTGCAAATTATAACTTGAAGATCTGAACTTGTAATTGTCAAAGACAGAACTTAGAATTCAAAACTTTAAATTATGATTGCTAATTATAACTTGAAGATCTGAACTTGTAATAGTCGAATACAGAACTTCTAATTGTTAATTTCAAACTAAGATTGTAATTAATAATTTGAAGATCTGAACTTGTAATAGTCAAATACAGATCTCCGAATTGTTAAATACAAATTATTAGTGCAAATTATAACTTAAAGATCAGAACTTGTAATTGTCAAATACAGCACTTAGAATTCATAACTTCAAATTATGTTTGCAAATTATAACTGGAAGATCTGAACTTGTAATTGTCAAATACAGAACTTAGAATTCATAACTTCATATTATGATTGTAAATAATAATTAGTAGATCTGAACTTGAAATAGTCAAATACTGAACTTCGAATTGTTAAATACAAATTATTATTGCAAATTATAACTTGAAGATCTGAACTTGTAATTGTCAAATACAGAACTTAGAATTGATAGCTTATAATTATAATTGCAAATTATAACTTGAAGATCTGAACTTGTAATAGTGAATTACAGAACTTAGATTTGTTAAATACAAATTATTATTTCAAATTATAACTTGAGGATCTGAACTTGTAATTGTCAAATACGGAACTTAAAATTGATAGCTTATAATTATAATTGCAAATTATAAGTTGAAGATCTGAACTTGTAATAGGTAAATCCAGACCTTCGAATTGTTAATTTCAAACTAAGGTTGTAATTAATAATTTGAACATCTGAACTTGTAATGGTAAAATACAGAACTTCGAATTGTTAAATACAAATTATTAGTGCAAATTATAACTTGAAGATCTGAACTTGTAATTGTCAAATACAGCACTTAGAATTCATAACTTCAAATTATGATTGCAAATTATAACTTGAAGATCTGAACTTGTACTTGTCAAATACAGAACTTAGAATTCATAACTTCAAATAATGATTGTAAATAATAATTAGTAGATCTGAACTTGTAATAGTCAAATACAGAACTTCGAATTGTTAAATACAAATTATTATTTCAAATTATAACTTGAAGATCTGAACTTGTAATTGTCAAATACAGAACTTAGAATTGAAAGCTTATAATTATAATTGCAAATTATAACTTGAAGATCTGAACTTGTAATAGTTAATTACAGAACTTAGATTTGTTAAATGCTAATTATTATTTCAACTTATAACTTGAAGATCTGAACTTGTAATTGTCAAATACGGAACTTAAAATTGATAGCTTATAATTATAATTTAAAATTATAACTAGAAGATCTGAACTTGTAATAGGTAAATACAGAACTTCGAATTGTTAATTTCAAACTAAGATTGTAAATAATAATTTGAAGATCTGAACTTGTAGTAGTCAAATACAGAACTTCGAATTGTTAAATACAAATTATTAGTGCAAATTATAACTTGAAGATCTGAACATGTAATTGTCAAATACAGAACTTAAAATTGATAGCTTATAATTATAATTGCAAATTATAAGTTGAAGATCTGAACTTGTAATAGGTAAATACAGAACTTCTAATTGTTAATTTAAAACTAAGATTGTAATTAATAATTTGATGATCTGAACTTGTAATAGTCAAATACAGATCTCCGAATTGTTAAATACAAATTATTAGTGCAAATTATAACTTAAAGATCTGAACTTGTAATTGTCAAATACAGCACTTAGAATTCATAACTTCATATTATGATTGCAAATGATAACTGGAAGATCTGAACTTGTAATTGTCAAATACAGAACTTAGAATTGTAAAATTCAAATTATGATTGCAAATTATAACTAGAAGATCTGAACTTGTAATAGTCAAATACAGAACTTAAAATTGATAGCTTATAATTATAATTGCAAATTATAACTTGAAGATCTGAATTTGTAATAGTTAAATACAGAACTTCGAATTGTTAATTTCAAACTAAGATTGTAAATAATAATTTGAAGATCTGAACTTGTAATTGTCAAATACAGAACTTAGAATTGTAAAATTCAAATTATGATTGCAAATTATAACTTGAAGATCTGAACTTGTAATAGTCAAATACAGAACTTAAAATTGATAGCTTATAATTATAATTGCAAATTATAACTTGAAGATCTGAATTTGTAATAGGTTAATACAGAACTTCGAATTGTATATTTCAAACTAAGATTTAAATAATAATTTGTAGATCTGAACTTGTAATAGTCAAATACAGAACTTCGAATTGTTAATTTCAAACTAAGATTGTAATTAATAATTTGAAGATCTGAACTTGTAATAGTCAAATACAGAACTTCGAATTGTTAAATACAAATTATTAGTGCAAATTATAACTTGAAGATCTGAACTTGTAATTCGAACAGTGACCACGTTGGTGAACGGACGTGTTTTGAGGTTAAGTTTTTTGAAGTTAAGTTTTTATATTAAGTTTAATATAATTACTTATATTAATTACGATGGATAACATCAATAATTTTGCCATCGTGACCGAGTTGAATAAGCTTACGAAGGGTGATTTAATTGATTTAATCACACAAGGAAAGCTACCTTTAGGAAAGCTGAAAGATGGTAACGTGCTTCTCAGTTATGATGTATCAATGAAACTGATTAACAAAGATGACACATTGGAGATCAATGGCGAAACACGTGACCTGGCGGGTGAACTGCTCTGCTGCTTGAAGCAACAAATGGAAAACTTGAACGAGTTGGTAAGTGATAAAAACAAAATTATCAAATTGTTGAACGAAAAGATCGATTCGCATGCATGTTATACAACCAATGCAACAGTAAATAACCAAATCAAAACCGCTCAATTGAACGCAGCTAACAAGAAAGTGTTGAACGCAGCTAACCTCGCCACAGCGTCTGTCAATTCTGCAAATACAACCTCAAAATTACAAAGTGTTAAACTGAATAAACAACAAAATATTTCGGTGTCGGATGTTGCTAACTGTTTGGAAGAACCCGAGCTAAAGAAAATTATTAATGGTAACAAGTATGTCGCCTCAAAAGCAAGTGAGGATGTTGGAATTGTTGCTGCTGAGGTCAGCGAGGGCCCTTACCAAACTGTTTCACGTAAAAGGTCACGTAAACCGAAGAAAGCTATTGTCGGCCTGGCTACCGAATCTTCCGCCGATTTTGCTGGGACCAACAGTAGGTGTTGGCTCTACATCAGTAGAGTTAGTACTACCGCCACCGAAGATTCTCTACGAAATTTTCTGAATAGTAAGCTTCCTAATCATACATTCGAATGTACTAAATTAAGCACATTTAGCAATTCGACGTCGTTTAAGGTGGGTGCTGACATTTCGCTTCATGATACGTTAACCAAACCTGAATTCTGGCCTAAGAACATTAACGTAAGGCGCTTTAATTTTTTTTCGTGGACCACGAAATATTCAACCGGGCAGGAATACATGCTAAAACGAACAGCTGTCAGCCTGTCAAGCGTGACGGCAATGATTTTATAATTGCTCACTTAAATATTAGATCGCTTGTGAAATGTTTCGACGATTTTGTCAATGAAGTAACAGACTTAAAATTACAAATTATATCTGTTACAGAAAGCTGGTTGCCGCCCTCGTTTCCTTCATCGTTAATTGCAATTCCTGGCTATTCTCTACATCGATGTGATCGTTTGAGCAGAGGCGGTGGGGTGTGCTGCTATGTTCGGAAAGGCATCAAAAATCAAATCATTAACTTGAATGATGGTAGGACTCATCTTCTGGAGCAGCTATGGGTTCGTATCTGCATTAACAATAAATCATATGCAGTGGGTACGATTTATCGTCCTCCACATGTTTCAGCTGCCTTTATCAATGAACTTGAACGTATATTGTCTATGCTGGTTGTTGAATACGATGGCATTATCATTTTGGGAGACCTTAATGTGAACCTGCTCTCTGACTCAACTCTTGGTGCATCCTTGAAGTCGCTGTTTGACTCATTTAATCTGGTGCAAGTTATCAATCAGCCTACACGAGTCACTGCTAACTCGGAATCGTTAATTGACGTTATCTGCCTGAGTAATGACATTGGATTTTCCTATGCCACTACACAAGACATGTCCCACATGACGGATCATTGCTTAGTGAGCTGCAGGCTAGATGTCAGTAGCGAAAATTCTCAGCCTCAATATGCAACATTCAGAAATCTCAAAAATATCAACACGGAAGAGTTTGCTCTCGATGCTAGTAACATTAACTGGACTAATGTTGTAAACTATGATAATATCAACGATAAGCTCGCCTATGTCAACTCGGCCATTGCATACCTTTTTGATATGCACGCTCCTGTTTGTACGGTTAGAATCAATACTAAAAAGCCGGCTTGGCTTACATATACCTTACGGTGCATGATTAAGCTTCGCCAAAAAGCTTTTAAGAGATATGTCAAAACTAAGAAGTCCTCTGACTGGAAGTGCTATCAAGACATTCGTAACTACGTCACACAAGCCATATCTAATGAAAGGAAAGCCTACTTCCAACATCAAGTCGATATCCGTTCAAATAGTCCTGGGAAGCTGTGGAAGTTTTTCGATCGTGCCAACATACATGCTAGATCCAAAAACGAAATGGATTTGGAGAACGCTGATCCCGACCTGCTGAATAGGTTCTTTGCCAATTCCGCACCTAAGACCACCATCAACCTGAAAACTATCAATGAATTTAGAAATAGTTGCCACCCTCGGATCACTGAAAAATTGACATTCTGCTTGGTCAGCCCGGACGACGTTGTTAGATCTATATCTAAACTTAAGTCGAATGCTGTGGGTATCGATAACATTTCATCTAGAATGCTAAAACTTGTCCTGCCGTTTTGTGTGGACACGTTTACTCACCTGATCAACTACTGCCTGGAGACATCAACTTTTCCTGAAGTGTGGAAAAAATCAATCATTGTACCTCTTCCGAAGACCAGTACTGCTTGTAGATTTGAGGATCTCCGACCTATCAGCATTTTACCAGCTCTCTCGAAGGTACTTGAGTCCTTCATCCATCTTCAACTGCTTGAGCATATTGAAAAATTTGACGTTCTTCCTAACACGCAATCGGGATTTCGCTCTGGATTTAGCACTACGACTGCTCTATCTAAGGTGTTAAATGATGTGATTAGCAACATGGATAACTCCAAAGTCACTGTAATGGCACTTCTTGATTTCAGCAAGGCTTTTGATGTAATCGATCATGATCTGCTAATCGCTAAATTGGTACACTATGGATGTGGTGCGTCTGCACTGAAATTACTCATCAACTACCTTAAAGGAAGATCACAATGTGTGAAGCTGAACTCGACCTTATCCGAGTATCTCCAAATTACTCGTGGTGTTCCCCAAGGTAGTGTACTAGGACCACTTCTTTTTGTTATTTTTACGGCTGACCTTCCCAAGGTGTTACCAGAAGGCACAAATTCTCATGAGTATGTGGATGACACTCAATTGAATATTTCAGGCGAACCATCGTCTATTAATGAAATTGTCCGAGACGTAAATGTTTGTCTTGAGCTGGTGCTCCGCTGGTCCTCTTCAAATGGCTTATTCCTCAACCCCAGCAAAACTGTATGTCTCTGTGTCGGCAGCTCACGCTGTCGAGCAGTGGCTAATAATGTAAAATGTACAGATATTCTCCTAGACAACAATGTGATCGACTTCAATGAAAAGACAAAAAATCTTGGCGTCATTTGGGATTGTGGTTTGACGTTCGAAAACCATGTAAATAAAATTTGCAGCATGGGATATTTTAAACTAAAAGCGTTGTATAGATATAAGCATCTTCTACCTTCAGAAGTCAAATGGAACTTGATTCAAAGTCTAGTATTGTGTCACGTCGACTATTGTTCCGCAGTCTATTATGGATGCCTAACTGGTTATTTGAAGAATAAATTGCAAGTGCTCCAGAATGCATGTCTTCGTTACGCCTACTACGTTGATCGATGGGACCATGTCACTCCAACCTACAATTCACAGCAAATATTGAAGATTGAGGCACGCTGTGAACTACAGTTTGCTGTTCTTCTTTATAGTGTCTACAAGTCTGGTCGCCCAGGTTACTTGCATGAATTCATTAATCAAAGATCGTCATGTCATGAATTAAACCTACGCAATAATGGAGCTCTGTCGGTGCCTACACACAGGACTGTGAAGTTTGAGGGATCCTTCCAGTACAGAACTGCCCACACGTTTAATAAGTTTGCTTCACACTACCTGAATGCCAGTTCGAAGCTATCGTTCAAAGCACGTATTAAGGAACTGCTGATGGCGAAACAAATTCAAGGGTCTCTTTGATGGGCAATGGTTGAAAATCAGCTCTGCTGAACTTTTGCCTTTTAAGCAATCGTTATTACTTATGTATATATATTTTGCTTAATAAACATTATTATTATTATTATTATTAATTGTCAAATACAGAACTTAAAATTGATAGCTTATAATTATAATTGCAAATTATAAGTTGAAGATCTGAACTTGTAATAGGTAAATACAGAACTTCGAATTGTTAATTTTAAACTAAGATTGTAAATAATAATTTGAAGTTCTGAACTTGTAATGGTCAAATACAGAACTTCGAATTGTTAAATACAAATTATTAGTGCAAATTATAACTTGAAGATCTGAACTTGTAATTGTCAAATACAGAACTTAAACTTGATAGCTTATAATTATAATTACAAATTATAAGTTGTAGATCTGAACTTGTAATAGGTAACTACAGAACTTCTAATTGTTAATTTCAAACTAAGATTGTAATTAATAATTTGAAGATCTGAACTTGTAATAGTAAAATACAGATCTCCGAATTGTTAAATACAAATTATTAGTGCAAATTATAACTTAAAGATCTGAACTTGTAATTGTCAAATACAGCACATAGAATTCATAACTTCAAATTATGATTGCAAATTATAACTGGAAGATCTGAACTTGTAATTGTCAAATACAGAACTTAAAATTGATAGCTTATAATTATAATTGCAAATTATAAGTTGAAGATCTGAACTTGTAATAGGTAAATACAGAACTTCGAATTGTTAATTTCAAACTAAGATTGTAATTAATAATTTGAAGATCTGAACTTGTAATAGTAAAATACAGAACTTCTAATTGTTAAATGCAAATTATTAGTGCAAATTATAACTTGAAGATCTGAACTTGTAATTGTCAAATACAGCACTTAGAATTCATAACTTCAAATTATGATTGTAAATAATAATTAGTAGATCTGAACTTGTAATAGTCAACTACAGAACTACGAATTGTTAAATACAAATTATTAGTGCAAATTATAACTTGAAGATCAGAACTTGTAATTGACAGATACAGAACTTAGAATTGATAGCTTATAATTATAATTGCAAATTATAACTTGAAGATCTGAACTTGTAATAGTGAATTACAGAACTTAGATTATTTAAATACTAATTATTATTTCAAATTATAACTTGAAGATCTGAACTTGTAATTGCCAAATACGGAACTTAAAATTGATAGCTTATAATTATAATTGCAAATTATAACTTGAAGATCTGAACTTGTAATAGTGAATTACAGAACTTAGATTATTTAAATACTAATTATTATTTCAAATTATAACTTGAAGATCTGAACTTGTAATTGCCAAATACGGAACTTAAAATTGATAGCTTATAATTATAATTGCAAATTATAACTTGAAGATCTGAACTTGTAATAGGCAAATACAGAACTTCGAATTGTTAATTTCAAACTAAGATTGTAAATAATAATTTGAAGATCTGAACTTGTAATAGTCAAATACAGAACTTCGAATTGTTAAATACAAATTATTAGTGCAAATTATAACTTGAAGATCTGAACTTGTAATTGACAAATACAGAACTTAAAATTGATAGCTTATAATTATAATTGCAAATTATAAGTTGAAGATCTGAACTTGTAATAGGTAAATACAGAACTTCAAATTGTTAATTACAAGCTAAGATTGTAATTAATAATTTGAAGATCTGAACTTGTAATAGTCAAATACAGATCTCCGAATTGATAAATACAAATTATTAGTGCAAATTATAACTTAAAGATCTGAACTTGTAATTGTCAAATACAGCACTTAGAATTCATAACTTCAAATTATGATTGCAAATTATAACTGGAAGATCTGAACTTGTAATTGTCAAATACAGAACTTAGAACTCATAACTTCAAATTCTGATTGTAAATAATAATTAGAAGATCTGAACTTGTAATAGTCAAATACAGAACTTCGAATTGTTAAATACAAATTATTAGTGCAAATTATAACTTGAAGAACTGTACATGTAATAGGTAAATACAGAACTTCGAATTGTTAAATTCAAACTAAGATTGCAAATAATAATTTGAAGATCTGAACTTGTAATAGTCAAATACAGAACTTCTAATTGTAAAATACAAATTATTAGTGCAAATTATAACTTGAAGATCTGAACTTGAAATTGTCAAATACAGAACTTCTAATTATTAAATTCAAATTATTAGTGCAAATTATAACTTGAAGATCTGAACTTGTAAATGTCAAATACAGAACTTAAAATTGATAGCTTCTAATTATTATTGCAAATTATAACTTGAAGATCTGAACTTGTAATAGTGAATTACAGAACTTAGATTTGTTAAATTCAAATTATTATTTCAAATTATAACTTGAAGATCTGAACTAGTAATTGTCAAATATAGAACATAAAATTGATAGCTTCTAATTATTATTGCAAATTATAACTTGAAGATCTGAACTTGTAATCGTTAAATACAGAACTTAAAATTGATAGCTTCTAATTATTATTTCAAATTATAACTTGAAGATCTGAACTTGTAATTGTCAAATACAGAACTTCTAAATGTTAAATACACATTATTAGTGCAAATTATAACTTGAAGATCTGAACTAGTAATTGTCAAATATAGAACTTAAAATTGATAGCTTCTAATTATTATTGCAAATTATAACTTGAAGATCTGAACTTGTAATTATCAAATACAGAACTTAAAATTGATAGCTTCTAATTATTATTTCAAATTATAACTTGAAGATCTGAACTTGTAATTGTCAAATACAGAACTTCTAATTGTTAAATACAAATTAATAGTGCAAATTATAACTTGAAGATCTGAACTTGTAATAGATAAATACAGAACTTCGAATTGTTAAATTCAAACTAAGATTGCAAATAATAATTTGAAGATCTGAACTTGTAATAGTCAAATACAGAACTTCTAATTGTTAAATACAAATTATTATTGTAAATTATAACTTGAAGATCTGAACTTGTAATTGTTAAATACAAAACTTCTAATTATTAAATACAAATTATTATTTCAAATTATAACTTGAAGATCTGAACTTGTAATAGTGAATTACAGAACTTAGATTTGATAAATTCAAATTATTATTTCAAATTATAACTTGAAGATCTGAACTTGTAATTGTCAAATACAGAACTTAAAATTGATAGCTTATAATTATAATTGCAAATTATAAGTTGAAGATCTGAACTTGTAATAGGTAAATACAGAACTTCGAATTTTAATTTCAAACTAAGACTGTAATTAATAATTTGAAGATCTGAACTTGTAATAGTAAAATACAGAACTTCGAATTGTTAAATACAAATTATTAGTGCAAATTATAACTTGAAGATCTGAACTTGTAATTGTCAAATACAGCACTTAGAATTCATAACTTCAAATTATGATTGCAAATTATAACTTGAAGATCTGAACTTGTAATTGTCAAATACAGAACTTAGAATTCATAACTTCAAATTATGATTGTAAATAATAATTAGTAGATCTGAACTTGTAATAGTCAAATACAGAACTTCGAATTGTTAAATACAAATTATTAGTGCAAATTATAACTTGAAGATCTGAACTTGTAATTGTCAAATACAGAACTTAGAATTGATAGCTCATAATTATAATTGCAAATTATAACTTGAAGATCTGAACTTGTAATAGTGAATTACAGAACTTAGATTTGCTAAATACTAATTATTATTTCAAATTATAACTTGAAGATCTGAACTTGTAATTGTCAAATACGGAACTAAAAATTGATAGCTTATAATTATAATTGCAAATTATAACTTGAAGATCTGAACTTGTAATAGGTAAATACAGATCTCCGAATTGTTAAATACAAATTATTAGTGCAAATTATAACTTAAAGATCTGAACTTGTAATTGTCAAATACAGAACTTCGAATTGTTAAATACAAATTATTAGTGCAAATTATAACTTGAAGATCTGAACTTGTAATAGCCAAATAAAGAACTTCTAATTGTTAAATACAAATTATTAGTGCAAATTATAACTTCAAGATCTGAACTTGTAATTGTCAAATACAGAACTTCTAATTGTTAAATACAAATTATTACTGCAAATTATAACTTGAAAATCTGAACTTGTAATTGTCAAATGCAGAACTTAAAATTGATAGCTTCTAATTATTATTGCAAATAATAATTTGAAGATCTGTACTTGTAATTGTCAAATACAGAACTTAAAATTGATAGCTTCTAATTATTTTTGCAAATAATAACTTGAAGATCTGAACTTGTAATTGTCAAATGCAGAACTTAAAATTGATAGCTTCTAATTATTATTGCAAATTATAACTTGAAGATCTGAACTTGTAATTGTCAAATACAGAACTTAAAATTGATAGCTTCTAATTATTATTTCAAATTATAACTTGAAGATCTGAACTTGTATTTGTCAAATACAGAACTTCTAATTGTTAAATACAAATTATTAGTGCAAATTATAACTGGAAGATCTGAACTTGTAATTGTCAAATACAGAACTTAAAATTGATAGCTTCTAATTATTTTTGCAAATAATAACTTGAAGATCTGAACTTGTAATTGTCAAATGCAGAACTTAAAATTGATAGCTTCTAATTATTATTGCAAATTATAACTTGAAGATCTGAACTTGTAATTGTTAAATACAGAACTTAAAATTGATAGCTTCTAATTATTATTTCAAATCATAACTTGAAGATCTGAACTTGTAATTGTCAAATACAGAACTTCGAATTGTTAAATACAAATTATTAGTGCAAATTATAACTTGAAGATCTGAACTTGTAATAGTCAAATACAGAACTTCTAATTGTTAAATACAAATTATTAGTGCAAATTATAACTTCAAGATCTGAACTTGTAATTGTCAAATACAGAACTTCTAATTGTTAAATACAAATTATTAGTGCAAATTATAACTTGAAAATCTGAACTTGTAATTGTCAAATGCAGAACTTAAAATTGATAGCTTCTAATTATTATTGCAAATAATAATTTGAAGATCTGTACTTGTAATTGTCAAATACAGAACTAAAAATTGATAGCTTATAATTATAATTCAAATTATAACTTGAAGATCTGAACTTGTAATTGTTAAATACAGAACTTCTAATTATTAAATACAAATTATTAGTGCAAATTATAACTTGAAGATCTGAACTTGTAATAGTGAATTACAGAACTTAGATTTGATAAATACAAATTATTATTTCAAATTATAACTTCAAGATCTGAACTAGTAATTGTCAAATATAGCACTTAAAATTGATAGCTTCTAATTATTATTGCAAATTTTAACTTGAAGATCTGAACTTGTAATTGTCAAATACAGAACTTAAAATTGATAGCTTCTAATTATTATTGCAAATTATAACTTGAAGATCTGAACTTGTAATTGTTAAATACAGAACTTAGATTTGTTAAATTCAAATTATTATTTCAAATTATAACTTGAAGATCTGAACTTGTAATTGTTAAATACAGAACTTTTAATTATTAAATACAAATTATTAGTGCAAATTATAACTTGAAGATCTGAACTTGTAATACGAGGGTGGATCAATAAGTACCCGTGTTCGAAGACAGGTGGCGTTGCTAAGGGAAGTTAGCATTACCGTCGTGTACTACCATCTGTTACACGACACCATACTAAATTTCAGACTGTTTCATGGGTTAGTTTTTATTGGGCAGCCAATTATTTCACACGTGTTGCGTGTTTCTCGATAAAACTGAAAAAGAACAATATCGATCCGTTATTTGCATTTTATTTTTGAATGGAAAAACATGCGGAGAAATGGAAACAACGTTGGGTGCTGTCTATGGGGACACTTCACCATCTATGACAACCACAAGATATTGGTTCAACGAATTTAAACGTGGTCTTACATCTGTTTTTGATGAGGGGTAATGTGAGGAGAGCTGCGGCAGCCTGGAAGACGTGGTTTTGGGACTCCAAGGGAATAATTCTCATGGACTCTTTACAGAAAGGAAGAACAATCATAGAGTAGTACTACAGTGAATTATTGGACCGATTCGATACAAAATGAAGGAAACATGGCCCCATTTGGCTAAGAAAAAAATTGCTGTTTCACCACGATAAGGCACCAGCACATTTATCCAGGATTGCCGCAGCCAAGTTGCACGAAATGCACTACAAATTGCTGTCGCACCCATTTGACTTGGCTCCCTGGGGCTTATTTCGGTCCCTCAACATGAAAAAGTGGCTCGGTGGAAAAAAATTCAGCTCAAAAGCGGAGGATATCGTCGAAACCGAAGCTTATTTTGAAGAGTTTGACAAATCGTATTTTTGGAGGGCTTAAAGAAATGGCAGAAAAGCTGGAAAAAGTGTATTGCTCTAAAAGAGATTACGTTCAAAAATAGAAGAAAAAAAATTGAGAAAAACTTGCTTCTTCATTCCTAACGCGGGTACTTATTGATCTACCCTCGTAGTGAATTACAGAACTTAGATTTGATAAATTCAAATTATTATTTCAAATTTTAACTTGAAGATCTGAACTAGTAATTGTCAAATATAGCACTTAAAATTGATAGCTTCTAATTATTATTGCAAATTATAACTTGAAGATCTGGACTTGTAATACTCAAATACAGAACTTCTAATTGTTAAATTCAAATTATTATTTCAAATTATAACTTGAAGATCTGAACTAGTAATTGTCAAATATAGAACATAAAATTGATAGCTTCTAATTATTATTGCAAATTATAACTTGAAGATCTGAACTTGTAATCGTTAAATACAGAACTTAAAATTGATAGCTTCTAATTATTATTTCAAATTATAACTTGAAGATCTGAACTTGTAATTGTCAAATACAGAACTTCTAAATGTTAAATACACATTATTAGTGCAAATTATAACTTGAAGATCTGAACTAGTAATTGTCAAATATAGAACTTAAAATTGATAGCTTCTAATTATTATTGCAAATTATAACTTGAAGATCTGAACTTGTAATTATCAAATACAGAACTTAAAATTGATAGCTTCTAATTATTATTTCAAATTATAACTTGAAGATCTGAACTTGTAATTGTCAAATACAGAACTTCTAATTGTTAAATACAAATTAATAGTGCAAATTATAACTTGAAGATCTGAACTTGTAATAGATAAATACAGAACTTCGAATTGTTAAATTCAAACTAAGATTGCAAATAATAATTTGAAGATCTGAACTTGTAATAGTCAAATACAGAACTTCTAATTTTAAATACAAATTATTATTGTAAATTATAACTTGAAGATCTGAACTTGTAATTGTTAAATACAGAACTTCTAATTATTAAATACTAATTATTAGTGCAAATTATAACTTGAAGATCTGAACTTGTAATAGTGAATTACAGAACTTAGATTTGATAAATTCAAATTATTATTTCAAATTATAACTTGAAGATCTGAACTAGTAATTGTCAAATATAGCACTTAAAATTGATAGCTTCTAATTATTATTGCAAAATATAACTTGAAGATCTGAACTAGTAATACTCAAATACAGAACTTCTAATTGTTAAATTCAAATTATTAGTGCAAATTATAACTTGAAGATCTGAACTTGTAATTGTCAAATACAGAACTTCTAATTGTTAAATACAAATTATTAGTGCAAATTATAACTTGAAGATCTGAACTTGTAATTGTCAAATACAGAACTTCTAATTGTTAAATACTAATTATTAGTGCAAATTATAACTTGAAGATCTGAACTTGTAATTGTCAAATACAGAACTTCTAATTGTTAAATACAAATTATTAGTGCAAATTATAACTGGAAGATCTGAACTTGTAATTGTCAAATACAGAACTTAAAATTGATAGCTTCTAATTATTTTTGCAAATAATAACTTGAGGATCTGAACTTGTAATTGTCAAATGCAGAACTTAAAATTGATAGCTTGTAATTATTATTGCAAATTATAACTTGAAGATCTGAACTTGTAATTGTCAAATGCAGAACTAAAAATTGATAGCTTCTAATTATTATTGCAAATAATAATTTGAAGATCTGTACTAGTAATTGACAAATACAGAACTTAAAATTGATAGCTTCTAATTATTATTACATATTATAACTTAAAGATCTGAACTAGTAATTGTCAAATATAGAACTTAAAATTGATAGCTTCTAATTATTATTGCAAATTATAACTTGAAGATCTGAACTTGTAATAGACAAATACGCAACTTAGCATTGTTAAATACAAATTGTGATTGCAAATTATAACTTGAAGATCTGAACCTGTAATAGGTAAATACAGAACTACTAATTGTTAAATACAAATTATTAGTGCAAATTATAATTTGACGATCTGTACCTGTAATTGTCAAATACAGAACTTAAAATTGATAGCTTAAAATTATAATTCAATTTGTAACTTGAAGATCTGAACTTGTAATAGTCAAATACAGAACTTCGAATTGTTAAATACAAATTATTAGTGCAAATTATAACTTGAAGAACTGTACTTGTAATAGGTAAATACAGAACTTCGAATTGTTAAATTGAAACTAAGATTGCTAATAATAATTTGAAGATCTGAACGTGTAATAGTCAAATACAGAACTTCTAATTGTAAAATACAAATTATTAGTGCAAATTATAACTTGAAGATCTGGACTTGAAATTGTCAAATACAGAACTTCTAATTATTAAATACAAATTATTATTTCAAATTATAACTTGAAGATCTGAACTAGTAATTGTCAAATATAGAACTTAAAATTGATAGCTTCTAATTATTATTGCAAATTATAACTTGAAGATCTGAACTTGTAATTGTCAAATACAGAACTTAAAATTGATAGCTTCTAATTATTGTTTCAAATTATAACTTGAAGATCTGAACTTGTAATTGTCAAATACAGAACTTCTAAATGTTAAATACACATTATTAGTGCAAATTATAACTTGAAGATCTGAACTAGTAATTGTCAAATATAGAACTTAAAATTGATAGCTTCTAATTATTATTGCAAATTATAACTTGAAGATCTGAACTTGTAATTATCAAATACAGAACTTAAAATTGATAGCTTCTAATTATTATTTCAAATTATAACTTGAAGATCTGAACTTGTAATTGTCAAATACAGAACTTCTAATTGTTAAATACAAATTATTAGTGCAAATTATAACTTGAAGATCTGAACATGTAATTGTCAAATACAGAACTTAAAATTGATAGCTTCTAATTATTATTGTAAATTATAACTTGTAGATCTGAACTTGTAATAGTGAATTACAGAACTTAGATTTGTTAAATTCAAATTATTATTTCAAATTATAACTTGAAGATCTGAACTAGTAATTGTTAAATACAGAACTTAAAATTGATAGCCTCTAATTATTATTTCAAATTATAACTTGAAGATCTGAACTTGTAATTGTCAAATACAGAACTTCTAATTGTTAAATACAAATTATTAGTGCACATTCTAACTTGAAGATCTGAACTTGTAATTGTCAAATACAGAACTTAAAATTGATAGCTTCTAATTATTATTGCAAATTATAACCTGAAGATCCGAACTAGTAATTGTCAAATACCGAACTTAAAATTTATAGCTTCTAATTATTATTGTAAATTATAACTTGAAGATCTGAACTAGCAATTGTCAAATACAGAACTTAAAATTGATAGCTTCTAATTATTATTGCAAATTATAACTTGAAGATCTGAACTTGTAATTGTCAAATACAGAACTTAAAATTGATAGCTACTAATTATTATTTCAAATTATAACTTGAAGATCTCAACTTGTAATTGTCAAATACAGAACTTCTAATTGTTAAATACAAATTATTAGTGCAAATTATAACTTGAAGATCTGAACTTGTAATTGTCAAATACAGAACTTCTAATTGTTAAATACAAATTATTAGTGCAAATTATAACTTGAAGATCTGAACTAGTAATTGTCAAATACAGAACTTCAAATTGTTAAATACAAATTATTAGTGCAAATTATAACTGAAAGATCTGAACTTGTAATTGTCAAATACAGAACTTAAAATTGATAGCTTCTAATTATTTTTGCAAATAATAACTTGAAGATCTGAACTTGTAATTGTCAAATGCAGAACTTAAAATTGATAGCTTCTAATTATTATTGCAAATTATAACTTGAAGATCTGAACTTGTAATTGTTAAATACAGAACTTAAAATTGATAGCTTCTAATTATTATTTCAAATCATAACTTGAAGATCTGAACTTGTAATTGTCAAATACAGAACTTCGAATTGTTAAATACAAATTATTAGTGCAAATTATAACTTGAAGATCTGAACTTGTAATAGTCAAATACAGAACTTCTAATTGTTAAATACAAATTATTAGTGCAAATTATAACTTCAAGATCTGAACTTGTAATTGTCAAATACAGAACTTCTAATTGTTAAATACAAATTATTAGTGCAAATTATAACTTGAAAATCTGAACTTGTAATTGTCAAATGCAGAACTTAAAATTGATAGCTTCTAATTATTATTGCAAATAATAATTTGAAGATCTGTACTAGTAATTGTCAAATACAGAACTTAAAATTGATAGCTTCTAATTATTATTGCAATTTATAACTTGAAGATCTGGACTTGTAATTGTAAAATACAGAACTTAAAATTGATAGCTTCTAATTATTATTTCAAATTATAACTTGAAGATCTGAACTTGTAATTGTCAAATCCAGAACTTAAAATTGATAGCTTCTAATTATTATTGCAAATAATAACTTGAAGATCTGAACTTGTAATTGTCAAATGCAGAACTAAAAATTGATAGCTTCTAATTATTATTGCAAATAATAATTTGAAGATCTGTACTAGTAATTGTCAAATACAGAACTTAAAATTGATAGCTTCTAATTATTATTACATATTATAACTTGAAGATCTGAACTAGTAATTGTCAAATATAGAACTTAAAATTGATAGCTTCTAATTATTATTGCAAATTATAACTTGAAGATCTGAACTTGTAATTGTCAAATACAGAACTTAAAATTGATAGCTTCTAATTATTATTTCAAATTATAACTTGAAGATCTGAACTTGTAATTGTCAAATACTGAACTTCTAATTGTTAAATACAAATTATTAGTGCAAATTATAACTTGAAGATCTGAACATGTAATTGTCAAATACAGAACTTAAAATTGATAGCTTCTAATTATTATTGTAAATTATAACTTGAAGATCTGAACTTGTAATAGTGAATTACAGAACTTAGATTTGTTAAATTCAAATTATTATTTCTAATTATAACTTGAAGATCTGAACTAGTAATTGTTAAATACAGAACTTAAAATTGATAGCTTCTAATTATTATTGCAAATTATAACTTGAAGATCTGAACTTGTAATTGTTAAATACAGAACTTAAAATTGATAGCTTCTAATTATTATTTCAAATTATAACTTGAAAATCTGATCTTGTAATTGTCAAATACAGAACTTGTAATTGTTAAATACAAATTATTAATGCAAATTATAACTAGAAGATCTGAACTTGTAATTGTCAAATACAGAATTTAAAATTGATAGCTTCTAATTATTATTGCAAATTATAACTTGAAGATCTTAACTTGTAATTTTCAAATACAGAACTTAGATTTGTTAAATTCAAATTATTATTTGAAATTATAGCTTGAAGATCTGAACTAGTAATTTTCAAATACAGAACTTAAAATTAATAGCTTCTAATTATTATAGCTAATTATAATTTGAAGATCTGAACTTGTAATAGACAAATACGCAACTTAGCATTGTTAAATACAAATTGTGATTGCAAATTATAACTTGAAGATCTGAACCTGTAATAGGTAAATACAGAACTTCGAATTGTTAAATTCAAACTAAGATTGCAAATAATAATTCGAAGATCTGAACTTGTAATAGTCAAATACAGAACTACTAATTGTTAAATACAAATTATTAGTGCAAATTATAATTTGACGATCTGTACTTGTAATTGTCAAATACAGAACTTAAAATTGATAGCTAAAAATTATAATTCAATTTGTAACTTGAAGATCTGAACTTGTAATAGTCAAATACAGAACTTCGAATTGTTAAATACAAATTATTAGTGCAAATTATAACTTGAAGAACTGTACTTGTAATAGGTAAATACAGAACTTCGAATTGTTAAATACAAACTAAGATTGCAAATAATAATTCGAAGATCTGAACTTGTAATAGTCAAATACAGAACTACTAATTGTTAAATACAAATTATTAGTGCAAATTATAATTTGACGATCGGTACTTGTAATTGTCAAATACAGAACTTAAAATTGATAGCTTAAAATTATAATTTAATTTGTAACTTGAAGATCTGAACTTGTAATAGTCAAATACAGAACTTCGAATTGTTAAATACAAATTATTAGTGCAAATTATAACTTGAAGAACTGTACTTGTAATAGGTAAATACAGAACTTCGAATTGTTAAATTCAAACTAAGATTGCAAATAATAATTTGAAGATCTGAACTTGTAATAGTCAAATACAGAACTTCTAATTGTAAAATACAAATTATTAGTGCAAATTATAACTTGAAGATCTGAACTTGAAATTGTCAAATACAGAACTTCTAATTATTAAATACAAATTATTAGTGCAAATTATAACTTGAAGATCTGAACTTGTAATTGTCAAATACAGAACTTAAAATTGATAGCTTCTAATTATTATTGCAAATTATAACTTGAAGATCTGAACTTGTAATAGTGAATTACAGAACTTAGATTTGTTAAATTCAAATTATTATTTCAAATTATAACTTGAAGATCTGAACTAGTAATTGTCAAATATAGAACTTAAAATAGATAGCTTCTAATTATTATTGCAAATTATAACTTGAAGATCTGAACTTGTAATTGTCAAATACAGAACTTAAAATTGATAGCTTCTAATTATTATTTCAAATTATAACTTGAAGATCTGAACTTGTAATTGTCAAATACAGAACTTCTAAATGTGAAATACACATTATTAGTGCAAATTATAACTTGAAGATCTGAACTAGTAATTGTCAAATATAGAACTTAAAATTGATAGCTTCCAATTATTATTGCAAATTATAACTTGAAGATCTGAACTTGTAATTGTCAAATACAGAACTTAGATTTGTTAAATTCAAATTATTATTTGAAATTATAACTTGAAGATCTGAACTAGTAATTGTCAAATACAGAACTTAAAATTGATAGCTTCTAATTATTATTGCAAATTATAACTTGAAGATCTGAACTTGTAATTATCAAATACAGAACTTAAAATTGATAGCTTCTAATTATTATTTCAAATTATAACTTGAAGATCTAAACTTGTAATTGTCAAATACAGAACTTCTAATTGTTAAATACACATTATTAGTGCAAATTATAACTTGAAGATCTGAACTAGTAATTGTCAAATATAGAACTTAAAATTGATAGCTTCTAATTATTATTGCAAATTATAACTTGAAGATCTGAACTTGTAATTATCAAATACAGAACTTAAAATTGATAGCTTCTAATTATTATTTCAAATTATAACTTGAAGATCTGAACTTGTAATTGTCAAATACAGAACTACTAATTGTTAAATACAAATTATTAGTGCAAATTATAACTTGAAGATCTGAACATGTAATTGTCAAATACAGAACTTAAAATTGATAGCTTAAAATTATAATTCAATTTATAACTTGAAGATCTGAACTTGTAATAGTCAAATACAGAACTTCGAATTGTTAAATACAAATTATTAGTGCAAATTATAACTTGAAGAACTGTACTTGTAATAGGTAAATACAGAACTTCGAATTGTTAAATTCAAACTAAGATTGCAAATAATAATTTGAAGATCTGAACTTGTAATAGTCAAATACAGAACTTAAAATTGATAGCTTCTAATTATTATTTCAAATTATAACTTGAAGATCTGCACTTGTAATTGTCAAATACAGAACTTCTAATTGTTAAATACAAATTATAAGTGCAAATTATAACTTGAAGATCTGAACTTGTAATTGTCAAATACAGAACTTAAAATAGATAGCTTCTAATTATTATTTCTAATTATAACTTGAAAATCTGAACTTGTAATTGTCAAATACAGAACTTCTAATTGTTAAATACAAATTATTAGTGCAAATTATAACTAGAAGATCTGAACTTGTAATTGTCAAATACAGAACTTCAAATTATTAAATACAAATTATTAGTGCAAAATATAACTTGAAGATCTGAACTTGTAATAGTGAATTACAGAACTTAGATTTGTTAAATTCAAATTATTATTTCAATTTATAACTTGAAGATCTGAACTTGTAATAGTCAAATACAGAACTTAAAATTGATAGCTTCTAATTATTATTTCAAATTATAACTTGAAGATCTGAACTTGTAATTGTCAAATACAGAACTACTAATTGTTAAATACAAATTATTAGTGCAAATTATAACTTGAAGATCTGAACATATAATTGTCAAATACAGAACTTAAAATTGATAGCTTCTAATTATTATTGTAAATTATAACTTGAAGATCTGCACTTCTAATAGTGAATTACAGAACTTAGATTTGTTAAATTCAAATTATTATTTCTAATTATAACTTGAAGATCTGAACTAGTAATTGTTAAATACAGAACTTAAAATTGATAGCTTCTAATTATTATTGCAAATTATAACTTGAAGATCTGAACTTGTAATTGTCAAATACAGAACTTAAAATTGATAGCTTCTAATTATTATTTCAAATTATAACTTGAAGATCTGCACTTGTAATTGTCAAATACATGACTTCTAATTGTTAAATACAAATTATTAGTGCAAATTATAACTTGAAGATCTGAACTTGTAATTGTCAAATACAGAACTTAAAATTGATAGCTTCTAATTATTATTGCAAATTATAACTAGAAGATCTGAACTTGTAATTGTCAAATACAGAACTTAGATTTGTTAAATTCAAATTATTATTTGAAATTATAACTTGAAGATCTGAACTAGTAATTGTCAAATACAGAACTTAAAATTGATAGCTTCTAATCATTATTTTCAAATTATAACTTGAAGATCTGAACTTGTAATACTCAAATACAGAACTACTAATTGTAAAATACAAATTATTAGTGCAAATTATAACTTGAAGATCTGAACTAGAAATTGTCAAATACAGAACTTCTAATTATTAAAAACAAATTATTAGTGCAAATTATAACTTGAAGATCTGAACTTGTAATTGTTAAATACAGAACTTAAAATTGATAGCTTCTAATTATTATTGCAAATTATAACTTGAAGATCTGAACTTGTAATAGTGAATTACAGAACTTAGATTTGTTAAATTCAAATTATTATTTCAAATTATAACTTGAAGATCTGAACTAGTAATTGTCAAATATAGAACTTAAAATTGATAGCTTCTAATTATTATTGCAAATTATAACTTGAAGATCTGAACTTGTAATTGTCAAATACAGAACTTAAAATTGATAGCTTCTAATTATTATTGTAAATTATAACTTGAAGATCTGAACTTGTAATTGTCAAATACAGAACTTAGATTTGTTAAATTCAAATTATTATTTGAAATTATAACTTGAAGATCTGAACTAGTAATTGTCAAATACAGAACTTAAAATTGATAGCTTCTAATTATTATTGCAAATTATAACTTGAAGATCTGAACTTGTAATTGTCAAATACAGAACTTAAAATTGATAGCTTCTAATTATTATTTCAAATTATAACTTGAAGATTTGAACTTGTAATTGTCAAATCCAGAACTTAAAATTGATAGCTTCTAATTATTATTGCAAATAATAACTTGAAAATCTGAACTTGTAATTCTCAAATGCAGAACTTAAAATTGATAGCTTAAAATTATAATTCAATTTATAACTTGAGGATCTGAACTTGTAATAGTCAAATACAGAACTTCGAATTGTTAAATACACATTATTAGTGCAAATTATAACTTGAAGATCTGAACTTGTAATAGATAAATACAGAACTTCGAATTGTTAAATTCAAACTAAGATTGCAAATAATAATTTGAAGATCTGAACTTGTAATAGTCAAATACAGAACTTCTAATTGTTAAATACAAATTATTATTGCAAATTATAACTTGAAGATCTGAACTAGTAATTGTCAAATACAGAACTTCTAATTATTAAATACAAATTATTAGTGCAAATTATAACTTGAAGATCTGAACTTGTAATAGTGAATTACAGAACTTAGATTTGTTAAATTCAAATTATTATTTCAAATTATAACTTGAAGATCTGAACTTGTAATAGTCAAATACAGAACTTCTAATTGTTAAATTCAAATTATTATTACAAATTATAACTTGAAGATCTGAACTAGTAATTGTCAAATATAGAACTTAAAATTGATAGCTTCTAATTATTATTGCAAATTATAACTTGAAGATCTTAACTTGTACTTGTCAAATACAGAACTTCTAATTGTCTAATACAAATTATTAGTGCAAATTATAACTTGAAGATCTGAACTTGTAATTGTCAAATACAGAACTTAAAATTGATAGCTTCTAACTATTATTGTAAATTATAACTTGAAGATCTGAACTTGTAATAGTGAATTACAGAACTTAGATTTGTTAAATTCAAATTATTATTTCTAATTATAACTTGAAGATCTGAACTAGTAATTGTCAAATACAGAACTTAAAATTGATAGCTTCTAATTATTATTGCAATTTATAACTTGAAGATCTGGACTTGTAATTGTAAAATACAGAACTTAAAATTGATAGCTTCTAATTATTATTTCAAATTATAACTTGAAGATCTGAACTTGTAATTGTCAAATCCAGAACTTAAAATTGATAGCTTCTAATTATTATTGCAAATAATAACTTGAAGATCTGAACTTGTAATTGTCAAATGCAGAACTAAAAATTGATAGCTTCTAATTATTATTGCAAATAATAATTTGAAGATCTGTACTAGTAATTGTCAAATACAGAACTTAAAATTGATAGCTTCTAATTATTATTTCATATTATAACTTGAAGATCTGAACTAGGAATTGTCAAATATAGAACTTAAAATTGATAGCTTCTAATTATTATTGCAAATTATAACTTGAAGATCTGAACTTGTAATTTTCAAATACAGAACTTAAAAGTGATAGCTTCTAATTATTATTGTAAATTATAACTTGAAGATCTGAACTTGTAATAGTGAATTACAGAACTTAGATTTGTTAAATTCAAATTATTATTTCTAATTATAACTTGAAGATCTGAACTAGTAATTGTTAAATACAGAACTTAAAATAGATAGCTTCTAATTATTATTGCAAATTATAACTTCAAGATCTGAACTTGTAATTGTTAAATACAGAACTTAAAATTGATAGCTTCTAATTATTATTTCTAATTATAACTAGAAAATCTGAACTTGTAATTGTCAAATACTGAACTACTAATTGTTAAATACAAATTATTAGTGCAAATTATAACTAGAAGATCTGAACTTGTAATTGTCGAATACAGAATTTAAAATTGATAGCTTCTAATTATTATTGCAAATTATAACTTGTAGATCTTAACTTGTAATTTTCAAATACAGAACTTAGATTTGTTAAATTCAAATTATTATTTGAAATTATAGCTTGAAGATCTGAACTAGTAATTGTCAAATACAGAACTTAAAATTGATAGCTTCTAATTATTATTGCTAATTATAATTTGAAGATCTGAACTTGTAATAGACAAATACGCAACTTAGCATTGTTAAATACAAATTGTGATTGCAAATTATAACTTGAAGATCTGAACCTGTAATAGGTAAATACAGAACTTCGAATTGTTAAATTCAAACTAAGATTGCAAATAATAATTCGAAGATCTGAACTTGTAATAGTCAAATACAGAACTACAAATTGTTAAATACAAATTATTAGTGCAAATTGTAATGTGACGATCTGTACTTGTAATTGTGAAATACGGAACTTAAAATTGATAGCTTAAAATTATAATTCAATTTATAACTTGAAGATCTGAACTTGTAATAGTCAAATACAGAACTTCGAATTTTTAAATACAAATTATTAGTGCAAATTATAACTTGAAGAACTGTACTTGTAATAGGTAAATACAGAACTTCGAATTGTTAAATTCAAACTAAGATTGCAAATAATAATTTGTAGATCTGAACTTGTAATAGTCAAATACAGAACTTCTAATTGTAAAATACAAATTATTAGTGCAAATTATAACTTGAAGATCTGAACTTGAAATTGTCAAATACAGAACTTCTAATTATTAAATACAAAGTATTAGTGCAAATTATAACTTGAAGATCTGAACTTGTAATTGTCAAATACAGAACTTAAAATTGATAGCTTCTAATTATTATTGCAAATTATAACTTGTAGATCTGAACTTGTAATAGTGAATTACAGAACTTAGATTTGTTAAATTCAAATTATTATTTCAAATTATAACTTGAAGATCTGAACTAGTAATTGTCAAATATAGAACTTAAAATTGATAGCTTCTAATTATTATTGCAAATTATAACTTGAAGATCTGAACTTGTAATTGACAAATACAGAACTTAAAATTGATAGCTTCTAATTATTATTTCAAATTATAACTTGAAGATCTGAACTTGTAATTGTCAAATACAGAACTTCTAATTGTTAAATACACATTATTAGTGCAAATTATATCTTGAAGATCTGAACTAGTAATTGTCAAATATAGAACTTAAAATTGATAGCTTCTAATTATTATTGCAAATTATAACTTGAAGATCTGAACTTGTAATTATCAAATACAGAACTTAAAATTGATAGCTTCTAATTATTATTTCAAATTATAACTTGAAGATCTGAACTTGTAATTGTCAAATACAGAATTACTAATTGTTAAATACAAATTATTAGTGCAAATTATAACTTGAAGATCTGAACATGTAATTGTCAAATACAGAACTTAAAATTGATAGCTTCTAATTATTATTGTAAATTATAACTTGAAGATCTGCACTTCTAATAGTGAATTACAGAACTTAGATTTGTTAAATTCTAATTATTATTTCTAATTATAACTTGAAGATCTGAACTAGTAATTGTTAAATACAGAACTTAAAATTGCTAGCTTCTAATTATTATTGCAAATTATAACTTGAAGATCTGAACTTGTAATTGTCAAATACAGAACTTAAAATTGATAGCTTCTAATTATTATTTCAAATTATAACTTGAAGATCTGCACCTGTAATTGTCAAATACAGAACTTCTAATTGTTAAATACAAATTATTAGTGCAAATTATAACTTGAAGAGCTGAACTTGTAATTGTCAAATACAGAACTTAAAATTGATAGCTTCTAATTATTATTGCAAATTATAACTTGAAGATCTGAACTTGTAATTGTCAAATACAGAACTTATATTTGTTAAATTCAAATTATTATTTGAAAGTATAACTTGAAGATCTGAACTAGTAATTGTCAAATACAGAACTTAAAATTGATAGCTTCTAATTATTATTGCAAATTATAACTTGAAGATCTGAACTTGTAATTGTCAAATACAGAACTTAAAATTGATAGCTTCTAATTATTATTTCAAATTATAACTTGAAGATTTGAACTTGTAATTGTCAAATCCAGAACTTAAAATTGATAGCTTCTAATTATTATTGCAAATAATAACTTGAAGATCTGAACTTGTAATTCTCAAATGCAGAACTTAAAATTATAATTCAATTTATAACTTGAAGATCTGAACTTGAAATTGTCAAATACAGAACTTAAAATTGATAGCTACTAATTATTATTGCAAATTATAACTTGAAGATCTGAACTTGTAATAGTGAATTACAGAACTTAGATTTGTTAAATTCAAATTATTATTTCAAATTATAACTTGAAGATCTGAACTAGTAATTGTCAAATACAGAACTTAAAATTGATAGCTTATAATTATTATTGTAAATTATAACTTGAAGATCTGAACTTGTAATAGTGAATTACAGAACTTAGATTTGTTAAATTCAAATTATTATTTCGAATTATAACTTGAAGATCTGAACTTGTAATAGTGAATTACAGAACTTAGATTTGTTAAATTCAAATTATTATTTCAAATTATAACTTGAAGATGTGAACTAGTAATTGTCAAATACAGAACTTAAAATTGATAGCTTCTAATTATTATTGCAAATTATAACTTGAAGATCTGAACTTGTAATTGTCAAATACAGAACTTAAAATTGATAGCTTCTAATTATTATTTCAAATTATAACTTGAAGATCTGAACTTGTAATTGTCAAATACAGAACTTCTAATTGTTAAATACAAATTATTAGTGCAAATTATAACTTGAAGATCTGAACTTGTAATAGTGAATTACAGAACTTAGATTTGTTAAATTCAAATTATTATTTCTAATTATAACTTGAAGATCTGAACTAGCAATTGTCAAATACAGAACTTAAAATTGATAGCTTCTAATTATTATTGCAAATTAAAACTTGAAGATCTGAACTTGTAATTGTCAAATACAGAACTTAAAATTGATAGCTACTAATTATTATTTCAAATTATAACTTGAAGATCTCAACTTGTAATTGTCAAATACAGAACTTCTAATTGTTAAATACAAATTATTAGTGCAAATTATAACTTGAAGATCTGAACTAGTAATTGTCAAATACAGAACTTAAAATTGATAGCTTCTAATTATTATTGCAATTTATAACTTGAAGATCTGGACTTGTAATTGTAAAATACAGAACTTAAAATAGATAGCTACTAATTATTATTTCAAATTATAACTTGAAGATCTGAACTTGTAATAGTCAAATCCAGAACTTAAAATTGATAGCTTCTAATTATTATTGCAAATAATAACTTGAAGATATGAACTTGTAATTGTCAAATGCAGAACTTAAAATTGATAGCTTCTAATTATTATTGCAAATAATAATTTGAAGATCTGTACTAGTAATTGTCAAATACAGAACTTAAAATTGATAGCTTCTAATTATTATTGCAAATTATAACTTGAAGATCTGAACTTGTAATACTCAAATACAGAACTTCTAATTGTTAAATTCAAATTATTAGTTCAAAAAATAACTTGAAGATCTGAACTTGTAATTGTCAAATACAGAACTTCTAATTGTTAAATACAAATTATTAGTGCAAACTATAACTTGAAGATCTGAACTTGTAATTGTCAAATACAGAACTTCTAATTGTTAAATACAAATTATTAGTGCAAATTATAACTTGAAGATCTGAACTTGTAATTGTCAAATACAGAACTTCAAATTGTTAAATACAAATTATTAGTGCAAATTATAACTGAAAGATCTGAACTTGTAATTGTCAAATACAGAACTTAAAATTGATAGCTTCTAATTATTTTTGCAAATAATAACTTGAAGATCTGAACTTGTAATTGTCAAATGCAGAACTTAAAATTGATAGCTTCTAATTATTATTGCAAATTATAACTTGAAGATCTGAACTTGTAATTGTTAAATACAGAACTTAAAATTGATAGCTTCTAATTATTATTTCAAATCATAACTTGAAGATCTGAACTTGTAATTGTCAAATACAGAACTTCGAATTGTTAAATACAAATTATTAGTGCAAATTATAACTTGAAGATCTGAACTTGTAATAGTCAAATACAGAACTTCTAATTGTTAAATACAAATTATTAGTGCAAATTATAACTTCAAGATCTGAACTAGTAATTGTCAAATACAGAACTTAAAATTGATAGCTTCTAATTATTATTGCTAATTATAATTTGAAGATCTGAACTTGTAATAGACAAATACGCAACTTAGCATTGTTAAATACAAATTG
Organism: Cantharis lateralis; assembly: GCA_963170105.1. Lineage (NCBI taxonomy): Eukaryota > Metazoa > Arthropoda > Insecta > Coleoptera > Cantharidae > Cantharis > Cantharis lateralis. The sequence goes on from OY720628.1 coordinate 23,999,429, forward strand.
TGATTGCAAATTATAACTTGAAGATCTGAACCTGTAATAGGTAAATACAGAACTTCGAATTGTTAAATTCAAACTAAGATTGCAAATAATAATTCGAAGATCTGAACTTGTAATAGTCAAATACAGAACTACTAATTGTTAAATACAAATTATTAGTGCAAATTATAATTTGACGATCTGTACTTGTAATTGTGAAATACGGAACTTAAAATTGATAGCTTAAAATTATAATTCAATTTATAACTTGAAGATCTGAACTTGTAATAGTCAAATACAGAACTTCGAATTGTTAAATACAAATTATTAGTGCAAATTATAACTTGAAGAACTGTACTTGTAATAGGTAAATACAGAACTTCGAATTGTTAAATTCAAACTAAGATTGCAAATAATAATTTGAAGATCTGAACTTGTAATAGTCAAATACAGAACTTCTAATTGTAAAATACAAATTATTAGTGCAAATTATAACTTGAAGATCTGAACTTGTAATTGTCAAATACAGAACTTAAAATTGATAGCTTCTAATTATTATTTCAAATTATAACTTGAAGATTTGAACTTGTAATTGTCAAATCCAGAACTTAAAATTGATAGCTTCTAATTATTATTGCAAATAATAACTTGAAGATCTGAACTTGTAATTCTCAAATGCAGAACTTAAAATTATAATTCAATTTATAACTTGAAGATCTGAACTTGAAATTGTCAAATACAGAACTTCGAATTGTTAAATACAAATTATTAGTGCAAATTATAACTTGTAGATCTGAACTTGTAATAGGTAAATACAGAACTTCGAATTGTTAAATTCAAACTATGACTGCAAATAATAATTTGTAGATCTGAACTTGTAATAGTCAAATACAGAACTTCTAATTGTTAAATACAAATTATTAGTGCAAATTATAACTTGAAGATCTGAACTTGAAATTGTCAAATACACAACTTCTAATTATTAAATACAAATTATTAGTGCAAATTATAACTTGAAGATCTGAACTTGTAATTGTCAAATACAGAACTCAAAATTGATAGCTTCTAATTATTATTGCAAATTATAACTTGAAGATCTGAACTTGTAATAGTGAATTACAGAACTTCAAATTGTTAATTTCAAACTAAGATTGTAATTAATAATTTGAAGATCTGAACTTGTAATAGTCAAATACAGAACTCCGAATTGTTAAATACAAATTATTAGTGCAAATTATAACTTGAAGATCTGAACTTGTAATTGTCAAATACAGCACTTAGAATTCATAACTTCAAATTATGATTGGAAATTATAACTGGAAGATCTGAACTTGTAATATGTAAATACAGAACTTCGAATTGTTAATTTCAAACTAAGATTGTAATTAATAATTTGAAGATCTGAACTTGTAATAGTCAAATACAGAACTTCGAATTGTTAAATACAAATTATTAGTGCAAATTATAACTTGAAGATCTGAACTTGTAATTGTCAAATACAGAACTTCGAATTGTTAAATACAAATTATTAGTGCAAATTATAACTTGAAGATCTGAACTTGTAATTGTCTAATACAGAACTTAGAATTGATAGCTTAAAATTATAATTGCAAATTATAACTTGAAGATCTGAACTTGTAATAGTGAATTACAGAACTTCGAATTGTTAAATACAAATTATTAGTACAAATTATAACTTGAAGATCTGAACTAGTAATTGTCAAATACAGAACTTAAAATTGATAGCTTATAATTATAATCGCAAATTATAACTAGAAGATCTGAACTAGTAATAGGTAAATACAGAACTTCGAATTGTTAATTTCAAACTAAGATTGTAAATAATAATTTGAAGATCTGAACTAGTAATAGGTAAATACAGAACTTCGTATTGTTAATTTCAAACTAAGATTGTAATTAATAATTTGAAGATCTGAAATTGTAATAGTCAAATACAGAACTTCGAATTGTTAAATACAAATTATTAGTGCAAATTATAACTTGAAGATCTGAACTTGTATACATGTATAACTTGTATAATACAGCACATAGAATTCATAACTCCAAATTATGATTGCAATTTATAACTTGAAGTTCTGAACTTGTAATTGTAAAATACAGAACTAAGAATTCATAACTTCAAATTATGATTGTAAATAATAATTAGAAGATCTGAACTTGTAATAGTCAAATACAGAACTTCGAATTGTTAAATACAAATTATTAGTGCAAATTATAACTTGAAGATCTGAACTTGTAATTGTCAAATACAGAACTTAGAATTCATAACTTCAAATTATGATTGCAAATTATAACTTCAAGATCTGAACTTGTAATTGTCAAATACAGAACTTAGAATTTTTTTTTTTTTTTTTTTTTCGTGTAGGAGATGCAGGGCAAAAAAATCTTACATAAGACACCCTAGATGTGATGGGTGGTGTCGGATTCTTACCGACTAAAAAAACCTGCATCTCCTAGGGCATCACCCTTCACACCGGAAACCGCTTTAGCATTACTTCAGTGTGAGAGCATTGGCTAGGAATTGAAATAAATTTCTCTTGCTTCTTTGTGTTTTTCTTCTATAATGTGTCTAACCACATTATAGGAGAGGTTCCACTCTTCGGAATTTGCGATTAGACTGTGCATCATATTTTCGGCATTGAAAATCCTGCCAGTGCACTGCTTATAATTTTCTCTACTATCATCCCATTTTTTGCAGTAAAATAGGGTATGCTCGGCATCTTCTACTTCGTTGCAATACGGGCATCGGTCAGTATCAGCTCTTCTTCGTGAAAAAAGATATTTTCGGAAACAGCCATGTCCCGATAAAGCCTGCGTAAGGTAGTAGTCGACCTCTCCATATTCCCGTTTTGTCCATGTTTCTAAATTGGGGATAAGTCTATAGGTCCACCTTCCGTATGTACCCACCTCCCATTCTTCTTGCCATTTGGCCATTAGGTTTTCTCTTGCCTCTAACTTCTTCATCCCTCCGTAGGTCTTGAGCCTTTCTTCTGCAAGCAGATATATCGGTGGTATCCCAGCTATTACCCTCGCACCTTCTGCCGAAATAGTGCGATATGCACTGCAAACTCTTATCGCCACCAGCCTTTGAGCCTTTACAAGTTTGTTGCGAAGCTTTTTTACCCGCATTGCGGGGAACCAGACAGGAGCGGCATAAAGCAGCTGGGAGTGCACCACGCTTACAAGGATTTTTCTTTTAGAAGAAAAATATAGGTCCACCTATATTAGGCATAAGGCTTGCCAAGGCCGTGATTGTTTTTTCGGCTTTCTGAACCGTCCTATTAAGGTGTTCGGAAAATGTGGTTTTTGTATCTAGCCACACTCCCAGCTGCCTCAAGGCGATGGAAGGACTAATTGTAGTTCCCAGTATATCAAATTTAATCAGTTTAAATTTTTGTTTCGTCGATAGGAGAACTGCTTCGGTCTTGTGAGGTGCCAGTTCCAGACCTCTCTCGCTAATCCAATTTGCAATCTTTATGATTGCAGTGTTTGCAGTGTTCATCAGCGATTCTTCTGTCTGGGCCACTACTACCACAGCAACGTCATCAGCAAAGCCAACCAGCTCCACTCCCTTCGGCATCTCTAGCAGCAGTAAGTCGTTGTATTGTATATTCCATTGCGTAGGACCCAGCACCGACCCTTGTGGGACTCCGCTTGTTACTTTTATAGTTTTAGAGATTCCTTCTGCTGTTATTATTATTTCTCTTTCGGAGAGATAGGAGGCGATTATGCTGATAAGGCTCTCATCTATACCGCGATTCCTCAGGGCATCTAAGATAACCTGCCATGAAGCGCTGTTAAAGGCGTTTTTAACGTCTATTGTTATAACAACGCACAGACGCCGACATTGATAAGAATACGCGGCTGCTTTTTTTGCAATAGCTAGAACGTGCTTGATTGCATCAACTGTTTGCCTGCCCTCTCTGAATCCGTACTGGTTATCTGCAAGGCACTGGCGCGCTCTAGTTCTTCTTTTAGCCTTATCAGAATTAGCTGTTCAAATAGCTTTCCCTCGATGTCTAGAAGACATATTGGTCTGTATGAATTGGGGCAACCCACAGGCTTATCACCCTTTTTTAAAAGAACAAGATTTGCCCTCTTCCAGAACCTTGGAAAGTCACCGTTGGCTGCCAAGTTGTTAAACATCTTCAACACAAGAAGTGATTTTGTCATGGATATATATTTAATCACTTCAGCAGGTATATTTCCCGGTCCCGGAGCCTTGTTGTTTTTTAATTTTGTGCATGCTATCTTCAAATCTTCTTCTGAAAAATTTACGAAAGGGACTTCTCTAGAGCGAACAAATGTCACCTCTCTGTGCGTAGGGAAAAGACATTTTGTTACGGCCTCTATAGTTTGCAATGACAGTTGCGGTCTGGGTGGATATCCGGATAGCCGTTTTTGTGCTATACCGTATCCCTTGCCCCAAACATCTTTATCAATCTCATCACAAACTTCCTTCCAGCATTTCTTTTTTGAATTTTTGATGCAACTTTTAAGTTTATTCCTTGAAAGTTTAAGGTCTTGCCAAAGAGATTGTTGTAGTAGCGGCAAATTCTTTTTTGAAATTCTTACGAGTTTTCTTCTTATTTTAAGGCATGTTGTCCTAATTTCAGCAATCTCTTCAGTCCACCAATACTTGGGTGCTCTCCTGCTGTTAGTTATAAGTTTGGGCATGCATTTGTTACACACTTTTGTTAATACTTCCGAGAAACCCCTTGCAGACAATGTGACATGTTCTATTGCTAGTTCCTCCGTAGCTTGTTCTAGCTTCTGCTGATCCAACCTTTTCGTATTCCATCTGTTAAGACTTTGTTTTCCGACGGGCTTTACCATATTACCATATTCTAATTATGATTGTAAATAATAATTAGAAGATCTGAACTTGTAATAGTCAAATACAGAACTTCGAATTGTTAAATACAAATTATTAGTGCAAATTATAACTTGAAGATCTGAACTAGTAATTGTCAAATTCAGAACTTAGAATTGATAGCTTATAATTATAATTGCAAATTATAACTTGAAGATCTGAACTTGTAATAGTGAATTACAGAACTTAGATTTGTTAAATACTAATTATTATTTCAAATTATAACTTGAAGATCTGAACTTGTAATTGTCAATTACGGAACTTAAAATTGATAGCTTATAATTATAATTGCAAATTATAACTTGAAGATCTGATCTTGTAATAGGTAAATACAGAACTTCGAATTGTTAATTTCAAACTAAGATTGTAAATAATAATTTGAAGATCTGAACTTGTAATAGTCAAATACAGATCTTCGAATTGTTAAATACAAATTATTAGTGAAAATTATAACTTGAAGATCTGAACTTGTAATAGTCAAATACAGAACTTCGAATTGTTAAATACAAATTATTAGTGCAAATTATAACTTGAAGATCTGAACTTGTAATTGTCTAATACAGAACTTAGAATTGATAGCTTAAAATTATAATTGCAAATTATAACTTGAAGATCTAAACTTGTAATAGTGAATTACAGAACTTCGAATTGTCAAATACAAATTATTAGTACAAATTATAACTTGAAGATCTGAACTTGTAATTGTCAAATACAGAACTTAAAATTGATAGCTTATAATTATAATTGCAAATTATAACTAGAAGATCTGAACTAGTAATAGGTAAATACAGAACTTCGAATTGTTAATTTCAAACTAAGATTGTAAATAATAATTTGAAGATCTGAACTTGTAATAGTCAAATACAGAACTTCGAATTGTTAAATACAAATTATTAGTGCAAATTATAACTTGAAAATCTGAACTTGTAATTGTCAAATACAGAACTTAAAATTGATAGCTTATATTTATAATTGCAAATTATAAGTTGAAGATCTGAACTTGTAATAGGTAAATACAGAACTTCGAATTGTTAATTTCAAACTAAGATTGTAATTAATAATTTGAAGATCTGAACTTGTAATGGTCAAATACAGAACTTCGAATTGATAGCTTATAATTATAATTGCAAATTATAACTTGAAGATCTGAATTTGTAGTAGGAAAATATAGAACTTCGAATTGTTAATTTCAAACTAAGATTGTAAATAATAATTTGAAGTTCTGAACTTGTAATAGTCAAATACAGAACTTCGAATTGTTAATTACAAATTATTAGTGCAAATTATAACTTGAAGATCTGAACTTGTAATTGTCAAATACAGCACTTAGAATTCATAACTTGAAATTATGATTACAAATTATAACTAAAAGATCTGAACTTGTAATTGTAAAATACAGAACTAAGAATTCATAACTTCAAATTATGATTGTAAATAATAATTAGACGATCTGAACTTGTAATAGTCAAATACAGAACTTCGAATTGTTAAATACAAATTATTAGTGCAAATTACAACTTGAAGATCTGAACTTGTAATTGTCAAATACAGAACTTAGAATTGGGAAATTCAAATTATGATTGCAAATTATAACTTGAAGATCTGAACTTGTAATAGTCAAATACAGAACTTAAAATTGATAGCTTATAATTATAATTGCAAATTATAACTTGAAGATCTGAATTTGTAGTAGGAAAATATAGAACTTCGAATTGTTAATTTCAAACTAAGATTGTAAATAATAATTTGAAGTTCTGAACTTGTAATAGTCAAATACAGAACTTCGAATTGTTAATTACAAATTATTAGTGCAAATTATAACTTGAAGATCTGAACTTGTAATTGTCAAATACAGAACTTAAAATTGATAGCTTATAATTATAATTGCAAATTATAAGTTTAAGATCTGAACTTGTAATAGGTAAATACAGAACTTCGAATTGTTAATTTCAAACTAAGATTGTAATTAATAATTTGAAGATCTGAACTTGTAATAGTCAAATACAGAACTTCCAATTGTTAAATTCAAATTATTAGTGCAAATTATAACTTGAAGATCTTAACTTGTAATTGTCAAATACAGCACTTAGAATTCATAACTTCAAATTATGATTGCAAATTATAACTTGAAGATCTGAACTTGTAATTGTAAAATACAGAACTACGAATTCATAACTTCAAATCATGATTGTAAATAATAATTAGAAGATCTGAACTTGTAATAGTCAAATACAGAACTTCGAATTGTTAAATACAAATTATTAGTGCTAATTATAACTTGAAGTTCTGAACTTGTAATTGTCAAATACAGTACTTAGAATTCATAACTTCAAATTATGAACGCTAATTATAACTTGAAGATCTGAACTTGTAATAGTCAAATACAGAACTTAGAATTGGGAAATTCAAATTATGATTGCAAATTATAACTTGAAGATCTGAACTTGTAATAGTCAAATACAGAACTTAAAATTGATAGCTTATAATTATAATTGCAAATTATAACTTGAAGATCTGAATTTGTAATAGGTAAATATAGAACTTCGAATTGTTAATTTCAAAATAAGATTGTAAATAATAATTTGAAGTTCTGAACTTGTAATAGTCAAATACAGAACTTCGAATTGTTAAATACAAATTATTAGTGCAAATTATAACTTGAAGATCTGAACTTGTAATTGTCAAATACAGAACTTCGAATTGTTAAATACAAATTATTAGTGCAAATTATAAATTGTAAATCTGAACTTGTAATAGTCAAATACAGAACTTCGAATTGTTAAATACAAATTATTAGTGCAAATTATAACTTGAAGATCTGAACTAGTAATTGTCAAATACAGCACTTAGAATTCATAACTTCTAATTATGATTGCAATTTATAACTTGAAGATCTGAACTTGTAATTGTAAAATACAGAACTAAGAATTAATAAATTCAAATTATGATTGTAAATAATAATTAGAAGATCTTATGTAATAGTCAAATACAGAAATTCGAATTGTTAATTTCAAACTAAGATTGTAATTAATAATATGAAGATCTGAACTTGTAATAGTCAAATACAGAACTTCGAATTGTTAAATACAAATTATTAGTGGAAATTATAACTTGAAGATGTGAAGTTGTAATTGTCAAATACAGCACATAGAATTCATAACTTCAAATTATGATTGCAATTTATAACTTGAAGTTCTGAACTTGTAATTGTAAAATACAGAACTAAGAATTCATAACTTCAAATTATGATTGTAAATAATAATTAGAAGATCTGAACTTGTAATAGTCAAATACAGAACTTCGAATTGTTAAATACAAATTATTAGTGCAAATTATAACTTGAAGATCTGAACTTGTAATTGTCAAATACAGAACTTAGAATTCATAACTTCAAATTATGATTGCTAATTATAACTTGAAGATCTGACCTTGTAATAGTCAAATACAGAACTTAGAATTGTGAAATTACAATTATGATTGCAAATTATAACTTGAAGATCCCGACTTGTAATAGTCAAATACAGAACTTAAAATTGATAGCTTATAATTATAATTGCTAATTATAACTTGAAGATCTGAATTTGTAATAACTAAATACAGAACTTCGAATTGTTAATTTCAAACTAAGATTGTAAATAATAATTTGAAGATCTGAACTTGTAATAGTCAAATACAGAACTTCGAATTGTTAAATACAAATTATTAGTGCAAATTATAACATGAAGATCTGAACATGTAATTGTCAAATACAGAACTTAAAATTGATAGCTTATAATTATAATTGCAAATTATAAGTAGAAGATCTGAACTTGTAATAGGTAAATACAGAACTTCGAATTGTTAAATACAAATTATTAGTGCAAATTATAACTTGAAGATCTGAACTTGTAATTATCAAATACAGCACTTGGAATTCATAACTTCAAATTATGATTGCAAATTATAACTTGAAGATCTGAACTTGTAATTGTCAAATACAGAACTTAGAATTCATAACTTCAAATTATGATTGTAAATAATAATTAGAAGATCTGAACTTGTAATAGTCAAATACAGAACTTCAAATTGTTAAATTCAAATTATTAGTGCAAATTATAACTTGAAGATCTTAACTTGTAATTGTCAAATACAGCACTTAGAATTCATAACTTCAAATTATGATTGCAAATTATAACTTGAAGATCTGAACTTGTAATTGTAAAATACAGAACTACGAATTCATAACTTCAAATTATGATTCTAAATAATAATTACAAGATCTGAACTTGTAATAGTCAAATACAGATCTTCGAATTGTTAAATACAAATTATTAGTGCAAATTATAACTTGAAGTTCTGAACTTGTAATTGTCAAATACAGTACTTAGAATTCATAACTTCAAATTATGATTGCTAATTATAACTTGAAGATCTGAACTTGTAATAGTCAAATACAGAACTTAGAATTGGGAAATTCAAATTATGATTGCAAATTATAACTTGAAGATCTGAACTTGTAATAGTCAAATACAGAACTTAAAATTGATAGCTTATAATTATAATTGCAAATTATAACTTGAAGATCTGAATTTGTAATAGGTAAATATAGAACTTCGAATTGTTAATTTCAAACTAAGATTGTAAATAATAATTTGAAGTTCTGAACTTGTAATAGTCAAATACAGAACTTCGAATTGTTAAATACAAATTATTAGTGCAAATTATAACTTGAAGATATGAACTTGTAATTGTCGAATACAGAACTTAAAATTGATAGCTTATAATTATAATTGCAACTTATAAGTTGAAGATCTGAACTTGTAATAGGTAAATACAGAACTTCGAATTGTTAATTTCAAACTAAGATTGTAATTAATAATTTGAAGATCTGAACTTGTAATAGTCAAATACAGAACTTCGAATTGTTAATTACAAATTATTAGTGCAAATTATAACTTGAAGATCTGAACTTGTAATTGTAAAATACAGAACTAAGAATTCATAACTTCAAATTATGATTGTAAATAATAATTTAAGATCTGAACTTGTAATTGTCAAATACAGAACTTAGAATTGATAGCTTATAATTATAATTGCAAATTATAACTTGAAGATCTGAACTTGTAATAGTGAATTACAAACTTAGATTAGTGAAATACTAATTATTATTTCAAATTATAACTTGAAGATTTGAACTTGTAATTGTCAAATACAGAACTTAAAATTGATAGCTTATAATTATAATTGCAAATTATAACTAGAAGATCTGAACTTGCAATAGGTAAATACAGAACTTCGAATTGTTAATTTCAAACTAAGATTGTAAATAATAATTTGAAGATCTGAACTTGTAATAGTCAAATACAGAACTTCGAATTGTTAAATACAAATTTTTAGTGCAAATTATAACTTGAAGATCTGAACTTGTAATTATCAAATACAGCACTTGGAATTCATAACTTCAAATTATGATTGCAAATTATAACTTGAAGATCTGAACTTGTAATTGTCAAATACAGAACTTAGAATTCATAACTTCAAATTATGATTGTAAATAATAATTAGAAGATCTGAACTTGTAATAGTCAAATACAGAACTTCAAATTGTTAAATTCAAATTATTAGTGCAAATTATAACTTGAAGATCTTAACTTGTAATTGTCAAATACAGCACTGAAAATTCATAACTTCAAATTATGATTGCAAATTATAACTTGAAGATCTGAACTTGTAATTGTCAAATACAGAACTTAAAATTGATAGCTTATCATTATAATTGCAAATTATAAGTTGAAGATCTGAACTTGTAATAGGTAAATACAGAACTTCGAATTGTTAATTTCAAACTAAGATTGTAATTAATAATTTGAAGATCTGAACTTGTAATAGTCAAATACAGAACTTCGAATTGTTAAATACAAATTATTAGTGCAAATTATAACTTGAAGATCTGAACTTGTAATTGTCAAATACAGCACATAGAATTCATAACTTCAAATTATGATTGCAATTTATAACTTGAAGATCTGAACTTGTAATTGTAAAATACAGAACTAAGAATTCATAACTTCAAATTATGATTGTAAATAATAATTAGAAGATCTGAACTTGTAATAGTCAAATACAGAACTTCGAATTGTTAAATACAAATTATTAGTGCAAATTATAACTTGAAGATCTGAACTTGTAATTGTCAAATACAGAACTTAGAATTCATAACTTCAAATTATGATTGCTAATTATAACTTGTAGATCTGACCTTGTAATAGTCAAATACAAAACTTAGAATTGTGAAATTACAATTATGATTGCAAATTATAACTTGAAGATCCCGACTTGTAATAGTCAAATACAGAACTTAAAATTGATAGCTTATAATTATAATTGCTAATTATAACTTGAAGATCTGAATTTGTAATAAGTAAATACAGAACTTCGAATTGTTAATTTCAAACTAAGATTGTAAATAATAATTTGAAGATCTGAACTTGTAATAGTCAAATACAGAACTTCGAATTGTTAAATACAAATTATTAGTGCAAATTATAACTTGAAGATCTGAACTTGTAATTGTCAAATACAGAACTTAGAATTCATAACTTCAAATTATGATTGTAAATAATAATTAGAAGATCTGAACTTGTAATAGTCAAATACAGAACTTCAAATTGTTAAATTCAAATTATTAGTGCAAATTATAACTTGAAGATCTTAACTTGTAATTGTCAAATACAGCACTTAGAATTCATAACTTCAAATTATGATTGCAAATTATAACTTGAAGATCTGAACTTGTAATTGTAAAATACAGAACTACGAATTCATAACTTCAAATTATGATTGTAAATAATAATTAGAAGATCTGAACTTGTAATAGTCAAATACAGAACTTCGAATTGTTAAATACAAATTATTAGTGCAAATTATAACTTGAAGTTCTGAACTTGTAATTGTCAAATACAGAACTTAGAATTCATAACTTCAAATTATGATTGCTAATTATAACTTGAAGATCTGAACTTGTAATAGTCAAATACAGAACTTAGAATTGGGAAATTCAAATTATGATTGCAAATTATAACTTGAAGATCTGAACTTGTAATAGTCAAATACAGAACTTAAAATTGATAGCTTATAATTATAATTACAAATTATAACTTGAAGATCTGAATTTGTAATAGGTAAATATAGAACTTCGAATTGTTAACTTCAAACTCAGATTGTAAATAATAATTTGAAGTTCTGAACTTGTAATAGTCAAATACAGAACTTCGAATTGTTAAATACAAATTATTAGTGCAAATTATAACTTGAAGATCTGAACTTGTAATTGTCAAATACAGTACTTAAAATTGATAGCTTATAATTATAATTGCAAATTATAAGTTGAAGATCTGAACTTGTAATAGGTAAATACAGAACTTCGAATTGTTAATTACAAACTAAGATTGTAATTAATAATTTGAAGATCTGAACTTGTAATAGTCAAATACATAACTTCAAATTGTTAAATACAAATTATTAGTGCAAATTATAACTTGAAGATCTGAACTTGTAATTGTCAAATACAGAACTTAGAATTGATAGTTTATAATTATAATTGCAAATTATACCTTGAAGAACTGAACTTGTAATAGTGAATTACAGAACTTAGATTTGTTAAATACTAATTATTATTTCAAATTATAACTTGAAAATCTGAACTTGTAATAAGTAAATACAGAACTTCGAATTGTTAATTTCAAACTAAGATTGTAAATAAAAATTTTAAAGATCTGAACTTGTAATTGTCAAATACAGCACTTAGAATTCATAACTTCTAATTATGATTGCAATTTATAACTTGAAGATCTGAACTTGTAATTGTAAAATACAGAACTAAGAATTAATAAATACAAATTATGATTGTAAATAATAATTAGAAGATCTGAACTTGCAATAGTCAAATACAGAACTTCGAATTGTTAATTTCAAACTAAGATTGTAATTAATAATTTGAAGATCTGAACTTGTAATAGTCAAATACAGATCTTCGAATTGTTAAATACAAATTATTAGTGCAAATTATAACTTGAAGATCTGAACTTGTAATTGTAAAATACAGAACTAAGAATTCATAACTTCAAATTATGATTGTAAATAATAATTAGAAGATCTGAACTTGTAATAGTCAAATACAGAACTTCGAATTGTTAAATACAAATTATTAGTGCAAATTATAACATGAAGATCTGAACATGTAATTGTCAAATACAGAACTTAAAATTGATAGCTTATAATTATAATTGCAAATTATAAGTTGAAGATCTGAACTTGTAATAGGTAAATACAGAACTTCGAATTGTTAATTTCAAACTAAGATTGTAAATAATAATTAGAAGATCTGAACTTGTAATAGTCAAATACAGAACTTCGAATTGTTAAATACAAATTATTAGTGCAAATTATAACTTGAAGTTCTGAACTTGTAATTGTCAAATACAGAACTTAGAACTCATAACTTCAAATTATGATTGCTAATTATAACTTGAAGATCTGAACTTGTAATAGTCAAATACAGAACTTAGAATTGGGAAATTCAAATTATGATTGCAAATTATAACTTGAAGATCTGAACTTGTAATTGTCAAATACATAACTTAGAATTCATAACTTCAAATTATGATTGTAAATAATAATTAGAAGATCTGAACTTGTAATAGTCAAATACAGAACTTCAAATTGTTAAATTCAAATTATTAGTGCAAATTATAACTTGAAGTTCTGAAGTTGTAATTGTCAAATACAGAACTTAGAATTCATAACTTCAAATTATGATTGCTAATTAAAACTTGAAGATCTGAACTTGTAATAGTCAAATACAGAACTTAGAATTGGGAAATTCAAATTATGATTGCAAATTATAACTTGAAGATCTGAACTTGTAATAGTCAAATACAGAACTTAAAATTGATAGCTTATAATTATAATTGCAAATTATAACTTGAAGATCTGAATTTGTAATAGGTAAATATAGAACTTCGAATTGTTAATTTCAAACTAAGATTGTAAATAATAATTTGAAGTTGTGAACTTGTATAAGTCAAATACAGAACTTCGAATTGTTAAATACAAATTATTAGTGCAAATTATAACTTGAAGATCTGAACTTGTAATTGTCAAATACAGAACTTAGAATTCAGAGCTTATAATTATAATTGCAAATTATAACTTGAAGAACTGAACTTGTAATAGTGAATTACAGAACTTAGATTTGTTAAATACTAATTATTATTTCAAATTATAACTTGAAGATCTGAACTTGTAATAAGTAAATACAGAACTTCGAATTGTTAATTTCAAACTAAGATTGTAAATAATAATTTTAAAGACCTGAACTTGTAATAGTCAAATACAGAACTTCGAATTGTTAAATACAAATTATTAGTGCAAATTATAACCTGTAAATCTGAACTTGTAATAGTCAAATACAGAACTTCGAATTGTTAAATACAAATTATTAGTGCAAATTATAACTTGAAGATCTGAACTTGTAATTGTCAAATACAGCACTTAGAATTCATAACTTCTAATTATGATTGCAATTTATAACTTGAAGATCTGAACTTGTAATTGTAAAATACAGAACTAAGAATTAATAAATTCAAATTATGATTGTAAATAATAATTAGAAGATCTGAACTTGTAATAGTCAAATACAGAACTTCGAATTGTTAATTTCAAACTAAGATTGTAATTAATAATTTGAAGATCTGAACTTGTAATAGTCAAATACAGAACTTCGAATTGTTAAATACAAATTATTAGTGCAAATTATAACTTGAAGATCTGAACTTGTAATTGTCAAATACAGCACTTAGAATTCATAACTTCAAATTATGATTGCAATTTATAACTTGAAGATCTGAACTTGTAATTGTAAAATCCAGAACTAAGAATTCATAACTTCAAATTATGATTGTAAATAATAATTAGAAGATTTGAACTTGTAATAGTCAAATACAGAAGTTCGAATTGTTAAATCCAAATTATTAGTGCAAATTATAACATGAAGATCTGAACATGTAATTGTCAAATACTGAACTTAAAATTGATAGCTTATAATTATAATTGCAAATTATAAGTTGAAGATCTGAACTTGTAATAGGTAAATACAGAACTTCGAATTGTTAATTTCAAACTAAGATTGTAAATAATAATTAGAAGATCTGAACTTGTAATAGTCAAATACAGAACTTCGAATTGTTAAATACAAATTATTAGTGCAAATTATAACTTGAAGTTCTGAACTTGTAATTGTCAAATACAGAACTTAGAATTCATAACTTCAAATTATGATTGCTAATTATAACTTGAAGATCTGAACTTGTAATAGTCAAATACAGAACTTAGAATTGGGAAATTCAAATTATGATTGCAAATTATAACTTGAAGATCTGAACTTGTAATTGTCAAATACATAACTTAGAATTCATAACTTCAAATTATGATTGTAAATAATAATTAGAAGATCTGAACTTGTAATAGTCAAATACAGAACTTCAAATTGTTAAATTCAAATTATTAGTGCAAATTATAACTTGAAGTTCTGAAGTTGTAATTGTCAAATACAGAACTTAGAATTCATAACTTCAAATTATGATTGCTAATTAAAACTTGAAGATCTGAACTTGTAATAGTCAAATACAGAACTTAGAATTGGGAAATTCAAATTATGATTGCAAATTATAACTTGAAGATCTGAACTAGTAATAGTCAAATACAGAACTTAAAATTGATAGCTTATAATTATAATTGCAAATTATAACTTGAAGATCTGAATTTGTAATAGGTAAATATAGAACTTCGAATTGTTAATTTCAAACTAAGATTGTAAATAATAATTTGAAGTTGTGAACTTGTATAAGTCAAATACAGAACTTCGAATTGTTAAATACAAATTATTAGTGCAAATTATAACTTGAAGATCTGAACTTGTAATTGTCAAATACAGAACTTAGAATTCAGAGCTTATAATTATAATTGCAAATTATAACTTGAAGAACTGAACTTGTAATAGTGAATTACAGAACTTAGATTTGTTAAATACTAATTATTATTTCAAATTATAACTTGAAGATCTGAACTTGTAATAAGTAAATACAGAACTTCGAATTGTTAATTTCAAACTAAGATTGTAAATAATAATTTTAAAGACCTGAACTTGTAATAGTCAAATACAGAACTTCGAATTGTTAAATACAAATTATTAGTGCAAATTATAACTTGTAAATCTGAACTTGTAATAGTCAAATACAGAACTTCGAATTGTTAAATACAAATTATTAGTGCAAATTATAACTAGAAGATCTGAACTTGTAATTGTCAAATACAGCACTTAGAATTCATAACTTCTAATTATGATTGCAATTTATAACTTGAAGATCTGAACTTGTAATTGTAAAATACAGAACTAAGAATTAATAAATTCAAATTATGATTGTAAATAATAATTAGAAGATCTGAACTTGTAATAGTCAAATACAGAACTTCGAATTGTTAATTTCAAACTAAGATTGTAATTAATAATTTGAAGATCTGAACTTGTAATAGTCAAATACAGAACTTCGAATTGTTAAATACAAATTATTAGTGCAAATTATAACTTGAAGATCTGAACTTGTAATTGTCAAATACAGCACTTAGAATTCATAACTTCAAATTATGATTGCAATTTATAACTTGAAGATCTGAACTTGTAATTGTAAAATCCAGAACTAAGAATTCATAACTTCAAATTATGATTGTAAATAATAATTAGAAGATTTGAACTTGTAATAGTCAAATACAGAAGTTCGAATTGTTAAATCCAAATTATTAGTGCAAATTATAACATGAAGATCTGAACATGTAATTGTCAAATACTGAACTTAAAATTGATAGCTTATAATTATAATTGCAAATTATAAGTTGAAGATCTGAACTTGTAATAGGTAAATACAGAATTGTTAATTTCAAACTAAGATTGTAATTAATAATTTGAAGATCTGAACTTGTAATAGTCAAATACAGAACTTCGAATTGTTAAATACAAATTATTAGTGCAAATTATAACTTGTAAATCTGAACTTGTAATAGTCAAATACAGAACTTCGAATTGTTAAATACAAATTATTAGTGCAAATTATAACATGAAGATCTGAACATGTAATTGTCAAATACAGAACTTAAAATTGATAGCTTATAATTATAATTGCAAATTATAAGTTGAAGATCTGAACTTGTAATAGGTAAATACAGAACTTCGAATTGTTAATTTCAAACTAAGATTGTAAATAATAATTAGAAGATCTGAACTTGTAATAGTCAAATACAGAACTTCGAATTGTTAAATACAAATTATTAGTGCAAATTATAACTTGAAGTTCTGAACTTGTAATTGTCAAATACAGAACTTAGAATTCATAACTTCAAATTATGATTGCTAATTATAACTTGAAGATCTGAACTTGTAATAGTCAAATACAGAACTTAGAATTGGGAAATTCAAATTATGATTGCAAATTATAACTTGAAGATCTGAACTTGTAATTGTCAAATACATAACTTAGAATTCATAACTTCAAATTATGATTGTAAATAATAATTAGAAGATCTGAACTTGTAATAGTCAAATACAGAACTTCAAATTGTTAAATTCAAATTATTAGTGCAAATTATAACTTGAAGTTCTGAAGTTGTAATTGTCAAATACAGAACTTAGAATTCATAACTTCAAATTATGATTGCTAATTTAAACTTGAAGATCTGAACTTGTAATAGTCAAATACAGAACTTAGAATTGGGAAATTCAAATTATGATTGCAAATTATAACTTGAAGATCTGAACTTGTAATAGTCAAATACAGAACTTAAAATTGATAGCTTATAATTATAATTGCAAATTATAACTTGAAGATCTGAATTTGTAATAGGTAAATATAGAACTTCGAATTGTTAATTTCAAACTAAGATTGTAAATAATAATTTGAAGTTGTGAACTTGTATAAGTCAAATACAGAACTTCGAATTGTTAAATACAAATTATTAGTGCAAATTATAACTTGAAGATCTGAACTTGTAATTGTCAAATACAGAACTTAGAATTCAGAGCTTATAATTATAATTGCAAATTATAACTTGAAGAACTGAACTTGTAATAGTGAATTACAGAACTTAGATTTGTTAAATACTAATTATTATTTCAAATTATAACTTGAAGATCTGAACTTGTAATAAGTAAATACAGAACTTCGAATTGTTAATTTCAAACTAAGATTGTAAATAATAATTTTAAAGACCTGAACTTGTAAAAGTCAAATACAGAACTTCGAATTGTTAAATACAAATTATTAGTGCAAATTATAACTTGTAAATCTGAACTTGTAATAGTCAAATACAGAACTTCGAATTGTTAAATACAAATTATTAGTGCAAATTATAACTTGAAGATCTGAACTTGTAATTGTCAAATACAGCACTTAGAATTCATAACTTCTAATTATGATTGCAATTTATAACTTGAAGATCTGAACTTGTAATTGTAAAATACAGAACTAAGAATTAATAAATTCAAATTATGATTGTAAATAATAATTAGAAGATCTGAACTTGTAATAGTCAAATACAGAACTTCGAATTGTTAATTTCAAACTAAGATTGTAATTAATAATTTGAAGATCTGAACTTGTAATAGTCAAATACAGAACTTCGAATTGTTAAATACAAATTATTAGTGCAAATTATAACTTGAAGATCTGAACTTGTAATTGTCAAATACAGCACTTAGAATTCATAACTTCAAATTATGATTGCAATTTATAACTTGAAGATCTGAACTTGTAATTGTAAAATCCAGAACTAAGAATTCATAACTTCAAATTATGATTGTAAATAATAATTAGAAGATTTGAACTTGTAATAGTCAAATACAGAAGTTCGAATTGTTAAATCCAAATTATTAGTGCAAATTATAACATGAAGATCTGAACATGTAATTGTCAAATACTGAACTTAAAATTGATAGCTTATAATTATAATTGCAAATTATAAGTTGAAGATCTGAACTTGTAATAGGTAAATACAGAACTTCGAATTGTTAATTTCAAACTAAGATTGTAAATAATAATTAGAAGATCTGAACTTGTAATAGTCAAATACAGAACTTCGAATTGTTAAATACAAATTATTAGTGCAAATTATAACTTGAAGTTCTGAACTTGTAATTGTCAAATACAGAACTTAGAATTCATAACTTCAAATTATGATTGCTAATTATAACTTGAAGATCTGAACTTGTAATAGTCAAATACAGAACTTAGAATTGGGAAATTCAAATTATGATTGCAAATTATAACTTGAAGATCTGAACTTGTAATTGTCAAATACATAACTTAGAATTCATAACTTCAAATTATGATTGTAAATAATAATTAGAAGATCTGAACTTGTAATAGTCAAATACAGAACTTCAAATTGTTAAATTCAAATTATTAGTGCAAATTATAACTTGAAGTTCTGAAGTTGTAATTGTCAAATACAGAACTTAGAATTCATAACTTCAAATTATGATTGCTAATTAAAACTTGAAGAACTGAACTTGTAATAGTCAAATACAGAACTTAGAATTGGGAAATTCAAATTATGATTGCAAATTATAACTTGAAGATCTGAACTTGTAATAGTCAAATACAGAACTTAAAATTGATAGCTTATAATTATAATTGCAAATTATAACTTGAAGATCTGAATTTGTAATAGGTAAATATAGAACTTCGAATTGTTAATTTCAAACTAAGATTGTAAATAATAATTTGAAGTTGTGAACTTGTATAAGTCAAATACAGAACTTCGAATTGTTAAATACAAATTATTAGTGCAAATTATAACTTGAAGATCTGAACTTGTAATTGTCAAATACAGAACTTAGAATTCAGAGCTTATAATTATAATTGCAAATTATAACTTGAAGAACTGAACTTGTAATAGTGAATTACAGAACTTAGATTTGTTAAATACTAATTATTATTTCAAATTATAACTTGAAGATCTGAACTTGTAATAAGTAAATACAGAACTTCGAATTGTTAATTTCAAACTAAGATTGTAAATAATAATTTTAAAGACCTGAACTTGTAATAGTCAAATACAGAACTTCGAATTGTTAAATACAAATTATTAGTGCAAATTATAACTTGTAAATCTGAACTTGTAATAGTCAAATACAGAACTTCGAATTGTTAAATACAAATTATTAGTGCAAATTATAACTTGAAGATCTGAACTTGTAATTGTCAAATACAGCACTTAGAATTCATAACTTCTAATTATGATTGCAATTTATAACTTGAAGATCTGAACTTGTAATTGTAAAATACAGAACTAAGAATTAATAAATTCAAATTATGATTGTAAATAATAATTAGAAGATCTGAACTTGTAATAGTCAAATACAGAACTTCGAATTGTTAATTTCAAACTAAGATTGTAATTAATAATTTGAAGATCTGAACTTGTAATAGTCAAATACAGAACTTCGAATTGTTAAATACAAATTATTAGTGCAAATTATAACTTGAAGATCTGAACTTGTAATTGTCAAATACAGCACTTAGAATTCATAACTTCAAATTATGATTGCAATTTATAACTTGAAGATCTGAACTTGTAATTGTAAAATCCAGAACTAAGAATTCATAACTTCAAATTATGATTGTAAATAATAATTAGAAGATTTGAACTTGTAATAGTCAAATACAGAAGTTCGAATTGTTAAATCCAAATTATTAGTGCAAATTATAACATGAAGATCTGAACATGTAATTGTCAAATACTGAACTTAAAATTGATAGCTTATAATTATAATTGCAAATTATAAGTTGAAGATCTGAACTTGTAATAGGTAAATACAGAATTGTTAATTTCAAACTAAGATTGTAATTAATAATTTGAAGATCTGAACTTGTAATAGTCAAATACAGAACTTCGAATTGTTAAATACAAATTATTAGTGCAAATTATAACTTGAAGATCTGAACTTGTAATTATCAAATACAGCACTTGGAATTCATAACTTCAAATTATGATTGCAAATTATAACTTGAAGATCTGAACTTGTAATTGTGAAATACAGAACTTAGAATTCATAACGTCAAATTATGATTGTAAATAATAATTAGAAGATCTGAACTTGTAATAGTCAAATACAGAACTTCAAATTGTTAAATTCAAATTATTAGTGCAAATTATAACTTGAAGATCTGAACTTGTAATTGTCAAATACAGAACTTAGAATTCATAACTTCAAATTATGATTGCAAATTATAACTTGAAGATCTGAACTTGTAATTGTAAAATACAGAACTACGAATTCATAACTTCAAATTATGATTGTAAATAATAATTAGAAGATCTGAACTTGTAATAGTCAAATACAGAACTTCAAATTGTTAAATACAAATTATTAGTGCAAATTATAACTTGAAGTTCTGAACTTGTAATTGTCAAATACAGAACTTAGAATTCATAACTTCAAATTATGATTGCTAATTATAACTTGAAGATCTGAACTTGTAATAGTCAAATACAGAACTTAGAATTGGGAAATTCAAATTATGATTGCAAATTATAACTTGAAGATCTGAACTTGTAATTGTCAAATACAGAACTTAGAATTGATAGCTTATAATTATAATTGCAAATTATAACTTGAAGAACTGAACTTGTAATAGTGAATTACAGAACTTAGATTTGTTAAATACTAATTATTATTGCAAATTATAACTTGTAGATCTGAACTTGTAATAGTCAAATACAGAACTTAAAATTGATAGCTTATAATTATGATTGCAAATTATAACTTGAAGATCTGAATTTGTAATAGGTAAATATAGAACTTCGAATTGTTAATTTCAAACTAAGATTGTAAATAATAATTTTAAAGACCTGAACTTGTAATAGTCAAATACAGAACTTCGAATTGTTAAATACAAATTATTAGTGCAAATTATAACTTGTAAATCTGAACTTGGAAGAACTTAAAATTGATAGCTTATAATTATAATTGCAAATTATAAGTTGAAGATCTGAACTTGTAATAGGTAAATGCAGAACTTCGAATTGTTAATTTCAAACTAAGATTGTAATTAATAATTTGAAGATCTGAACTTGTAATAGTCAAATACAGAACTTCGAATTGTTAAATACAAATTATTAGTACAAATTATAACTTGAAGATCTGAACTTGTAATTGTCAAATACAGCACTTAGAATTCATAACTTCTAATTATGATTGCAATTTATAACTTGAAGATCTGAACTTGTAATTGTAAAATACAGAACTAAGAATTAATAAATTCAAATTATGATTGTAAATAATAATTAGAAGATCTGAACTTGTAATAGTCAAATGCAGAACTTCGAATTGTTAATTTCAAACTAAGATTGTAATTAATAATTTGAAGATCTGAACTTGTAATAGTCAAATACAGAACTTCGAATTGTTAAATACAAATTATTAGTGCAAATTATAACTTGAAGATCTGAACTTGTAATTATCAAATACAGCACTTAGAATTCATAACTTCTAATTATGATTGCAATTTATAACTTGAAGATCTGAACTTGTAATTGTAAAATACAGAACTAAGAATTGTGAAATTACAATTATGATTGCAAATTATAACTTGAAGATCTGAACTTGTAATAGTCAAATACAGAAGTTAAAATTGATAGCTTATAATTATAATTGCTAATTATAACTAGAAGATCTGAATTTGTAATAAGTAAATACAGAACTTCGAATTGTTAATTTCAAACTAAGATTGTAAATAATAATTTGAAGATCTGAACTTGTAATAGTCAAATACAGAACTTCGAATTGTTAAATACAAATTATTAGTGCAAATTATAACATGAAGATCTGAACATGTAATTGTCAAATACAGAACTTAAAATTGATAGCTTATAATTATAATTGCAAATTATAAGTTGAAGATCTGAACTTGTAATAGGTAAATACAAAACTTCGAATTGTTAATTTCAAACTAATATTGTAATTAATAATTTGAAGATCTGAACTTGTAATAGTCAAATACAGAACTTCGAATTGTTAAATACAAATTAATAGTGCAAATTATAACTTGAAGATCTGAACTTGTAATTATCAAATACAGCACTTGGAATTCATAACTTCAAATTATGATTGCAAATTATAACTTGAAGATCTGAACTTGTAATTGTCAAATACAGAACTTAGAATTCATAACTTCAAATTATGATTGTAAATAATAATTAGAAGATCTGAACTTGTAATAGTCAAATACAGAACTTCGAATTGTTAAATACAAATTATTAGTGCAAATTATAACTTGAAGTTCTGAACTTGTAATTGACAAATACAGAACTTAGAATTCATAACATCAAATTATGATTGCTAATTATAACTTGAAGATCTGAACTTGTAATAGTCAAATACAGAACTTAGAATTGGGAAATTCAAATTATGATTGCAAATTATAACTTGAAGATCTGAACTTTTAATAGTCAATTACAGAACATAAAATTGATAGCTTTTAATTATAATTGCAAATTATAACTGGAAGATCTGGATTTGTAATAGGTAAATATAGAACTTCGAATTGTTAATTTCAAACTAAGATTGTAAATAATAATTTGAAGTACTGAACTTGTAATAGTCAAATACAGAACTTCGAATTGTTAAATACAAATTATTAGTGCAAATTATAACTTGAAGATCTGAACTTGTAATTGTCAAATACAGAACTTAAAATTGATAGCTTATAATTATAATTGCAAATTATAAGTTGAAGATCTGAACTTGTAATAGGTAAATACAGAACTTCGAATTGTTAATTTCAAACTAAGATTGTAATTAATAATTTGAAGATCTGAACTTGAATAGTCAAATACATAACTTCTAATTGTTAAATACAAATTATTAGTGCAAATTATAACTTGTAAATCTGAACTTATAATTGTCAAATACAGAACTTAAAATTGATAGCTTATAATTATAATTGCAAATTATAAGTTGAAGATCTGAACTTGTAATAGGTAAATGCAGAACTTCGAATTGTTAATTTCAAACTAAGATTGTAATTAATAATTTGAAGATCTGAACTTGTAATAGTCAAATACAGAACTTCGAATTGTTAAATACAAATTATTAGTGCAAATTATAACGTGAAGATCTGAACTTGTAATTGTCAAATACAGCACTTAGAATTCATAACTTCTAATTATGATTGCAATTTATAACTTGAAGATCTGAACTTGTAATTGTAAAATACAGAACTAAGAATTAATAAATTCAAATTATGATTGTAAATAATAATTAGAAGATCTGAACTTGTAATAGTCAAATACAGAACTTCGAATTGTTAAATACAAATTATTAGTGCAAATTATAACTTGAAGATCTGAACTTGTAATTGTCAAATACAGAACTTAGAATTCATAACTTCAAATTATGATTGCTAATTATAACTTGAAGATCTGACCTTGTAATAGTCAAATACAGAACTTAGAATTGTGAAATTACAATTAAGATTGCAAATTATAACTTGAAGATCTGAACTTGTAATAGTCAAATACAGAACTTAAAATTGATAGCTTATAATTATAACTGCTAATTATAACTTGAAGATCTGAATTTGTAATAGGTAAATACAGAACTTCGAATTGTTAATTTCAAACTAAGATTGTAAATAATAATTTGAAGATCTGAACTTGTAATAGTCAAATACAGAACTTCGAATTGTTAAAAACAAATTATTAGTGCAAATTATAACTTGAAGATCTGAACTTGTAATTGTCAAATACAGAACATAAAATTGATAGCTTATAATTATAATTTCAAATTATAAGTTGAAGATCTGAACTTGTAATAGGTAAATACAGAACTTCGAATTGTTAATTTCAAACTAAGATTGTAATTAATACTTTGAAGATCTGAACTTGCAGTAGTCGAATACAGAACTTCGAATTGTTAAATACAAATTATAATTGCAAATTATAACTAGAAGATCTGAACTTGTAATAGGTAAATACAGAACTTCAAATGGTTAATTTCAAACTAAGATTGTAAATAATAATTTGAAGATATGAACTTGTAATAGTCAAATACAGAACTTCAAATTGTTAAATTCAAATTATTAGTGCAAATTATAACTTGAAGATCTGAACTTGTAATTGTCAAATACAAAACTTAGAATTGATAGCTTATAATTATAATTGCAAATTATAACTTGAAGAACTGAACTTGTAATAGTCAATTACAGAACTTAGATTTGTTAAATACTAATTATTATTTCAAATTATAACTTGAAGATCTGAACTTGTAATTGTCAAATACAGAACTTAAAATTGATAGCTTATAAGTATAATTGCAAATTATAACTAGAAGATATGAACTTGTAATAGGTAAATACAGAACTTCGAATTGTTAATTTCAAACTAAGATTGCAAATTATAACTTGAAGATCTGAACTTGTAATTGTCAAATACAGAACTTACAATTCATAACTTCAAATTATGATTGTAAATAATAATTAGTAGATCTGAACTTGTAATAGTCAAATACAGAACTTCGAATTGTTAAATACAAATTATTAGTGCAAATTATAACTTGAAGATCTGAACTTGTAATTGTCACATACAGAACTTAGAATTCATAACTTCAAATTATGATTGTAAATAATAAATAGAAGATCTGAACTTGTAATAGTCAAATACAGAACTTCGAATTGTTAAATACAAATTATTAGTGCAAATTATAACTTGAAGATCTGAACTTGTAATTGTCAAATACAGAACTTAGAATTGATAGCTTATAATTATAATTGCAAATTATAACTTGAAGATCTGAACTTGTAATAGTGAATTACAGAACTTCTAATTGTTAATTTCAAACTAAGATTGTAATTAATAATTGTAAGATCTAAACTTGTAATAGTCAAATACAGAACTCCGAATTGTTAAATACAAATTATTAGTGCAAATTATAACTTGAAGATCTGAACTTGTAATTGTCAAATACAGCACTTAGAATTCATAACTTCAAATTATAATTGCAAATTATAACTTGAAGATCTGAATTTGTAATAGGTAAATACAGAACTTCGAATTGTTAAATACAAATTATTAGTGCAGATTATAACTTGAAAATCTGAACTTGTAATTGTCAAATACAGAACTTAAAATTGATAGCTTATAATTATAATTGCAAATTATAAGTTGAAGATCTGAACTTGTAATAGGTAAATGCAGAACTTCGAATTGTTAATTTCAAACTAAGATTGTAATTAATAATTTGAAGATCTGAACTTGTAATTGTCAAATACAGAACATAAAATTGATAGCTTATAATTATAATTGCAAATTATAAGTTGAAGATCTGAACTTGTAATAGGTAAATACAGAACTTCGAATTGTTAATTTCAAACTAAGATTGTAATTAATACTTTGAAGATCTGAACTTGCAATAGTCGAATACAGAACTTCGAATTGTTAAATACAAATTATAATTGCAAATTATAACTAGAAGATCTGAACTTGTAATAGGTAAATACAGAACTTCAAATGGTTAATTTCAAACTAAGATTGTAAATAATAATTTGTAGATATGAACTTGTAATAGTCAAATACAGAACTTCAAATTGTTAAATTCAAATTATTAGTGCAAATTATAACTTGAAGATCTGAACTTGTAATTGTCAAATACAAAACTTAGAATTGATAGCTTATAATTATAATTGCAAATTATAACTTGAAGAACTGAACTTGTAATAGTCAATTACAGAACTTAGATTTGTTAAATACTAATTATTATTTCAAATTATAACTTGAAGATCTGAACTTGTAATTGTCAAATACAGAACTTAAAATTGATAGCTTATAAGTATAATTGCAAATTATAACTAGAAGATATAAACTTGTAATAGGTAAATACAGAACTTCGAATTGTTAATTTCAAACTAAGATTGCAAATTATAACTTGAAGATCTGAACTTGTAATTGTCAAATACAGAACTTAGAATTCATAACTTCAAATTATGATTGTAAATAATAATTAGTAGATCTGAACTTGTAATAGTCAAATACAGAACTTCGAATTGTTAAATACAAATTATTAGTGCAAATTATAACTTGAAGATCTGAACTTGTAATTGTCACATACAGAACTTAGAATTCATTACTTCAAATTATGATTGTAAATAATAAGTAGAAGATCTGAACTTGTAATAGTCAAATACAGAACTTCGAATTGTTAAATACAAATTATTAGTGCAAATTATAACTTGAAGATCTGAACTTGTAATTGTCAAATACAGAACTTAGAATTGATAGCTTATAATTATAATTGCAAATTATAACTTGAAGATCTGAACTTGTAATAGTGAATTACAGAACTTCTAATTGTTAATTTCAAACTAAGATTGTAATTAATAATTGTAAGATCTAAACTTGTAATAGTCAAATACAGAACTCCGAATTGTTAAATACAAATTATTAGTGCAAATTATAACTTGAAGATCTGAACTTGTAATTGTCAAATACAGCACTTAGAATTCATAACTTCAAATTATGATTGCTAATTATAACTTGAAGATCTGAACTTGTAATAGTCAAATACTGAACTTAAAATTGATAGCTTATAATTATAATTGCAAATTATAACTTGAAGATCTGAATTTGTAATAGGTAAATACAGAACATCGAATTGTTAAATACAAATTATTAGTGCAGATTATAACTTGAAAATCTGAACTTGTAATTGTCAAATACAGAACTTAAAATTGATAGCTTATAATTATAATTGCAAATTATAAGTTGAAGATCTGAACTTGTAATAGGTAAAAACAGAACTTCTAATTGTTAATTTCCAACTAAGATTGTAATTAATAATTTGAAGATCTGAACTTGTAATAGTCAAATTCAGAACTTCAAATTGTTAAATTCAAATTATTAGTGCAAATTATAACTTGAAGATCTGAACTTGTAATTGTCAAAAACAGAACTTAGAATTGATAGCTTATAATTATAATTGCAAATTATAACTTGAAGATCTGAACTTGTAATAGTCAAATACTGAACTTAAAATTGATAGCTTATAATTATAATTGCAAATTATAACTTGAAGATCTGAATTTGTAATAGGTAAATACAGAACTTCGAATTGTTAATTTCAAACTAAGATTGTAATTAATAATTTGAAGATCTGCACTTGCAATAGTCGAATACAGAACTTCGAATTGTTAAATACAAATTATAATTGCACATTATAACTAGAAGATCTGAACTTGTAATAGGTAAATACAGAACTTCAAATTGTTAATTTCAAACTAAGATTGTAAATAATAATTTGAAGATATGAACTTGTAATAGTCAAATACAGAACTTCAAATTGTTAAATTCAAATTATTAGTGCAAATTATAACTTGAAGATCTGAACTTGTAATTGTCAAATACAGAACTTAGAATTGATAGCTTATAATTATAATTGCAAATTATAACTTGAAGAACTGAACTTGTAATAGTCAATTACAGAACTTAGATTTGTTAAATACTAATTATTATTTCAAATTATAACTTGAAGATCTGAACTTGTAATTGTCAAATACAGAACTTAAAATTGATAACTTATAAGTATAATTGCAAATTATAACTAGAAGATATGAACTTGTAATAGGTAAATACAGAACTTCGAATTGTTAATTTCAAACTAAGATTGCAAATTATAACTTGAAGATCTGAACTTGTAATTGTCAAATACAGAACTTAGAATTCATAACTTCAAATTATGATTGTAAATAATAATTAGTAGATCTGAACTTGTAATAGTCAAATACAGAACTTCGAATTGTTAAATACAAATTATTAGTGCAAATTATAACTTGAAGATCTGAACTTGTAATTGTCAAATACAGAACTTAGAATTCATAACTTCAAATTATGATTGTAAATAATAAGTAGAAGATCTGAACTTGTAATAGTCAAATACAGAACTTCGAATTGTTAAATACAAATTATTAGTGCAAATTATAACTTGAAGATCTGAACTTGTAATTGTCAAATACAGCACTTAGAATTCATAACTTCAAATTATGATTGCAATTTATAACTTGAAGATCTGAACTTGTAATAGTCAAATACAGAACTTAGAATTGTAAAATTCAAATCATGATTGCAAATTATAACTTGAAGATCTGAACTTGTAATAGTCAAATACAGAACTTAAAATTGATAGCTTATAATTATAATTGCAAATTATAACCTGAAGATCTGAATTTGTAATAGGTAAATACAGAACTTCGAATTGTTAATTTCAAAAAATGATTGTAAATAATAATTTGAAGATCTGAACTTGTAATAGTCAAATACAGAACTTAGAATTGTTAAATACAAATTATTAGTGCAAATTATAACTTGAAGATCTGAACTTGTAATTGTCAAATACAGAACTTAAAATTGATAGCTTATAATTATAATTGCAAATTATAAGTTGAAGATCTGAACTTGTAATAGGTAAATACAGAACTTCGAATTGTTAATTTCAAACTAAGATTGTAATTAATAATTTGAAGATCTGAACTTGTAATAGTCAAATACGGAACTTCGAATTGTTAAATACAAATTATTAGTGCAAATTATAACTTGAAGATCTGAACTTGAATTGTCAAAAACAGCACTTAGAATTCATAACTTCAAATTATGATTGCAAATTATAACTTGAAGATCTGAACTTGTAATTGTCAAATATAGAACTTAGTATTCATAACTTCAAATTATGATTGTAAATAATAATTAGAAGATCTGAACTTGTAATAGTCAAATACAGAACTTCGAATTGTTAAATACAAATTATTAGTGCACATTATAACTTGTAGATCTGAACTTGTAATGGTCAAATACAGAACTTAGAATTCATAACTTCAAATTATGAGTGCTAATTATAACTAGAAGATCTGACCTTGTAATTGTCAAATACGGAACTTAGAATTCATAACTTCAAATTATGATTGTAAATAATAATTAGAAGATCTGAACTTGTAATAGTCAAATACAGAACTTAAAATTGATAGCTTATAATTATAATTGCAAATTATAAGTTGAAGATCTGAACTTGTAATAGGTAAATACAGAACTTCGAATTGTTAATTTCAAACTAAGATTGTAATTAATAATTTGAAGATCTGAACTTGAATAGTCAAATACATAACTTCTAATTGTTAAATACAAATTATTAGTGCAAATTATAACTTGAAGATCTGAACTTGTAATTGTCAAATACAGAACTTAGAATTGATAGCTTATAATTATAATTGCAAATTATAACTTGAAGAACTGAACTTGTAATAGTGAATTACAGAACTTAGATTTGTTAAATACTAATTATTATTTCAAATTATAACTTGAAGATCTGAACTTGTAATAAGTAAATACAGAACTTCGAATTGTTAATTTCAAACTAAGATTGTAAATAATAATTTGAAGACCTGAACTTGTAATAGTCAAATACAGAACTTCGAATTGTTAAATACAAATTATTAGTGCAAATTATAACTTGTAAATCTGAACTTATAATTGTCAAATACAGAACTTAAAATTGATAGCTTATAATTATAATTGCAAATTATAAGTTGAAGATCTGAACTTGTAATAGGTAAATGCAGAACTTCGAATTGTTAATTTCAAACTAAGATTGTAATTAATAATTTGAAGATCTGAACTTGTAATAGTCAAATACAGAACTTCGAATTGTTAAATACAAATTATTAGTGCAAATTATAACGTGAAGATCTGAACTTGTAATTGTCAAATACAGCACTTAGAATTCATAACTTCTAATTATGATTGCAATTTATAACTTGAAGATCTGAACTTGTAATTGTAAAATACAGAACTAAGAATTAATAAATTCAAATTATGATTGTAAATAATAATTAGAAGATCTGAACTTGTAATAGTCAAATACAGAACTTCGAATTGTTAAATACAAATTATTAGTGCAAATTATAACTTGAAGATCTGAACTTGTAATTGTCAAATACAGAACTTAGAATTCATAACTTCAAATTATGATTGCTAATTATAACTTGAAGATCTGACCTTGTAATAGTCAAATACAGAACTTAGAATTGTGAAATTACAATTAAGATTGCAAATTATAACTTGAAGATCTGAACTTGTAATAGTCAAATACAGAACTTAAAATTGATAGCTTATAATTATAACTGCTAATTATAACTTGAAGATCTGAATTTGTAATAGGTAAATACAGAACTTCGAATTGTTAATTTCAAACTAAGATTGTAAATAATAATTTGAAGATCTGAACTTGTAATAGTCAAATACAGAACTTCGAATTGTTAAAAACAAATTATTAGTGCAAATTATAACTTGAAGATCTGAACTTGTAATTGTCAAATACAGAACATTAAATTGATAGCTTATAATTATAATTTCAAATTATAAGTTGAAGATCTGAACTTGTAATAGGTAAATACAGAACTTCGAATTGTTAATTTCAAACTAAGATTGTAATTAATACTTTGAAGATCTGAACTTGCAGTAGTCGAATACAGAACTTCGAATTGTTAAATACAAATTATAATTGCAAATTATAACTAGAAGATCTGAACTTGTAATAGGTAAATACAGAACTTCAAATGGTTAATTTCAAACTAAGATTGTAAATAATAATTTGAAGATATGAACTTGTAATAGTCAAATACAGAACTTCAAATTGTTAAATTCAAATTATTAGTGCAAATTATAACTTGAAGATCTGAACTTGTAATTGTCAAATACAAAACTTAGAATTGATAGCTTATAATTATAATTGCAAATTATAACTTGAAGAACTGAACTTGTAATAGTCAATTACAGAACTTAGATTTGTTAAATACTAATTATTATTTCAAATTATAACTTGAAGATCTGAACTTGTAATTGTCAAATACAGAACTTAAAATTTATAGCTTATAAGTATAATTGCAAATTATAACTAGAAGATATGAACTTGTAATAGGTAAATACAGAACTTCGAATTGTTAATTTCAAACTAAGATTGCAAATTATAACTTGAAGATCTGAACTTGTAATTGTCAAATACAGAACTTACAATTCATAACTTCAAATTATGATTGTAAATAATAATTAGTAGATCTGAACTTGTAATAGTCAAATACAGAACTTCGAATTGTTAAATACAAATTATTAGTGCAAATTATAACTTGAAGATCTGAACTTGTAATTGTCACATACAGAACTTAGAATTCATAACTTCAAATTATGATTGTAAATAATAAATAGAAGATCTGAACTTGTAATAGTCAAATACAGAACTTCGAATTGTTAAATACAAATTATTAGTGCAAATTATAACTTGAAGATCTGAACTTGTAATTGTCAAATACAGAACTTAGAATTGATAGCTTATAATTATAATTGCAAATTATAACTTGAAGATCTGAACTTGTAATAGTGAATTACAGAACTTCTAATTGTTAATTTCAAACTAAGATTGTAATTAATAATTGTAAGATCTAAACTTGTAATAGTCAAATACAGAACTCCGAATTGTTAAATACAAATTATTAGTGCAAATTATAACTTGAAGATCTGAACTTGTAATTGTCAAATACAGCACTTAGAATTCATAACTTCAAATTATAATTGCAAATTATAACTTGAAGATCTGAATTTGTAATAGGTAAATACAGAACTTCGAATTGTTAAATACAAATTATTAGTGCAGATTATAACTTGAAAATCTGAACTTGTAATTGTCAAATACAGAACTTAAAATTGATAGCTTATAATTATAATTGCAAATTATAAGTTGAAGATCTGAACTTGTAATAGGTACATGCAGAACTTCGAATTGTTAATTTCAAACTAAGATTGTAATTAATAATTTGAAGATCTGAACTTGTAATTGTCAAATACAGAACATAAAATTGATTGCTTATAATTATAATTGCAAATTATAAGTTGAAGATCTGAACTTGTAATAGGTAAATACAGAACTTCGAATTGTTAATTTCAAACTAAGATTGTAATTAATACTTTGAAGATCTGAACTTGCAATAGTCGAATACAGAACTTCGAATTGTTAAATACAAATTATAATTGCAAATTATAACTAGAAGATCTGAACTTGTAATAGGTAAATACAGAACTTCAAATGGTTAATTTCAAACTAAGATTGTAAATAATAATTTGAAGATATGAACTTGTAATAGTCAAATACAGAACTTCAAATTGTTAAATTCAAATTATTAGTGCAAATTATAACTTGAAGATCTGAACTTGTAATTGTCAAATACAAAACTTAGAATTGATAGCTTATAATTATAATTGCAAATTATAACTTGAAGAACTGAACTTGTAATAGTCAATTACAGAACTTAGATTTGTTAAATACTAATTATTATTTCAAATTATAACTTGAAGATCTGAACTTGTAATTGTCAAATACAGAACTTAAAATTGATAGCTTATAAGTATAATTGCAAATTATAACTAGAAGATATGAACTTGTAATAGGTAAATACAGAACTTCGAATTGTTAATTTCAAACTAAGATTGCAAATTATAACTTGAAGATCTGAACTTGTAATTGTCAAATACAGAACTTAGAATTCATAACTTCAAATTATGATTGTAAATAATAATTAGTAGATCTGAACTTGTAATAGTCAAATACAGAACTTCGAATTGTTAAATACAAATTATTAGTGCAAATTATAACTTGAAGATCTGAACTTGTAATTGTCACATACAGAACTTAGAATTCATTACTTCAAATTATGATTGTAAATAATAAGTAGAAGATCTGAACTTGTAATAGTAAAATACAGAACTTCGAATTGTTAAATACAAATTATTAGTGCAAATTATAACTTGAAGATCTGAACTTGTAATTGTCAAATACAGAACTTAGAATTGATAGCTTATAATTATAATTGCAAATTATAACTTGAAGATCTGAACTTGTAATAGTGAATTACAGAACTTCTAATTGTTAATTTCAAACTAAGATTGTAATTAATAATTGTAAGATCTAAACTTGTAATAGTCAAATACAGAACTCCGAATTGTTAAATACAAATTATTAGTGCAAATTATAACTTGAAGATCTGAACTTGTAATTGTCAAATACAGCACTTAGAATTCATAACTTCAAATTATGATTGCTAATTATAACTTGAAGATCTGAACTTGTAATAGTCAAATACTGAACTTAAAATTGATAGCTTATAATTATAATTGCAAATTATAACTTGAAGATCTGAATTTGTAATAGGTAAATACAGAACATCGAATTGTTAAATACAAATTATTAGTGCAGATTATAACTTGAAAATCTGAACTTGTAATTGTCAAATACAGAACTTAAAATTGATAGCTTATAATTATAATTGCAAATTATAAGTTGAAGATCTGAACTTGTAATAGGTAAATACAGAACTTCTAATTGTTAATTTCCAACTAAGATTGTAATTAATAATTTGAAGATCTGAACTTGTAATAGTCAAATTCAGAACTTCAAATTGTTAAATTCAAATTATTAGGTCAAATTATAACTTGAAGATCTGAACTTGTAATTGTCAAAAACAGAACTTAGAATTGATAGCTTATAATTATAATTGCAAATTATAACTTGAAGATCTGAACTTGTAATAGTCAAATACTGAACTTAAAATTGATAGCTTATAATTATAATTGCAAATTATAACTTGAAGATCTGAATTTGTAATAGGTAAATACAGAACTTCGAATTGTTAATTTCAAACTAAGATTGTAATTAATAATTTGAAGATCTGCACTTGCAATAGTCGAATACAGAACTTCGAATTGTTAAATACAAATTATAATTGCACATTATAACTAGAAGATCTGAACTTGTAATAGGTAAATACAGAACTTCAAATTGTTAATTTCAAACTAAGATTGTAAATAATAATTTGAAGATATGAACTTGTAATAGTCAAATACAGAACTTCAAATTGTTAAATTCAAATTATTAGTGCAAATTATAACTTGAAGATCTGAACTTGTAATTGTCAAATACAGAACTTAGAATTGATAGCTTATAATTATAATTGCAAATTATAACTTGAAGAACTGAACTTGTAATAGTCAATTACAGAACTTAGATTTGTTAAATACTAATTATTATTTCAAATTATAACTTGAAGATCTGAACTTGTAATTGTCAAATACAGAACTTAAAATTGATAACTTATAAGTATAATTGCAAATTATAACTAGAAGATATGAACTTGTAATAGGTAAATACAGAACTTCGAATTGTTAATTTCAAACTAACATTGCAAATTATAACTTGAAGATCTGAACTTGTAATTGTCAAATACAGAACTTAGAATTCATAACTTCAAATTATGATTGTAAATAATAATTAGTAGATCTGAACTTGTAATAGTCAAATACAGAACTTCGAATTGTTAAATACAAATTATTAGTGCAAATTATAACTTGAAGATCTGAACTTGTAATTGTCAAATACAGAACTTAGAATTCATAACTTCAAATTATGATTGTAAATAATAAGTAGAAGATCTGAACTTGTAATAGTCAAATACAGAACTTCGAATTGTTAAATACAAATTATTAGTGCAAATTATAACTTGAAGATCTGAACTTGTAATTGTCAAATACAGCACTTAGAATTCATAACTTCAAATTATGATTGCAATTTATAACTTGAAGATCTGAACTTGTAATAGTCAAATACAGAACTTAGAATTGTAAAATTCAAATCATGATTGCAAATTATAACTTGAAGATCTGAACTTGTAATAGTCAAATACAGAACTTAAAATTGATAGCTTATAATTATAATTGCAAATTATAACCTGAAGATCTGAATTTGTAATAGGTAAATACAGAACTTCGAATTGTTAATTTCAAAAAATGATTGTAAATAATAATTTGAAGATCTGAACTTGTAATAGTCAAATACAGAACTTAGAATTGTTAAATACAAATTATTAGTGCAAATTATAACTTGAAGATCTGAACTTGTAATTGTCAAATACAGAACTTAAAATTGATAGCTTATAATTATAATTGCAAATTATAAGTTGAAGATCTGAACTTGTAATAGGTAAATACAGAACTTCGAATTGTTAATTTCAAACTAAGATTGTAATTAATAATTTGAAGATCTGAACTTGTAATAGTCAAATACGGAACTTCGAATTGTTAAATACAAATTATTAGTGCAAATTATAACTTGAAGATCTGAACTTGAATTGTCAAAAACAGCACTTAGAATTCATAACTTCAAATTATGATTGCAAATTATAACTTGAAGATCTGAACTTGTAATTGTCAAATATAGAACTTAGTATTCATAACTTCAA
This sequence comes from Cantharis lateralis, assembly GCA_963170105.1. Taxonomy (NCBI): domain Eukaryota; kingdom Metazoa; phylum Arthropoda; class Insecta; order Coleoptera; family Cantharidae; genus Cantharis; species Cantharis lateralis. The sequence goes on from OY720628.1 coordinate 24,035,711, forward strand.
ATTATGATTGTAAATAATAATTAGAAGATCTGAACTTGTAATAGTCAAATACAGAACTTCGAATTGTTAAATACAAATTATTAGTGCACATTATAACTTGTAGATCTGAACTTGTAATGGTCAAATACAGAACTTAGAATTCATAACTTCAAATTATGAGTGCTAATTATAACTAGAAGATCTGACCTTGTAATTGTCAAATACGGAACTTAAAATTGATAGCTTATAATTATAATTGCAAATTATAACTTGCAGATCTGAACTTGTAATAGGTAAATACAGAACTTCGAATTGTTAATTTCAAACTAAGATTGTAAATAATAATTTGAAGATCTGAACTTGTAATAGTCAAATACAGAACTGCGAATTGGTAAATACAAATTATTAGTGCAAATTATAACTTGAAGATCTGAACTTGTAATTGTCAAATACAGAACTTAAAATTGATAGCTTATAATTATAATTGCAAATTATAAGTTGAAGATCTGAACTTGTAATAGGTAAATCCACAACTTCTAATTGTTAATTTCAAACTAAGATTGTAATTAATAATTTGAAGATCTGAACTTGTAATAGTCAAATACAGATCTCCGAATTGTTAAATACAAATTATTAGTGCAAATTATAACTTAAAGATCTGAACTTGTAATTGTCAAATACAGCACTTAGAATACATAACTTCAAATTATGATTGCAAAATTATAACTGGAAGATCTGAACTTGTAATTGTCAAATACAGAACTTAGAATTGATTGCATATAATTATAATTACAAATTATAACTTGAAGAACTGAACTTGTAATAGTGAATTACAGAACTTCAAATTGTTAATTTCAAACTAAGATTGTAATTAACAATTTGAAGATCTGAACTTGTAATAGTTAAATACAGAACTCCGAATTGTTAAATACAAATTATTAGAGCAAATTATAACTTGAAGATCTGAACTTGTAATTGTCAAATACAGCACTTAGAATTCATAACTTCAAATTATGATTGCAAATTATAACTGGAAGATCTGAACTTGTAATTTGTAACTACAGAACTTCGAATTGTTAATTTCAAACTAAGATTGTAATTATAAATTTGAAGATCTGAACTTGTAATAGTCAAATACAGAACTTCGACTTGTTAAATACAAATTATTAGTGCAAATTATAACTTGAAGATCTGAACTTGTAATTGTCAAATACAGAACTTAGAATTCATAACTTCAAATTATGATTGTAAATAATAATTAGAAGATCTGAACTTGTAATAGTCAAATACAGAACTTCGAATTGTTAAATACAAATTATTAGTGCAAATTATAACTTGAAGATCTGAACTAGTAATTGTCAAATTCAGAACTTAGAATTGATAGCTTATAATTATAATTGCAAATTATAACTTGAAGATCTGAACTTGTAATAGTGAATTACAGAACTTAGATTTGTTAAATACTAATTATTATTTCAAATTATAACTTGAAGATCTGAACTTGTAATTGTCAATTACGGAACTTAAAATTGATAGCTTATAATTATAATTGCAAATTATAACTTGAAGATCTGATCTTGTAATAGGTAAATACAGAACTTCGAATTGTTAATTTCAAACTAAGATTGTAAATAATAATTTGAAGATCTGAACTTGTAATAGTCAAATACAGAACTTCGAATTGTTAAATACAAATTATTAGTGAAAATTATAACTTGAAGATCTGAACTTGTAATAGTCAAATACAGAACTTCGAATTGTTAAATACAAATTATTAGTGCAAATTATAACTTGAAGATCTGAACTTGTAATTGTCTAATACAGAACTTAGAATTGATAGCTTAAAATTATAATTGCAAATTATAACTTGAAGATCTAAACTTGTAATAGTGAATTACAGAACTTCGAATTGTCAAATACAAATTATTAGTACAAATTATAACTTGAAGATCTGAACTTGTAATTGTCAAATACAGAACTTAAAATTGATAGCTTATAATTATAATTGCAAATTATAACTAGAAGATCTGAACTAGTAATAGGTAAATACAGAACTTCGAATTGTTAATTTCAAACTAAGATTGTAAATAATAATTTGAAGATCTGAACTTGTAATAGTCAAATACAGAACTTCGAATTGTTAAATACAAATTATTAGTGCAAATTATAACTTGAAAATCTGAACTTGTAATTGTCAAATACAGAACTTAAAATTGATAGCTTATATTTATAATTGCAAATTATAAGTTGAAGATCTGAACTTGTAATAGGTAAATACAGAACTTCGAATTGTTAATTTCAAACTAAGATTGTAATTAATAATTTGAAGATCTGAACTTGTAATGGGCAAATACAGAACTTCGAATTGTTAAATACAAATTATTAGTGCAAATTATAACTTGAAGATCTGAACTTGTAATTGTCAAATACAGCACTTAGAATTCATAACTTGAAATTATGATTACAAATTATAACTTGAAGATCTGAACTTGTAATTGTAAAATACAGAACTAAGAATTCATAACTTCAAATTATGATGGTAAATAATAATTAGACGATCTGAACTTGTAATAGTCAAATACAGAACTTCGAATTGTTAAATACAAATTATTAGTGCAAATTACAACTTGAAGATCTGAACTTGTAATTGTCAAATACAGAACTTAGAATTGGGAAATTCAAATTATGATTGCAAATTATAACTTGAAGATCTGAACTTGTAATAGTCAAATACAGAACTTAAAATTGATAGCTTATAATTATAATTGCAAATTATAACTTGAAGATCTGAATTTGTAGTAGGAAAATATAGAACTTCGAATTGTTAATTTCAAACTAAGATTGTAAATAATAATTTGAAGTTCTGAACTTGTAATAGTCAAATACAGAACTTCGAATTGTTAATTACAAATTATTAGTGCAAATTATAACTTGAAGATCTGAACTTGTAATTGTCAAATACAGAACTTAAAATTGATAGCTTATAATTATAATTGCAAATTATAAGTTTAAGATCTGAACTTGTAATAGGTAAATACAGAACTTCGAATTGTTAATTTCAAACTAAGATTGTAATTAATAATTTGAAGATCTGAACTTGTAATAGTCAAATACAGAACTTCAAATTGTTAAATACAAATTATTAGTGCTAATTATAACTTGAAGATCTGAACTTGTAATTGTCAAATACAGAACTTAGAATTCATAGCTTATAATTATAATTGCAAATTATAACTTGTCGAACTGAACTTGTAATAGTGAATTATAGAACTTAGATTTGTTAAATACTAATTATTATTTCAAATTATAACCTGAAGATCTGAACTTGTAATTGTCAAATACAGAACTTAAAATTGATAGCTTATAATTATAATTGCAAATTATAACTAGAAGATCTGAACTTGTAATAAGTAAATACAGAACTTCGAATTGTTAATTTCTAACTAAGATTGTAAATAATAATTTGAAGACCTGAACTTGTAATAGTCAAATACAGATCTTCGAATTGTTAAATACAAATTATTAGTGCAAATTATAACTTGAAGTTCTGAACTTGTAATTGTCAAATACAGTACTTAGAATTCATAACTTCAAATTATGATTGCTAATTATAACTTGAAGATCTGAACTTGTAATAGTCAAATACAGAACTTAGAATTGGGAAATTCAAATTATGATTGCAAATTATAACTTGAAGATCTGAACTTGTAATAGTCAAATACAGAACTTAAAATTGATAGCTTATAATTATAATTGCAAATTATAACTTGAAGATCTGAATTTGTAATAGGTAAATATAGAACTTCGAATTGTTAATTTCAAACTAAGATTGTAAATAATAATTTGAAGTTCTGAACTTGTAATAGTCAAATACAGAACTTCGAATTGTTAAATACAAATTATTAGTGCAAATTATAACTTGAAGATATGAACTTGTAATTGTCGAATACAGAACTTAAAATTGATAGCTTATAATTATAATTGCAACTTATAAGTTGAAGATCTGAACTTGTAATAGGTAAATACAGAACTTCGAATTGTTAATTTCAAACTAAGATTGTAATTAATAATTTGAAGATCTGAACTTGTAATAGTCAAATACAGAACTTCGAATTGTTAATTACAAATTATTAGTGCAAATTATAACTTGAAGATCTGAACTTGTAATTGTAAAATACAGAACTAAGAATTCATAACTTCAAATTATGATTGTAAATAATAATTAGTAGATCTGAACTTGTAATTGTCAAATACAGAACTTAGAATTGATAGCTTATAATTATAATTGCAAATTATAACTTGAAGATCTGAACTTGTAATAGTGAATTACAAACTTTGATTAGTGAAATACTAATTATTATTTCAAATTATAACTTGAAGATTTGAACTTGTAATTGTCAAATACAGAACTTAAAATTGATAGCTTATAATTATAATTGCAAATTATAACTAGAAGATCTGAACTTGCAATAGGTAAATACAGAACTTCGAATTGTTAATTTCAAACTAAGATTGTAAATAATAATTTGAAGATCTGAACTTGTAATAGTCAAATACAGAACTTCGAATTGTTAAATACAAATTATTAGTGCAAATTATAACTTGAAGATCTGAACTTGTAATTATCAAATACAGCACTTGGAATTCATAACTTCAAATTATGATTGCAAATTATAACTTGAAGATCTGAACTTGTAATTGTCAAATACAGAACTTAGAATTCATAACTTCAAATTATGATTGTAAATAATAATTAGAAGATCTGAACTTGTAATAGTCAAATACAGAACTTCAAATTGTTAAATTCAAATTATTAGTGCAAATTATAACTTGAAGATCTGAACTTGTAATTGTCAAATACAGAACTTAAAATTGATAGCTTATCATTATAATTGCAAATTATAAGTTGAAGATCTGAACTTGTAATAGTGAATTATAGAACTTAGATTTGTTAAATACTAATTATTATTTCAAATTATAACCTGAAGATCTGAACTTGTAATTGTCAAATACAGAACTTAAAATTGATAGCTTATAATTATAATTGCAAATTATAACTAGAAGATCTGAACTTGTAATAAGTAAATACAGAACTTCGAATTGTTAATTTCTAACTAAGATTGTAAATAATAATTTGAAGACCTGAACTTGTAATAGTCAAATACAGATCTTCGAATTGTTAAATACAAATTATTAGTGCAAATTATAACTTGAAGTTCTGAACTTGTAATTGTCAAATACAGTACTTAGAATTCATAACTTCAAATTATGATTGCTAATTATAACTTGAAGATCTGAACTTGTAATAGTCAAATACAGAACTTAGAATTGGGAAATTCAAATTATGATTGCAAATTATAACTTGAAGATCTGAACTTGTAATAGTCAAATACAGAACTTAAAATTGATAGCTTATAATTATAATTGCAAATTATAACTTGAAGATCTGAATTTGTAATAGGTAAATATAGAACTTCGAATTGTTAATTTCAAACTAAGATTGTAAATAATAATTTGAAGTTCTGAACTTGTAATAGTCAAATACAGAACTTCGAATTGTTAAATACAAATTATTAGTGCAAATTATAACTTGAAGATATGAACTTGTAATTGTCGAATACAGAACTTAAAATTGATAGCTTATAATTATAATTGCAACTTATAAGTTGAAGATCTGAACTTGTAATAGGTAAATACAGAACTTCGAATTGTTAATTTCAAACTAAGATTGTAATTAATAATTTGAAGATCTGAACTTGTAATAGTCAAATACAGAACTTCGAATTGTTAATTACAAATTATTAGTGCAAATTATAACTTGAAGATCTGAACTTGTAATTGTAAAATACAGAACTAAGAATTCATAACTTCAAATTATGATTGTAAATAATAATTAGTAGATCTGAACTTGTAATTGTCAAATACAGAACTTAGAATTGATAGCTTATAATTATAATTGCAAATTATAACTTGAAGATCTGAACTTGTAATAGTGAATTACAAACTTAGATTAGTGAAATACTAATTATTATTTCAAATTATAACTTGAAGATTTGAACTTGTAATTGTCAAATACAGAACTTAAAATTGATAGCTTATAATTATAATTGCAAATTATAACTAGAAGATCTGAACTTGCAATAGGTAAATACAGAACTTCGAATTGTTAATTTCAAACTAAGATTGTAAATAATAATTTGAAGATCTGAACTTGTAATAGTCAAATACAGAACTTCGAATTGTTAAATACAAATTATTAGTGCAAATTATAACTTGAAGATCTGAACTTGTAATTATCAAATACAGCACTTGGAATTCATAACTTCAAATTATGATTGCAAATTATAACTTGAAGATCTGAACTTGTAATTGTCAAATACAGAACTTAGAATTCATAACTTCAAATTATGATTGTAAATAATAATTAGAAGATCTGAACTTGTAATAGTCAAATACAGAACTTCAAATTGTTAAATTCAAATTATTAGTGCAAATTATAACTTGAAGATCTGAACTTGTAATTGTCAAATACAGAACTTAAAATTGATAGCTTATCATTATAATTGCAAATTATAAGTTGAAGATCTGAACTTGTAATAGGTAAATACAGAACTTCGAATTGTTAATTTCAAACTAAGATTGTAATTAATAATTTGAAGATCTGAACTTGTAATAGTCAAATACAGAACTTCGAATTGTTAAATACAAATTATTAGTGCAAATTATAACTTGAAGATCTGAACTTGTAATTGTCAAATACAGCACATAGAATTCATAACTTCAAATTATGATTGCAATTTATAACTTGAAGATCTGAACTTGTAATTGTAAAATACAGAACTAAGAATTAATAACTTCAAATTATGATTGTAAATAATAATTAGAAGATCTGAACTTGTAATAGTCAAATACAGAACTTCGAATTGTTAAATACAAATTATTAGTGCAAATTATAACTTGAAGATCTGACCTTGTAATAGTCAAATACAGAACTTAGAATTGTGAAATTACAATTATGATTGCAAATTATAACTTGAAGATCCCGACTTGTAATAGTCAAATACAGAACTTAAAATTGATAGCTTATAATTATAATTGCTAATTATAACTTGAAGATCTGAATTTGTAATAAGTAAATACAGAACTTCGAATTGTTAATTTCAAACTAAGATTGTAAATAATAATTTGAAGATCTGAACTTGTAATAGTCAAATACAGAACTTCGAATTGTTAAATACAAATTATTAGTGCAAATTATAACTTGAAGATCTGAACTTGTAATTGCCAAATACAGAACTTAAAATTGATAGCTTATAATTATAATTGCAAATTATAAGTTGAAGATCTGAACTTGTAATAGGTAAATACAGAACTTCGAATTGTTAATTTATAACTAAGATTGTAATTAATAATTTGAAGATCTGAACTTGTAATAGTCAAATACAGAACTTCGAATTATTAAATACAAATTATTAGTGCAAATTATAACTTGAAGATCTGAACTTGTAATTGTCAAATACAGAACTTAGAATTCATAACTTCAAATTATGATTGTAAATAATAATTAGAAGATCTGAACTTGTAATAGTCAAATACAGAACTTCAAATTGTTAAATTCAAATTATTAGTGCAAATTATAACTTGAAGATCTTAACTTGTAATTGTCAAATACAGCACTTAGAATTCATAACTTCAAATTATGATTGCAAATTATAACTTCAAGATCTGAACTTGTAATTGTAAAATACAGAACTACGAATTCATAACTTCAAATTATGATTGTAAATAATAATTAGAAGATCTGAACTTGCAATAGTCAAATACAGAACTTCGAATTGTTAAATACAAATTATTAGTGCAAATTATAACTTGAAGTTCTGAACTTGTAATTGTCAAATACAGAACTTAGAATTCATAACTTCAAATTATGATTGCTAATTATAACTTGAAGATCTGAACTTGTAATAGTCAAATACAGAACTTAGAATTGGGAAATTCAAATTATGATTGCAAATTATAACTTGAAGATCTGAACTTGTAATAGTCAAATACAGAACTTAAAATTGATAGCTTATAATTATAATTACAAATTATAACTTGAAGATCTGAATTTGTAATAGGTAAATATAGAACTTCGAATTGTTAACTTCAAACTCAGATTGTAAATAATAATTTGAAGTTCTGAACTTGTAATAGTCAAATACAGAACTTCGAAATGTTAAATACAAATTATTAGTGCAAATTATAACTTGAAGATCTGAACTTGTAATTGTCAAATACAGAACTTAAAATTGATAGCTTATAATTATAATTGCAAATTATAAGTTGAAGATCTGACCTTGTAATAGGTAAATACAGAACTTCGAATTGTTAATTTCAAACTAAGATTGTAATTAATAATTTGAAGATCTGAACTTGTAATAGTCAAATACATAACTTCAAATTGTTAAATACAAATGATTAGTGCAAATTATAACTTGAAGATCTGAACTTGTAATTGTCAAATACAGAACTTAGAATTGATAGCTTATAATTATAATTGCAAATTATAACTTGAAGAACTGAACTTGTAATAGTGAATTACAGAACTTAGATTTGTTAAATACTAATTATTATTTCAAATTATAACTTGAAAATCTGAACTTGTAATAAGTAAATACAGAACTTCGAATTGTTAATTTCAAACTAAGATTGTAAATAAAAATTTTAAAGATCTGAACTTGTAATTGTCAAATACAGCACTTAGAATTCATAACTTCTAATTATGATTGCAATTTATAACTTGAAGATCTGAACTTGTAATTATAAAATACAGAACTAAGAATTAATAAATTCAAATTATGATTGTAAATAATAATTAGAAGATCTGAACTTGCAATAGTCAAATACAGAACTTCGAATTGTTAATTTCAAACTAAGATTGTAATTAATAATTTGAAGATCTGAACTTGTAATAGTCAAATACAGAACTTCGAATTGTTAAATACAAATTATTAGTGCAAATTATAACTTGAAGATCTGAACTTGTAATTGTCAAATACAGCACTTAGAATTCATAACTTCTAATTATGATTGCAATTTATAACTTGAAGATCTGAACTTGTAATTGTAAAATACAGAACTAAGAATTAATAAATTCAAATTATGATTGTAAATAATAATTAGAAGATCTGAACTTGTAATAGTCAAATGCAGAACTTCGAATTGTTAATTTCAAACTAAGATTGTAATTAATAATTTGAAGATCTGAACTTGTAATAGTCAAATACAGAACTTCGAATTGTTAAATACAAATTATTAGTGCAAATTATAACTTGAAGATCTGAACTTGTAATTATCAAATACAGCACTTAGAATTCATAACTTCTAATTATGATTGCAATTTATAACTTGAAGATCTGAACTTGTAATTGTAAAATACAGAACTAAGAATTGTGAAATTACAATTATGATTGCAAATTATAACTTGAAGATCTGAACTTGTAATAGTCAAATACAGAACTTAAAATTGATAGCTTATAATTATAATTGCTAATTATAACTAGAAGATCTGAATTTGTAATAAGTAAATACAGAACTTCGAATTGTTAATTTCAAACTAAGATTGTAAATAATAATTTGAAGATCTGAACTTGTAATAGTCAAATACAGAACTTCGAATTGTTAAATACAAATTATTAGTGCAAATTATAACATGAAGATCTGAACATGTAATTGTCAAATACAGAACTTAAAATTGATAGCTTATAATTATAATTGCAAATTATAAGTTGAAGATCTGAACTTGTAATAGGTAAATACAAAACTTCGAATTGTTAATTTCAAACTAAGATTGTAATTAATAATTTGAAGATCTGAACTTGTAATAGTCAAATACAGAACTTCGAATTGTTAAATACAAATTAATAGTGCAAATTATAACTTGAAGATCTGAACTTGTAATTATCAAATACAGCACTTGGAATTCATAACTTCAAATTATGATTGCAAATTATAACTTGAAGATCTGAACTTGTAATTGTCAAATACAGAACTTAGAATTCATAACTTCAAATTATGATTGTAAATAATAATTAGAAGATCTGAACTTGTAATAGTCAAATACAGAACTTCGAATTGTTAAATACAAATTATTAGTGCAAATTATAACTTGAAGTTCTGAACTTGTAATTGACAAATACAGAACTTAGAATTCATAACATCAAATTATGATTGCTAATTATAACTTGAAGATCTGAACTTGTAATAGTCAAATACAGAACTTAGAATTGGGAAATTCAAATTATGATTGCAAATTATAACTTGAAGATCTGAACTTTTAATAGTCAATTACAGAACATAAAATTGATAGCTTATAATTATAATTGCAAATTATAACTTGAAGATCCGGATTTGTAATAGGTAAATATAGAACTTCGAATTGTTAATTTCAAACTAAGATTGTAAATAATAATTTGAAGTACTGAACTTGTAATAGTCAAATACAGAACTTCGAATTGTTAAATACAAATTATTAGTGCAAATTTTAACTTGAAGATCTGAACTTGTAATTGTCAAATACAGAACTTAAAATTGATAGCTTATAATTATAATTGCAAATTATAAGTTGAAGATCTGAACTTGTAATAGGTAAATACAGAACTTCGAATTGTTAATTTCAAACTAAGATTGTAATTAATAATTTGAAGATCTGAACTTGAATAGTCACATACATAACTTCTAATTGTTAAATACAAATTATTAGTGCAAATTATAACTTGAAGATCTGAACTTGTAATTGTCAAATACAGAACTTAGAATTGATAGCTTATAATTATAATTGCAAATTATAACTTGAAGAACTGAACTTGTAATAGTGAATTACAGAACTTAGATTTGTTAAATACTAATTATTATTTCAAATTATAACTTGAAGATCTGAACTTGTAATAAGTAAATACAGAACTTCGAATTGTTAATTTCAAACTAAGATTGTAAATAATAATTTGAAGACCTGAACTTGTAATAGTCAAATACAGAACTTCGAATTGTTAAATACAAATTATTAGTGCAAATTATAACTTGTAAATCTGAACTTATAATTGTCAAATACAGAACTTAAAATTAATAGCTTATAATTATAATTGCAAATTATAAGTTGAAGATCTGAACTTGTAATAGGTAAATGCAGAACTTCGAATTGTTAATTTCAAACTAAGATTGTAATTAATAATTTGAAGATCTGAACTTGTAATAGTCAAATACAGAACTTCGAATTGTTAAATACAAATTATTAGTGCAAATTATAACTTGAAGATCTGAACTTGTAATTGTCAAATACAGAACTTAGAATTCATAACTTCAAATTATGATTGCTAATTATAACTTGAAGATCTGACCTTGTAATAGTCAAATACAGAACTTAGAATTGTGAAATTACAATTAAGATTGCAAATTATAACTTGAAGATCTGAACTTGTAATTGTCAAATACAGAACATAAAATTGATAGCTTATAATTATAATTTCAAATTATAAGTTGAAGATCTGAACTTGTAATAGGTAAATACAGAACTTCGAATTGTTAATTTCAAACTAAGATTGTAATTAATACTTTGAAGATCTGAACTTGCAGTAGTCGAATACAGAACTTCGAATTGTTAAATACAAATTATAATTGCAAATTATAACTAGAAGATCTGAACTTGTAATAGGTAAATACAGAACTTCAAATGGTTAATTTCAAACTAAGATTGTAAATAATAATTTGAAGATATGAACTTGTAATAGTCAAATACAGAACTTCAAATTGTTAAATTCAAATTATTAGTGCAAATTATAACTTGAAGATCTGAACTTGTAATTGTCAAATACAAAACTTAGAATTGATAGCTTATAATTATAATTGCAAATTATAACTTGAAGAACTGAACTTGTAATAGTCAATTACAGAACTTAGATTTGTTAAATACTAATTATTATTTCAAACTATAACTTGAAGATCTGAACTTGTAATTGTCAAATACAGAACTTACAATTGATAGCTTATAAGTATAATTGCAAATTATAACTAGAAGATATGAACTTGTAATAGGTAAATACAGAACTTCGAATTGTTAATTTCAAACTAAGATTGCAAATTATAACTTGAAGATCTGAACTTGTAATTGTCAAATACAGAACTTACAATTCATAACTTCAAATTATGATTGTAAATAATAATTAGTAGATCTGAACTTGTAATAGTCAAATACAGAACTTCGAATTGTTAAATACAAATTAATAGTGCAAATTATAACTTGAAGATCTGAACTTGTAATTGTCACATACAGAACTTAGAATTCATAACTTCAAATTATGATTGTAAATAATAAATAGAAGATCTGAACTTGTAATAGTCAAATACAGAACTTCGAATTGTTAAATACAAATTATTAGTGCAAATTATAACTTGAAGATCTGAACTTGTAATTGTCAAATACAGAACTTAGAATTGATAGCTTATAATTATAATTGCAAATTATAACTTGAAGATCTGAACTTGTAATAGTGAATTACAGAACTTCTAATTGTTAATTTCAAACTAAGATTGTAATTAATAATTGTCAGATCTAAACTTGTAATAGTCAAATACAGAACTCCGAATTGTTAAATACAAATTATTAGTGCAAATTATAACTTGAAGATCTGAACTTGTAATTGTCAAATACAGCACTTAGAATTCATAACTTCAAATTATAATTGCAAATTATAACTTGAAGATCTGAATTTGTAATAGGTAAATACAGAACTTCGAATTGTTAAATACAAATTATTAGTGCAGATTATAACTTCAAAATCTGAACTTGTAATTGTCAAATACAGAACTTAAAATTGATAGCTTATAATTATAATTGCAAATTATAAGTTGAAGATCTGAACTTGTAATAGGTAAATGCAGAACTTCGAATTGTTAATTTCAAACTAAGATTGTAATTAATAATTTGAAGATCTGAACTTGTAATGGTCAAATACAGAACTTCGAATTGCTAAATACAAATTATTAGTGCAAATTATAACTTGAAGATCTTAACTTGTAATTGTAAAATACAGAACTAAGAATTAATAAATTCAAATTATGATTGTAAATAATAATTAGAAGATCTGAACTTGTAATAGTCAAATACAGAACTTCGAATTGTTAAATACAAATTATTAGTGCAAATTATAACTTGAAGATCTGAACTTGTAATTGTCAAATACAGAACTTCGAATTGTTAAAAACAAATTATTAGTGCAAATTATAACTTGAAGATCTGAACTTGTAATTGTCAAATACAGAACATAAAATTGATAGCTTATAATTATAATTGCAAATTATAAGTTGAAGATCTGAACTTGTAATAGGTAAATACAGAACTTCGAATTGTTAATTTCAAACTAAGATTGTAATTAATACTTTGAAGATCTGAACTTGCAATAGTCGAATACAGAACTTCGAATTGTTAAATACAAATTATAATTGCAAATTATAACTAGAAGATCTGAACTTGTAATAGGTAAATACAGAACTTCAAATGGTTAATTTCAAACTAAGATTGTAAATAATAATTTGAAGATATGAACTTGTAATAGTCAAATACAGAACTTCAAATTGTTAAATTCAAATTATTAGTGCAAATTATAACTTGAAGATCTGAACTTGTAATTGTCAAATACAAAACTTAGAATTGATAGCTTATAATTATAATTGCAAATTATAACTTGAAGAACTGAACTTGTAATAGTCAATTACAGAACTTAGATTTGTTAAATACTAATTATTATTTCAAATTATAACTTGAAGATCTGAACTTGTAATTGTCAAATACAGAACTTAAAATTGATAGCTTATAAGTATAATTGCAAATTATAACTAGAAGATATGAACTTGTAATAGGTAAATACAGAACTTCGAATTGTTAATTTCAAACTAAGATTGCAAATTATAACTTGAAGATCTGAACTTGTAATTGTCAAATACAGAACTTAGAATTCATAACTTCAAATTATGATTGTAAATAATAATTAGTAGATCTGAACTTGTAATAGTCAAATACAGAACTTCGAATTGTTAAATACAAATTATTAGTGCAAATTATAACTTGAAGATCTGAACTTGTAATTGTCACATACAGAACTTAGAATTCATAACTTCAAATTATGATTGTAAATAATAAGTAGAAGATCTGAACTTGTAATAGTCAAATACAGAACTTCGAATTGTTAAATACAAATTATTAGTGCAAATTATAACTTGAAGATCTGAACTTGTAATTGTCAAATACAGAACTTAGAATTGATAGCTTATAATTATAATTGCAAATTATAACTTGAAGATCTGAACTTGTAATAGTGAATTACAGAACTTCTAATTGTTAATTTCAAACTAAGATTGTAATTAATAATTGTAAGATCTAAACTTGTAATAGTCAAATACAGAACTCCGAATTGTTAAATACAAATTATTAGTGCAAATTATAACTTGAAGATCTGAACTTGTAATTGTCAAATACAGCACTTAGAATTCATAACTTCAAATTATGATTGCTAATTATAACTTGAAGATCTGAACTTGTAATAGTCAAATACTGAACTTAAAATTGATAGCTTATAATTATAATTGCAAATTATAACTTGAAGATCTGAATTTGTAATAGGTAAATACAGAACTTCGAATTGTTAAATACAAATTATTAGTGCAGATTATAACTTGAAAATCTGAACTTGTAATTGTCAAATACAGAACTTAAAATTGATAGCTTATAATTATAATTGCAAATTATAAGTTGAAGATCTGAACTTGTAATAGGTAAATACAGAACTTCTAATTGTTAATTTCCAACTAAGATTGTAATTAATAATTTGAAGATCTGAACTTGTAATAGTCAAATTCAGAACTTCAAATTGTTAAATTCAAATTATTAGTGCAAATTATAACTTGAAGATCTGAACTTGTAATTGTCAAAAACAGAACTTAGAATTGATAGCTTATAATTATAATTGCAAATTATAACTTGAAGATCTGAACTTGTAATAGTCAAATACTGAACTTAAAATTGATAGCTTATAATTATAATTGCAAATTATAACTTGAAGATCTGAATTTGTAATAGGTAAATACAGAACTTCGAATTGTTAATTTCAAACTAAGATTGTAATTAATAATTTGAAGATCTGCACTTGCAATAGTCGAATACAGAACTTCGAATTGTTAAATACAAATTATAATTGCAAATTATAACTAGAAGATCTGAACTTGTAATAGGTAAATACAGAACTTCAAATTGTTAATTTCAAACTAAGATTGTAAATAATAATTTGAAGATATGAACTTGTAATAGTCAAATACAGAACTTCAAATTGTTAAATTCAAATTATTAGTGCAAATTATAACTTGAAGATCTGAACTTGTAATTGTCAAATACAGAACTTAGAATTGATAGCTTATAATTATAATTGCAAATTATAACTTGAAGAACTGAACTTGTAATAGTCAATTACAGAACTTAGATTTGTTAAATACTAATTATTATTTCAAATTATAACTTGAAGATCTGAACGTGTAATTGTCAAATACAGAACTTAAAATTGATAACTTATAAGTATAATTGCAAATTATAACTAGAAGATATGAACTTGTAATAGGTAAATACAGAACTTCGAATTGTTAATTTCAAACTAAGATTGCAAATTATAACTTGAAGATCTGAACTTGTAATTGTCAAATACAGAACTTAGAATTCATAACTTCAAATTATGATTGTAAATAATAATTAGTAGATCTGAACTTGTAATAGTCAAATACAGAACTTAGAATTGTAAAATTCAAATCATGATTGCAAATTATAACTTGAAGATCTGAACTTGTAATAGTCAAATACAGAACTTAAAATTGATAGCTTATAATTATAATTGCAAATTATAACCTGAAGATCTGAATTTGTAATAGGTAAATACAGAACTTCGAATTGTTAATTTCAAAAAATGATTGTAAATAATAATTTGAAGATCTGAACTTGTAATAGTCAAATACAGAACTTAGAATTGTTAAATACAAATTATTAGTGCAAATTATAACTTGAAGATCTGAACTTGTAATTGTCAAATACAGAACTTAAAATTGATAGCTTATAATTATAATTGCAAATTATAAGTTGAAGATCTGAACTTGTAATAGGTAAATACAGAACTTCGAATTGTTAATTTCAAACTAAGATTGTAATTAATAATTTGAAGATCTGAACTTGGAATAGTCAAATACAGAACTTCGAATTGTTAAATACAAATTATTAGTGCAAATTATAACTTGAAGATCTGAACTTGTAATTGTCAATTACAGCACTTAGAATTCATAACTTCAAATTATAATTACAAATTATAACTTGAAGATCTGAACTTGTAATTGTCAAATACAGAACTTAGAATTCATAACTTCAAATTATGATTGTAAATAATAATTAGTAGATCTGAACTTGTAATAGTCAAATACAGAACTTCGAATTGTTAAATACAAATTATTAGTGCAAATTATAACTTGAAGATCTGAACTTGTAATTGTCAAATACAGAACTTAGAATTCATAACTTCAAATTATGATTGTAAATAATAAGTAGAAGATCTGAACTTGTAATAGTCAAATACAGAACTTCGAATTGTTAAATACAAATTATTAGTGCAAATTATAACTTGAAGATCTGAACTTGTAATTGTCAAATACTGAACTTAGAATTGATAGCTTATAATTATAATTGCAAATTATAACTTGAAGATCTGAACTTGTAATAGTGAATTACAGAACTTCTAATTGTTAATTTCAAACTAAGATTGTAATTAATAATTGTAAGATTTAAACTTGTAATAGTCAAATACAGAACTTAGAATTGTAAAATTCAAATCATGATTGCAAATTATAACTTGAAGATCTGAACTTGTAATAGTCAAATACTGAACTTAAAATTGATAGCTTATAATTATAATTGCAAATTATAACTTGAAGATCTGAATTTGTAATAGGTAAATACAGAACTTCGAATTGTTAAATACAAATTATTAGTGCAAATTATAACTTGAAAATCTGAACTTGTAATTGTCAAATACAGAACTTAAAATTGATAGCTTATAATTATAATTGCAAATTATAAGTTGAAGATCTGAACTTGTAATAGGTAAATACAGAACTTCTAATTGTTAATATCCAACTAAGATTGTAATTAATAATTTGAAGATCTGAACTTGTAATAGTCAAATTCAGAACTTAGAATTCATAACTTCAAATTATGATTACAAATTATAACTTGAAGATCTGAACTTGTAATTGTAAAATACAGAACTAAGAATTCATAACTTCAAATTATAATTGTAAATAATAATTAGAAGATCTGAACTTGTAATAGTCAAATACAGAACTACGAATTGTTAAATAATAATTATTAGTGCAAATTATAACTTGAAGATCTGAACCTGTAATTGTCAAATACAGAACTTAGAATTCATAACTTCAAATTATGATTGCTAATTATAACTTGAAGATCTGAACTTGTAATAGTCAAATACAGAACTTAGAATTGGGAAATTCAAGTTATGATTGCAAATTATAACTTGAAGAACTGAACTTGTAATAGTCAAATACAGAACTTAAAATTGATAGCTTATAATTGTAATTGCAAATTATAACTTGAAGATCTGAATTTGTAATAGGTAAATACAGAACTTCGAATTTTTAATTTCAAACTAAGATTGTAAATAATAATTTGAAGATCTGAACTTGTAATAGTCAAATACAGAACTTCGAATTGTTAAATACAAATTATTAGTGCAAATTATAACTTGAAGATCTGAACTTGTAATTGTCAAATACAGAACTTAAAATTGATAGCTTATAATTATAATTGCAAATTATAAGTTGAAGATCTGAACTTGTAATAGGTAAATACAGAACTTCGAATTGTTAATTTCAAACTAAGATTGTAATTAATAATTTGTAGATCTGAACTTGCAATAGTCAAATACAGAACTTCGAATTGTTAAATACAAATTATTAGTGCAAATTATAACTTGAAGATCTGAACTTGTATTTGTCAAATACAGAACTTAGAAATCATAACTTCAAATTATGATTGCTAACTATAACTTGAAGATCTGAACTTGTAATAGTCAAATACAGAACTTAGAATTGTAAACTTCAAATTATGATTGCAAATTATAACTTAAAGATCTGAACTTGTAATAGTCAAATACAGAACTTAAAATTGATAGCTTATAATTATAATTGCAAATTATAACTTGAAGATCTGAATTTGTAATAGGTAAATACAGAACTTCGAATTGTTAATTTCAAACTAAGATTGTAAATAATAATTTGAAGATCTGTACTTGCAATAGTCAAATACAGAACTTCGAATTGTTAAATACAAATTATTAGTGCAAATTATAACTTGAAGATCTGAACTTGTAATTGTCAAATACAGAACTTAAAATTGATAGCTTATAGTTATAATTGCAAATTATAAGTTGAAGATCTGAACTTGTAATAGGTAAATACAAAACTTCGAATTGTTAATTTCAAACTAAGATTGTAAAAAATAATTTGAAGATCTGAACTTGTAATAGTCAAATAAGGAACTTCGAATTGTTAAATACAAATTATTAGTGCAAATTATAACTTGGAGATCTGAACTTGTAATTGTCAAATACAGAACTTAAAATTGATAGCTTATAATTATAATTGCAAATTATAAGTTGAAAATCTGAACTTGTAATAGGTAAATACAGAACTTCGAATTGTTAATTTCAAACTAAGATTGTAATTAATAATTTGAAGATCTGAACTTGTAATAGTCAAATACTGAACTTCGAATTGTTAAATACAAATTATAAGTGCAAATTATAACTTGAAGATCTGAACTTGTAATTGTCAAAGAGAGAACTTAAAATTGATAGCTTATATTTATAATTGCAAATTATAAGTTGAAGAGCTGAACTTGTAATAGATAAATACAAAACTTCGAATTGTTAATTTCAAACTAAGATTGTAATTAATAATTTGAAGATCTGAACTTGTAATAGTATAATACAGAACTTCCAATTGTTAAATTCAAATTATTAGTGCAAATTATAACTTGAAGATCTGAACTTGTAATAGTCAAATAAGGAACTTCGAATTGTTAAATACAAATTATAAGTGCAAATTATAACTTGAAGATCTGAACGTGTAATTGTCAAATAGAGAACTTAAAATTCATAACTTCAAATTATGATTGCAAATTATAACTTGAAGATCTGAACTTGTATTAGTCAAATACAGAACTTAGAATTGTAAAATGCAAATTATGATTGCTAATTATAACTTGAAGATCTGAACTTGTAATAGTCAAATACAGAACTTAAAATTGTTAGCTTATAATTATAATTGCAAATTATAAGTTGAAGATCTGAACTTGTAATAGTCAAATACAGAACTTCGAATTGTTAATTTCAAACTAATATTGTAATTAATAATTTGAAGATCTGAACTTGTAATAGTATAATACAGAACTTCCAATTGTTAAATTCAAATTATTAGTGCAAATTATAACTTGAAGATCTGAACTTGTAATTGTCAAATACAGAACTTAGAATTGATAGCTTATAATTATAATTGCATATTATAACTTCAAGATCTGAACTTGTAATAGTCAATTACAGAACTTAGATTTTTTAAATACTAATTATTATTTCAAATTATAACTTGAAGATCTGAACTTGTAATTGTCAAATACAGAACTTAAAATTGATAGCTTATAAGTATAATTGCAAATTATAACTAGAAGATATGAACTTGTAATAGGTAAATACAGAACTTCGAATTGTTAATTTCAAACTAAGATTGCAAATTATAACTTGAAGATCTGAACTTGTAATTGTCAAATACAGAACGTAGAATTCATAACTTCAAATTATGATTGTAAATAATAATTAGAAGATCTGAACTTGTAATAGTCAAATACAGAATTTCGAATTGTTAAATACAAATTATTAGTGCAAATTATAACTTGAAGATCTGAACTTGTAATTGTCAAATACAGAACTTAGAATTCATAACTTCAAATTATGATTGCAAATAATAATTAGAAGATCTGAACTTGTAATAGTCAAATACAGAACTTCGAATTGTTAAATACAAATTATTAGTGCAAATTATAACTTGAAGATCTGAACTTGTAATTGTCAAATACAGAACTTAAAATTGATAGCTTATAATTATAATTGCAAATTATAAGTTGAAGATCTGAACTTGTAATAGTCAAATACAGAACTTCGAATTGTTAATTTCAAACTAAGATTGTAATTAATAATTTGAAGATCTGAACTTGTAATAGTCAAATACGGAACTTCGAATTGTTAAATACAAATTATTAGTGGAAATTATAACTTGAAGATCTGAACTTGTAATTATCAAATACAGCACTTGGAATTCATAACTTCAAATTATGATTGCAAATTATAACTTGATGATCTGAACTTGTAATTGTCAAATACAGAACTTAGAATTCATAACTTCAAATTATGATTGTAAATAATAATTAGGAGATCTGAACTTGTAATAGTCAAATACAGAACTTCAAATTGTTAAATTCAAATTATTAGTGCAAATTATAACTTGAAGATCTGAACTTGTAATTGTCAAATACAGAACTTAGAATTGAAAGCTTATAATTATAATTGCAAATTATAACTTGAAGAACTGAACTTGTAATAGTCAATTACAGAACTTAGATTTGTTAAATACTAATTATTATATCAAATTATAACTTGAAGATCTGAACTTGTAATTGTCAAATACAGAACTTAAAATTGATAGCTTATAAGTATAATTGCAAATTATAACTAGAAGATATGATCTTGTAATAGGTAAATACAGAACTTCGAATTGTTAATTTCAAACTAAGATTGCAAATTATAACTTGAAGATCTGAACTTGTAATTGTCAAATACAGAACTTAGAATTCATAACTTCAAATTATGATTGTAAATAATAATTAGAAGATCTGAACTTGTAATAGTCAAATACAGAACTTCGAATTGTTAAATACAAATTATTAGTGCAAATTATAACTTGAAGATCTGAACTTGTAATTGTCAAATACAGAACTTAGAATTCATAACTATAATTATGATTGTAAATAATAAGTAGAAGATCTGAACTTGTAATAGTCAAATACAGAACTTCGAATTGTTAAATACAAATTATTAGTGCAAATTATAACTTGAAGATCTGAACTTGTAATTGTCAAATACAGAACTTAAAATTGATAGCTTATAATTATAATTGCAAATTATAACTTCAAGATCTGAACTTGTAATAGTGAATTACAGAACTTCTAATTGTTAATTTCAAACTAAGATTGTAATTAATAATTTGAAGATCTAAACTTGTAATAGTCAAATACAGAACTCCGAATTGTTAAATACAAATTATTAGTGCAAATTATAACTAGAAGATATGAACTTGTAATAGGTAAATACAGAACTTCGAATTGTTAATTTCAAACTAAGATTGCAAATTATAACTTGAAGATCTGAACTTGTAATTGTCAAATACAGAACGTAGAATTCATAACTTCAAATTATGATTGTAAATAATAATTAGAAGATCTGAACTTGTAATAGTCAAATACAGAATTTCGAATTGTTAAATACAAATTATTAGTGCAAATTATAACTTGAAGATCTGAACTTGTAATTGTCAAATACAGAACTTAGAATTCATAACTTCAAATTATGATTGCAAATAATAATTAGAAGATCTGAACTTGTAATAGTCAAATACAGAACTTCGAATTGTTAAATACAAATTATTAGTGCAAATTATAACTTGAAGATCTGAACTTGTAATTGTCAAATACAGAACTTAAAATTGATAGCTTATAATTATAATTGCAAATTATAAGTTGAAGATCTGAACTTGTAATAGTCAAATACAGAACTTCGAATTGTTAATTTCAAACTAAGATTGTAATTAATAATTTGAAGATCTGAACTTGTAATAGTCAAATACGGAACTTCGAATTGTTAAATACAAATTATTAGTGGAAATTATAACTTGAAGATCTGAACTTGTAATTATCAAATACAGCACTTGGAATTCATAACTTCAAATTATGATTGCAAATTATAACTTGATGATCTGAACTTGTAATTGTCAAATACAGAACTTAGAATTCATAACTTCAAATTATGATTGTAAATAATAATTAGAAGATCTGAACTTGTAATAGTCAAATACAGAACTTCAAATTGTTAAATTCAAATTATTAGTGCAAATTATAACTTGAAGATCTGAACTTGTAATTGTCAAATACAGAACTTAGAATTGAAAGCTTATAATTATAATTGCAAATTATAACTTGAAGAACTGAACTTGTAATAGTCAATTACAGAACTTAGATTTGTTAAATACTAATTATTATATCAAATTATAACTTGAAGATCTGAACTTGTAATTGTCAAATACAGAACTTAAAATTGATAGCTTATAAGTATAATTGCAAATTATAACTAGAAGATATGAACTTGTAATAGGTAAATACAGAACTTCGAATTGTTAATTTCAAACTAAGATTGCAAATTATAACTTGAAGATCTGAACTTGTAATTGTCAAATACAGAACTTAGAATTCATAACTTCAAATTATGATTGTAAATAATAATTAGAAGATCTGAACTTGTAATAGTCAAATACAGAACTTCGAATTGTTAAATACAAATTATTAGTGCAAATTATAACTTGAAGATCTGAACTTGTAATTGTCAAATACAGAACTTAGAATTCATAACTATAATTATGATTGTAAATAATAAGTAGAAGATCTGAACTTGTAATAGTCAAATACAGAACTTCGAATTGTTAAATACAAATTATTAGTGCAAATTATAACTTGAAGATCTGAACTTGTAATTGTCAAATACAGAACTTAAAATTGATAGCTTATAATTATAATTGCAAATTATAACTTCAAGATCTGAACTTGTAATAGTGAATTACAGAACTTCTAATTGTTAATTTCAAACTAAGATTGTAATTAATAATTTGAAGATCTAAACTTGTAATAGTCAAATACAGAACTCCGAATTGTTAAATACAAATTATTAGTGCAAATTATAACTTGAAGATCTGAACTTGTAATTGTCAAATACAGCACTTAGAATTCATAACTTCAAATTATGATTGCTAATTATAACTTGAAGATCTGAACTTGAAATAGTCAAATACAGAACTTAAAATTGATAGCTTATAATTATAATTGCAAATTATAAGTTGAAGATCTGAACTTGTAATTGTCAAATACAGCACTTAGAATTCATAACTTCTAATTATGATTGCTAATTATAACTTGAAGATCTGAACTTGAAATAGTCAAATACAGAACTTAGAATTGTAAAATTCAAATCATGATTGCTAATTATAACTTGTAGATCTGAACTTGAAATAGTCAAATACAGAACTTAGAATTGTAAAATTCAAATCATGATTGCAAATTATAACTTGAAGATCTGAACTTGTAATTGTCAAATACAGCACTTAGAATTCATAACTTCAAATTATGATTGCTAATTATATCTTGAAGATCTGAACTTGTAATTGTCAAATACAGAACTTAAAATTGATAGCTTATAATTATAATTGCAAATTATAAGTTGAAGATCTGAACTTGTAATAGGTAAATACAGAACTTCGAATTGTTAATTTCAAACTAAGATTGTAATTAATAATTTGAAGATCTGAACTTGTAATAGTCAAATACAGAACTTCGAATTGTTAAATACAAATTATTAGTGCAAATTATAACTTGAAGATCTGAACTTGTAATTGTCTAATACAGCACTTAGAATTCATAACGTCAAATTATGATTGCAAATTATAACTTGAAGATCTGAACTTGTAATTGTTAAATACAGAACTTAGAATTCATAACTTCAAATTATGATTGTAAATAATAACTTGAAGATCTGAACTTGTAATAGTCAAATACAGAACTTCGAATTGTTAAATACAAATTATTAGTGCAAATTATAACTTGAAGATCTGAACTTGTAATTGTCAAATACAGCACTTAGAATTCATAACTTCAAATTATGATTGCAAATTATAACTTGAAGATCTGAACTTGTAATTGTTAAATACAGAACTTAGAATTCATAACTTCAAATTATGATTGTAAATAATAACTTGAAGATCTGAACTTGTAATTATCAAATACAGAACTTCGAATTGTTAAATACAAATTATTAGTGCAAATTATAACTTGAAGATCTGAACTTGTAATTGTCAAATACAGAACTTAAAATTGATAGCTTTAAATTATAATTGCAAATTATAACTAGAAGATCTGAACTTGTAATAGGTAAATACAGAACTAAGAATTAATAACTTCAAATTATGATTGTAAATAATAATTAGAAGATCTGAACTTGTAATAGTCAAATACAGAACTACGAATTGTTAAATACAAATTATTAGTGCAAATTATAACTTGAAGATCTGAACTTGTAATTGTCAAATACAGAACTTAGAATTCATAACTTCAAATTATGATTGCTAATTATAACTTGAAGATCTGAACTTGTAATAGTCAAATACAGAACTTTATAATTGATAGCTTATAATTATAATTGCAAATTATAACTTGAAGATCTGAATTTGTAATAGGTAAATACAGAACTTCGAATTGTTAATTTCAAACTAAGATTGTAAATAATAATTTGAAGATCTGAACTTGTAATAGTCAAATACAGAACTTAAAATTGATAGCTTATAATTATAATTGCAAATTATAAGTTGAAGATCTGAACTTGTAATTGTCAAATACAGAACTTAGAATTCATAACTTCAAATTATGATTGTAAATAATAATTAGAAGATCTGAACTTGTAATAGTCAAATACAGAACTTCAAATTGTTAAATTCAAATTATTAGTGCAAATTATAACTTGAAGATCTGAACTTGTAATTGTCAAATACCGAACTTAGAATTGAAAGCTTATAATTATAATTGCAAATTATAACTTGAAGAACTGAACTTGTAATAGTCAATTACAGAACTTAGATTTGTTAAATACTAATTATTATTTCAAATTATAACTTGAAGATCTGAACTTGTAATTGTCAAATACAGAACTTAAAATTGATAGCTTATATGTATAATTGCAAATTATAACTAGAAGATATGAACTTGTAATAGGTAAATACAGAACTTCGAATTGTTAATTTCAAACTAAGATTGCAAATTATAACTTGAAGATCTGAACTTGTAATTGTCAAATACAGAACTTAGAATTCATAACTTCAAATTATGATTGTAAATTATAATTAGAAGATCTGAACTTGTAATAGTCAAATACAGAACTTCGAATTGTTAAATACAAATTATTAGTGCAAATTATAACTTGAAGATCTGAACTAGTAATTGTCAAATACAGAACTTAGAATTCATAACTTCAAATTATGATTGTAAATAATAAGTAGAAGATCTGAACTTGTAATAGTCAAATACAGAACTTCGAATTGTTAAATACAAATTATTAGTGCAAATTATAACTTGAAGATCTGAACTTGTAATTGTCAAATACAGAACTTAAAATTGATAGCTTATAATTATAATTGCAAATTATAACTTGAAGATCTGAGCTTGTAATAGTGAATTACAGAACTTCTAATTGTTAATTTCAAACTAAGATTGTAATTAATAATTTGAAGATCTAAACTTGTAATAGTCAAATACAGAACTCCGAATTGTTAAATACAAATTATTAGTGCAAATTATAACTTGAAGATCTGAACTTGTAATTGTCAAATACAGCACTTAGAATTCATAACTTCAAATTATGATTGCTAATTATAACTTGAAGATCTGAACTTGAAATAGTCAAATACAGAACTTAGAATTGTAAAATTCAAATCATGATTGCAAATTATAACTTGAAGATCTGAACTTGTAATAGTCAAATACAGAACTTAAAATTGATAGCTTATAATTATAATTGCAAATTATAACTTGAAGATCTGAATTTGTAATAGGTAAATACAGAACTTCGAATTGTTAATTTCAAACTAAGATTGTAAATAATAATTTGAAGATCTGAACTTGTAATAGTCAAATACAGAACTTAGAATTGTTAAATACAAATTATTAGTGCAAATTATAACTTGAAGATCTGAACTTGTAATTGTCAAATACAGAACTTAAAATTGATAGCTTATAATTATAATTGCAAATTATAAGTTGAAGATCTGAACTTGTAATAGGTAAATACAGAACTTCGAATTGTTAATTTCAAACTAAGATTGTAATTAATAATTTGAAGATCTGAACTTGTAATAGTCAAATACAGAACTTCCAATTGTTAAATACAAATTATTAGTGCAAATTATAACTTGAAGATCTGAACTTGTAATTGTCAAATACAGAACTTAAAATTGATAGCTTATAATTATAATTGCAAATTATAAGTTGAAGATCTGAACTTGTAATAGGTAAATACTGAACTTCGAATTGTTAATTTCAAACTAAGATTGTAATTAATAACTTGAAGATCTGAACTTGTAATAGTCAAATACAGAACTTCGAATTGTTAAATACAAATTATTAGTACAAATTATAACTTGAAGATCTGAACTTGTAATTGTCAAATACAGCACTTAGAATTCATAACTTCAAATTATGATTGCAAATTATAACTTGAAGATCTGAACTTGTAATAGGTAAAAACTGAACTTCGAATTGTTAATTTCAAACTAAGATTGTAATTAATAACTTGAAGATCTGAACTTGTAATAGTCAAATACAGAACTTCGAATTGTTAAATACAAATTATAATTGCAAATTATAACTAGAAGATCTGAACTTGTAATAGGTAAATACAGAACTTCGAATTGTTAATTTCAAACTAAGATTGTAAATAATAATTTGAAGATATGAACTTGTAATAGTCAAATACAGATCTTCGAATTGTTAAATACAAATTATTAGTGCAAATTATAACTTGAAAATCTGAACTTGTAATTGTCAAATACAGAACTTATAATTGATAGCTTATAATTATAATTGCAAATTATAAGTTGAAGATCTGAACTTGTAATAGGTAAATACAGAACTTCTAATTGTTAATTTCCAACTAATATAATAATTAATAATTTGAAGATCTGAACTTGTAATAGTCAAATTCAGAACTTAGAATTCATAAC
The DNA here is from genome assembly GCA_963170105.1 of Cantharis lateralis. Lineage (NCBI taxonomy): Eukaryota > Metazoa > Arthropoda > Insecta > Coleoptera > Cantharidae > Cantharis > Cantharis lateralis. The sequence continues at coordinate 24,062,912 of OY720628.1, forward strand.
TTCAAATTATGATTGCAAATTATAACTTGAAGATCTGAACTTGTAATTGTAAAATACAGAACTAAGAATTCATAACTTCAAATTATGATTGTAAATAATAATTAGAAGATCTGAACTTGTAATAGTCAAATACAGAACTTCAAATTGTTAAATTCAAATTATTAGTGCAAATTATAACTTGAAGATCTGAACTTGTAATTGTCAAATACCGAACTTAGAATTGAAAGCTTATAATTATAATTGCAAATTATAACTTGAAGAACTGAACTTGTAATAGTCAATTACAGAACTTAGATTTGTTAAATACTAATTATTATTTCAAATTATAACTTGAAGATCTGAACTTGTAATTGTCAAATACAGAACTTAAAATTGATAGCTTATATGTATAATTGCAAATTATAACTTGAAGATCTGAATTTGTAATAGGTAAATACAGAACTTCGAATTGTTAATTTCAAACTAAGATTGTAAATAATAATTAGAAGATCTGAACTTGTAATAGTCAAATACTGAACTACGAATTGTTAAATACAAATTATTAGTGCAAATTATAACTTGAAGATCTGAACTTGTAATTGTCAAATACAGAACTTAGAATTCATAACTTCAAATTATGATTGCTAATTATAACTTGAAGATCTGAACTTGTAATAGTCAAATACAGAACTTTATAATTGATAGCTTATAATTATAATTGCAAATTATAACTTGAAGATCTGAATTTGTAATAGGTAAATACAGAACTTCGAATTGTTAATTTCAAACTAAGATTGTAAATAATAATTTGAAGATCTGAACTTGTAATAGTCAAATACAGAACTTAAAATTGATAGCTTATAATTATAATTGCAAATTATAAGTTGAAGATCTGAACTTGTAATTGTCAAATACAGAACTTAGAATTCATAACTTCAAATTATGATTGTAAATAATAATTAGAAGATCTGAACTTGTAATAGTCAAATACAGAACTTCAAATTGTTAAATTCAAATTATTAGTGCAAATTATAACTTGAAGATCTGAACTTGTAATTGTCAAATACCGAACTTAGAATTGAAAGCTTATAATTATAATTGCAAATTATAACTTGAAGAACTGAACTTGTAATAGTCAATTACAGAACTTAGATTTGTTAAATACTAATTATTATTTCAAATTATAACTTGAAGATCTGAACTTGTAATTGTCAAATACAGAACTTAAAATTGATAGCTTATATGTATAATTGCAAATTATAACTAGAAGATATGAACTTGTAATAGGTAAATACAGAACTTCGAATTGTTAATTTCAAACTAAGATTGCAAATTATAACTTGAAGATCTGAACTTGTAATTGTCAAATACAGAACTTAGAATTCATAACTTCAAATTATGATTGTAAATTATAATTAGAAGATCTGAACTTGTAATAGTCAAATACAGAACTTCGAATTGTTAAATACAAATTATTAGTGCAAATTATAACTTGAAGATCTGAACTAGTAATTGTCAAATACAGAACTTAGAATTCATAACTTCAAATTATGATTGTAAATAATAAGTAGAAGATCTGAACTTGTAATAGTCAAATACAGAACTTCGAATTGTTAAATACAAATTATTAGTGCAAATTATAACTTGAAGATCTGAACTTGTAATTGTCAAATACAGAACTTAAAATTGATAGCTTATAATTATAATTGCAAATTATAACTTGAAGATCTGAGCTTGTAATAGTGAATTACAGAACTTCTAATTGTTAATTTCAAACTAAGATTGTAATTAATAATTTGAAGATCTAAACTTGTAATAGTCAAATACAGAACTCCGAATTGTTAAATACAAATTATTAGTGCAAATTATAACTTGAAGATCTGAACTTGTAATTGTCAAATACAGCACTTAGAATTCATAACTTCAAATTATGATTGCTAATTATAACTTGAAGATCTGAACTTGAAATAGTCAAATACAGAACTTAGAATTGTAAAATTCAAATCATGATTGCAAATTATAACTTGAAGATCTGAACTTGTAATAGTCAAATACAGAACTTAAAATTGATAGCTTATAATTATAATTGCAAATTATAACTTGAAGATCTGAATTTGTAATAGGTAAATACAGAACTTCGAATTGTTAATTTCAAACTAAGATTGTAAATAATAATTTGAAGATCTGAACTTGTAATAGTCAAATACAGAACTTAGAATTGTTAAATACAAATTATTAGTGCAAATTATAACTTGAAGATCTGAACTTGTAATTGTCAAATACAGAACTTAAAATTGATAGCTTATAATTATAATTGCAAATTATAAGTTGAAGATCTGAACTTGTAATAGGTAAATACAGAACTTCGAATTGTTAATTTCAAACTAAGATTGTAATTAATAATTTGAAGATCTGAACTTGTAATAGTCAAATACAGAACTTCCAATTGTTAAATACAAATTATTAGTGCAAATTATGACTTGAAGATCTGAACTTGTAATTGTCAAATACAGAACTTAAAATTGATAGCTTATAATTATAATTGCAAATTATAAGTTGAAGATCTGAACTTGTAATAGGTAAATACTGAACTTCGAATTGTTAATTTCAAACTAAGATTGTAATTAATAACTTGAAGATCTGAACTTGTAATAGTCAAATACAGAACTTCGAATTGTTAAATACAAATTATTAGTACAAATTATAACTTGAAGATCTGAACTTGTAATTGTCAAATACAGCACTTAGAATTCATAACTTCAAATTATGATTGCAAATTATAACTTGAAGATCTGAACTTGTAATAGGTAAAAACTGAACTTCGAATTGTTAATTTCAAACTAAGATTGTAATTAATAACTTGAAGATCTGAACTTGTAATAGTCAAATACAGAACTTCGAATTGTTAAATACAAATTATTAGTGCAAATAATAACTTGAAGACCTGAACTTGTAATTGTCTAATACAGAACTTAGAATTGATAGCTTAAAATTATAATAGCAAATTATAACTTGAAGATCTGAACTTCTAATAGTGAATTACAGAACTTCGAATTGTTAAATACAAATTATTAGTACAAATTATAACTTGAAGATCTGAACTTGTAATTGTCAAATACAGAACTTAAAATTGATAGCTTTAAATTATAATTGCAAATTATAACTAGAAGATCTGAACTTGTAATAGGTAAATACAGAACTTCGAATTGTTAATTTCAAACTAAGATTGTAAATAATAATTTGAAGATATGAACTTGTAATAGTCAAATACAGATCTTCGAATTGTTAAATACAAATTATTAGTGCAAATTATAACTTGAAAATCTGAACTTGTAATTGTCAAATACAGAACTTATAATTGATAGCTTATAATTATAATTGCAAATTATAAGTTGAAGATCTGAACTTGTAATAGGTAAATACAGAACTTCTAATTGTTAATTTCCAACTAATATAATAATTAATAATTTGAAGATCTGAACTTGTAATAGTCAAATTCAGAACTTAGAATTCATAACTTCAAATTATGATTGCAAATTATAACTTGAAGATCTGAACTTGTAATTGTAAAATACAGAACTAAGAATTCATAACTTCAAATTATGATTGTAAATAATAATTAGAAGATCTGAACTTGTAATAGTCAAATACTGAACTACGAATTGTTAAATACAAATTATTAGTGCACATTATAACTTGAAGATCTGAACTTGTAATTGTCAAATACAGAACTTAGAATTCATAACTTCAAATTATGATTGCTAATTATAACTTGAAGATCTGAACTTGTAATAGTCAAATACAGAACTTAGAATTGGGAAATTCAAATTATGATTGCAAATTATAACTTGAAGATCTGAACTTGTAATAGTCAAATACAGAACTTAAAATTGATAGCTTATAATTATAATTGCAAATTATAACTTGAAGATCTGAACTTGTAATAGTCAATTACAGAACTTAGATTTGTTAAATACTAATTATTATTTCAAATTATAACTTGAAGATCTGAACTTGTAATTGTCAAATACAGAACTTAAAATTGATAGCTTATATGTATAATTGCAAATTATAACTAGAAGATATGAACTTGTAATAGGTAAATACAGAACTTCGAATTGTTAATTTCAAACTAAGATTGCAAATTATAACTTGAAGATCTGAACTTGTAATTGTCAAATACAGAACTTAGAATTCATAACTTCAAATTATGATTGTAAATAATAATTAGAAGATCTGAACTTGTAATAGTCAAATACAGAACTTCGAATTGTTAAATACAAATTATTAGTGCAAATTATAACTTGAAGATCTGAACTAGTAATTGTCAAATACAGAACTTAGAATTCATAACTTCAAATTATGATTGTAAATAATAAGTAGAAGATCTGAACTTGTAATAGTCAAATACAGAACTTCGAATTGTTAAATACAAATTATTAGTGCAAATTATAACTTGAAGATCTGAACTTGTAATTGTCAAATACAGAACTTAAAATTGATAGCTTATAATTATAATTGCAAATTATAACTTGAAGATCTGAGCTTGTAATAGTGAATTACAGAACTTCTAATTGTTAATTTCAAACTAAGATTGTAATTAATAATTTGAAGATCTAAACTTGTAATAGTCAAATACAGAACTCCGAATTGTTAAATACAAATTATTAGTGCAAATTATAACTTGAAGATCTGAACTTGTAATTGTCAAATACAGCACTTAGAATTCATAACTTCAAATTATGATTGCTAATTATAACTTGAAGATCTGAACTTGAAATAGTCAAATACAGAACTTAGAATTGTAAAATTCAAATCATGATTGCAAATTATAACTTGAAGATCTGAACTTGTAATAGTCAAATACAGAACTTAAAATTGATAGCTTATAATTATAATTGCAAATTATAACTTGAAGATCTGAATTTGTAATAGGTAAATACAGAACTTCGAATTGTTAATTTCAAACTAAGATTGTAAATAATAATTTGAAGATCTGAACTTGTAATAGTCAAATACAGTACTTAGAATTGTTAAATACAAATTATTAGTGCAAATTATAACTTGAAGATCTGAACTTGTAATTGTCAAATACAGAACTTAAAATTGATAGCTTATAATTATAATTGCAAATTATAAGTTGAAGATCTGAAGTTGTAATAGGTAAATACAGAACTTCGAATTGTTAATATCAAACTAAGATTGTAATTAATAATTTGAAGATCTGAACTTGTAATAGTCAAATACGGAACTTCGAATTGTTAAATACAAATTATTAGTGCAAATTATAACTTGAAGATCTGAACTTGTAATTATCAAATACAGCACTTGGAATTCATAACTTCAAATTATGATTGCAAATTATAACTTGAAGATCTGAACTTGTAATTGTCAAATACAGAACTTAGAATTCATAACTTCAAATTATGATTGTAAATAATAATTAGAAGATCTGAACTTGTAATAGTCAAATACAGAACTTCAAATTGTTAAATTCAATTTATTAGTGCAAATTATAACTTGAAGATCTGAACTTGTAATTGTCAAATACAGAACTTAGAATTGATAGCTTATAATTATAATTGCAAATTATAACTTGAAGATCTGAACTTGTAATAGTGAATTACAGAACTTCTAATTGTTAATTTCAAACTAAGATTGTAATTAATAATTTGAAGATCTAAACTTGTAATAGTCAAATACAGAACTCCGAATTGTTAAATACAAATTATTAGTGCAAATTATAACTTGAAGATCTGAACTTGTAATTGTCAAATACAGCACTTAGAATTCATAACTTCAAATTATGATTGCTAATTATAACTTGAAGATCTGAACTTGAAATAGTCAAATACAGAACTTATAATTGTAAAATTCAAATCATGATTGCAAATTATAACTTGAAGATCTGAACTTGTAATAGTCAAATACAGAACTTAAAATTGATAGCTAATAATTATAATTGCAAATTATAACTTGAAGATCTGAATTTGTAATAGGTAAATACAGCACTTCGAATTGTTAATTTCAAACTAAGATTGTAATTAATAATTTGAAGATCTGAACTTGTAATAGTCAAATACAGAACTTCGAATTGTTAAATACAAATTATTAGTGCAAATTATAACTTGAAGATCTGAACTTGTAATTGTCAAATACAGCACTTAGAATTCATAACTTCAAATTATGATTGCAAATTATAACTTGAAGATCTGAACTTGTAATTGTTAAATACAGAACTTAGAATTCATAACTTCAAATTATGATTGTAAATAATAATTAGAAGATCTGAACTTGTAATAGTCAAATACAGAACTTCGAATTGTTAAATACAAATTATTAGTGCAAATAATAACTTGAAGACCTGAACTTGTAATTGTCTAATACAGAACTTAGAATTGATAGCTTAAAATTATAATTGCAAATTATAACTTGAAGATCTGAACTTGTAATAGTGAATTACAGAACTTCTAATTGTTAAATACAAATTATTAGTACAAATTATAACTTGAAGATCTGAACTTGTAATTGTCTAATACAGAACTTAGAATTGATAGCTTAAAATTATAATTGCAAATTATAACTTGAAGATCTGAATTTGTAATAGGTAAATACAGAACTTCGAATTGTTAATTTCAAACTAAGATTGTAAATAATAATTTGAAGATCTGAACTTGTAATAGTCAAATACAGAACTTCGAATTGTTAAATACAAATTATTAGTGCAAATTATAACTTGAAGATCTGCACTTGTAATTGTCAAATACAGAACTTAAAATTGATAGCTTATAATTATAATTGCAAATTATAAGTTGAAGATCTGAACTTGTAATATTTAAATACAGAACTTCGAATTGTTAATTTCAAACTAGGATTGTAATTAATAATTTGAAGATCTGAACTTGCAATAGTCAAATACAGAACTTCGAATTGTTAAATACAAATTATTAGTGCAAATTATAACTTGAAGATCTGAACTTGTAATTGTCAAATACAGAACTTAGAATTCATAACTTCAAATTATGATTGCTAACTATAACTTGAAGATCTGAACTTGAAATAGTCAAATACAGAACTTAGAATAGTAAAATTCAAATTATGATTCCAATTATAACTTGAAGATCTGAACTTGTAATAGTCAAATACAGAACTTAACATTGATAGCTTATAATTATAATTGCAAATTATAACTTGAAGACCTGAATTTGTAATAGGGAAATACAGAACTTCGAATTGTTAATTTCAAACTAAGATTGTAAATAATAATTTGAAGATCTGAACTTGTAATAGTCAAATACAGAACTTCGAATTGTTAAATACAAATTATTAGTGCAAATTATAACTTGAAGATCTGAACTTGTAATTGTCAAATACAGAACTTAAAATTGATAGCTTATAATTATAATTGCAAATTATAAGTTGAAGATCTGAACTTGTAATAGGTAAATACAAAACTTCGAATTGTTAATTTCAAACTAAGATTGTAATTAATAATTTGAAGATCTGAACTTGTAATAGTCAAATACAGAACTTCGAATTGTTAAATACAAATTATTAGTGTAAATTATAACTTGAAGATCTGAACTTGTAATTGTCAAATACAGAACTTAGAATTCATAACTTCAAATTATGATTGCTAACTATAACTTGATGATCTGAACTTGAAATAGTCAAATACAGAACTTAGAATAGTAAAATTCAAATTATGATTCCAATTATAACTTGAAGATCTGAACTTGTAATAGTCAAATACAGAACTTAACATTGATAGCTTATAATTATAATTGCAAATTATAACTTGAAGATCTGAATTTGTAATAGGGAAATACAGAACTTCGAATTGTTAATTTCAAACTAAGATTGTAAATAATAATTTGAAGATCTGAACTTGTAATAGTCAAATACAGAACTTCGAATTGTTAAATACAAATTATTAGTGCAAATTATAACTGGAAGATCTGAACTTGTAATTGTCAAATACAGAACTTAAAATTGATAGCTTATAATTATAATTGCAAATTATAAGTTGAAGATCTGAACTTGTAATAGGTAAATACAAAACTTCGAATTGTTAATTTCAAACTAAGATTGTAATTAATAATTTGAAGATCTGAACTTGTAATAGTCAAATACAGAACTTCGAATTGTTAAATACAAATTATTAGTGCAAATTATAACTTGTAAATCTGAACTTGTAATAGTCAAATACAGAACTTCGAATTGTTAAATACAAATTATTAGTGCAAATTATAACTTGAAGATCTGAACTTGTAATTGTCAAATACAGCACTTAGAATTCATAACTTCTAATTATGATTGCAATTTATAACTTGAAGATCTGAACTTGTAATTGTAAAATACAGAACTAAGAATTAATAAATTCAAATTATGATTGTAAATAATAATTAGAAGATCTGAACTTGTAATAGTCAAATACAGAACTTCGAATTGTTAATTTCAAACTAAGATTGTAATTAATAATTTGAATATCTGAACTTGTAATAGTCAAATACAGAACTTCGAATTGTTAAATACAAATTATTAGTGCAAATTATAACTTGAAGATCTGAACTTGTAATTGTCAAATACAGCACTTAGAATTCATAACTTCAAATTATGATTGCAATTTATAACTTGAAGATCTGAACTTGTAATTGTAAAATCCAGAACTAAGAATTCATAACTTCAAATTATGATTGTAAATAATAATTAGAAGATTTGAACTTGTAATAGTCAAATACAGAACTTCGAATTGTTAAATACAAATTATTAGTGCAAATTATAACATGAAGATCTGAACATGTAATTGTCAAATACTGAACTTAAAATTGATAGCTTATAATTATAATTGCAAATTATAAGTTGAAGATCTGAACTTGTAATAGGTAAATACAGAATTGTTAATTTCAAACTAAGATTGTAATTAATAATTTGAAGATCTGAACTTGTAATAGTCAAATACAGAACTTCGAATTGTTAAATACAAATTATTAGTGCAAATTATAACTTGAAGATCTGAACTTGTAATTATCAAATACAGCACTTGGAATTCATAACTTCAAATTATGATTGCAAATTATAACTTGAAGATCTGAACTTGTAATTGTCAAATACAGAACTTAGAATTCATAACGTCAAATTATGATTGTAAATAATAATTAGAAGATCTGAACTTGTAATAGTCAAATACAGAACTTCAAATTGTTAAATTCAAATTATTAGTGCAAATTATAACTTGAAGATATGAACTTGTAATTGTCAAATACAGAACTTAGAATTCATAACTTCAAATTATGATTGCAAATTATAACTTGAAGATCTGAACTTGTAATTGTAAAATACAGAACTACGAATTCATAACTTCAAATTATGATTGTAAATAATAATTAGAAGATCTGAACTTGTAATAGTCAAATACAGAACTTCAAATTGTTAAATACAAATTATTAGTGCAAATTATAACTTGAAGTTCTGAACTTGTAATTGTCAAATACAGAACTTAGAATTCATAACTTCAAATTATGATTGCTAATTATAACTTGAAGATCTGAACTTGTAATAGTCAAATACAGAACTTAGAATTGGGAAATTCAAATTATGATTGCAAATTATAACTTGAAGATCTGAACTTGTAATTGTCAAATACAGAACTTAGAATTGATAGCTTATAATTATAATTGCAAATTATAACTTGAAGAACTGAACTTGTAATAGTGAATTACAGAACTTAGATTTGTTAAATACTAATTATTATTGCAAATTATAACTTGAAGATCTGAAGTTGTAATAGTCAAATACAGAACTTAAAATTGATAGCTTATAATTATGATTGCAAATTATAACTTGAAGATCTGAATTTGTAATAGGTAAATATAGAACTTCGAATTGTTAATTTCAAACTAAGATTGTAAATAATAATTTGAAGTTCTGAACTTGTAATAGTCAAATACAGAACTTCGAATTGTTAAATACAAATTATTAGTGCAAATTATAACTTGAAGATCTGAACTTGTAATTGTCAAATACAGAACTTAAAATTGATAGCTTATAATTATAATTGCAAATTATAAGTTGAAGATCTGAACTTGTAATAAGTAAATACAGAACTTCGAATTGTTAATTTCAAACTAAGATTGTAATTAATAATTTGAAGATCTGAACTTGTAATAGTCAAATACATAACTTCAAATTTTTAAATACAAATTATTAGTGCAAATTATAACTTGAAGATCTGAACTTGTAATTGTCAAATACAGAACTTAGAATTGATAGCTTATAATTATAATTGCAAATTATAACTTGAAGAACTGAACTTGTAATAGTGAATTACAGAACTTAGATTTGTTAAATACTAATTATTATTTCAAATTATGGCTTGAAGATCTGAACTTGTAGTAAGTAAATACAGAACTTCGAATTGTTAATTACAAACTAAGATTGTTAATAATAATTTTAAAGACCTGAACTTGTAATAGTCAAATACAGAACTTCGAATTGTTAAATACAAATTATTAGTGCAAATTACAACTTGTAAATCTGAACTTGTAATTGTCAAATACAGAACTTAAAATTGATAGCTTATAATTATAATTGCAAATTATAAGTTGAAGATCTGAACTTGTAATAGGTAAATGCAGAACTTCGAATTGTTAATTTCAAACTAAGATTGTAATTAATAATTTGAAGATCTGAACTTGTAATAGTCAAATACAGAACTTCGAATTGTTAAATACAAATTATTAGTGCAAATTATAACTTGAAGATCTGAACTTGTAATTGTCAAATACAGCACTTAGAATTCATAACTTCTAATTATGATTGCAATTTATAACTTGAAGATCTGAACTTGTAATTGTAAAATACAGAACTAAGAATTAATAAATTCAAATTATGATTGTAAATAATAATTAGAAGATCTGAACTTGTAATAGTCAAATGCAGAACTTCGAATTGTTAATTTCAAACTAAGATTGTAATTAATAATTTGAAGATCTGAACTTGTAATAGTCAAATACAGAACTTCGAATTGTTAAATACAAATTATTAGTGCAAATTATAACTTGAAGATCTGAACTTGTAATTATCAAATACAGCACTTAGAATTCATAACTTCTAATTATGATTGCAATTTATAACTTGAAGATCTGAACTTGTAATTGTAAAATACAGAACTAAGAATTGTGAAATTACAATTATGATTGCAAATTATAACTTGAAGATCTGAACTTGTAATAGTCAAATACAGAACTTAAAATTGATAGCTTATAATTATAATTGCTAATTATAACTAGAAGATCTGAATTTGTAATAAGTAAATACAGAACTTCGAATTGTTAATTTCAAACTAAGATTGTAAATAATAATTTGAAGATCTGAACTTGTAATAGTCAAATACAGAACTTCGAATTGTTAAATACAAATTATTAGTGCAAATTATAACATGAAGATCTGAACATGTAATTGTCAAATACAGAACTTAAAATTGATAGCTTATAATTATAATTGCAAATTATAAGTTGAAGATCTGAACTTGTAATAGGTAAATACAAAACTTCGAATTGTTAATTTCAAACTAAGATTGTAATTAATAATTTGAAGATCTGAACTTGTAATAGTCAAATACAGAACTTCGAATTGTTAAATACAAATTAATAGTGCAAATTATAACTTGAAGATCTGAACTTGTAATTATCAAATACAGCACTTGGAATTCATAACTTCAAATTATGATTGCAAATTATAACTTGAAGATCTGAACTTGTAATTGTCAAATACAGAACTTAGAATTCATAACTTCAAATTATGATTGTAAATAATAATTAGAAGATCTGAACTTGTAATAGTCAAATACAGAACTTCGAATTGTTAAATACAAATTATTAGTGCAAATTATAACTTGAAGTTCTGAACTTGTAATTAACAAATACAGAACTTAGAATTCATAACATCAAATTATGATTGCTAATTATAACTTGAAGATCTGAACTTGTAATAGTCAAATACAGAACTTAGAATTGGGAAATTCAAATTATGATTGCAAATTATAACTTGAAGATCTGAACTTTTAATAGTCAATTACAGAACATAAAATTGATAGCTTATAATTATAATTGCAAATTATAACTTGAAGATCTGGATTTGTAATAGGTAAATATAGAACTTCGAATTGTTAATTTCAAACTAAGATTGTAAATAATAATTTGAAGTACTGAACTTGTAATAGTCAAATACAGAACTTCGAATTGTTAAATACAAATTATTAGTGCAAATTATAACTTGAAGATCTGAACTTGTAATTGTCAAATACAGAACTTAAAATTGATAGCTTATAATTATAATTGCAAATTATAAGTTGAAGATCTGAACTTGTAATAGGTAAATACAGAACTTCGAATTGTTAATTTCAAACTAAGATTGTAATTAATAATTTGAAGATCTGAACTTGAATAGTCACATACATAACTTCTAATTGTTAAATACAAATTATTAGTGCAAATTATAACTTGAAGATCTGAACTTGTAATTGTCAAATACAGAACTTAGAATTGATAGCTTATAATTATAATTGCAAATTATAACTTGAAGAACTGAACTTGTAATAGTGAATTACAGAACTTAGATTTGTTAAATACTAATTATTATTTCAAATTATAACTTGAAGATCTGAACTTGTAATAAGTAAATACAGAACTTCGAATTGTTAATTTCAAACTAAGATTGTAAATAATAATTTGAAGACCTGAACTTGTAATAGTCAAATACAGAACTTCGAATTGTTAAATACAAATTATTAGTGCAAATTATAACTTGTAAATCTGAACTTATAATTGTCAAATACAGAACTTAAAATTAATAGCTTATAATTATAATTGCAAATTATAAGTTGAAGATCTGAACTTGTAATAGGTAAATGCAGAACTTCGAATTGTTAATTTCAAACTAAGATTGTAATTAATAATTTGAAGATCTGAACTTGTAATAGTCAAATACAGAACTTCGAATTGTTAAATACAAATTATTAGTGCAAATTATAACTTGAAGATCTGAACTTGTAATTGTCAAATACAGAACTTAGAATTCATAACTTCAAATTATGATTGCTAATTATAACTTGAAGATCTGACCTTGTAATAGTCAAATACAGAACTTAGAATTGTGAAATTACAATTAAGATTGCAAATTATAACTTGAAGATCTGAACTAGTAATTGTCAAATACAGAACATAAAATTGATAGCTTATAATTATAATTTCAAATTATAAGTTGAAGATCTGAACTTGTAATAGGTAAATACAGAACTTCGAATTGTTAATTTCAAACTAAGATTGTAATTAATACTTTGAAGATCTGAACTTGCAGTAGTCGAATACAGAACTTCGAATTGTTAAATACAAATTATAATTGCAAATTATAACTAGAAGATCTGAACTTGTAATAGGTAAATACAGAACTTCAAATGGTTAATTTCAAACTAAGATTGTAAATAATAATTTGAAGATATGAACTTATAATAGTCAAATACAGAACTTCAAATTGTTAAATTCAAATTATTAGTGCAAATTATAACTTGAAGATCTGAACTTGAAATTGTCAAATACAAAACTTAGAATTGATAGCTTATAATTATAATTGCAAATTATAACTTGAAGAACTGAACTTGTAATAGTCAATTACAGAACTTAGATTTGTTAAATACTAATTATTATTTCAAATTATAACTTGAAGATCTGAACTTGTAATTGTCAAATACAGAACTTACAATTGATAGCTTATAAGTATAATTGCAAATTATAACTAGAAGATATGAACTTGTAATAGGTAAATACAGAACTTCGAATTGTTAATTTCAAACTAAGATTGCAAATTATAACTTGAAGATCTGAACTTGTAATTGTCAAATACAGAACTTACAATTCATAACTTCAAATTATGATTGTAAATAATAATTAGTAGATCTGAACTTGTAATAGTCAAATACAGAACTTCGAATTGTTAAATACAAATTAATAGTGCAAATTATAACTTGAAGATCTGAACTTGTAATTGTCACATACAGAACTTAGAATTCATAACTTCAAATTATGATTGTAAATAATAAATAGAAGATCTGAACTTGTAATAGTCAAATACAGAACTTCGAATTGTTAAATACAAATTATTAGTGCAAATTATAACTTGAAGATCTGAACTTGTAATTGTCAAATACAGAACTTAGAATTGATAGCTTATAATTATAATTGCAAATTATAACTTGAAGATCTGAACTTGTAATAGTGAATTACAGAACTTCTAATTGTTAATTTCAAACTAAGATTGTAATTAATAATTGTCAGATCTAAACTTGTAATAGTCAAATACAGAACTCCGAATTGTTAAATACAAATTATTAGTGCAAATTATAACTTGAAGATCTGAACTTGTAATTGTCAAATACAGCACTTAGAATTCATAACTTCAAATTATAATTGCAAATTATAACTTGAAGATCTGAATTTGTAATAGGTAAATACAGAACTTCGAATTGTTAAATACAAATTATTAGTGCAGATTATAACTTGAAGATCTTAACTTGTAATTGTAAAATACAGAACTAAGAATTAATAAATTCAAATTATGATTGTAAATAATAATTAGAAGATCTGAACTTGTAATAGTCAAATACAGAACTTCGAATTGTTAAATACAAATTATTAGTGCAAATTATAACTTGAAGATCTGAACTTGTAATTGTCAAATACAGAACTTCGAATTGTTAAAAACAAATTATTAGTGCAAATTATAACTTGAAGATCTGAACTTGTAATTGTCAAATACAGAACATAAAATTGATAGCTTATAATTATAATTGCAAATTATAAGTTGAAGATCTGAACTTGTAATAGGTAAATACAGAACTTCGAATTGTTAATTTCAAACTAAGATTGTAATTAATACTTTGAAGATCTGAACTTGCAATAGTCGAATACAGAACTTCGAATTGTTAAATACAAATTATAATTGCAAATTATAACTAGAAGATCTGAACTTGTAATAGGTAAATACAGAACTTCAAATGGTTAATTTCAAACTAAGATTGTAAATAATAATTTGAAGATATGAACTTGTAATAGTCAAATACAGAACTTCAAATTGTTAAATTCAAATTATTAGTGCAAATTATAACTTGAAGATCTGAACTTGTAATTGTCAAATACAAAACTTAGAATTGATAGCTTATAATTATAATTGCAAATTATAACTTGAAGAACTGAACTTGTAATAGTCAATTACAGAACTTAGATTTGTTAAATACTAATTATTATTTCAAATTATAACTTGAAGATCTGAACTTGTAATTGTCAAATACAGAACTTAAAATTGATAGCTTATAAGTATAATTGCAAATTATAACTAGAAGATATGAACTTGTAATAGGTAAATACAGAACTTCGAATTGTTAATTTCAAACTAAGATTGCAAATTATAACTTGAAGATCTGAACTTGTAATTGTCAAATACAGAACTTAGAATTCATAACTTCAAATTATGATTGTAAATAATAATTAGTAGATCTGAACTTGTAATAGTCAAATACAGAACTTCGAATTGTTAAATACAAATTATTAGTGCAAATTATAACTTGAAGATCTGAACTTGTAATTGTCACATACAGAACTTAGAATTCATAACTTCAAATTATGATTGTAAATAATAAGTAGAAGATCTGAACTTGTAATAGTCAAATCCAGAACTTCGAATTGTTAAATACAAATTATTAGTGCAAATTATAACTTGAAGATCTGAACTTGTAATTGTCAAATACAGAACTTAGAATTGATAGCTTATAATTATAATTGCAAATTATAACTTGAAGATCTGAACTTGTAATAGTGAATTACAGAACTTCTAATTGTTAATTTCAAACTAAGATTGTAATTAATAATTGTAAGATCTAAACTTGTAATAGTCAAATACAGAACTCCGAATTGTTAAATACAAATTATTAGTGCAAATTATAACTTGAAGATCTGAACTTGTAATTGTCAAATACAGCACTTAGAATTCATAACTTCAAATTATGATTGCTAATTATAACTTGAAGATCTGAACTTGTAATAGTCAAATACTGAACTTAAAATTGATAGCTTATAATTATAATTGCAAATTATAACTTGAAGATCTGAATTTGTAATAGGTAAATACAGAACTTCGAATTGTTAAATACAAATTATTAGTGCAGATTATAACTTGAAAATCTGAACTTGTAATTGTCAAATACAGAACTTAAAATTGATAGCTTATAATTATAATTGCAAATTATAAGTTGAAGATCTGAACTTGTAATAGGTAAATACAGAACTTCTAATTGTTAATTTCCAACTAAGATTGTAATTAATAATTTGAAGATCTGAACTTGTAATAGTCAAATTCAGAACTTCAAATTGTTAAATTCAAATTATTAGTGCAAATTATAACTTGAAGATCTGAACTTGTAATTGTCAAAAACAGAACTTAGAATTGATAGCTTATAATTATAATTGCAAATTATAACTTGAAGATCTGAACTTGTAATAGTCAAATACTGAACTTAAAATTGATAGCTTATAATTATAATTGCAAATTATAACTTGAAGATCTGAATTTGTAATAGGTAAATACAGAACTTCGAATTGTTAATTTCAAACTAAGATTGTAATTAATAATTTGAAGATCTGCACTTGCAATAGTCGAATACAGAACTTCGAATTGTTAAATACAAATTATTAGTGCAAATTATAACTTGAAGATCTGAACTTGTAATTGTCAATTACAGCACTTAGAATTCATAACTTCAAATTATAATTGCAAATTATAACTTGAAGATCTGAACTTGTAATTGTAAAATACAGAACTAAGAATTCATAACTTCAAATTATGATTGTAAATAATAATTAGAAGATCTGAACTTGTAATAGTCAAATACAGAACTACGAATTGTTAAATACAAATTATTAGTGCAAATTATAACTTGAAGATCTGAACTTGTAATTGTCAAATACAGAACTTAGAATTCATAACTTCAAATTATGATTGCTAATTATAACTTGAAGATCTGAACTTGTAATAGTCAAATTCAGAACTTAGAATTTGTAAATTCAAATTATGATTGCAAATTATAACTTGAAGATCTGAACTTGTAATAGTCAAATACAGAACTTAAAATTGATAGCTTATAATTATAATTGCAAATTATAACTTGAAGATCTGAATTTGTAATAGGTAAATACAGAACTTCGAATTGTTAATTTCAAACTAAGATTGTAAATAATAATTTGAAGATCTGAACTTGTAATAGTCAAATACAGAACTTCGAATTGTTAAATACAAATTATTAGTGCAAATTATAACTTGAAGATCTGAACTTGTAATTGTCAAATACAGAACTTAAAATTGATAGCTTATAATTATAATTGCAAATTATAAGTTGAAGATCTGAACTTGTAATAGGTAAATACAGAACTTCGAATTGTTAATTTCAAACTAAGATTGTAATTAATAATTTGAAGATCTAAACTTGCAATAGTCGAATACAGAACTTCGAATTGTTAAATACAAATTATAATTGCAAATTATAACTAGAAGATCTGAACTTGTAATAGGTAAATACAGAACTTCAAATGGTTAATTTCGAACTAAGATTGTAAATAATAATTTGAAGATATGAACTTGTAATAGTCAAATACAGAACTTCAAATTGTTAAATTCAAATTATTAGTGCAAATTATAACTTGAAGATCTGAACTTGTAATTGTCAAATACAAAACTTAGAATTGATAGCTTATAATTATAATTGCAAATTATAACTTGAAGAACTGAACTTGTAATAGTCAATTACAGAACTTAGATTTGTTAAATACTAATTATTATTTCAAATTATAACTTGAAGATCTGAACTTGTAATTGTCAAATACAGAACTTAAAATTGATAGCTTATAAGTATAATTGCAAATTATAACTAGAAGATATGAACTTGTAATAGGTAAATACAGAACTTCGAATTGTTAATTTCAACCTAAGATTGCAAATTATAACTTGAAGATCTGAACTTGTAATTGTCAAATACAGAACTTAGAATTCATAACTTCAAATTATGATTGTAAATAATAATTAGTAGATCTGAACTTGTAATAGTCAAATACAGAACTTCGAATTGTTAAATACAAATTATTAGTGCAAATTATAACTTGAAGATCTGAACTTGTAATTGTCACATACAGAACTTAGAATTCATAACTTCAAATTATGATTGTAAATAATAAGTAGAACATCTGAACTTGTAATAGTCAAATACAGAACTTCGAATTGTTAAATACAAATTATTAGTGCAAATTATAACTTGAAGATCTGAACTTGTAATTGTCAAATACAGAACTTAGAATTGATAGCTTATAATTATAATTGCAAATTATAACTTGAAGATCTGAACTTGTAATAGTGAATTACAGAACTTCTAATTGTTAATTTCAAACTAAGATTGTAATTAATAATTGTAAGATCTAAACTTGTAATAGTCAAATACAGAACTCCGAATTGTTAAATACAAATTATTAGTGCAAATTATAACTTGAAGATCTGAACTTGTAATTGTCAAATACAGCACTTAGAATTCATAACTTCAAATTATGATTGCTAATTATAACTTGAAGATCTGAACTTGTAATAGTCAAATACTGAACTTAAAATTGATAGCTTATAATTATAATTGCAAATTATAACTTGAAGATCTGTATTTGTAATAGGTAAATACAGAACTTCGAATTGTTAAATACAAATTATTAGTGCAGATTATAACTTGAAAATCTGAACTTGTAATTGTCAAATACAGAACTTAAAATTGATAGCTTATAATTATAATTGCAAATTATAAGTTGAAGATCTGAACTTGTAATAGGTAAATACAGAACTTCTAATTGTTAATTTCCAACTAAGATTGTAATTAATAATTTGAAGATCTGAACTTGTAATAGTCAAATTCAGAACTTCAAATTGTTAAATTCAAATTATTAGTGCAAATTATAACTTGAAGATCTGAACTTGTAATTGTCAAATACAGAACTTAGAATTGATAGCTTATAATTATAATTGCAAATTATAACTTGAAGATCTGAACTTGTAATAGTCAAATACTGAACTTAAAATTGATAGCTTATAATTATAATTGCAAATTATAACTTGAAGATCTGAATTTGTAATAGGCAAATACAGAACTTCGAATTGTTAATTTCAAACTAAGATTGTAATTAATAATTTGAAGATCTGCACTTGCAATAGTCGAATACAGAACTTCGAATTGTTAAATAAAAATTATAATTGCAAATTATAACTAGAAGATCTGAACTTGTAATAGGTAAATACAGAACTTCAAATTGTTAATTTCAAACTAAGATTGTAAATAATAATTTGAAGATATGAACTTGTAATAGTCAAATACATAACTTCAAATTGTTAAATACAAATTATTAGTGCAAATTATAACTTGTAGATCTGAACTTGTAATTGTCAAATACAGAACTTAGAATTGATAGCTTATAATTATAATTGCAAATTATAACTTGAAGAACTGAACTTGTAATAGTCAATTACAGAACTTAGATTTGTTAAATACTAATTATTATTTCAAATTATAACTTGAAGATCTGAACTTGTAATTGTCAAATACAGAACTTAAAATTGATAACTTATAAGTATAATTGCAAATTATAACTAGAAGATATGAACTTGTAATAGGTAAATACAGAACTTCGAATTGTTAATTTCAAACTAAGATTACAAATTATAACTTGAAGATCTGAACTTGTAATTGTCAAATACAGAACTTAGAATTCATAACTTCAAATTATGATTGTAAATAATAATTAGTAGATCTGAACTTGTAATAGTCAAATACAGAACTTCGAATTGTTAAATACAAATTATTAGTGCAAATTATAACTTGAAGATCTGAACTTGTAATTGTCAAATACAGAACTTAGAATTCATAACTTCAAATTATGATTGTAAATAATAAGTAGAAGATCTGAACTTGTAATAGTCAAATACAGAACTTCGAATTGTTAAATACAAATTATTAGTGCAAATTATAACTTGAAGATCTGAACTTGTAATTGTCAAATACTGAACTTAGAATTGATAGCTTATAATTATAATTGCAAATTATAACTTGAAGATCTGAACTTGTAATAGTGAATTACAGAACTTCTAATTGTTAATTTCAAACTAAGATTGTAATTAATAATTGTAAGATCTAAACTTGTAATAGTCAAATACAGAACTTAGAATTGTAAAATTCAAATCATGATTGCAAATTATAACTTGAAGATCTGAACTTGTAATAGTCAAATACTGAACTTAAAATTGATAGCTTATAATTATAATTGCAAATTATAACTTGAAGATCTGAATTTGTAATAGGTAAATACAGAACTTCGAATTGTTAAATACAAATTATTAGTGCAAATTATAACTTGAAAATCTGAACTTGTAATTGTCAAATACAGAACTTAAAATTGATAGCTTATAATTATAATTGCAAATTATAAGTTGAAGATCTGAACTTGTAATAGGTAAATACAGAACTTCTAATTGTTAATATCCAACTAAGATTGTAATTAATAATTTGAAGATCTGAACTTGTAATAGTCAAATTCAGAACTTAGAATTCATAACTTCAAATTATGATTACAAATTATAACTTGAAGATCTGAACTTGTAATTGTAAAATACAGAACTAAGAATTCATAACTTCAAATTATAATTGTAAATAATAATTAGAAGATCTGAACTTGTAATAGTCAAATACAGAACTACGAATTGTTAAATAATAATTATTAGTGCAAATTATAACTTGAAGATCTGAACCTGTAATTGTCAAATACAGAACTTAGAATTCATAACTTCAAATTATGATTGCTAATTATAACTTGAAGATCTGAACTTGTAATAGTCAAATACAGAACTTAGAATTGGGAAATTCAAGTTATGATTGCAAATTATAACTTGAAGAACTGAACTTGTAATAGTCAAATACAGAACTTAAAATTGATAGCTTATAATTGTAATTGCAAATTATAACTTGAAGATCTGAATTTGTAATAGGTAAATACAGAACTTCGAATTTTTAATTTCAAACTAAGATTGTAAATAATAATTTGAAGATCTGAACTTGTAATAGTCAAATACAGAACTTCGAATTGTTAAATACAAATTATTAGTGCAAATTATAACTTGAAGATCTGAACTTGTAATTGTCAAATACAGAACTTAAAATTGATAGCTTATAATTATAATTGCAAATTATAAGTTGAAGATCTGAACTTGTAATAGGTAAATACAGAACTTCGAATTGTTAATTTCAAACTAAGATTGTAATTAATAATTTGTAGATCTGAACTTGCAATAGTCAAATACAGAACTTCGAATTGTTAAATACAAATTATTAGTGCAAATTATAACTTGAAGATCTGAACTTGTATTTGTCAAATACAGAACTTAGAAATCATAACTTCAAATTATGATTGCTAACTATAACTTGAAGATCTGAACTTGTAATAGTCAAATACAGAACTTAGAATTGTAAAATTCAAATTATGATTGCAAATTATAACTTAAAGATCTGAACTTGTAATAGTCAAATACAGAACTTAAAATTGATAGCTTATAATTATAATTGCAAATTATAACTTGAAGATCTGAATTTGTAATAGGTAAATACAGAACTTCGAATTGTTAATTTCAAACTAAGATTGTAAATAATAATTTGAAGATCTGTACTTGCAATAGTCAAATACAGAACTTCGAATTGTTAAATACAAATTATTAGTGCAAATTATAACTTGAAGATCTGAACTTGTAATTGTCAAATACAGAACTTAAAATTGATAGCTTATAGTTATAATTGCAAATTATAAGTTGAAGATCTGAACTTGTAATAGGTAAATACAAAACTTCGAATTGTTAATTTCAAACTAAGATTGTAAAAAATAATTTGAAGATCTGAACTTGTAATAGTCAAATAAGGAACTTCGAATTGTTAAATACAAATTATTAGTGCAAATTATAACTTGGAGATCTGAACTTGTAATTGTCAAATACAGAACTTAAAATTGATAGCTTATAATTATAATTGCAAATTATAAGTTGAAAATCTGAACTTGTAATAGGTAAATACAGAACTTCGAATTGTTAATTTCAAACTAAGATTGTAATTAATAATTTGAAGATCTGAACTTGTAATAGTCAAATACTGAACTTCGAATTGTTAAATACAAATTATAAGTGCAAATTATAACTTGAAGATCTGAACTTGTAATTGTCAAAGAGAGAACTTAAAATTGATAGCTTATATTTATAATTGCAAATTATAAGTTGAAGAGCTGAACTTGTAATAGGTAAATACAAAACTTCGAATTGTTAATTTCAAACTAAGATTGTAATTAATAATTTGAAGATCTGAACTTGTAATAGTATAATACAGAACTTCCAATTGTTAAATTCAAATTATTAGTGCAAATTATAACTTGAAGATCTGAACTTGTAATAGTCAAATAAGGAACTTCGAATTGTTAAATACAAATTATAAGTGCAAATTATAACTTGAAGATCTGAACGTGTAATTGTCAAATAGAGAACTTAAAATTCATAACTTCAAATTATGATTGCAAATTATAACTTGAAGATCTGAACTTGTATTAGTCAAATACAGAACTTAGAATTGTAAAATGCAAATTATGATTGCTAATTATAACTTGAAGATCTGAACTTGTAATAGTCAAATACAGAACTTAAAATTGTTAGCTTATAATTATAATTGCAAATTATAAGTTGAAGATCTGAACTTGTAATAGTCAAATACAGAACTTCGAATTGTTAATTTCAAACTAATATTGTAATTAATAATTTGAAGATCTGAACTTGTAATAGTATAATACAGAACTTCCAATTGTTAAATTCAAATTATTAGTGCAAATTTTAACTTGAAGATCTGAACTTGTAATTGTCAAATACAGAACTTAGAATTGATAGCTTATAATTATAATTGCATATTATAACTTCAAGATCTGAACTTGTAATAGTCAATTACAGAACTTAGATTTTTTAAATACTAATTATTATTTCAAATTATAACTTGAAGATCTGAACTTGTAGTTGTCAAATACAGAACTTAAAATTGATAGCTTATAAGTATAATTGCAAATTATAACTAGAAGATATGAACTTGTAATAGGTAAATACAGAACTTCGAATTGTTAATTTCAAACTAAGATTGCAAATTATAACTTGAAGATCTGAACTTGTAATTGTCAAATACAGAACTTAGAATTCATAACTTCAAATTATGATTGTAAATAATAATTAGAAGATCTGAACTTGTAATAGTCAAATACAGAATTTCGAATTGTTAAATACAAATTATTAGTGCAAATTATAACTTGAAGATCTGAACTTGTAATTGTCAAATACAGAACTTAGAATTCATAACTTCAAATTATGATTGCAAATAATAATTAGAAGATCTGAACTTGTAATAGTCAAATACAGAACTTCGAATTGTTAAATACAAATTATTAGTGCAAATTATAACTTGAAGATCTGAACTTGTAATTGTCAAATACAGAACTTAAAATTGATAGCTTATAATTATAATTGCAAATTATAAGTTGAAGATCTGAACTTGTAATAGTCAAATACAGAACTTCGAATTGTTAATTTCAAACTAAGATTGTAATTAATAATTTGAAGATCTGAACTTGTAATAGTCAAATACAGAACTCCGAATTGTTAAATACAAATTATTAGTGCAAATTATAACTTGAAGATCTGAACTTGTAATTGTCAAATACAGCACTTAGAATTCATAACTTCAAATTATGATTGCTAATTATAACTTGAAGATCTGAACTTGTAATAGTCAAATACTGAACTTAAAATTGATAGCTTATAATTATAATTGCAAATTATAACTTGAAGATCTGAATTTGTAATAGGTAAATACAGAACTTCGAATTGTTAAATACAAATTATTAGTGCAGATTATAACTTGAAAATCTGAACTTGTAATTGTCAAATACAGAACTTAAAATTGATAGCTTATAATTATAATTGCAAATTATAAGTTGAAGATCTGAACTTGTAATAGGTAAATACAGAACTTCTAATTGTTAATTTCCAACTAAGATTGTAATTAATAATTTGAAGATCTGAACTTGTAATAGTCAAATTCAGAACTTCAAATTGTTAAATTCAAATTATTAGTGCAAATTATAACTTGAAGATCTGAACTTGTAATTGTCAAAAACAGAACTTAGAATTGATAGCTTATAATTATAATTGCAAATTATAACTTGAAGATCTGAACTTGTAATAGTCAAATACTGAACTTAAAATTGATAGCTTATAATTATAATTGCAAATTATAACTTGAAGATCTGAATTTGTAATAGGTAAATACAGAACTTCGAATTGTTAATTTCAAACTAAGATTGTAATTAATAATTTGAAGATCTGCACTTTCAATAGTCGAATACAGAACTTCGAATTGTTAAATACAAATTATAATTGCAAATTATAACTAGAAGATCTGAACTTGTAATAGGTAAATACAGAACTTCAAATTGTTAATTTCAAACTAAGATTGTAAATAATAATTTGAAGATATGAACTTGTAATAGTCAAATACAGAACTTCAAATTGTTAAATTCAAATTATTAGTGCAAATTATAACTTGAAGATCTGAACTTGTAATTGTCAAATACAGAACTTAGAATTGATAGCTTATAATTATAATTGCAAATTATAACTTGAAGAACTGAACTTGTAATAGTCAATTACAGAACTTAGATTTGTTAAATACTAATTATTATTTCAAA
Source organism: Cantharis lateralis (assembly GCA_963170105.1). Taxonomy (NCBI): domain Eukaryota; kingdom Metazoa; phylum Arthropoda; class Insecta; order Coleoptera; family Cantharidae; genus Cantharis; species Cantharis lateralis. Next base: position 24,087,775 of record OY720628.1, read on the forward strand.
TTATAACTTGAAGATCTGAACTTGTAATTGTCAAATACAGAACTTAAAATTGATAACTTATAAGTATAATTGCAAATTATAACTAGAAGATATGAACTTGTAATAGGTAAATACAGAACTTCGAATTGTTAATTTCAAACTAAGATTGCAAATTATAACTTGAAGATCTGAACTTGTAATTGTCAAATACAGAACTTAGAATTCATAACTTCAAATTATGATTGTAAATAATAATTAGTAGATCTGAACTTGTAATAGTCAAATACAGAACTTCGAATTGTTAAATACAAATTATTAGTGCAAATTATAACTTGAAGATCTGAACTTGTAATTGTCAAATACAGAACTTAGAATTCATAACTTCAAATTATGATTGTAAATAATAAGTAGAAGATCTGAACTTGTAATAGTCAAATACAGAACTTCGAATTGTTAAATACAAATTATTAGTGCAAATTATAACTTGAAGATCTGAACTTGTAATTGTCAAATACAGCACTTAGAATTCATAACTTCAAATTATGATTGCAATTTATAACTTGAAGATCTGAACTTGTAATAGTCAAATACAGAACTTAGAATTGTAAAATTCAAATCATGATTGCAAATTATAACTTGAAGATCTGAACTTGTAATAGTCAAATACAGAACTTAAAATTGATAGCTTATAATTATAATTGCAAATTATAACCTGAAGATCTGAATTTGTAATAGGTAAATACAGAACTTCGAATTGTTAATTTCAAAAAATGATTGTAAATAATAATTTGAAGATCTGAACTTGTAATAGTCAAATACAGAACTTAGAATTGTTAAATACAAATTATTAGTGCAAATTATAACTTGAAGATCTGAACTTGTAATTGTCAAATACAGAACTTAAAATTGATAGCTTATAATTATAATTGCAAATTATAAGTTGAAGATCTGAACTTGTAATAGGTAAATACAGAACTTCGAATTGTTAATTTCAAACTAAGATTGTAATTAATAATTTGAAGATCTGAACTTGGAATAGTCAAATACAGAACTTCGAATTGTTAAATACAAATTATTAGTGCAAATTATAACTTGAAGATCTGAACTTGTAATTGTCAATTACAGCACTTAGAATTCATAACTTCAAATTATAATTGCAAATTATAACTTGAAGATCTGAACTTGTAATTGTAAAATACAGAACTAAGAATTCATAACTTCAAATTATGATTGTAAATAATAATTAGAAGATCTGAACTTGTAATAGTCAAATACAGAACTACGAATTGTTAAATACAAATTATTAGTGCAAATTATAACTTGAAGATCTGAACTTGTAATTGTCAAATACAGAACTTAGAATTCATAACTTCAAATTATGATTGCTAATTATAACTTGAAGATCTGAACTTGTAATAGTCAAATTCAGAACTTAGAATTTGTAAATTCAAATTATGATTGCAAATTATAACTTGAAGATCTGAACTTGTAATAGTCAAATACAGAACTTAAAATTGATAGCTTATAATTATAATTGCAAATTATAACTTGAAGATCTGAATTTGTAATAGGTAAATACAGAACTTCGAATTGTTAATTTCAAACTAAGATTGTAAATAATAATTTGAAGATCTGAACTTGTAATAGTCAAATACAGAACTTCGAATTGTTAAATACAAATTATTAGTGCAAATTATAACTTGAAGATCTGAACTTGTAATTGTCAAATACAGAACTTAAAATTGATAGCTTATAATTATAATTGCAAATTATAAGTTGAAGATCTGAACTTGTAATAGGTAAATACAGAACTTCGAATTGTTAATTTCAAACTAAGATTGTAATTAATAATTTGAAGATCTAAACTTGCAATAGTCGAATACAGAACTTCGAATTGTTAAATACAAATTATAATTGCAAATTATAACTAGAAGATCTGAACTTGTAATAGGTAAATACAGAACTTCAAATGGTTAATTTCAAACTAAGATTGTAAATAATAATTTGAAGATATGAACTTGTAATAGTCAAATACAGAACTTCAAATTGTTAAATTCAAATTATTAGTGCAAATTATAACTTGAAGATCTGAACTTGTAATTGTCAAATACAAAACTTAGAATTGATAGCTTATAATTATAATTGCAAATTATAACTTGAAGAACTGAACTTGTAATAGTCAATTACAGAACTTAGATTTGTTAAATACTAATTATTATTTCAAATTATAACTTGAAGATCTGAACTTGTAATTGTCAAATACAGAACTTAAAATTGATAGCTTATAAGTATAATTGCAAATTATAACTAGAAGATATGAACTTGTAATAGGTAAATACAGAACTTCGAATTGTTAATTTCAACCTAAGATTGCAAATTATAACTTGAAGATCTGAACTTGTAATTGTCAAATACAGAACTTAGAATTCATAACTTCAAATTATGATTGTAAATAATAATTAGTAGATCTGAACTTGTAATAGTCAAATACAGAACTTCGAATTGTTAAATACAAATTATTAGTGCAAATTATAACTTGAAGATCTGAACTTGTAATTGTCACATACAGAACTTAGAATTCATAACTTCAAATTATGATTGTAAATAATAAGTAGAACATCTGAACTTGTAATAGTCAAATACAGAACTTCGAATTGTTAAATACAAATTATTAGTGCAAATTATAACTTGAAGATCTGAACTTGTAATTGTCAAATACAGAACTTAGAATTGATAGCTTATAATTATAATTGCAAATTATAACTTGAAGATCTGAACTTGTAATAGTGAATTACAGAACTTCTAATTGTTAATTTCAAACTAAGATTGTAATTAATAATTGTAAGATCTAAACTTGTAATAGTCAAATACAGAACTCCGAATTTTTAAATACAAATTATTAGTGCAAATTATAACTTGAAGATCTGAACTTGTAATTGTCAAATACAGCACTTAGAATTCATAACTTCAAATTATGATTGCTAATTATAACTTGAAGATCTGAACTTGTAATAGTCAAATACTGAACTTAAAATTGATAGCTTATAATTATAATTGCAAATTATAACTTGAAGATCTGTATTTGTAATAGGTAAATACAGAACTTCGAATTGTTAAATACAAATTATTAGTGCAGATTATAACTTGAAAATCTGAACTTGTAATTGTCAAATACAGAACTTAAAATTGATAGCTTATAATTATAATTGCAAATTATAAGTTGAAGATCTGAACTTGTAATAGGTAAATACAGAACTTCTAATTGTTAATTTCCAACTAAGATTGTAATTAATAATTTGAAGATCTGAACTTGTAATAGTCAAATTCAGAACTTCAAATTGTTAAATTCAAATTATTAGTGCAAATTATAACTTGAAGATCTGAACTTGTAATTGTCAAATACAGAACTTAGAATTGATAGCTTATAATTATAATTGCAAATTATAACTTGAAGATCTGAACTTGTAATAGTCAAATACTGAACTTAAAATTGATAGCTTATAATTATAATTGCAAATTATAACTTGAAGATCTGAATTTGTAATAGGCAAATACAGAACTTCGAATTGTTAATTTCAAACTAAGATTGTAATTAATAATTTGAAGATCTGCACTTGCAATAGTCGAATACAGAACTTCGAATTGTTAAATAAAAATTATAATTGCAAATTATAACTAGAAGATCTGAACTTGTAATAGGTAAATACAGAACTTCAAATTGTTAATTTCAAACTAAGATTGTAAATAATAATTTGAAGATATGAACTTGTAATAGTCAAATACATAACTTCAAATTGTTAAATTCAAATTATTAGTGCAAATTATAACTTGTAGATCTGAACTTGTAATTGTCAAATACAGAACTTAGAATTGATAGCTTATAATTATAATTGCAAATTATAACTTGAAGAACTGAACTTGTAATAGTCAATTACAGAACTTAGATTTGTTAAATACTAATTATTATTTCAAATTATAACTTGAAGATCTGAACTTGTAATTGTCAAATACAGAACTTAAAATTGATAACTTATAAGTATAATTGCAAATTATAACTAGAAGATATGAACTTGTAATAGGTAAATACAGAACTTCGAATTGTTAATTTCAAACTAAGATTACAAATTATAACTTGAAGATCTGAACTTGTAATTGTCAAATACAGAACTTAGAATTCATAACTTCAAATTATGATTGTAAATAATAATTAGTAGATCTGAACTTGTAATAGTCAAATACAGAACTTCGAATTGTTAAATACAAATTATTAGTGCAAATTATAACTTGAAGATCTGAACTTGTAATTGTCAAATACAGAACTTAGAATTCATAACTTCAAATTATGATTGTAAATAATAAGTAGAAGATCTGAACTTGTAATAGTCAAATACAGAACTTCGAATTGTTAAATACAAATTATTAGTGCAAATTATAACTTGAAGATCTGAACTTGTAATTGTCAAATACTGAACTTAGAATTGATAGCTTATAATTATAATTGCAAATTATAACTTGAAGATCTGAACTTGTAATAGTGAATTACAGAACTTCTAATTGTTAATTTCAAACTAAGATTGTAATTAATAATTGTAAGATCTAAACTTGTAATAGTCAAATACAGAACTTAGAATTGTAAAATTCAAATCATGATTGCAAATTATAACTTGAAGATCTGAACTTGTAATAGTCAAATACTGAACTTAAAATTGATAGCTTATAATTATAATTGCAAATTATAACTTGAAGATCTGAATTTGTAATAGGTAAATACCGAACTTCGAATTGTTAAATACAAATTATTAGTGCAAATTATAACTTGAAAATCTGAACTTGTAATTGTCAAATACAGAACTTAAAATTGATAGCTTATAATTATAATTGCAAATTATAAGTTGAAGATCTGAACTTGTAATAGGTAAATACAGAACTTCTAATTGTTAATATCCAACTAAGATTGTAATTAATAATTTGAAGATCTGAACTTGTAATAGTCAAATTCAGAACTTAGAATTCATAACTTCAAATTATGATTACAAATTATAACTTGAAGATCTGAACTTGTAATTGTAAAATACAGAACTAAGAATTCATAACTTCAAATTATAATTGTAAATAATAATTAGAAGATCTGAACTTGTAATAGTCAAATACAGAACTACGAATTGTTAAATAATAATTATTAGTGCAAATTATAACTTGAAGATCTGAACCTGTAATTGTCAAATACAGAACTTAGAATTCATAACTTCAAATTATGATTGCTAATTATAACTTGAAGATCTGAACTTGTAATAGTCAAATACAGAACTTAGAATTGGGAAATTCAAGTTATGATTGCAAATTATAACTTGAAGAACTGAACTTGTAATAGTCAAATACAGAACTTAAAATTGATAGCTTATAATTGTAATTGCAAATTATAACTTGAAGATCTGAATTTGTAATAGGTAAATACAGAACTTCGAATTTTTAATTTCAAACTAAGATTGTAAATAATAATTTGAAGATCTGAACTTGTAATAGTCAAATACAGAACTTCGAATTGTTAAATACAAATTATTAGTGCAAATTATAACTTGAAGATCTGAACTTGTAATTGTCAAATACAGAACTTAAAATTGATAGCTTATAATTATAATTGCAAATTATAAGTTGAAGATCTGAACTTGTAATAGGTAAATACAGAACTTCGAATTGTTAATTTCAAACTAAGATTGTAATTAATAATTTGTAGATCTGAACTTGCAATAGTCAAATACAGAACTTCGAATTGTTAAATACAAATTATTAGAGCAAATTATAACTTGAAGATCTGAACTTGTATTTGTCAAATACAGAACTTAGAAATCATAACTTCAAATTATGATTGCTAACTATAACTTGAAGATCTGAACTTGCAATAGTCAAATACAGAACTTCGAATTGTTAAATACAAATTATTAGTGCAAATTATAACTTGGAGATCTGAACTTGTAATTGTCAAATACAGAACTTAAAATTGATAGCTTATAATTATAATTGCAAATTATAAGTTGAAAATCTGAACTTGTAATAGGTAAATACAGAACTTCGAATTGTTAATTTCAAACTAAGATTGTAATTAATAATTTGAAGATCTGAACTTGTAATAGTCAAATACTGAACTTCGAATTGTTAAATACAAATTATAAGTGCAAATTATAACTTGAAGATCTGAACTTGTAATTGTCAAAGAGAGAACTTAAAATTGATAGCTTATATTTATAATTGCAAATTATAAGTTGAAGAGCTGAACTTGTAATAGGTAAATACAAAACTTCGAATTGTTAATTTCAAACTAAGATTGTAATTAATAATTTGCAGATCTGAACTTGTAATAGTATAATACAGAACTTCCAATTGTTAAATTCAAATTATTAGTGCAAATTATAACTTGAAGATCTGAACTTGTAATAGTCAAATAAGGAACTTCGAATTGTTAAATACAAATTATAAGTGCAAATTATAACTTGAAGATCTGAACGTGTAATTGTCAAATAGAGAACTTAAAATTCATAACTTCAAATTATGATTGCAAATTATAACTTGAAGATCTGAACTTGTATTAGTCAAATACAGAACTTAGAATTGTAAAATGCAAATTATGATTGCTAATTATAACTTGAAGATCTGAACTTGTAATAGTCAAATACAGAACTTAAAATTGTTAGCTTATAATTATAATTGCAAATTATAAGTTGAAGATCTGAACTTGTAATAGTCAAATACAGAACTTCGAATTGTTAATTTCAAACTAATATTGTAATTAATAATTTGAAGATCTGAACTTGTAATAGTATAATACAGAACTTCCAATTGTTAAATTCAAATTATTAGTGCAAATTATAACTTGAAGATCTGAACTTGTAATTGTCAAATACAGAACTTAGAATTGATAGCTTATAATTATAATTGCATATTATAACTTCAAGATCTGAACTTGTAATAGTCAATTACAGAACTTAGATTTTTTAAATACTAATTATTATTTCAAATTATAACTTGAAGATCTGAACTTGTAATTGTCAAATACAGAACTTAAAATTGATAGCTTATAAGTATAATTGCAAATTATAACTAGAAGATATGAACTTGTAATAGGTAAATACAGAACTTCGAATTGTTAATTTCAAACTAAGATTGCAAATTATAACTTGAAGATCTGAACTTGTAATTGTCAAATACAGAACTTAGAATTCATAACTTCAAATTATGATTGTAAATAATAATTAGAAGATCTGAACTTGTAATAGTCAAATACAGAATTTCGAATTGTTAAATACAAATTATTAGTGCAAATTATAACTTGAAGATCTGAACTTGTAATTGTCAAATACAGAACTTAGAATTCATAACTTCAAATTATGATTGCAAATAATAATTAGAAGATCTGAACTTGTAATAGTCAAATACAGAACTTCGAATTGTTAAATACAAATTATTAGTGCAAATTATAACTTGAAGATCTGAACTTGTAATTGTCAAATACAGAACTTAAAATTGATAGCTTATAATTATAATTGCAAATTATAAGTTGAAGATCTGAACTTGTAATAGTCAAATACAGAACTTCGAATTGTTAATTTCAAACTAAGATTGTAATTAATAATTTGAAGATCTGAACTTGTAATAGTCAAATACGGAACTTCGAATTGTTAAATACAAATTATTAGTGGAAATTATAACTTGAAGATCTGAACTTGTAATTATCAAATACAGCACTTGGAATTCATAACTTCAAATTATGATTGCAAATTATAACTTGATGATCTGAACTTGTAATTGTCAAATACAGAACTTAGAATTCATAACTTCAAATTATGATTGTAAATAATAATTAGAAGATCTGAACTTGTAATAGTCAAATACAGAACTTCAAATTGTTAAATTCAAATTATTAGTGCAAATTATAACTTGAAGATCTGAACTTGTAATTGTCAAATACAGAACTTAGAATTGAAAGCTTATAATTATAATTGCAAATTATAACTTGAAGAACTGAACTTGTAATAGTCAATTACAGAACTTAGATTTGTTAAATACTAATTATTATATCAAATTATAACTTGAAGATCTGAACTTGTAATTGTCAAATACAGAACTTAAAATTGATAGCTTATAAGTATAATTGCAAATTATAACTAGAAGATATGAACTTGTAATAGGTAAATACAGAACTTCGAATTGTTAATTTCAAACTAAGATTGCAAATTATAACTTGAAGATCTGAACTTGTAATTGTCAAATACAGAACTTAGAATTCATAACTTCAAATTATGATTGTAAATAATAATTAGAAGATCTGAACTTGTAATAGTCAAATACAGAACTTCGAATTGTTAAATACAAATTATTAGTGCAAATTATAACTTGAAGATCTGAACTTGTAATTGTCAAATACAGAACTTAGAATTCATAACTATAATTATGATTGTAAATAATAAGTAGAAGATCTGAACTTGTAATAGTCAAATACAGAACTTCGAATTGTTAAATACAAATTATTAGTGCAAATTATAACTTGAAGATCTGAACTTGTAATTGTCAAATACAGAACTTAAAATTGATAGCTTATAATTATAATTGCAAATTATAACTTCAAGATCTGAACTTGTAATAGTGAATTACAGAACTTCTAATTGTTAATTTCAAACTAAGATTGTAATTAATAATTTGAAGATCTAAACTTGTAATAGTCAAATACAGAACTCCGAATTGTTAAATACAAATTATTAGTGCAAATTATAACTTGAAGATCTGAACTTGTAATTGTCAAATACAGCACTTAGAATTCATAACTTCAAATTATGATTGCTAATTATAACTTGAAGATCTGAACTTGAAATAGTCAAATACAGAACTTAAAATTGATAGCTTATAATTATAATTGCAAATTATAAGTTGAAGATCTGAACTTGTAATTGTCAAATACAGCACTTAGAATTCATAACTTCTAATTATGATTGCTAATTATAACTTGAAGATCTGAACTTGAAATAGTCAAATACAGAACTTAGAATTGTAAAATTCAAATCATGATTGCTAATTATAACTTGTAGATCTGAACTTGAAATAGTCAAATACAGAACTTAGAATTGTAAAATTCAAATCATGATTGCAAATTATAACTTGAAGATCTGAACTTGTAATTGTCAAATACAGCACTTAGAATTCATAACTTCAAATTATGATTGCTAATTATATCTTGAAGATCTGAACTTGTAATTGTCAAATACAGAACTTAAAATTGATAGCTTATAATTATAATTGCAAATTATAAGTTGAAGATCTGAACTTGTAATAGGTAAATACAGAACTTCGAATTGTTAATTTCAAACTAAGATTGTAATTAATAATTTGAAGATCTGAACTTGTAATAGTCAAATACAGAACTTCGAATTGTTAAATACAAATTATTAGTGCAAATTATAACTTGAAGATCTGAACTTGTAATTGTCTAATACAGCACTTAGAATTCATAACGTCAAATTATGATTGCAAATTATAACTTGAAGATCTGAACTTGTAATTGTTAAATACAGAACTTAGAATTCATAACTTCAAATTATGATTGTAAATAATAACTTGAAGATCTGAACTTGTAATAGTCAAATACAGAACTTCGAATTGTTAAATACAAATTATTAGTGCAAATTATAACTTGAAGATCTGAACTTGTAATTGTCAAATACAGCACTTAGAATTCATAACTTCAAATTATGATTGCAAATTATAACTTGAAGATCTGAACTTGTAATTGTTAAATACAGAACTTAGAATTCATAACTTCAAATTATGATTGTAAATAATAACTTGAAGATCTGAACTTGTAATTATCAAATACAGAACTTCGAATTGTTAAATACAAATTATTAGTGCAAATTATAACTTGAAGATCTGAACTTGTAATTGTCAAATACAGAACTTAAAATTGATAGCTTTAAATTATAATTGCAAATTATAACTAGAAGATCTGAACTTGTAATTGTCAAATACAGAACTTAGAATTCATAACTTCAAATTATGATTGCTAATTATAACTTGAAGATCTGAACTTGTAATAGTCAAATACAGAACTTTATAATTGATAGCTTATAATTATAATTGCAAATTATAACTTGAAGATCTGAATTTGTAATAGGTAAATACAGAACTTCGAATTGTTAATTTCAAACTAAGATTGTAAATAATAATTTGAAGATCTGAACTTGTAATAGTCAAATACAGAACTTAAAATTGATAGCTTATAATTATAATTGCAAATTATAAGTTGAAGATCTGAACTTGTAATTGTCAAATACAGAACTTAGAATTCATAACTTCAAATTATGATTGTAAATAATAATTAGAAGATCTGAACTTGTAATAGTCAAATACAGAACTTCAAATTGTTAAATTCAAATTATTAGTGCAAATTATAACTTGAAGATCTGAACTTGTAATTGTCAAATACCGAACTTAGAATTGAAAGCTTATAATTATAATTGCAAATTATAACTTGAAGAACTGAACTTGTAATAGTCAATTACAGAACTTAGATTTGTTAAATACTAATTATTATTTCAAATTATAACTTGAAGATCTGAACTTGTAATTGTCAAATACAGAACTTAAAATTGATAGCTTATATGTATAATTGCAAATTATAACTAGAAGATATGAACTTGTAATAGGTAAATACAGAACTTCGAATTGTTAATTTCAAACTAAGATTGCAAATTATAACTTGAAGATCTGAACTTGTAATTGTCAAATACAGAACTTAGAATTCATAACTTCAAATTATGATTGTAAATTATAATTAGAAGATCTGAACTTGTAATAGTCAAATACAGAACTTCGAATTGTTAAATACAAATTATTAGTGCAAATTATAACTTGAAGATCTGAACTAGTAATTGTCAACTACAGAACTTAGAATTCATAACTTCAAATTATGATTGTAAATAATAAGTAGAAGATCTGAACTTGTAATAGTCAAATACAGAACTTCGAATTGTTAAATACAAATTATTAGTGCAAATTATAACTTGAAGATCTGAACTTGTAATTGTCAAATACAGAACTTAAAATTGATAGCTTATAATTATAATTGCAAATTATAACTTGAAGATCTGAGCTTGTAATAGTGAATTACAGAACTTCTAATTGTTAATTTCAAACTAAGATTGTAATTAATAATTTGAAGATCTAAACTTGTAATAGTCAAATACAGAACTCCGAATTGTTAAATACAAATTATTAGTGCAAATTATAACTTGAAGATCTGAACTTGTAATTGTCAAATACAGCACTTAGAATTCATAACTTCAAATTATGATTGCTAATTATAACTTGAAGATCTGAACTTGAAATAGTCAAATACAGAACTTAGAATTGTAAAATTCAAATCATGATTGCAAATTATAACTTGAAGATCTGAACTTGTAATAGTCAAATACAGAACTTAAAATTGATAGCTTATAATTATAATTGCAAATTATAACTTGAAGATCTGAATTTGTAATAGGTAAATACAGAACTTCGAATTGTTAATTTCAAACTAAGATTGTAAATAATAATTTGAAGATCTGAACTTGTAATAGTCAAATACAGAACTTAGAATTGTTAAATACAAATTATTAGTGCAAATTATAACTTGAAGATCTGAACTTGTAATTGTCAAATACAGAACTTAAAATTGATAGCTTATAATTATAATTGCAAATTATAAGTTGAAGATCTGAACTTGTAATAGGTAAATACAGAACTTCGAATTGTTAATTTCAAACTAAGATTGTAATTAATAATTTGAAGATCTGAACTTGTAATAGTCAAATACAGAACTTCCAATTGTTAAATACAAATTATTAGTGCAAATTATAACTTGAAGATCTGAACTTGTAATTGTCAAATACAGAACTTAAAATTGATAGCTTATAATTATAATTGCAAATTATAAGTTGAAGATCTGAACTTGTAATAGGTAAATACTGAACTTCGAATTGTTAATTTCAAACTAAGATTGTAATTAATAACTTGAAGATCTGAACTTGTAATAGTCAAATACAGAACTTCGAATTGTTAAATACAAATTATTAGTACAAATTATAACTTGAAGATCTGAACTTGTAATTGTCAAATACAGCACTTAGAATTCATAACTTCAAATTATGATTGCAAATTATAACTTGAAGATCTGAACTTGTAATAGGTAAAAACTGAACTTCGAATTGTTAATTTCAAACTAAGATTGTAATTAATAACTTGAAGATCTGAACTTGTAATAGTCAAATACAGAACTTCGAATTGTTAAATACAAATTATAATTGCAAATTATAACTAGAAGATCTGAACTTGTAATAGGTAAATACAGAACTTCGAATTGTTAATTTCAAACTAAGATTGTAAATAATAATTTGAAGATATGAACTTGTAATAGTCAAATACAGATCTTCGAATTGTTAAATACAAATTATTAGTGCAAATTATAACTTGAAAATCTGAACTTGTAATTGTCAAATACAGAACTTATAATTGATAGCTTATAATTATAATTGCAAATTATAAGTTGAAGATCTGAACTTGTAATAGGTAAATACAGAACTTCTAATTGTTAATTTCCAACTAATATAATAATTAATAATTTGAAGATCTGAACTTGTAATAGTCAAATTCAGAACTTAGAATTCATAACTTCAAATTATGATTGCAAATTATAACTTGAAGATCTGAACTTGTAATTGTAAAATACAGAACTAAGAATTCATAACTTCAAATTATGATTATAAATAATAATTAGAAGATCTGAACTTGTAATAGTCAAATACTGAACTACGAATTGTTAAATACAAATTATTAGTGCACATTATAACTTGAAGATCTGAACTTGTAATTGTCAAATACAGAACTTAGAATTCATAACTTCAAATTATGATTGCTAATTATAACTTGAAGATCTGAACTTGTAATAGTCAAATACAGAACTTAGAATTGGGAAATTCAAATTATGATTGCAAATTATAACTTGAAGATCTGAACTTGTAATAGTCAAATACAGAACTTAAAATTGATAGCTTATAATTATAATTGCAAATTATAACTTGAAGATCTGAATTTGTAATAGGTAAATACAGAACTTCGAATTGTTAATTTCAAACTAAGATTGTAAATAATAATTAGAAGATCTGAACTTGTAATAGTCAAATACAGAACTACGAATTGTTAAATACAAATTATTAGTGCAAATTATAACTTGAAGATCTGAACTTGTAATTGTCAAATACAGAACTTAGAATTCATAACTTCAAATTATGATTGCTAATTATAACTTGAAGATCTGAACTTGTAATAGTCAAATACAGAACTTTATAATTGATAGCTTATAATTATAATTGCAAATTATAACTTGAAGATCTGAATTTGTAATAGGTAAATACAGAACTTCGAATTGTTAATTTCAAACTAAGATTGTAAATAATAATTTGAAGATCTGAACTTGTAATAGTCAAATACAGAACTTAAAATTGATAGCTTATAATTATAATTGCAAATTATAAGTTGAAGATCTGAACTTGTAATTGTCAAATACAGAACTTAGAATTCATAACTTCAAATTATGATTGTAAATAATAATTAGAAGATCTGAACTTGTAATAGTCAAATACAGAACTTCAAATTGTTAAATTCAAATTATTAGTGCAAATTATAACTTGAAGATCTGAACTTGTAATTGTCAAATACCGAACTTAGAATTGAAAGCTTATAATTATAATTGCAAATTATAACTTGAAGAACTGAACTTGTAATAGTCAATTACAGAACTTAGATTTGTTAAATACTAATTATTATTTCAAATTATAACTTGAAGATCTGAACTTGTAATTGTCAAATACAGAACTTAAAATTGATAGCTTATATGTATAATTGCAAATTATAACTAGAAGATATGAACTTGTAATAGGTAAATACAGAACTTCGAATTGTTAATTTCAAACTAAGATTGCAAATTATAACTTGAAGATCTGAACTTGTAATTGTCAAATACAGAACTTAGAATTCATAACTTCAAATTATGATTGTAAATTATAATTAGAAGATCTGAACTTGTAATAGTCAAATACAGAACTTCGAATTGTTAAATACAAATTATTAGTGCAAATTATAACTTGAAGATCTGAACTAGTAATTGTCAAATACAGAACTTAGAATTCATAACTTCAAATTATGATTGTAAATAATAAGTAGAAGATCTGAACTTGTAATAGTCAAATACAGAACTTCGAATTGTTAAATACAAATTATAAGTGCAAATTATAACTTGAAGATCTGAACTTGTAATTGTCAAATACAGAACTTAAAATTGATAGCTTATAATTATAATTGCAAATTATAACTTGAAGATCTGAGCTTGTAATAGTGAATTACAGAACTTCTAATTGTTAATTTCAAACTAAGATTGTAATTAATAATTTGAAGATCTAAACTTGTAATAGTCAAATACAGAACTCCGAATTGTTAAATACAAATTATTAGTGCAAATTATAACTTGAAGATCTGAACTTGTAATTGTCAAATACAGCACTTAGAATTCATAACTTCAAATTATGATTGCTAATTATAACTTGAAGATCTGAACTTGAAATAGTCAAATACAGAACTTAGAATTGTAAAATTCAAATCATGATTGCAAATTATAACTTGAAGATCTGAACTTGTAATAGTCAAATACAGAACTTAAAATTGATAGCTTATAATTATAATTGCAAATTATAACTTGAAGATCTGAATTTGTAATAGGTAAATACAGAACTTCGAATTGTTAATTTCAAACTAAGATTGTAAATAATAATTTGAAGATCTGAACTTGTAATAGTCAAATACAGAACTTAGAATTGTTAAATACAAATTATTAGTGCAAATTATAACTTGAAGATCTGAACTTGTAATTGTCAAATACAGAACTTAAAATTGATAGCTTATAATTATAATTGCAAATTATAAGTTGAAGATCTGAACTTGTAATAGGTAAATACAGAACTTCGAATTGTTAATTTCAAACTAAGATTGTAATTAATAATTTGAAGATCTGAACTTGTAATAGTCAAATACAGAACTTCCAATTGTTAAATACAAATTATTAGTGCAAATTATGACTTGAAGATCTGAACTTGTAATTGTCAAATACAGAACTTAAAATTGATAGCTTATAATTATAATTGCAAATTATAAGTTGAAGATCTGAACTTGTAATAGGTAAATACTGAACTTCGAATTGTTAATTTCAAACTAAGATTGTAATTAATAACTTGAAGATCTGAACTTGTAATAGTCAAATACAGAACTTCGAATTGTTAAATACAAATTATTAGTACAAATTATAACTTGAAGATCTGAACTTGTAATTGTCAAATACAGCACTTAGAATTCATAACTTCAAATTATGATTGCAAATTATAACTTGAAGATCTGAACTTGTAATAGGTAAAAACTGAACTTCGAATTGTTAATTTCAAACTAAGATTGTAATTAATAACTTGAAGATCTGAACTTGTAATAGTCAAATACAGAACTTCGAATTGTTAAATACAAATTATTAGTGCAAATAATAACTTGAAGACCTGAACTTGTAATTGTCTAATACAGAACTTAGAATTGATAGCTTAAAATTATAATAGAAAATTATAACTTGAAGATCTGAACTTGTAATAGTGAATTACAGAACTTCGAATTGTTAAATACAAATTATTAGTACAAATTATAACTTGAAGATCTGAACTTGTAATTGTCAAATACAGAACTTAAAATTGATAGCTTTAAATTATAATTGCAAATTATAACTAGAAGATCTGAACTTGTAATAGGTAAATACAGAACTTCGAATTGTTAATTTCAAACTAAGATTGTAAATAATAATTTGAAGATATGAACTTGTAATAGTCAAATACAGATCTTCGAATTGTTAAATACAAATTATTAGTGCAAATTATAACTTGAAAATCTGAACTTGTAATTGTCAAATACAGAACTTATAATTGATAGTTTATAATTATAATTGCAAATTATAAGTTGAAGATCTGAACTTGTAATAGGTAAATACAGAACTTCTAATTGTTAATTTCCAACTAATATAATAATTAATAATTTGAAGATCTGAACTTGTAATAGTCAAATTCAGAACTTAGAATTCATAACTTCAAATTATGATTGCAAATTATAACTTGAAGATCTGAACTTGTAATTGTAAAATACAGAACTAAGAATTCATAACTTCAAATTATGATTGTAAATAATAATTAGAAGATCTGAACTTGTAATAGTCAAATACTGAACTACGAATTGTTAAATACAAATTATTAGTGCACATTATAACTTGAAGATCTGAACTTGTAATTGTCAAATACAGAACTTAGAATTCATAACTTCAAATTATGATTGCTAATTATAACTTGAAGATCTGAACTTGTAATAGTCAAATACAGAACTTAGAATTGGGAAATTCAAATTATGATTGCAAATTATAACTTGAAGATCTGAACTTGTAATAGTCAAATACAGAACTTAAAATTGATAGCTTATAATTATAATTGCAAATTATAACTTGAAGATCTGAATTTGTAATAGGTAAATACAGAACTTCGAATTGTTAATTTCAAACTAAGATTGTAAATAATAATTTGAAGATCTGAACTTGTAATAGTCAAATACAGAACTTAAAATTGATAGCTTATAATTATAATTGCAAATTATAAGTTGAAGATCTGAACTTGTAATAGTCAAACACAGAACTTAGAATTCATAACTTCAAATTATGATTGTAAATAATAATTAGAAGATCTGAACTTGTAATAGTCAAATACAGAACTTCAAATTGTTAAATTCAAATTATTAGTGCAAATTATAACTTGAAGATCTGAACTTGTAATTGTCAAATACAGAACTTAGAATTGAAAGCTTATAATTATAATTGCAAATTATAACTTGAAGAACTGAACTTGTAATAGTCAATTACAGAACTTAGATTTGTTAAATACTAATTATTATTTCAAATTATAACTTGAAGATCTGAACTTGTAATTGTCAAATACAGAACTTAAAATTGATAGCTTATATGTATAATTGCAAATTATAACTAGAAGATATGAACTTGTAATAGGTAAATACAGAACTTCGAATTGTTAATTTCAAACTAAGATTGCAAATTATAACTTGAAGATCTGAACTTGTAATTGTCAAATACAGAACTTAGAATTCATAACTTCAAATTATGATTGTAAATAATAATTAGAAGATCTGAACTTGTAATTGTCAAATACAGCACTTAGAATTCATAACTTCAAATTATGATTGCAAATTATAACTTGAAGATCTGAACTTGTAATAGGTAAAAACTGAACTTCGAATTGTTAATTTCAAACTAAGATTGTAATTAATAACTTGAAGATCTGAACTTGTAATAGTCAAATACAGAACTTCGAATTGTTAAATACAAATTATTAGTGCAAATAATAACTTGAAGACCTGAACTTGTAATTGTCTAATACAGAACTTAGAATTGATAGCTTAAAATTATAATAGCAAATTATAACTTGAAGATCTGAACTTGTAATAGTGAATTACAGAACTTCGAATTGTTAAATACAAATTATTAGTACAAATTATAACTTGAAGATCTGAACTTGTAATTGTCAAATACAGAACTTAAAATTGATAGCTTTAAATTATAATTGCAAATTATAACTAGAAGATCTGAACTTGTAATAGGTAAATACAGAACTTCGAATTGTTAATTTCAAACTAAGATTGTAAATAATAATTTGAAGATATGAACTTGTAATAGTCAAATACAGATCTTCGAATTGTTAAATACAAATTATTAGTGCAAATTATAACTTGAAAATCTGAACTTGTAATTGTCAAATACAGAACTTATAATTGATAGCTTATAATTATAATTGCAAATTATAAGTTGAAGATCTGAACTTGTAATAGGTAAATACAGAACTTCTAATTGTTAATTTCCAACTAATATAATAATTAATAATTTGAAGATCTGAACTTGTAATAGTCAAATTCAGAACTTAGAATTCATAACTTCTAATTATGATTGCAAATTATAACTTGAAGATCTGAACTTGTAATTGTAAAATACAGAACTAAGAATTCATAACTTCAAATTATGATTGTAAATAATAATTAGAAGATCTGAACTTGTAATAGTCAAATACTGAACTACGAATTGTTAAATACAAATTATTAGTGCACATTATAACTTGAAGATCTGAACTTGTAATTGTCAAATACAGAACTTAGAATTCATAACTTCAAATTATGATTGCTAATTATAACTTGAAGATCTGAACTTGTAATAGTCAAATACAGAACTTAGAATTGGGAAATTCAAATTATGATTGCAAATTATAACTTGAAGATCTGAACTTGTAATAGTCAAATACAGAACTTAAAATTGATAGCTTATAATTATAATTGCAAATTATAACTTGAAGATCTGAACTTGTAATAGTCAATTACAGAACTTAGATTTGTTAAATACTAATTATTATTTCAAATTATAACTTGAAGATCTGAACTTGTAATTGTCAAATACAGAACTTAAAATTGATAGCTTATATGTATAATTGCAAATTATAACTAGAAGATATGAACTTGTAATAGGTAAATACAGAACTTCGAATTGTTAATTTCAAACTAAGATTGCAAATTATAACTTGAAGATCTGAACTTGTAATTGTCAAATACAGAACTTAGAATTCATAACTTCAAATTATGATTGTAAATAATAATTAGAAGATCTGAACTTGTAATAGTCAAATACAGAACTTCGAATTGTTAAATACAAATTATTAGTGCAAATTATAACTTGAAGATCTGAACTAGTAATTGTCAAATACAGAACTTAGAATTCATAACTTCAAATTATGATTGTAAATAATAAGTAGAAGATCTGAACTTGTAATAGTCAAATACAGAACTTCGAATTGTTAAATACAAATTATTAGTGCAAATTATAACTTGAAGATCTGAACTTGTAATTGTCAAATACAGAACTTAAAATTGATAGCTTATAATTATAATTGCAAATTATAACTTGAAGATCTGAGCTTGTAATAGTGAATTACAGAACTTCTAATTGTTAATTTCAAACTAAGATTGTAATTAATAATTTGAAGATCTAAACTTGTAATAGTCAAATACAGAACTCCGAATTGTTAAATACAAATTATTAGTGCAAATTATAACTTGAAGATCTGAACTTGTAATTGTCAAATACAGCACTTAGAATTCATAACTTCAAATTATGATTGCTAATTATAACTTGAAGATCTGAACTTGAAATAGTCAAATACAGAACTTAGAATTGTAAAATTCAAATCATGATTGCAAATTATAACTTGAAGATCTGAACTTGTAATAGTCAAATACAGAACTTAAAATTGATAGCTTATAATTATAATTGCAAATTATAACTTGAAGATCTGAATTTGTAATAGGTAAATACAGAACTTCGAATTGTTAATTTCAAACTAAGATTGTAAATAATAATTTGAAGATCTGAACTTGTAATAGTCAAATACAGTACTTAGAATTGTTAAATATAAATTATTAGTGCAAATTATAACTTGAAGATCTGAACTTGTAATTGTCAAATACAGAACTTAAAATTGATAGCTTATAATTATAATTGCAAATTATAAGTTGAAGATCTGAACTTGTAATAGGTAAATACAGAACTTCGAATTGTTAATTTCAAACTAAGATTGTAATTAATAATTTGAAGATCTGAACTTGTAATAGTCAAATACAGAACTTCCAATTGTTAAATACAAATTATTAGTGCAAATTATAACTTGAAGATCTGAACTTGTAATTGTCAAATACAGAACTTAAAATTGATAGCTTATAATTATAATTCAAATTATAAGTTGAAGATCTGAACTTGTAATAGGTAAATACTGAACTTCGAATTGTTAATTTCAAACTAAGATTGTAATTAATAACTTGAAGATCTGAACTTGTAATAGTCAAATACAGAACTTCGAATTGTTAAATACAAATTATTAGTACAAATTATAACTTGAAGATCTGAACTTGTAATTGTCAAATACAGCACTTAGAATTCATAACTTCAAATTATGATTGCAAATTATAACTTGAAGATCTGAACTTGTAATAGGTAAAAACTGAACTTCGAATTGTTAATTTCAAACTAAGATTGTAATTAATAACTTGAAGATCTGAACTTGTAATAGTCAAATACAGAACTTCGAATTGTTAAATACAAATTATTAGTGCAAATAATAACTTGAAGACCTGAACTTGTAATTGTCTAATACAGAACTTAGAATTGATAGCTTAAAATTATAATAGCAAATTATAACTTGAAGATCTGAACTTGTAATAGTGAATTACAGAACTTCGAATTGTTAAATACAAATTATTAGTACAAATTATAACTTGAAGATCTGAACTTGTAATTGTCAAATACAGAACTTAAAATTGATAGCTTTAAATTATAATTGCAAATTATAACTAGAAGATCTGAACTTGTAATAGGTAAATACAGAACTTCGAATTGTTAATTTCAAACTAAGATTGTAAATAATAATTTGAAGATATGAACTTGTAATAGTCAAATACAGATCTTCGAATTGTTAAATACAAATTATTAGTGCAAATTATAACTTGAAAATCTGAACTTGTAATTGTCAAATACAGAACTTATAATTGATAGCTTATAATTATAATTGCAAATTATAAGTTGAAGATCTGAACTTGTAATAGGTAAATACAGAACTTCTAATTGTTAATTTCCAACTAATATAATAATTAATAATTTGAAGATCTGAACTTGTAATAGTCAAATTCAGAACTTAGAATTCATAACTTCAAATTATGATTGCAAATTATAACTTGAAGATCTGAACTTGTAATTGTAAAATACAGAACTAAGAATTCATAACTTCAAATTATGATTGTAAATAATAATTAGAAGATCTGAACTTGTAATAGTCAAATACTGAACTTCGAATTGTTAAATACAAATTATTAGTGCACATTATAACTTGAAGATCTGAACTTGTAATAGTGAATTACAGAACTTCTAATTGTTAATTTCAAACTAAGATTGTAATTAATAATTTGAAGATCTAAACTTGTAATAGTCAAATACAGAACTCCGAATTGTTAAATACAAATTATTAGTGCAAATTATAACTTGGAGATCTGAACTTGTAATTGTCAAATACAGCACTTAGAATTCATAACTTCAAATTATGATTGCTAATTATAACTTGAAGATCTGAACTTGAAATAGTCAAATACAGAACTTATAATTGTAAAATTCAAATCATGATTGCAAATTATAACTTGAAGATCTGAACTTGTAATAGTCAAATACAGAACTTAAAATTGATAGCTAATAATTATAATTGCAAATTATAACTTGAAGATCTGAATTTGTAATAGGTAAATACAGCACTTCGAATTGTTAATTTCAAACTAAGATTGTAATTAATAATTTGAAGATCTGAACTTGTAATAGTCAAATACAGAACTTCGAATTGTTAAATACAAATTATTAGTGCAAATTATAACTTGAAGATCTGAACTTGTAATTGTCAAATACAGCACTTAGAATTCATAACTTCAAATTATGATTGCAAATTATAACTTGAAGATCTGAACTTGTAATTGTTAAATACAGAACTTAGAATTCATAACTTCAAATTATGATTGTAAATAATAATTAGAAGATCTGAACTTGTAATAGTCAAATACAGAACTTCGAATTGTTAAATACAAATTATTAGTGCAAATAATAACTTGAAGACCTGAACTTGTAATTGTCTAATACAGAACTTAGAATTGATAGCTTAAAATTATAATTGCAAATTATAACTTGAAGATCTGAACTTGTAATAGTGAATTACAGAACTTCTAATTGTTAAATACAAATTATTAGTACAAATTATAACTTGAAGATCTGAACTTGTAATTGTCTAATACAGAACTTAGAATTGATAGCTTAAAATTATAATTGCAAATTATAACTTGAAGATCTGAATTTGTAATAGGTAAATACAGAACTTCGAATTGTTAATTTCAAACTAAGATTGTAAATAATAATTTGAAGATCTGAACTTGTAATAGTCAAATACAGAACTTCGAATTGTTAAATACAAATTATTAGTGCAAATTATAACTTGAAGATCTGCACTTGTAATTGTCAAATACAGAACTTAAAATTGATAGCTTATAATTATAATTGCAAATTATAAGTTGAAGATCTGAACTTGTAATATTTAAATACAGAACTTCGAATTGTTAATTTCAAACTAGGATTGTAATTAATAATTTGAAGATCTGAACTTGCAATAGTCAAATACAGAACTTCGAATTGTTAAATACAAATTATTAGTGCAAATTATAACTTGAAGATCTGAACTTGTAATTGTCAAATACAGAACTTAGAATTCATAACTTCAAATTATGATTGCTAACTATAACTTGAAGATCTGAACTTGAAATAGTCAAATACAGAACTTAGAATAGTAAAATTCAAATTATGATTCCAATTATAACTTGAAGATCTGAACTTGTAATAGTCAAATACAGAACTTAACATTGATAGCTTATAATTATAATTGCAAATTATAACTTGAAGATCTGAATTTGTAATAGGGAAATACAGAACTTCGAATTGTTAATTTCAAACTAAGATTGTAAATAATAATTTGAAGATCTGAACTTGTAATAGTCAAATACAGAACTTCGAATTGTTAAATACAAATTATTAGTGCAAATTATAACTTGAAGATCTGAACTTGTAATTGTCAAATACAGAACTTAAAATTGATAGCTTATAATTATAATTGCAAATTATAAGTTGAAGATCTGAACTTGTAATAGGTAAATACAAAACTTCGAATTGTTAATTTCAAACTAAGATTGTAATTAATAATTTGAAGATCTGAACTTGTAATAGTCAAATACAGAACTTCGAATTGTT
Source organism: Cantharis lateralis (assembly GCA_963170105.1). Taxonomy (NCBI): domain Eukaryota; kingdom Metazoa; phylum Arthropoda; class Insecta; order Coleoptera; family Cantharidae; genus Cantharis; species Cantharis lateralis. Next base: position 24,110,780 of record OY720628.1, read on the forward strand.
AAATACAAATTATTAGTGCAAATTATAACTTGAAGATCTGAACTTGTAATTGTCAAATACAGAACTTAGAATTCATAACTTCAAATTATGATTGCTAACTATAACTTGATGATCTGAACTTGAAATAGTCAAATACAGAACTTAGAATAGTAAAATTCAAATTATGATTCCAATTATAACTTGAAGATCTGAACTTGTAATAGTCAAATACAGAACTTAACATTGATAGCTTATAATTATAATTGCAAATTATAACTTGAAGATCTGAATTTGTAATAGGGAAATACAGAACTTCGAATTGTTAATTTCAAACTAAGATTGTAAATAATAATTTGAAGATCTGAACTTGTAATAGTCAAATACAGAACTTCGAATTGTTAAATACAAATTATTAGTGCAAATTATAACTTGAAGATCTGAACTTGTAATTGTCAAATACAGAACTTAAAATTGATAGCTTATAATTATAATTGCAAATTATAAGTTGAAGATCTGAACTTGTAATAGGTAAATACAAAACTTCGAATTGTTAATTTCAAACTAAGATTGTAATTAATAATTTGAAGATCTGAACTTGTAATAGTCAAATACAGAACTTCGAATTGTTAAATACAAATTATTAGTGCAAATTTTAACTTGAAGATCTGAACTTGTAATAGTCAAATACAGAACTTCAAATTGTTAAATTCAAATTATTAGTGCAAATTATAACTTGAAGATCTGAACTTGTAATTGTCAAATACAGAACTTAAAATTGATAGCTTATAATTATAATTGCAAATTATTAGTTGAAAACCTGAACTTGTAATAGGTTAATACAGAACTTCGAATTGTTAATTTCAAACTAAGATTGTAATTAATAATTTGAAGATCTAAACTTGTAATAGTCAAATACTGAACTTCGAATTGTTAAATACAAATTATAAGTGCAAATTATAACTTGAAGATCTGAACTTGTAATTGTCAAATAGAGAACTTAAAATTGATAGCTTATAAGTATAATTGCAAATTATAACTAGAAGATATGAACTTGAAATAGGTAAATACAGAACTTCGAATTGTTAATTTCAAACTAAGATTGTAAAAAATAATTTGAAGATCTAAACTTGTAATAGTCAAAAACAGAACTTCGAATTGTTAAATACAAATTATTAGTACAAATTATAACTTGAAGATCTGAACTTGTAATTGTCAAATACAGCACTTAGAATTCATAACTTCAAATTATGATTGCAAATTATAACTTGAAGATCTGAACTTGTAATTGTTAAATACAGAACTTAGAATTCATAACTTCAAATTATGATTGTAAATAATAATTAGAAGATCTGAACTTGTAATAGTCAAATACAGAACTTCAAATTGTTAAATTCAATTTATTAGTGCAAATTATAACTTGAAGATCTGAACTTGTAATTGTCAAATACAGAACTTAGAATTGATAGCTTATAATTATAATTGCAAATTATAACTTGAAGATCTGAACTTGTAATAGTGAATTACAGAACTTCTAATTGTTAATTTCAAACTAAGATTGTAATTAATAATTTGAAGATCTAAACTTGTAATAGTCAAATACAGAACTCCGAATTGTTAAATACAAATTATTAGTGCAAATTATAACTTGAAGATCTGAACTTGTAATTGTCAAATACAGCACTTAGAATTCATAACTTCAAATTATGATTGCTAATTATAACTTGAAGATCTGAACTTGAAATAGTCAAATACAGAACTTATAATTGTAAAATTCAAATCATGATTGCAAATTATAACTTGAAGATCTGAACTTGTAATAGTCAAATACAGAACTTAAAATTGATAGCTAATAATTATAATTGCAAATTATAACTTGAAGATCTGAATTTGTAATAGGTAAATACAGCACTTCGAATTGTTAATTTCAAACTAAGATTGTAATTAATAATTTGAAGATCTGAACTTGTAATAGTCAAATACAGAACTTCGAATTGTTAAATACAAATTATTAGTGCAAATTATAACTTGAAGATCTGAACTTGTAATTGTCAAATACAGCACTTAGAATTCATAACTTCAAATTATGATTGCAAATTATAACTTGAAGATCTGAACTTGTAATTGTTAAATACAGAACTTAGAATTCATAACTTCAAATTATGATTGTAAATAATAATTAGAAGATCTGAACTTGTAATAGTCAAATACAGAACTTCGAATTGTTAAATACAAATTATTAGTGCAAATAATAACTTGAAGACCTGAACTTGTAATTGTCTAATACAGAACTTAGAATTGATAGCTTAAAATTATAATTGCAAATTATAACTTGAAGATCTGAACTTGTAATAGTGAATTACAGAACTTCTAATTGTTAAATACAAATTATTAGTACAAATTATAACTTGAAGATCTGAACTTGTAATTGTCTAATACAGAACTTAGAATTGATAGCTTAAAATTATAATTGCAAATTATAACTTGAAGATCTGAATTTGTAATAGGTAAATACAGAACTTCGAATTGTTAATTTCAAACTAAGATTGTAAATAATAATTTGAAGATCTGAACTTGTAATAGTCAAATACAGAACTTCGAATTGTTAAATACAAATTATTAGTGCAAATTATAACTTGAAGATCTGCACTTGTAATTGTCAAATACAGAACTTAAAATTGATAGCTTATAATTATAATTGCAAATTATAAGTTGAAGATCTGAACTTGTAATATTTAAATACAGAACTTCGAATTGTTAATTTCAAACTAGGATTGTAATTAATAATTTGAAGATCTGAACTTGCAATAGTCAAATACAGAACTTCGAATTGTTAAATACAAATTATTAGTGCAAATTATAACTTGAAGATCTGAACTTGTAATTGTCAAATACAGAACTTAGAATTCATAACTTCAAATTATGATTGCTAACTATAACTTGAAGATCTGAACTTGAAATAGTCAAATACAGAACTTAGAATAGTAAAATTCAAATTATGATTCCAATTATAACTTGAAGATCTGAACTTGTAATAGTCAAATACAGAACTTAACATTGATAGCTTATAATTATAATTGCAAATTATAACTTGAAGATCTGAATTTGTAATAGGGAAATACAGAACTTCGAATTGTTAATTTCAAACTAAGATTGTAAATAATAATTTGAAGATCTGAACTTGTAATAGTCAAATACAGAACTTCGAATTGTTAAATACAAATTATTAGTGCAAATTATAACTTGAAGATCTGAACTTGTAATTGTCAAATACAGAACTTAAAATTGATAGCTTATAATTATAATTGCAAATTATAAGTTGAAGATCTGAACTTGTAATAGGTAAATACAAAACTTCGAATTGTTAATTTCAAACTAAGATTGTAATTAATAATTTGAAGATCTGAACTTGTAATAGTCAAATACAGAACTTCGAATTGTTAAATACAAATTATTAGTGCAAATTATAACTTGAAGATCTGAACTTGTAATTGTCAAATACAGAACTTAGAATTCATAACTTCAAATTATGATTGCTAACTATAACTTGATGATCTGAACTTGAAATAGTCAAATACAGAACTTAGAATAGTAAAATTCAAATTATGATTCCAATTATAACTTGAAGATCTGAACTTGTAATAGTCAAATACAGAACTTAACATTGATAGCTTATAATTATAATTGCAAATTATAACTTGAAGATCTGAATTTGTAATAGGGAAATACAGAACTTCGAATTGTTAATTTCAAACTAAGATTGTAAATAATAATTTGAAGATCTGAACTTGTAATAGTCAAATACAGAACTTCGAATTGTTAAATACAAATTATTAGTGCAAATTATAACTTGAAGATCTGAACTTGTAATTGTCAAATACAGAACTTAAAATTGATAGCTTATAATTATAATTGCAAATTATAAGTTGAAGATCTGAACTTGTAATAGGTAAATACAAAACTTCGAATTGTTAATTTCAAACTAAGATTGTAATTAATAATTTGAAGATCTGAACTTGTAATAGTCAAATACAGAACTTCGAATTGTTAAATACAAATTATTAGTGCAAATTTTAACTTGAAGATCTGAACTTGTAATAGTCAAATACAGAACTTCAAATTGTTAAATTCAAATTATTAGTGCAAATTATAACTTGAAGATCTGAACTTGTAATTGTCAAATACAGAACTTAAAATTGATAGCTTATAATTATAATTGCAAATTATTAGTTGAAAACCTGAACTTGTAATAGGTTAATACAGAACTTCGAATTGTTAATTTCAAACTAAGATTGTAATTAATAATTTGAAGATCTAAACTTGTAATAGTCAAATACTGAACTTCGAATTGTTAAATACAAATTATAAGTGCAATTTATAACTTGAAGATCTGAACTTGTAATTGTCAAATAGAGAACTTAAAATTGATAGCTTATAAGTATAATTGCAAATTATAACTAGAAGATATGAACTTGAAATAGGTAAATACAGAACTTCGAATTGTTAATTTCAAACTAAGATTGTAAAAAATAATTTGAAGATCTAAACTTGTAATAGTCAAAAACAGAACTTCGAATTGTTAAATACAAATTATTAGTACAAATTATAACTTGAAGATCTGAACTTGTAATTGTCAAATACAGCACTTAGAATTCATAACTTCAAATTATGATTGCAAATTATAACTTGAAGATCTGAACTTGTAATTGTTAAATACAGAACTTAGAATTCATAACTTCAAATTATGTTGTAAATAATAATTAGAAGATCTGAACTTGTAATAGTCAAATACAGAACTTCGAATTGTTAAATACAAATTATTAGTGCAAATAATAACTTGAAGACCTGAACTTGTAATTGTCTAATACAGAACTTAGAATTGATAGCTTAAAATTATAATTGCAAATTATAACTTGAAGATCTGAACTTGTAATAGTGAATTACAGAACTTCGAATTGTTAAATACAAATTATTAGTACAAATTATAACTTGAAGATCTGAACTTGTAATTGTCAAATACAGAACTTATAATTGATAGCTTTAAATTATAATTGCAAATTATAACTAGAAGATCTGAACTTGTAATAGGTAAATACAGAACTTCGAATTGTTAATTTCAAACTAAGATTGTAAATAATAATTTGAAGATATGAACTTGTAATAGTCAAATACAGATCTTCGAATTGTTAAATACAAATTATTAGTGCAAATTATAACTTGAAAATCTGAACTTGTAATTGTCAAATACAGAACTTATAATTGATAGCTTATAATTATAATTGCAAATTATAAGTTGAAGATCCGAACTTGTAATAGGTAAATACAGAACTTCTAATTGTTAATTTCCAACTAATATTATAATTAATAATTTGAAGATCTGAACTTGTAATAGTCAAATTCAGAACTTAGAATTCATAACTTCAAATTATGATTGCAAATTATAACTTGAAGATCTGAACTTGTAATTGTAAAATACAGAACTAAGAATTCATAACTTCAAATTATGATTGTAAATAATAATTAGAAGATCTGAACTTGTAATAGTCAAATACTGAACTACGAATTGTTAAATACAAATTATTAGTGCAAATTATAACTTGAAGATCTGAACTTGTAATTGTCAAATACAGAACTTAGAATTCATAACTTCAAATTATGATTGCTAATTATAACTTGAAGATCTGAACTTGTAATAGTCAAATACAGAACTTAGAATTGGGAAATTCAAATTATGATTGCAAATTATAACTTGAAGATCTGAACTTGTAATAGTCAAATACAGAACTTAAAATTGATAGCTTATAATTATAATTGCAAATTATAACTTGAAGATCTGAATTTGTAATAGGTAAATACAGAACTTCGAATTGTTAATTTCAAACTAAGATTGTAAATAATAATTTGAAGATCTGAACTTGTAATAGTCAAATACAGAACTTAAAATTGATAGCTTATAATTATAATTGCAAATTATAAGTTGAAGATCTGAACTTGTAATAGTCAAATACACAACTTCGAATTGTTAATTACAAACTAATATTGTAATTAATAATTTGAAGATCTGAACTTGTAATAGTCAAATACAGAACTTCAAATTGTTAAATTCAAATTATTAGTGCAAATTATAACTTGAAGATCTGAACTTGTAATTGTCAAATACAGAACTTAGAATTGATAGCTTATAATTATAATTGCAAATTATAACTTCAAGATCTGAACTTGTAATAGTAAATTACAGAACTTAGATTTGTTAAATACTAATTATTATTTCAAATTATAACTTGAAGATCTGAACTTGTAATTGTCAAATACAGAACTTAAAATTGATAGCTTATAAGTATAATTGCAAATTATAACTAGAAGATATGAACTTGTAATAGGTAAATACAGAACTTCGAATTGTTAATTTCAAACTAAGATTGCAAATTATAACTTGAAGATCTGAACTTGTAATTGTCAAATACAGAACTTAGAATTCATAACTTCAAATTATGATTGTAAATAATAATTAGAAGATCTGAACTTGTAATAGTCAAATACAGAACTTCGAATTGTTAAATACTAATTATTAGTGCAAATTATAACTTGAAGATCTGAACTTGTAATTGTCAAATACAGAACTTAGAATTCATAACTTCAAATTATGATTGCAAATAATAATTAGAAGATCTGAACTTGTAATAGTCAAATACAGAACTTCGAATTGTTAAATACAAATTATTAGTGCAAATTATAACTTGAAGATCTGAACTTGTAATTGTCAAATACAGAACTTAAAATTGATAGCTTATAATTATAATTGCAAATTATAAGTTCAAGATCTGAAGTTGTAATAGGTAAATACAGAACTTCAAATTGTTAATATCAAACTAAGATTGTAATTAATAATTTGAAGATCTGAACTTGTAATAGTCAAATACGGAACTTCGAATTGTTAAATACAAATTATTAGTGCAAATTATAACTTGAAGATCTGAACTTGTAATTATCAAATACAGCACTTGGAATTCATAACTTCAAATTATGATTGCAAATTATAACTTGAAGATCTGAACTTGTAATTGTCAAATACAGAACTTAGAATTCATAACTTCAAATTATGATTGTAAATAATAATTAGAAGATCTGAACTTGTAATAGTCAAATACAGAACTTCAAATTGTTAAATTCAAATTATGATTGCAAATTATAACTTGAAGAACTGAACTTGTAATAGTCAATTACAGAACTTAGATTTGTTAAATACTAATTATTATTTCAAATTATAACTTGAAGATCTGAACTTGTAATTGTCAAATACAGAACTTAAAATTTGATAGCTTATAAGTATAATTGCAAATTATAACTAGAAGATATGAACTTGTAATAGGTAAATACAGAACTTCGAATTGTTAATTTCCAACTAAGATTGCAAATTATAACTTGAAGATCTGAACTTGTAATTGTCAAATACAGAACTTAGAATTCATAACTTCAAATTATGATAGTAAATAATAATTAGAAGATCTGAACTTGTAATAGTCAAATACAGAACTTCGAATTGTTAAATACAAATTATTAGTGCAAATTATAACTTGAAGATCTGAACTTGTAATTGTCAAATACAGAACTTAGAATTCATAACTTCAAATTATGATTGTAAATAATAAGTAGAAGATCTGAACTTGTAATAGTCAAATACAGAACTTCGAATTGTTAAATACAAATTATTAGTGCAAATTATAACTTGAAGATCTGAACTTTTAATTGTCAAATACAGAACTTAGAATTGATAGCTTATAATTATAATTGCAAATTATAACTTGAAGATCTGAACTTGTAATTGTCAAATACAGCACTTAGAATTCATAACTTCAAATTATGATTGCTAATTATAACTTGAAGATCTGAACTTGAAATAGTCAAATACAGAACTTATAATTGTAAAATTCAAATCATGATTGCAAATTATAACTTGAAGATCTGAACTTGTAATAGTCAAATACAGAACTTAAAATTGATAGCTTATAATTATAATTGCAAATTATAACTTGAAGATCTGAATTTGTAATAGGTAAATACAGAACTTCGAATTGTTAATTTCAAACTAAGATTGTAAATAATAATTTGAAGATCTGAACTTGTAATAGTCAAATACAGAACTTAGAATTGTTAAATACAAATTATTAGTGCAAATTATAACTTGAAGATCTGAACTTGTAATTGTCAAATACAGAACTTAAAATTGATAGCTTATAATTATAATTGCAAATTATAAGTTGAAGATCTGAACTTGTAATAGGTAAATACTGAACTTCGAATTGTTAATTTCAAACTAAGATTGTAATTAATAATTTGAAGATCTGAACTTGTAATAGTCAAATACAGAACTTCGAATTGTTAAAAACAAATTATTAGTGCAAATTATAACTTGAAGATCTGAACTTGTAATTGTCAAATACAGCACTTAGAATTCATAACTTCTAATTATGATTGCAAATTATAACTTGAAGATCTGAACTTGTAATTGTTAAATACAGAACTTAGAATTCATAACTTCAAATTATGATTGTAAATAATAATTAGAAGATCTGAACTTGTAATAGTCAAATACAGAACTTCGAATTGTTAAATACAAATTATTAGTGCAAATAATAACTTGAAGACCTGAACTTGTAATTGTCTAATACAGAACTTAGAATTGATAGCTTAAAATTATAATTGCAAATTATAACTTGAAGATCTGAACTTGTAATAGTGAATTACAGAACTTCGAATTGTTAAATACAAATTATTACTTGAAGATCTGAACTTGTAATTGTCAAATACAGAACTTAAAATTGATAGCTTTAAATTATAATTGCAAATTATAACTAGAAGATCTGAACTTGTAATAGGTAAATACAGAACTTCGAATTGTTAATTTCAAACTAAGATTGTAAATAATAATTTGAAGATATGAACTTGTAATAGTCAAATACAGATCTTCGAATTGTTAAATACAAATTATTAGTGCAAATTATAACTTGAAAATCTGAACTTGTAATTGTCAAATACAGAACTTAAAATTGATAGCTTATAATTATAATTGCAAATTATAAGTTGAAGATCTGAACTTGTAATAGGTAAATACAGAACTTCTAATTGTTAATTTCCAACTAATATTGTAATTAATAATTTGAAGATCTGAACTTGTAATAGTCAAATTCAGAACTTAGAATTCATAACTTCAAATTATGATTGCAAATTATAACTTGAAGATCTGAACTTGTAATTGTAAAATACAGAACTAAGAATTCATAACTTCAAATTATGATTGTAAATAATAATTAGAAGATCTGAACTTGTAATAGTCAAATACAGAACTACGAATTGTTAAATACAAATTATTAGTGCAAATTATAACTTGAAGATCTGAACTTGTAATTGTCAAATACAGTACTTAGAATTCATAACTTCAAATTATGATTGCTAATTATAACTTGAAGATCAGAACTTGTAATAGTCAAATACAGAACTTAGAATTGGGAAATTCAAATTATGATTGCAAATTATAACTTGAAGATCTGAACTTGTAATAGTCAAATACAGAACTTAAAATTGATAGCTTATAATTATAATTGCAAATTATAACTTGAAGATCTGAATTTGTAATAGGTAAATACAGAACTTCGAATTGTTAATTTCAAACTAAGATTGTAAATAATAATTTGAAGATCTGAACTTGTAATAGTCAAATACAGAACTTCGAATTGTTAAATACAAATTATTAGTGCAAATTATAACTTGAAGATCTGCACTTGTAATTGTCAAATACAGAACTTAAAATTGATAGCTTATAATTATAATTGCAAATTATAAGTTGAAGATCTGAACTTGTAATAGGTAAATACAGAACTTCGAATTGTTAATTTCAAACTAGGATTGTAATTAATAATTTGAAGATCTGAACTTGCAATAGTCAAATACAGAACTTCGAATTGTTAAATACAAATTATTAGTGCAAATTATAACTTGAAGATCTGAACTTGTAATTGTCACATACAGAACCTAGAATTCATAACTTCAAATTATGATTGCTAACTATAACTTGAAGATCTGAACTTGAAATAGTCAAATACAGAACTTAGAATAGTAAAATTCAAATTATGATTCCAATTATAACTTGAAGATCTGAACTTGTAATAGTCAAATACAGAACTTAAAATTGATAGCTTATAATAATAATTGCAAATTATAACTTAAAGATCTGAATTTGTAATAGGGAAATACAGAACTTCGAATTGTTAATTTCAAACTAAGATTGTAAATAACAATTTGAAGATCTGAACTTGTAATAGTCAAATACAGAACTTCGAATTGTTAAATACAAATTATTAGTGCAAATTATAACTTGAAGATCTGAACTTGTAATTGTCAAATACAGAACTTAAAATTGATAGCTTATAATTATAATTGCAAATTATAAGTTGAAGATCTGAACTTGTAATAGGTAAATACAAAACTTCGAATTGTTAATTTCAAACTAAGATTGTAATTAATAATTTGAAGATTTGAACTTGTAATAGTCAAATACAGAACTTCGAATTGTTAAATACAAATTATTAGTGCAAATTATAACTTGAAGATCTGAACTTGTAATAGTCAAATACAGAACTTCAAATTGTTAAATTCAAATTATTAGTGCAAATTATAACTTGAAGATCTGAACTTGTAATTGTCAAATACAGAACTTAAAATTGATAGCTTATAATTATAATTGCAAATTATAAGTTGAAAATCTGAATTTGTAATAGGTAAATACAGAACTTCGAATTGTTAATTTCAAACTAAGATTGTAAATAATAATTTGAAGATCTGAACTTGTAATAGTCAAATACAGAACTTCGAATTGTTAAATACAAATTATTAGTGCAAATTATAACTTGAAGATCTGCACTTGTAATTGTCAAATACAGAACTTAAAATTGATAGCTTATAATTATAATTGCAAATTATAAGTTGAAGATCTGAACTTGTAATAGGTAAATACAGAACTTCGAATTGTTAATTTCAAACTAGGATTGTAATTAATAATTTGAAGATCTGAACTTGCAATAGTCAAATACAGAACTTCGAATTGTTAAATACAAATTATTAGTGCAAATTATAACTTGAAGATCTGAACTTGTAATTGTCACATACAGAACCTAGAATTCATAACTTCAAATTATGATTGCTAACTATAACTTGAAGATCTGAACTTGAAATAGTCAAATACAGAACTTAGAATAGTAAAATTCAAATTATGATTCCAATTATAACTTGAAGATCTGAACTTGTAATAGTCAAATACAGAACTTAAAATTGATAGCTTATAATTATAATTGCAAATTATAACTTAAAGATCTGAATTTGTAATAGGGAAATACAGAACTTCGAATTGTTAATTTCAAACTAAGATTGTAAATAACAATTTGAAGATCTGAACTTGTAATAGTCAAATACAGAACTTCGAATTGTTAAATACAAATTATTAGTGCAAATTATAACTTGAAGATCTGAACTTGTAATTGTCAAATACAGAACTTAAAATTGATAGCTTATAATTATAATTGCAAATTATAAGTTGAAGATCTGAACTTGTAATAGGTAAATACAAAACTTCGAATTGTTAATTTCAAACTAAGATTGTAATTAATAATTTGAAGATTTGAACTTGTAATAGTCAAATACAGAACTTCGAATTGTTAAATACAAATTATTAGTGCAAATTATAACTTGAAGATCTGAACTTGTAATAGTCAAATACAGAACTTCAAATTGTTAAATTCAAATTATTAGTGCAAATTATAACTTGAAGATCTGAACTTGTAATTGTCAAATACAGAACTTAAAATTGATAGCTTATAATTATAATTGCAAATTATAAGTTGAAAATCTGAACTTGTAATAGGTAAATACAGAACTTCGAATTGTTAATTTCAAACTAAGATTGTAATTAATAATTTGAAGATCTAAACTTGTAATAGTCAAATACTGAACTTCGAATTGTTAAATACAAATTATAAGTGCAAATTATAACTTGAAGATCTGAACTTGTAATTGTCAAATAGAGAACTTAAAATTGATAGCTTATAAGTATAATTGCAAATTATAACTAGAAGATATGAACTTGTAATAGGTAAATACAGAACTTCGAATTGTTAATTTCAAACTAAGATTGTAAAAAATAATTTGAAGATCTAAACTTGTAATAGTCAAATACAGAACTCCGAATTGTTAAATACAAATTATTAGTGCAAATTATAACTTGAAGATCTGAACTTGTAATTGTCAAATACAGCACTTAGAATTCATAACTTCAAATTATTATTGCTAATTATAACTTGAAGATCTGAACTTGTAATAGTCAAATACAGAACTTAGAATTGTAAAATTCAAATCATGATTGCAAATTATAACTTGAAGATCTGAACTTGTAAGAGTCAAATACAGAACTTAAATTTGATAGCTTATAATTATAATTGAAAATTATAACCTGAAGATCTGAATTTGTAATAGGTAAATACAGAACTTCGAATTGTTAATTTCAAACAATGATTGTAAATAATAATTTGAAGATCTGAACTTGTAATAGTCAAATACAGAATTTAGAATTGTTAAATACAAATTATTAGTGCAAATTATAACTTGAAGATCTGAACTTGTAATTGTCAAATACAGAACTTAAAATTGATAGCTTTTAATTATAATTGCAAATTATAAGTTGAAGATCTGAACTTGTAATAGGTAAATACAGAACTTCGAATTGTTAATTTCAAACTAAGATTGTAATTAATAATTAGAAGATCTGAACTTGTAATAGTCAAATACAGAACTACGAATTGTTAAATACAAATTATTAGTGCAAATTATAACTTGAAGATCTGAACTTGTAATTGTCAAATACAGAACTTAGAATTCATAACTTCAAATTATGATTGCTAATTATGACTTGAAGATCTGAACTTGTAATAGTGAAATTCAGAACTTAGAATTTGGAAATTCAAATTATGATTGCAAATTATAACTTGAAGATCTGAACTTGTAATAGTCAAATACAGAACTTAAAATTGATAGCTTATAATTACAATTGCAAATTATAACTTGTAGATCTGAATTTGTAATAGGTAAATACAGAACTTCGAATTGTTAATTTCAAACTAAGATTGTAAATAATAATTTGAAGATCTGAACTTGTAATAGTCAAATACAGAACTTCGAATTGTTAAATACAAATTATTAGTGCAAATTATAACTTGACGATCTGAACTTGTAATTGTCAAATACAGAACTTAAAATTGATAGCTTATAATTATAATTACAAATTATAAGTTGAAGATCTGAACTTGTAATAGGTAAATACAGAACTTCGAATTGTTAATTTCAAACTAAGATTGTAATTAATAATTTGAAGATCTGAACTTGCAATAGTCGAATACAGAACTTCGAATTGTTAAATACAAATTATAATTGCAAATTATAACAAGAAGATCTGAACTTGTAATAGGTAAATACAGAACTTCAAATTGTTAATTTCAAACTAAGATTGTAAATAATAGTTTGAAGATATGAACTTGTAATAGTCAAATACAGAACTTCAAATTGTTAAATTCAAATTATTAGTGCAAATTATAACTTGAAGATCTGAACTTGTAATTGTCAAATACAGAACTTAGAATTGATAGCTTATAATTATAATTGCAAATTATAACTTGAAGAACTGAACTTGTAATAGTCAATTACCGAACTTAGATTTGTTAAATACTAATTATTATTTCAAATTATAACTTGAAGATCTGAACTTGTAATTGTCAAATACAGAACTTAAAATTGATAGCTTATAAGTATAATTGCAAATTATAACTAGAAGATATGAACTTGTAATAGGTAAATACAGAACTTCGATTTGTTAATTTCAAACTAAGATTGCAAATTATAACTTGAAGATCTGAACTTGTAATTGTCAAATACAGAACTTAGAATTCATAACTTCAAATTATGATTGTAAATAATAATTAGTAGATCTGAACTTGTAATAGTCAAATACAGAACTTCGAATTATTAAATACAAATTATTAGTGCAAATTATAACTTGAAGATCTGAACTTGTAATTGTCAAATACAGAACTTAGAATTTATAACTTCAAAGTATGATTGCTAATTATAACTTGACGATCTGAACTTGTAATAGTCAAATACAGAACTTAGAATTGGGAAATTCAAATTATGATTGCAAATTATAACTTGAAGATCTGAACTTGAAATAGTCAAATACAGAACTTAGAATTGTAAAATTCCAATTATGATTCCAATTATAACTTGAAGATCTGAACTTGTAATAGTCAAATACAGAACTTAAAATTGATAGCTTATAATTATAATTGCAAATTATAACTTGAAGATCTGAATTTGTAATAGGTAAATACAGAACTTCGAATTGTTAATTTCAAACTAAGATTGTAAATAATAATTTGAAGATCTGAACTTGTAATAGTCAAATACAGAACTTCGAATTGTTAAATACAAATTATTAGTGCAAATTATAACTTGAAGATCTGAACTTGTAATAGTCAAATTCAGAACTTAGAATTCATAACTTCAAATTATGATTGCAAATTATAACTTGAAGATCTGAACTTGTAATTGTAAAATACAGAACTAAGAATTCATAACTTCAAATTATGATTGTAAATAATAATTAGAAGATCTGAACTTGTTATAGTCAAATACAGAACTACGAATTGTTAAATTCAAATTATTAGTGCAAATTATAACTTGAAGATCTGAACTTGTAATTGTCAAATACAGAACTTAGAATTCATAACTTCAAATTATGATTGCTAATTATAACTTGAAGATCTGAACTTGTAATAGTCAAATACAGAACTTAGAATTGGGAAATTCAAATTATGATTGCAAATTATAACTTGAAGATCTGAACTTGAAATAGTCAAATACAGAACTTAGAATTGTAAAATTCAAATTATGATTCCAATTATAACTTGAAGATCTGAACTTGTAATAGTCAAATACAGAACTTAAAATTGATAGCTTATAATTATAATTGCAAATTATAAGTTGAAGATCTGAACTTATAATGGTCAAATACAGAACTTCGAATTGTTAATTAAACTAATATTGTAATTAATAATTTGAAGATCTGAACTTGTAATAGTCAAATACAGAACTTCAAATTGTTATATTCAAATTATTAGTGCAAATTATAACTTGAAGATCTGAACTTGTAATTGTCAAATACAGAACTTAGAATTGATAGCTTATAATTATAATTGCAAATTATAACTTGAAGATCTGAACTTGTAATAGTCAATTACAGAACTTAGATTTGTTAAATACCAATTATTATTTCAAATTATAACTTGAAGATCTGAACTTGTAATTGTCAAATACAGAACTTAAAATTGATAGCTTATAAGTATAATTGCAAATTATAACTAGAAGATATGAACTTGTAATAGGTAAATACAGAACTTCGAACTGTTAATTTCAAACTAAGATTGTAAAAAATAATTTGAAGATCTGAACTTGTAATAGTCAAATAAGGATCTTAGAATTGTTAAATACAAATTATTAGTGCAAATTATAACTTGGAGATATGAACTTGTAATTGTCAAATACAGAACTTAAAATTGATAGCTTATAATTATAATTGCAAATTATAAGTTGAAGATCTGAACTTGTAATAGGTAAATACTGAACTTCGAATTGTTAATTTCAAACTAAGATTGTAATTAATAATTTGAAGATCTGAACTTTAATAGTCAAATACAGAACTTTGAATTGTAAAATTCAAATTATGATTGCAAATTATAACTTGAAGATCTGAGCTTGTAATAGTCAAATACAGAACTTAAAATTGATAGCTAATAATTATAATTGCAAATTATAACTTGAAGATCTGAACTTGTAATAGGTAAATACTGAACTTCGAATTGTTAATTTTAAACTAAGATTGTAATTAATAATTTGAAGATCTGAACTATATAGTCAAATACAGAACTTCGAATTGTAAAATTCAAATTATGATTGCAAATTATAACTTGAAGATCTGAGCTTGTAATAGTCAAATACAGAACTTAAAATTGATAGCTAATAATTATAATTGCAAATTATAACTTGAAGATCTGAACTTGTAATTGTAAAATACAGAACTAAGAATTCATAACTTCAAATTATGATTGTAAATAATAATTAGAAGATCTGAACTTGTTCTAGTCAAATACAGAACTACGAATTGTTAAATACAAATTATTAGTGCAAATTATAACTTGAAGATCTGAACTTGTAATTGTCAAATACAGAACTTAGAATTCATAACTTCAAATTATGATTGCTAATTATAACTTGAAGATCTGAACTTGTAATAGTCAAATACAAAACTTAGAATTGGGAAATTCAAATTATGATTGCAAATTATAACTTGAAGATCTGAACTTGAAATAGTCAAATACTGAACTTCGAATTGTTAAATACAAATTATAAGTGCAAATTATAACTTGAAGATCTGAACTTGTAATTGTCAAATAGAGAACTTAAAATTGATAGCTTATAATTATAATTGCAAATTATAAGTTGAAGATCTGAATTTGTAATAGGTAAATACAGAACTTCGAATTGTTAATTTCAAACTAAGATTGTAAATAATAATTTGAAGATCTGAACTTGTAATAGTCAAATACAGAACTTAGAATTGTAAAATTCAAATTATGATTGCAAATTATAACTTGAAGATCTGAACTTGTAATAGTCAAATACAGAACTTAAAATTGATAGCTAATAATTATAATTGCAAATTATAAGTTGAAGATCTGAACTTGTAATAGGTAAATACTGAACTTCGAATTGTTAATTTCAAACTAAGATTGTAATTAATAATTTGAAGATCTGAACTTGTAATAGTCAAATTCAGAACTTCGAATTGTTAAATACAAATTATTAGTGCAAATTATAACTTGAAGATCTGAACTTGTAATTGTCAAATACAGAACTTAGAATTCAAAACTTCAAATTATGATTGCAAATTATAACTTGAAGATCTGAACTTGTATTAGTCAAATACAGAACTTAGAATTGTAAAATGCAAATTATGATTGCTAATTATAACTTGAAGATCTTAACTTGTAATAGTCAAATACAGAACTTAAAATTGATAGCTTATAATTATAATTGCAAATATAAGTTGAAGATCTGAACTTGTAATGGTCAAATACAGAACTTCGAATTGTTAATTTCAAACTAATATTGTAATTAATAATTTGAAGATCTGAACTTGTAATAGTCAAATACAGAACTTCAAATTGTTAAATTCAAATTATTAGTGCAAATTATAACTTGAAGATCTGAACTTGTAATTGTCAAATACAGAACTTAGAATTGATAGCTTATAATTATAATTGCAAATTATAACTTGAAGATCTGAACTTGTAATAGTCAATTACAGAACTTAGATTTGTTAAATACTAATTATTATTTCAAATTATAACTTGAAGATCTGAACTTGTAATTGTCAAATACAGAACTTAAAATTGATAGCTTATAAGTATAATTGCAAATTATAACTAGAAGATATGAACTTGTAATAGGTAAATACAGAACTTCGAATGGTTAATTTCAAACTAAGATTGCAAAAAATAATTTGAAGATCTGAACTTGTAATAGTCAAATAAGGATCTTAGAATTGTTAAATACAAATTATTAGTGCAAATTATAACTTGGAGATCTGAACTTGTAATTGTCAAATACAGAACTTAAAATTGATAGCTTATAATTATAATTGCAAATTATAAGTTGAAAATCTGAACTTGTAATAGGTAAATACAGAACTTCGTATTATTAATTTCAAACTAAGATTGTAATTAATAATTTGAAGATCTAAACTTGTAATAGTCAAATACTGAACTTCGAATTGTTAAATACAAATTATAAGTGCAAATTATAACTTGAAGATCTGAACTTGTAATTGTCAAATAGAGAACTTAAAATTGATAGCTTATAATTATAATTGCAAATTATAAGTTGAAGATCTGAACTTGTAATAGGTAAATACTGAACTTCGAATTGTTAATTTCAAACTAAGATTGTAATTAATAATTTGAAGATCTGAACTTTAATAGTCAAATACAGAACTTTGAATTGTTAAATACAAATTATTAGTGCAAATTATAACTTGAAGATCTGAACTTGTAATTGTCAAATACAGAACTTAGAATTCATAACTTCAAATTATGATTGCAAATTATAACTTGAAGATCTGAACTTGTAATTGTTTAATACAGAACTTAGAATTCATAACTTCAAATTATGATTGTAAATGATAATTAGAAGATCTGAACTTGTAATAGTCAAATACAGAACTTCGAATTGTTAAATACAAATTATTAGTGCAAATTATAACTTGAAGATCTGAACTTGTAATTGTCAAATACAGAACTTCGAATTGTAAAATTCAAATTATGATTGCAAATTATAACTTGAAGATCTGAGCTTGTAATAGTCAAATACAGAACTTAAAATTGATAGCTAATAATTATAATTGCAAATTATAACTTGAAGATCTGAACTTGTAATTGTAAAATACAGAACTAAGAATTCATAACTTCAAATTATGATTGTAAATAATAATTAGAAGATCTGAACTTGTTCTAGTCAAATACAGAACTACGAATTGTTAAATACAAATTATTAGTGCAAATTATAACTTGAAGATCTGAACTTGTAATTGTCAAATACAGAACTTAGAATTCATAACTTCAAATTATGATTGCTAATTATAACTTGAAGATCTGAACTTGTAATAGTCAAATACAAAACTTAGAATTGGGAAATTCAAATTATGATTGCAAATTATAACTTGAAGATCTGAACTTGAAATAGTCAAATACTGAACTTCGAATTGTTAAATACAAATTATAAGTGCAAATTATAACTTGAAGATCTGAACTTGTAATTGTCAAATAGAGAACTTAAAATTGATAGCTTATAATTATAATTGCAAATTATAAGTTGAAGATCTGAATTTGTAATAGGTAAATACAGAACTTCGAATTGTTAATTTCAAACTAAGATTGTAAATAATAATTTGAAGATCTGAACTTGTAATAGTCAAATACAGAACTTAGAATTGTAAAATTCAAATTATGATTGCAAATTATAACTTGAAGATCTGAACTTGTAATAGTCAAATACAGAACTTAAAATTGATAGCTAATAATTATAATTGCAAATTATAAGTTGAAGATCTGAACTTGTAATAGGTAAATACTGAACTTCGAATTGTTAATTTCAAACTAAGATTGTAATTAATAATTTGAAGATCTGAACTTGTAATAGTCAAATTCAGAACTTCGAATTGTTAAATACAAATTATTAGTGCAAATTATAACTTGAAGATCTGAACTTGTAATTGTCAAATACAGAACTTAGAATTCAAAACTTCAAATTATGATTGCAAATTATAACTTGAAGATCTGAACTTGTATTAGTCAAATACAGAACTTAGAATTGTAAAATGCAAATTATGATTGCTAATTATAACTTGAAGATCTTAACTTGTAATAGTCAAATACAGAACTTAAAATTGATAGCTTATAATTATAATTGCAAATTATAAGTTGAAGATCTGAACTTGTAATGGTCAAATACAGAACTTCGAATTGTTAATTTCAAACTAATATTGTAATTAATAATTTGAAGATCTGAACTTGTAATAGTCAAATACAGAACTTCAAATTGTTAAATTCAAATTATTAGTGCAAATTATAACTTGAAGATCTGAACTTGTAATTGTCAAATACAGAACTTAGAATTCATAACTTCAAATTATGATTGCAAATTATAACTTGAAGATCTGAACTTGTAATTGTTTAATACAGAACTTAGAATTCATAACTTCAAATTATGATTGTAAATGATAATTAGAAGATCTGAACTTGTAATAGTCAAATACAGAACTTCGAATTGTTAAATACAAATTATTAGTGCAAATTATAACTTGAAGATCTGAACTTGTAATTGTCAAATACAGAACTTAGAATTGATAGCTTATAATTATAATTGCAAATTATAAGTTGAAAATCTGAACTTGTAATAGGTAAATACAGAACTTCGTATTATTAATTTCAAACTAAGATTGTAATTAATAATTTGAAGATCTAAACTTGTAATAGTCAAATACTGAACTTCGAATTGTTAAATACAAATTATAAGTGCAAATTATAACTTGAAGATCTGAACTTGTAATTGTCAAATAGAGAACTTAAAATTGATAGCTTATAATTATAATTGCAAATTATAAGTTGAAGATCTGAACTTGTAATAGGTAAATACTGAACTTCGAATTGTTAATTTCAAACTAAGATTGTAATTAATAATTTGAAGATCTGAACTTTAATAGTCAAATACAGAACTTTGAATTGTTAAATACAAATTATTAGTGCAAATTATAACTTGAAGATCTGAACTTGTAATTGTCAAATACAGAACTTAGAATTCATAACTTCAAATTATGATTGCAAATTATAACTTGAAGATCTGAACTTGTAATTGTTTAATACAGAACTTAGAATTCATAACTTCAAATTATGATTGTAAATGATAATTAGAAGATCTGAACTTGTAATAGTCAAATACAGAACTTCGAATTGTTAAATACAAATTATTAGTGCAAATTATAACTTGAAGATCTGAACTTGTAATTGTCAAATACAGAACTTAGAATTGATAGCTTATAATTATAATTGCAAATTATAACTTGAAGATCTGAACTTGTAATAGTGAATTACAGAACTTCTAATTGTTAATTTCAAACTAAGATTGTAATTAATAATTTGAAGATCTAAACTTGTAATAGTCAAATACAGAACTTAGAATTGTAAAATTCAAATTATGATTCCAATTATAACTTGAAGATCTGAACTTGTAATAGTCAAATACAGAACTTAAAATTGATAGCTTATAATTATAATTGCAAATTATAACTTGAAGATCTGAATTTGTAATAGGTAAATACAGAACTTCGAATTGTTAATTTCAAACTAAGATTGTAAATAATAATTTGAAGATCTGAACTTGTAATAGTCAAATACAGAACTTAGAATTGTAAAATTCAAATTATGATTGCAAAATAAAACTTGAAGATCTGAACTTGTAATAGTCAAATACAGAACTTAAAATTGATAGCTAATAATTATAATTGCAAATTATAAGTTGAAGATCTGAACTTGTAATAGGTAAATATTGAACTTCGAATTGTTAATTTCAAACTAAGATTGTAATTAATAATTTGAAGATCTGAACTTGTAATAGTCAAATAAGGTACTTCGAATTGTTAAATACAAATTATTAGTGCAAATTATAACTTGGAGATCTGAACTTGTAATTGTCAAATACAGAACTTAAAATTGATAGCTTATAATTATAATTGCAAATTATAAGTTGAAAATCTGAACTTGTAATAGGTAAATACAGAACTTCGAATTGTTAATTTCAAACTAAGATTGTAAAAAATAATTTGAAGATCTGAACTTGTAATAGTCAAATAAGGTACTTCGAATTGTTAAATACAAATTATTAGTGCAAATTATAACTTGGAAATCTGAACTTGTAATTGTCAAATACAGAACTTAAAATTGATAGCTTATAATTATAATTGCAAATTATAAGTTGAAAATCTGAACTTGTAATAGGTAATTACAGAACTTCGAATTGTTAATTTCAAACTAAGATTGTAATTAATAATTTGAAGATCGAAACTTGTAATAGTCAAATACTGAACTTCGAATTGTTAAATACAAATTATAAGTGCAAATTATAACTTGAAGATCTGAACTTGTAATTGTTAAATAGAGAACTTAAAATTGATAGCTTATAATTATAATTGCAAATTATAAGTTGAAGATCTGAACTTGTAATAGGTAAATACTGAACTTCGAATTGTTAATTTCAAACTAAGATTGTAATTAATAATTTGATGATCTGAACTTGTAATAGTCAAATTCAGAACTTCGAATTGTTAAATACAAATTATTAGTGCAAATTATAACTTGAAGATCTGAACTTGTAATTGTCAAATACAGAACTTAGAATTCATAACTTCAAATTATGATTGCAAATTATAACTTGAAGATCTGAACTTGTATTAGTCAAATACAGAACTTAGAATTGTAAAATGCAAATTATGATTGCTAATTATAACTTGAAGATCTGAACTTGTAATAGTCAAATACAGAACTTAAAATTGATAGCTTATAATTATAATTGCAAATTATAAGTTGAAGATCTGAACTTGTAATGGTCAAATACAGAACTTCGAATTGTTAATTTCAAACTAATATTGTAATTAATAATTTGAAGATCTGAACTTGTAATAGTCAAATACAGAACTTCAAATTGTTAAATTCAAATTATTAGTGCAAATTATAACTTGAAGATCTGAACTTGTAATTGTCAAATACAGAACTTAGAATTGATAGCTTATAATTATAATTGCAAATTATAACTTGAAGATCTGAACTTGTAATAGTCAATTACAGAACTTAGATTTGTTAAATACTAATTATTATTTCAAATTATAACTTGAAGATCTGAACTTGTAATTGTCAAATACAGAACTTAAAATTGATAGCTTATAAGTATAATTGCAAATTATAACTAGAAGATATGAACTTGTAATAGGTAAATACAGAACTTCGAATTGTTAATTTCAAACTAAGATTGTAAAAAATAATTTGAAGATCTGAACTTGTAATAGTCAAATAAGGATCTTAGAATTGTTAAATACAAATTATTAGTTCAAATTATAACTGGGAGATCTGAACTTGTAATTGTCAAATACAGAACTTAAAATTGATAGCTTATAATTAAAATTGCAAATTATAAGTTGAAAATCTGAACTTGTAATAGGTAAATACAGAACTTCGTATTGTTAATTTCAAACTAAGTTTGTAATTAATAATTTGAAGATCTAAACTTGTAATAGTCAAATACTGAACTTCGAATTGTTAAATACAAATTATAAGTGCAAATTATAACTTGAAGATCTGAACTTGTAATTGTCAAATAGAGAACTTATAATTGATAGCTTATAATTATAATTGCAAATTATAAGTTGAAGATCTGAACTTGTAATAGGTAAATACAGAACTTCGAATTGTTAATTTCAAACTAAGATTGTAAATAATAATTTGAAGATCTGAACTTGTAATAGTCAAATACAGAACTTAGAATTGTAAAATTCAAATTATGATTGCAAATTATAACTTGAAGATCTGAACTTGTAATAGTCAAATACAGAACTTAAAATTGATAGCTAATAATTATAATTGCAAATTATAAGTTGAAGATCTGAACTTGTAATAGGTAAATATTGAACTTCGAATTGTTAATTTCAAACTAAGATTGTAATTAATAATTTGAAGATCTGAACTTGTAATAGTCAAATAAGGTACTTCGAATTGTTAAATACAAATTATTAGTGCAAATTATAACTTGGAGATCTGAACTTGTAATTGTCAAATACAGAACTTAATATTGATAGCTTATAATTATAATTGCAAATTATAAGTTGAAAATCTGAACTTGTAATAGGTAAATACCGGACTTCGAATTGTTAATTTCAAACTAAGATTGTAAAAAATAATTTGAAGATCTGAACTTGTAATAGTCAAATAAGGTACTTCGAATTGTTAAATACCAATTATTAGTGCAAATTATAACTTGGAGATCTGAACTTGTAATTGTCAAATACAGAACTTAAAATTGATAGCTTATAATTATAATTGCAAATTATAAGTTGAAAATCTAAACTTGTAATAGGTAATTACAGAACTTCGAATTGTTAATTTCAAACTAAGATTGTAATTAATAATTTGAAGATCTAAACTTGTAATAGTCAAATACTGAACTTCGAATTGTTAAATACAAATTATAAGTGCAAATTATAACTTGAAGATCTGAACTTGTAATTGTTAAATAGAGAACTTAAAATTGATAGCTTATAATTATAATTGCAAATTATAAGTTGAAGATCTGAACTTGTAATAGGTAAATACTGAACTTCGAATTGTTAATTTCAAACTAATATTGTAATTAATAATTTGAAGATCTGAACTTGTAATAGTCAAATTCAGAACTTCGAATTGTTAAATACAAATTATTAGTGCAAATTATAACTTGAAGATCTGAACTTGTATTAGTCAAATACAGAACTTAGAATTGTAAAATGCAAATTATGATTGCTAATTATAACTTGAAGATCTGAACTTGTAATAGTCAAATACAGAACTTAAAATTGATAGCTTATAATTATAATTGCAAATTATAAGTTGAAGATCTGAACTTGTAATGATCAAATACAGAACTTCGAATTGTTAATTTCAAACTAATATTGTAATTAATAATTTGAAGATCTGAACTTGTAATAGTCAAATACAGAACTTCAAATTGTTAAATTCAAATTATTAGTGCAAATTATAACTTGAAGATCTGAACTTGTAATTGTCAAATACAGAACTTAGAATTGATAGCTTATAATTATAATTGCAAATTATAACTTGAAGATCTGAACTTGTAATAGTCAATTACAGAACTTAGATTTGTTAAATACTAATTATTATTTCAAATTATAACTTGAAGATCTGAACTTGTAATTGTCAAATACAGAACTTAAAATTGATAGCTTATTAGTATAATTGCAAATTATAACTAGAAGATATGAACTTGTAATAGGTAAATACAGAACTTCGAATTGTTAATTTCAAACTAAGATTGTAAAAAATAATTTGAAGATCTGAACTTGTAATAGTCAAATAAGGATCTTAGAATTGTTAAATACAAATTATTAGTGCAAATTATAACTTGGAGATCTGAACTTGTAATTGTCAAATACAGAACTTAAAATTGATAGCTTATAATTAAAATTGCAAATTATAAGTTGAAAATCTGAACTTGTAATAGGTAAATACAGAACTTCGTATTGTTAATTTCAAACTAAGATTGTAATTAATAATTTGAAGATCTAAACTTGTAATAGTCAAATACTGAACTTCGAATTGTTAAATACAAATTATAAGTGAAAATTATAACTTGAAGATCTGAACTTGTAATTGTCAAATAGAGAACTTAAAATTGATAGCTTATAATTATAATTGCAAATTATAAGTTGAAGATCTGAACTTGTAATAAGTAAATACAGAACTTCGAATTGTTAATTTCAAACTAAGATTGTAAATAATAATTTGAAGTTCTGAACTTGTAATAGTCAAATACAGAACTTAGAATTGTAAAATTCAAATTATGATTGCAAATTATAACTTGAAGATCTGAACTTGTAATAGTCAAATACAGAACTTAAAATTGATAGCTAATAATTATAATTGAAAATTATAAGTAGAAGATCTGAACTTGTAATAGGTAAATATTGAACTTCGAATTGTTAATTTCAAACTAAGATTGAAATTAATAATTTGAAGATCTGAACTTGTAATAGTCAAATAAGGTACTTCGAATTGTTAAATACAAATTATTAGTGCAAATTATAACTTGGAGATCTGAACTTGTAATTGTCAAATACAGAACTTAAAATTGATAGCTTATATTTATAATTGCAAATTATAAGTTGAAAATCTGAACTTGTAATAGGTAAATACCGGACTTCGAATTGTTAATTTCAAACTAAGATTGTAAAAAATAATTTGAAGATCTGAACTTGTAATAGTCAAATAAGGTACTTCGAATTGTTAAATACAAATTATTAGTGCAAATTATAACTTGGAGATCTGAACTTGTAATTGTCAAATACAGAACTTAAAATTGATAGCTTATAATTATAATTGCAAATTATAAGTTGAAAATCTTAACTTGTAATAGGTAATTACAGAACTTCGAATTGTTAATTTCAAACTAAGATTGTAATTAATAATTTGAAGATCTAAACTTGTAATAGTCAAATACTGAACTTCGAATTGTTAAATACAAATTATAAGTGCAAATTATAACTTGAAGATCTGAACTTGTAATTGTTAAATAGAGAACTTAAAATTGATAGCTTATAATTATAATTGCAAATTATAAGTTGAAGATCAGAACTTGTAATTGGTAAATACTGTACTTCGAATTGTTAATTTCAAACTAAGATTGTAATTAATAATTTGAAGATCTGAACTTGTAATAGTCAAATTCAGAACTTCGAATTGTTAAATACAAATTATTAGTGCAAATTATAACTTGAAGATCTGAACTTGTATTAGTCAAATACAGAACTTAGAATTGTAAAATGCAAATTATGATTGCTAATTATAACTTGAAGATCTGAACTTGTAATAGTCAAATACAGAACTTAAAATTGATAGCTTATAATTATAATTGCAAATTATAAGTTGAAGATCTGAACTTGTAATGGTCAAATACAGAACTTCGAATTGTTAATTTCAAACTAATATTGTAATTAATAATTAGAAGATCTGAACTTGTAATAGTCAAATACAGAACTTCAAATTGTTAAATTCAAATTATTAGTGCAAATTATAACTTGAAGATCTGAACTTGTAATTGTCAAATACAGAACTTAGAATTGATAGCTTATAATTATAATTGCAAATTATAACTTGAAGATCTGAACTTGTAATAGTCAATTACAGAACTTAGATTTGTTAAATACAAATTATTAGTGCAAATTATAACTTGAAGATCTGAACTTGTAATAGTGAATTACAGAACTTCGAATTGTTAAATACAAATTATTAGTACAAATTATAACTTGAAGATCTGAACTTGTAATTGTCAAATACAGAACTTAAAATTGATAGCTTTAAATTATAATTGCAAATTATAACTAGAAGATCTGAACTTGCAATAGGTAAATACAGAACTTCGAATTGTTAATTTCAAACTAAGATTGTAAATAATAATTTGAAGATATGAACTTGTAATAGTCAAATACAGAACTTCGAATTGTTAAATACAAATTATTAGTGCAAATTATAACTTGAAGATCTGAACTTGTAATTGTCAAATACAGCACTTAGAATTCATAACTTCAAATTATGATTGCAAATTATAACTTGAAGATCTGAACTTGTAATTGTTAAATACAGAACTTAGAATTCATAACTTCAAATTATGATTGTAAATAATAATTAGAAGATCTGAACTTGTAATAGTCAAATGCAGAACTTCGAATTGTTAAATACAAATTATTAGTGCAAATTATAACTTGAAGATCTGAACTTGTAGTAGTGAATTACAGAACTTCGAATTGTTAAATACAAATTATTAGTACAAATTATAACTTGAAGATCTGAACTTGTAATTGTCAAATACAGAACTTAAAATTGATAGCTTTAAATTATAATTGCAAATTATAACTAGAAGATCTGAACTTGTAATAGGTAAATACAGAACTTCGAATTGTTAATTTCAAACTAAGATTGTAAATAATAATTTGAAGATATGAACTTGTAATAGTCAAATACAGATCTTCGAATTGTTAAATACAAATTATTAGTGCAAATTATAACTTGAAAATCTGAACTTGTAATTGTCAAATACAGAACTTAAAATTGATAGCTTATAATTATAATTGCAAATTATAAGTTGAAGATCTGAACTTGTAATAGGTAAATACAGAACTTCTAATTGTTAATTTCCAACTAAGATTGTAATTAATAATTTGAAGATCTGAACTTGTAATAGTCAAATTCAGAACTTAGAATTCATAACTTCAAATTATGATTGCAAATTATAACTTGAAGATCTGAACTTGTAATTGTAAAATACAGAACTAAGAATTCATAACTTCAAATTATGATTGTAAATAATAATTAGAAGATCTGAACTTGTAATAGTCAAATAGAGAACTACGAATTGTTAAATACAAATTATTAGTGCAAATTATAACTTGAAGATCTGAACTAGTAATTGTCAAATACAGAACTTAGAATACATAACTTCAAATTATGATTGCTAATTATAACTTGAAGATCTGAACTTGTAATAGTCAAATTCAGAACTTAGAATTGGGTAATTCAAATTAAGATTGCAAATTATAACTTGAAGATCTGAACTTGTAATAGTCAAATACAGAACTTAAAATTGATAGCTAATAATTATAATTGCAAATTATAAGTTGAAGATCTGAACTTGTAATAGGTAAATACAGAACTTCGAATTGTTAATTTCAAACTAAGATTGTAATTAATAATTTGAAGATCTGAACTTGTAATAGTCAAATACAGAACTTCGAATTGTTAAATACAAATTATTAGTGCAAATTATAACTTGAAGATCTGAACTTGTAATTGTCAAATACAGAACTTAAAATTGATAGCTTATAATTATAATTGCAAATTATAAGTTGAAGATCTGAACTAGTAATAGGTAAATACAGAACTTCGAATTGTTAATTTCAAACTAAGATTGTAATTAATAATTTGAAGATCTGAACTTGTAATAGTCAAATACAGAACTTCGAATTGTTAAATACAAATTATTAGTGCAAATTATAACTTGAAGATCTGAACTTGTAATTGTCAAATACAGCACTTAGAATTCATAACTTCAAATTATGATTGCAAATTATACCTTGAAGATCTGAACTTGTAATTGTTAAATACAGAACTTAGAATTCATAACTTCAAATTATGATTGTAAATAATAATTAGAAGATCTGAACTTGTAATAGTCAAATGCAGAACTTCGAATTGTTAAATACAAATTATTAGTGCAAATAATAACTTGAAGATCTGAACTTGTAATTGTCTAATACAGAACTTAGAATTCATAACTTCAAATTATGATTGCAAATTATAACTTGAAGATCTGAACTTGTAATTGTTAAATACAGAACTTAGAATTCATAACGTCAAATTATGATTGTAAATAATAATTAGAAGATCTGAACTTGTAATAGTCAAATGCAGAACTTCGAATTGTTAAATACAAATTATTAGTGCAAATTATAACTTGAAGATCTGAACTTGTAATAGTGAATTAAAGAACTTCGAATTGTTAAATACAAATTATTAGTACAAATTATAACTTGAAGATCTGAACTTGTAATTGTCAAATACAGAACTTAAAATTGATAGCTTTAAATTATAATTGCAAATTATAACTAGAAGATCTGAACTTGTAATAGGTAAATACAGAACTTCGAATTGTTAATTTCAAACTAAGATTGTAAATAATAATTTGAAGATATGAACTTGTAATAGTCAAATACAGATCTTCGAATTGTTAAATACAAATTATTAGTGCAAATTATAACTTGAAAATCTGAACTTGTAATTGTCAAATACAGAACTTAAAATTGATAGCTTATAATTATAATTGCAAATTATAAGTTGAAGATCTGAACTTGTAATAGGTAAATACAGAACTTCTAATTGTTAATTTCCAACTAAGATTGTAATTAATAATTTGAAGATCTGAACTTGTAATAGTCAAATTCAGAACTTAGAATTCATAACTTCAAATTATGATTGCAAATTATAACTTGAAGATCTGAACTTGTAATTGTAAAATACAGAACTAAGAATTCATAACTTCAAATTATGATTGTAAATAATAATTAGAAGATCTGAACTTGTAATAGTCAAATACAGAACTACGAATTGTTAAATACAAATTATTAGTGCAAATTATAACTTGAAGATCTGAACTAGTAATTGTCAAATACAGAACTTAGAATACATAACTTCAAATTATGATTGCTAATTATAACTTGAAGATCTGAACTTGTAATAGTCAAATTCAGAACTTAGAATTGGGTAATTCAAATTAAGATTGCAAATTATAACTTGAAGATCTGAACTTGTAATAGTCAAATACAGAACTTAAAATTGATAGCTTATAATTATAATTGCAAATTATAAGTTGAAGATGTGAACTTGTAATAGGTAAATACAGAACTTCGAATTGTTAATTTCAAACTAAGATTGTAATTAATAATTTGAAGATATGAACTTGCAATAGTCAAATACAGAACTTCGAATTGTTAAATACAAATTATTAGTGCAAATTATAACTTGAAAATCTGAACTTGTAATTGTCAAATACAGAACTTAAAATTGATAGCTTATAATTATAATTGAAAATTATAAGTTGAAGATCTGAACTTGTAATAGGTAAATACAGAACTTCTAATTGTTAATTTCCAACTAAGATTGTAATTAATAATTTGAAGATCTGAACTTGAAATAGTCAAATTCAGAACTTAGAATTCATAACTTCAAATTATGATTGCAAATTATAACTTGAAGATCTGAACTTGTAATTGTAAAATATAGAACTAAGAATTCATAACTTCAAATTATGATTGTAAATAATAATTAGAAGATCTGAACTTGTAATAGTCAAATACAGAACTTAGAATTGTTAAATACAAATTATTAGTGCAAATTATAACTTGAAGATCTGAACTTGTAATTGTCAAATACAGAACTTAAAATTGATAGCTTATAATTATAATTGCAAATTATAAGTTGAAGATCTGAACTTGTAATAGGTAAATACGGAACTTCGAATTGTTAATTTCAAACTAAGATTGTAATTAATAATTTGAAGATCTGTTCTTGTAATAGTCAAATACAGAACTTCGAATTGTTAAATACAAATTATTAGTGCAAATTATAACTTGAAGATCTGAACTTGTAATTGTCAAATACAGAACTTAAAATTGATAGCTTATAATTATAATTGCAAATTATAAGTTGAAGATCTGAACTTGTAATAGGTAAATACAGAACTTCGAATTGTTAATTTCAAACTAAGATTGTAATTAATAATTTGAAGATCTGAACTTGTAATAGTCAAATACAGAACTTCGAATTGTTAAATACAAATTATTAGTGCAAATTATAACTTGAAGATCTGAACTTGTAATTGTCAAATACAGCACTTAGAATTCATAACTTCAAATTATGATTGCAAATTATAACTTGAAGATCTGAACTTGTAATTGTTAAATACAGAACTTAGAATTCATAACT
The DNA here is from genome assembly GCA_963170105.1 of Cantharis lateralis. Lineage (NCBI taxonomy): Eukaryota > Metazoa > Arthropoda > Insecta > Coleoptera > Cantharidae > Cantharis > Cantharis lateralis. The sequence goes on from OY720628.1 coordinate 24,141,763, forward strand.
TCAAATTATGATTGTAAATAATAATTAGAAGATCTGAACTTGTAATAGTCAAATGCAGAACTTCGAATTGTTAAATACAAATTATTAGTGCAAATAATAACTTGAAGATCTGAACTTGTAATTGTCTAATACAGAACTTAGAATTGATAGCTTAAAATTATAATTGCAAATTATAACTTGAAGATCTGAACTTGTAATAGTGATTTACAGAACTTCGAATTGTTAAATACAAATTATTAGTACAAATTATAACTTGAAGATCTGAACTTGTAATTGTCAAATACAGAACTTAAAATTGATAGCTTATAATTATAATTGCAAATTATAACTAGAAGATCTGAACTTGTAATAGGTAAATACAGAACTTCGAATTGTTAATTTCAAACTAAGATTGTAAATAATAATTTGAAGATATGAACTTGTAATAGTCAAATACAGATCTTCGAATTGTTAAATACAAATTATTAGTGCAAATTATTACTTGAAAATCTGAACTTGTAATTGTCAAATACAGAACTTAAAATTGATAGCTTATAATTATAATTGCAAATTATAAGTTGAAGATCTGAACTTGTAATAGGTAAATACAGAACTTCTAATTGTTAATTTCCAACTTAGATTGTAATTAATAATTTGAAGATCAGAACTTGTAATAGTCAAATTCAGAACTTAGAATTCATAACTTCAAATTATGATTGCAAATTATAACTTGAAGATCTGAACTTGTAATTGTAAAATACAGAACTAAGAATTCATAACTTCAAATTATGATTGTAAATAATAATTAGAAGATCTGAACTTGCAATAGTCAAATACAGAACTACGAATTGTTAAATACAAATTATTAGTGCAAATTATAACTTGAAGATCTGAACTAGTAATTGTCAAATACAGAACTTAGAATTCATAACTTCAAATTATGATTGCTAATTATAACTTGAAGATCTGAACTTGTAATAGTCAAATTCAGAACTTAGAATTGGGAAATTCAAATTAAGATTGCAAATTAGAACTTGAAGATCTGGACTTGTAATAGTCATATACAGAACTTAAAATTGATAGCTTATAATTATAATTGCAAATTATAACTTGAAGATCTGAATTTGTAATAGGTAAATACAGAACTTCGAATTGTTAATTTCAAACTAAGATTGTAAATAATAAATTGAAGATCTGAACTTGTAATAGTCAAATACAGAACTTCGAATTGTTAAATACAAATTATTAGTGCAAATTATAACTTGAAGATCTGAACTTGTAATTGTCAAATACAGAACTTAAAATTGAGAGCTTATAATTATAATTGCAAATTATAAGTTGAAGATCTGAACTTGTAATAGGTAAATACAGAACTTCGAATTGTTAATTTCAAACTAAGATTGTAATTAATAATTTGAAGATATGAACTTGCAATAGTCAAATACAGAACTTCGAATTGTTAAATACAAATTATTAGTGCAAATTATAACTTGAAAATCTGAACTTGTAATTGTCAAATACAGAACTTAAAATTGATAGCTTATAATTATAATTGCAAATTATAAGTTGAAGATCTGAACTTGTAATAGGTAAATACAAAACTTCTAATTGTTAATTTCCAACTAAGATTGTAATTAATAATTTGAAGATCTGAACTTGTAATAGTCAAATTCAGAACTTAGAATTCATAACTTCAAATTATGATTGCAAATTATAACTTGAAGATCTGAACTTGTAATTGTAAAATATAGAACTAAGAATTCATAACTTCAAATTATGATTGTAAATAATAATTAGAAGATCTGAACTTGTAATAGTCAAATACAGAACTTAGAATTGTTAAATACAAATTATTAGTGCAAATTATAACTTGAAGATCTGAACTTGTAATTGTCAAATACAGAACTTAAAATTGATAGCTTATAATTATAATTGCAAATTATAAGTTGAAGATCTGAACTTCTAATAGGTAAATACAGAACTTCGAATTGTTAATTTCAAACTAAGATTGTAATTAATAATTTGAAGATCTGTTCTTGTAATAGTCAAATACAGAACTTCGAATTGTTAAATACAAATTATTAGTGCAAATTATAACTTGAAGATCTGAACTTGTAATTGTCAAATACAGAACTTAAAATTGATAGCTTATAATTATAATTGCAAATTATAAGTTGAAGATCTGAACTTGTAATAGGTAAATACAGAACTTCGAATTGTTAATTTCAAACTAAGATTGTAATTAATAATTTGAAGATCTGAACTTGTAATAGTCAAATACAGAACTTCGAATTGTTAAATACAAATTATTAGTGCAAATTATAACTTGAAGATCTGAACTTGTAATTGTCAAATACAGCACTTAGAATTCATAACTTCAAATTACGATTGCAAATTATAACTTGAAGATCTGAACTTGTAATTGTTAAATACAGAACTTAGAATTCATAACTTCAAATTATGATTGTAAATAATAATTAGAAGATCTGAACTTGTAATAGTCAAATGCATAACTTCGAATTGTTAAATACAAATTATTAGTGCAAATAATAACTTGAAGATCTGAACTTGTAATTGTCTAATACAGAACTTAGAATTGATAGCTTAAAATTATAATTGCAAATTATAACTTGAAGATCTGAACTTGTAATAGTGATTTACAGAACTTCGAATTGTTAAATACAAATTATTAGTACAAATTATAACTTGAAGATCTGAACTTGTAATTGTCAAATACAGAACTTAAAATTGATAGCTTATAATTATAATTGCAAATTATAACTAGAAGATCTGAACTTGTAATAGGTAAATACAGAACTTCGAATTGTTAATTTCAAACTAAGATTGTAAATAATAATTTGAAGATATGAACTTGTAATAGTCAAATACAGATCTTCGAATTGTTAAATACAAATTATTAGTGCAAATTATTACTTGAAAATCTGAACTTGTAATTGTCAAATACAGAACTTAAAATTGATAGCTTATAATTATAATTGCAAATTATAAGTTGAAGATCTGAACTTGTAATAGGTAAATACAGAACTTCTAATTGTTAATTTCCAACTTAGTTTGTAATTAATAATTTGAAGATCTGAACTTGTAATAGTCAAATTCAGAACTTAGAATTCATAACTTCAAATTATGATTGCAAATTATAACTTGAAGATCTGAACTTGTAATTGTAAAATACAGAACTAAGAATTCATAACTTCAAATTATGATTGTAAATAATAATTAGAAGATCTGAACTTGTAATAGTCAAATACAGAACTACGAATTGTTAAATACAAATTATTAGTGCAAATTATAACTTGAAGATCTGAACTAGTAATTGTCAAATACAGAACTTAGAATTCATAACTTCAAATTATGATTGCTAATTATAACTTGAAGATCTGAACTTGTAATAGTCAAATTCAGAACTTAGAATTGGGAAATTCAAATTAAGATTGCAAATTAGAACTTGAAGATCTGAACTTGTAATAGTCATATACAGAACTTAAAATTGATAGCTTATAATTATAATTGCAAATTATAACTTGAAGATCTGAATTTGTAATAGGTAAATACAGAACTTCGAATTGTTAATTTCAAACTAAGATTGTAAATAATAAATTGAAGATCTGAACTTGTAATAGTCAAATACAGAACTTCGAATTGTTAAATACAAATTATTAGTGCAAATTATAACTTGAAGATCTGAACTTGTAATTGTCAAATACAGAACTTAAAATTGATAGCTTATAATTATAATTGCAAATTATAAGTTGAAGATCTGAACTTGTAATAGGTAAATACAGAACTTCGAATTGTTAATTTCAAACTAAGATTGTAATTAATAATTTGAAGATATGAACTTGCAATAGTCAAATACAGAACTTCGAATTGTTAAATACAAATTATTAGTGCAAATTATAACTTGAAAATCTGAACTTGTAATTGTCAAATACAGAACTTAAAATTGATAGCTTATAATTATAATTGCAAATTATAAGTTGAAGATCTGAACTTGTAATAGGTAAATACAAAACTTCTAATTGTTAATTTCCAACTAAGATTGTAATTAATAATTTGAAGATCTGAACTTGTAATAGTCAAATTCAGAACTTAGAATTCATAACTTCAAATTATGATTGCAAATTATAACTTGAAGATCTGAACTTGTAATTGTAAAATATAGAACTAAGAATTCATAACTTCAAATTATGATTGTAAATAATAATTAGAAGATCTGAACTTGTAATAGTCAAATACAGAACTACTAATTGTTAAATACAAATTATTAGTGCAAATTATAACTTTTAAGATCTGAACTTGTAATTGTCAAATACAGAACTTAGAATTCATTACTTCAAATTATGATTGCTAATTATAACTTGAAGATCTGAACTTGTAATAGTCAAATACAGAACTTAGAATTGGGAAATTCAAATTATGATTGCAAATTATAACTTGAAGATCTGAACTTGAAATAGTCAAATACAGAACTTAAAATTGATAGCTTATAATTATAATTGCAAATTATAACTTGAACATTAGAACTTGTAATTGTCTAATACAGAACTTAGAATTCATAACTTCAAATTATGATTGTAAATAATAATTAGAAGATCTGAACTTGTAATAGTCAAATACAGAACTTCGAATTGTTAAATACAAATTATTAGTGCAAATTATAACTTGAAGATCTGAATTTGTAATTGTCAAATACAGAACTTAAAATTGATAGCTTATAATTATAATTGCAAATTATAAGTTGAAGATCTGAACTTGTAATAGGTAAATACAGAACTTCGAATTGTTAATTTCAAACTAAGATTGTAATTAAAATTTGAAGATCTGAACTTGTAATAGTCAAATACAGAACTTCGAATTGTTAAATACAAATTATTAGTGCAAATTATAACTTGAAGATCTGAACTTGTAATTGTCAAATACAGCACTTAGAATTCATAACTTCAAATTATGATTGCAAATTATAACTTGAAGATCTGAATTTGTAATTGTTAAATACAGAACTTAGAATTCATAACTTCAAATTATGATTGTAAATAATAATTAGAAGATCTGAACTTGTAATAGTCAAATACAGAACTTAAAATTGATAGCTTTAAATTATAATTGCAAATTATAACTTGAAGATCTGAACTTGTAATAGTGAATTACAGAACTTCGAATTATTAAATACAAATTATTAGTACAAATTATAACTTGAAGATCTGAACTTGTAATTGTCAAATACAGAACTTAAAATTGATAGCTTTAAATTATAATTGCAAATTATAACTAGAAGATCTGAACTTGTAATAGGTAAGTACAGAACTCCGAATTGTTAATTTCAAACTAAGATTGTAAATAATAATTTGAAGATATGAACTTGTAATAGTCTAATACAGATCTTCGAATTGTTAAATACAAATTATTAGTGCAAATTATAACTTGAAAATCTGAACTTGTAATTGTCAAATACAGAACTTAAAATTGATAGCTTATAATTATAATTGCAAATTATAAGTTGAAGATCTGAACTTGTAATAGGTAAATACAGAACTTCTAATTGTTAATTTCCAACTAAGATTGTAATTAATAATTTGAAGATCTGAAATTTTAATAGTCAAATTCAGAACTTAGAATTCATAACTTCAAATTATGATTGCAAATTATAACTTGAAGATCTGAACTTGTAATTGTAAAATACAGAACTAAGAATTCATAACTTCAAATTATGATTGTAAATAATAATTAGAAGATCTGAATTTGTAATAGTCAAATACAGAACTACGAATTGTTAAATACAAATTATTAGTGCAAATTATAACTTGAAGATCTGAACTAGTAATTGTCAAATACAGAACTTAGAATTGGGAATTTCAAATTATCATTGCAAATTATAACTTGAAGATCTGAACTTGTAATAGTCAAATTCAGAACTTAGAATTTCGGAATTTCAAATTATCATTGCAAATTATAACTTGAAGATCTGAACTTGTAATAGTCAAATACAGAATTTAAAATTGATAGCTTATAATTATAATTGCAAATTATAACTTGAAGATCTGAATTTGTAATAGGTAAATACAGAACTTCGAATTGTTAATTTCAAACTAAGATTGTAAATAATAATTTGAAGATCTGAACTTGTAATAGGTAAATACAGAACTTCGAATTGTTAATTTCAAACTAAGATTGTAATTAATAATTTGAAGATCTGAACTTGTAATAGTCAAATACAGAACTTCGAATTGTTAAATACAAATTATTAGTGCAAATTATAACTTGAAGATCTGAACTTGTAATTGTCAAATACAGCACTTAGAATTCATAACTTCAAATTATGATTGCAAATTATAACTTGAAGATCTCAACTTGTAATTGTTAAATACAGAACTTAGAATTCATAACTTCAAATTATGATTGTAAATAATAATTAGAAGATCTGAACTTGTAATAGTCAAATACAGAACTTCGAATTGTTAAATACAAATTATTAGTACAAATTATAACTTGAAGATCTGAACTTGTAATTGTCAAATACAGAACTTAAAATTGATAGCTTTAAATTATAATTGCAAATTATAACTAGAAGATCTGAACTTGTAATAGGTAAATACAGAACTTCGAATAGTTAATTTCAAACTAAGATTGTAAATAATAATTTGAAGATATGAACTTGTAATAGTCAAATACAGATCTTCGAATTGTTAAATACAAATTATTAGTGCAAATTATAACTTGTAAATCTGAACTTGTAATTGTCAAATACAGAACTTAAAATTGATAGCTTATAATTATAATTGCAAATTATAAGTTGAAGATCTGAACTTGTAATAGGTAAATACAGAATTTCTAATTGTTAATTTCCAACTAAGATTGTAATTAATAATTTGAAGATCTGAACTTGTAATAGTCAAATTCAGAACTTAGAATTCATAACTTCAAATTATGATTGCAAATTATAACTTGAAGATCTGAACTTGTAATTGTAAAATACAGAACTAAGAATACATAACTTCAAATTATGATTGTAAATAATAATTAGAAGATCTGAACTTGTAATAGTCAAATACAGAACTACGAATTGTTAAATACAAATTATTAGTGCAAATTATAACTTGAAGATCTGAACTAGTAATTGTCAAATACAGAACTTAGAATTCATAACTTCAAATTATGATTGCTAATTATAACTTGAAGATCTGAACTTGTAATAGTCAAATTCAGAACTTAGAATTGGGAAATTCAAATTATGATTGCAAATTATAACTTGAAGATCTGAACTTGTAATAGTCAAATACAGAACTTAAAATTGATAGCTTATAATTATAATTGCAAATTATAACTTGAAGATCTGAATTTGTAATAGGTAAATACAGAACTTCGAATTGTTAATTTCAAACTAAGATTGTAAATAATAATTTGAAGATCTGAACTTGTAATAGGTAAATACAGAACTTCGAATTGTTAATTTAAAACTAAGATTGTAATTAATAATTTGAAGATCTGAACTTGTAATAGTCAAATACAGAACTTCGAATTGTTAAATACAAATTATTAGTGCAAATTATAACTTGAAGATCTGAACTTGTAATTGTCAAATACAGCACTTAGAATTCATAACTTCAAATTATGATTGCAAATTATAACTTGAAGATCTGAACTTGTAATTGTTAAATACAGAACTTAGAATTCATAACTTCAAATTATGATTGTAAATAATAATTAGAAGATCTGAACTTGTAATAGTCAAATACAGAACTTCGAATTGCTAAATACAAATTATTAGTGCAAATAATAACTTGAAGATCTGAACTTGTAATTGTCTAATACAGAACTTAGAATTGATAGCTTAAAATTATAATTGCAAATTATAAGTTGAAGATCTGAACTTGTAATAGTGAATTACAGAACTTCGAATTGTTAAATACAAATTATTAGTACAAATTATAACTTGAAGATCTGAACTTATAATTGTCAAATACAGAACTTAAAATTGATAGCTTTAAATTATAATTGCAAATTATAACTAGAAGATCTGAACTTGTAATAGGTAAATACAGAACTTCGAATTGTTAATTTCAAACTAAGATTGTAAATAATAATTTGAAGATATGAACTTGTAATAGTCAAATACAGATCTTCGAATTGTTAAATACAAATTATTAGTGCAAATTATAACTTGAAAATCTGAACTTGTAATTGTCAAATACTGAACTTAAAATTGATAGCTTATAATTATAATTGCAAATTATAAGTTGAAGATCTGAACTTGTAATAGGTAAATACAGAACTTCTAATTGTTAATTTCAAACTAAGATTGTAATTAATAATTTGAAGATCTGAACTTGCAATAGTCAAATACAGAACTTCGAATTGTTAAATACAAATTATTAGTGCAAATGATAACTTGAAAATCTGAACTTGTAATTGTCAAATACAGAACTTAAAATTGATAGCTTATAATTATAATTGCAAATTATAAGTTGAAGATCTGAACTTGTAATAGGTAAATACAGAACTTCTAATTGTTAATTTCCAACTAAGATTGTAATTAATAATTTGAAGATCTGAACTTGTAATAGTCAAATTCAGAACTTAGAATTCATAACTTCAAATTATGATTGCAAATTATAACTTGAAGATCTGAACTTGTAATTGTAAAATATAGAACTAAGAATTCATTACTTCAAATTATGATTGTAAATAATAATTAGAAGATCTGAACTTGTAATAGTCAAATACAGAACTACGAATTGTTAAATACAAATTATTAGTGCAAATTATAACTTGAAGATCTGAACTTGTAATTGTCAAATACAGAACTTAGAATTCATTACTTCAAATTATGATTGCTAATTATAACTTGAAGATCTGAACTTGTAATAGTCAAATACAGAACTTAGAATTGGGAAATTCAAATTATGATTGCAAATTATAACTTGAAGATCTGAACTTGTAATAGTCAAATACAGAACTTAAAATTGATAGCTTATAATTATAATTGCAAATTATAACTTGAAGATCTGAACTTGTAATTGTCAAATACAGCACTTAGAATTCATAACTTCAAATTATGATTGCAAATTATAACTTGAAGATCTGAACTTGTAATTGTTAAATACAGAACTTAGAATTCATAACTTCAAATTATGATTGTAAATAATAATTAGAAGATCTGAACTTGTAATAGTCAAATACAGAACTTCGAATTGCTAAATACAAATTATTAGTGCAAATAATAACTTGAAGATCTGAACTTGTAATTGTCTAATACAGAACTTAGAATTGATAGCTTAAAATTATAATTGCAAATTATAACTTGAAGATCTGAACTTGTAATAGTGAATTACAGAACTTCGAATTGTTAAATACAAATTATTAGTACAAATTATAACTTGAAGATCTGAACTTATAATTGTCAAATACAGAACTTAAAATTGATAGCTTTAAATTATAATTGCAAATTATAACTAGAAGATCTGAACTTGTAATAGGTAAATACAGAACTTCGAATTGTTAATTTCAAACTAAGATTGTAAATAATTATTTGAAGATATGAACTTGTAATAGTCAAATACAGATCTTCGAATTGTCAAATACAAATTATTAGTGCAAATTATAACTTGAAAATCTGAACTTGTAATTGTCAAATACAGAACTTAAAATTGATAGCTTATAATTATAATTGCAAATTATAAGTTGAAGATCTGAACTTGTAATAGGTAAATACAGAACTTCTAATTGTTAATTTCAAACTAAGATTGTAATTAATAATTTGAAGATCTGAACTTGCAATAGTCAAATACAGAACTTCGAATTGTTAAATACAAATTATTAGTGCAAATGATAACTTGAAAATCTGAACTTGTAATTGTCAAATACAGAACTTAAAATTGATAGCTTATAATTATAATTGCAAATTATAAGTTGAAGATCTGAACTTGTAATAGGTAAATACAGAACTTCTAATTGTTAATTTCCAACTAAGATTGTAATTAATAATTTGAAGATCTGAACTTGTAATAGTCAAATTCAGAACTTAGAATTCATAACTTCAAATTATGATTGCAAATTATAACTTGAAGATCTGAACTTGTAATTGTAAAATATAGAACTAAGAATTCATAACTTCAAATTATGATTGTAAATAATAATTAGAAGATCTGAACCTGTAATAGTCAAATACAGAACTACGAATTGTTAAATACAAATTATTAGTGCAAATTATAACTTGAAGATCTGAACTTGTAATTGTCAATTACAGAACTTAGAATTCATAACTTCAAATTATGATTGCTAATTATAACTTGAAGATCTGAACTTGTAATAGTCAAATACAGAACTTAGAATTGATAGCTAATAATTATAATTGCAAATTATAACTTGAAGATCTGAATTTGTAATAGGTAAATACAGAACTTCGAATTGTTAATTTCAAACTAAGTTTGTAAATAATAATTTGAAGATCTGCACTTGTAATAGTCAAATACAGAACTTCGAATTGTTAAATACAAATTATTAGTGCAAATTATAACTTGAAGATCTGAACTTGTAATAGTCAAATACAGAACTTCGAATTGTTAAATACAAATTATTAGTGCAAATTATAACTTGAAGATCTGAACTTGTAAATGTCAAATACAGAACTTAGAATTCATAACTTCAAATTATGATTGTAAATAATAATTAGAAGATCTGAACTTGTAATAGTCAAATACAGAACTTCGAATTGTTAAATACAAATTATTAGTGCAAATTATAACTTGAAGATGTGAACTTGTAATTGTCAAATACAGAACTTAGAATTCATAACTTCAAATTATGATTGTAAATAATAATTAGAAGATCTGAACTTGTAATAGTCAAATACAGAACTTCGAATTGTTAAATACAAATTATTAGTGCAAATTATAACTTGAAGATCTGAACTTGTAATTGTCAAATACAGAACTTAGAATTGATAGCTTATAATTATAATTGCAAATTATAACTTGAAGATCTGAACTTGTAATAGTGAATTACAGAACTTCTAATTGTTAATTTCAAACTAAGATTGTAATTAATAATTTGAAGATCTAAACTTGTAATAGTCAAATACAGAACTCCGAATTGTTAAATACAAATTATTAGTGCAAATTATAACTTGAAGATCTGAACTTGTAATAGTGAATTACAGAACTTCGAATTGTTAAATACAAATTATTAGTACAAATTATAACTTGAAGATCTGAACTTATAATTGTCAAATACAGAACTTAAAATTGATAGCTTTAAATTATAATTGCAAATTATAACTAGAAGATCTGAACTTGTAATAGGTAAATACAGAACTTCGAATTGTTAATTTCAAACTAAGATTGTAAATAATAATTTGAAGATATGAACTTGTAATAGTCAAATACAGATCTTCGAATTGTTAAATACAAATTATTAGTGCAAATTATAACTTGAAAATCTGAACTTGTAATTGTCAAATACTGAACTTAAAATTGATAGCTTATAATTATAATTGCAAATTATAAGTTGAAGATCTGAACTTGTAATAGGTAAATACAGAACTTCTAATTGTTAATTTCAAACTAAGATTGTAATTAATAATTTGAAGATCTGAACTTGCAATAGTCAAATACAGAACTTCGAATTGTTAAATACAAATTATTAGTGCAAATGATAACTTGAAAATCTGAACTTGTAATTGTCAAATACAGAACTTAAAATTGATAGCTTATAATTATAATTGCAAATTATAAGTTGAAGATCTGAACTTGTAATAGGTAAATACAGAACTTCTAATTGTTAATTTCCAACTAAGATTGTAATTAATAATTTGAAGATCTGAACTTGTAATAGTCAAATTCAGAACTTAGAATTCATAACTTCAAATTATGATTGCAAATTATAACTTGAAGATCTGAACTTGTAATTGTAAAATATAGAACTAAGAATTCATTACTTCAAATTATGATTGTAAATAATAATTAGAAGATCTGAACTTGTAATAGTCAAATACAGAACTACGAATTGTTAAATACAAATTATTAGTGCAAATTATAACTTGAAGATCTGAACTTGTAATTGTCAAATACAGAACTTAGAATTCATTACTTCAAATTATGATTGCTAATTATAACTTGAAGATCTGAACTTGTAATAGTCAAATACAGAACTTAGAATTGGGAAATTCAAATTATGATTGCAAATTATAACTTGAAGATCTGAACTTGTAATAGTCAAATACAGAACTTAAAATTGATAGCTTATAATTATAATTGCAAATTATAACTTGAAGATCTGAACTTGTAATTGTCAAATACAGCACTTAGAATTCATAACTTCAAATTATGATTGCAAATTATAACTTGAAGATCTGAACTTGTAATTGTTAAATACAGAACTTAGAATTCATAACTTCAAATTATGATTGTAAATAATAATTAGAAGATCTGAACTTGTAATAGTCAAATACAGAACTTCGAATTGCTAAATACAAATTATTAGTGCAAATAATAACTTGAAGATCTGAACTTGTAATTGTCTAATACAGAACTTAGAATTGATAGCTTAAAATTATAATTGCAAATTATAACTTGAAGATCTGAACTTGTAATAGTGAATTACAGAACTTCGAATTGTTAAATACAAATTATTAGTACAAATTATAACTTGAAGATCTGAACTTATAATTGTCAAATACAGAACTTAAAATTGATAGCTTTAAATTATAATTGCAAATTATAACTAGAAGATCTGAACTTGTAATAGGTAAATACAGAACTTCGAATTGTTAATTTCAAACTAAGATTGTAAATAATTATTTGAAGATATGAACTTGTAATAGTCAAATACAGATCTTCGAATTGTCAAATACAAATTATTAGTGCAAATTATAACTTGAAAATCTGAACTTGTAATTGTCAAATACAGAACTTAAAATTGATAGCTTATAATTATAATTGCAAATTATAAGTTGAAGATCTGAACTTGTAATAGGTAAATACAGAACTTCTAATTGTTAATTTCAAACTAAGATTGTAATTAATAATTTGAAGATCTGAACTTGCAATAGTCAAATACAGAACTTCGAATTGTTAAATACAAATTATTAGTGCAAATGATAACTTGAAAATCTGAACTTGTAATTGTCAAATACAGAACTTAAAATTGATAGCTTATAATTATAATTGCAAATTATAAGTTGAAGATCTGAACTTGTAATAGGTAAATACAGAACTTCTAATTGTTAATTTCCAACTAAGATTGTAATTAATAATTTGAAGATCTGAACTTGTAATAGTCAAATTCAGAACTTAGAATTCATAACTTCAAATTATGATTGCAAATTATAACTTGAAGATCTGAACTTGTAATTGTAAAATATAGAACTAAGAATTCATAACTTCAAATTATGATTGTAAATAATAATTAGAAGATCTGAACCTGTAATAGTCAAATACAGAACTACGAATTGTTAAATACAAATTATTAGTGCAAATTATAACTTGAAGATCTGAACTTGTAATTGTCAATTACAGAACTTAGAATTCATAACTTCAAATTATGATTGCTAATTATAACTTGAAGATCTGAACTTGTAATAGTCAAATACAGAACTTAGAATTGATAGCTAATAATTATAATTGCAAATTATAACTTGAAGATCTGAATTTGTAATAGGTAAATACAGAACTTCGAATTGTTAATTTCAAACTAAGTTTGTAAATAATAATTTGAAGATCTGCACTTGTAATAGTCAAATACAGAACTTCGAATTGTTAAATACAAATTATTAGTGCAAATTATAACTTGAAGATCTGAACTTGTAATAGTCAAATACAGAACTACGAATTGTTAAATACAAATTATTAGTGCAAATTATAACTTGAAGATCTGAACTTGTAAATGTCAAATACAGAACTTAGAATTCATAACTTCAAATTATGATTGTAAATAATAATTAGAAGATCTGAACTTGTAATAGTCAAATACAGAACTTCGAATTGTTAAATACAAATTATTAGTGCAAATTATAACTTGAAGATGTGAACTTGTAATTGTCAAATACAGAACTTAGAATTCATAACTTCAAATTATGATTGTAAATAATAATTAGAAGATCTGAACTTGTAATAGTCAAATACAGAACTTCGAATTGTTAAATACAAATTATTAGTGCAAATTATAACTTGAAGATCTGAACTTGTAATTGTCAAATACAGAACTTAGAATTGATAGCTTATAATTATAATTGCAAATTATAACTTGAAGATCTGAACTTGTAATAGTGAATTACAGAACTTCTAATTGTTAATTTCAAACTAAGATTGTAATTAATAATTTGAAGATCTAAACTTGTAATAGTCAAATACAGAACTCCGAATTGTTAAATACAAATTATTAGTGCAAATTATAACTTGAAGATCTGAACTTGTAATTGTCAAATACAGCACTTAGAATTCATAACTTCAAATTATGATTGCAAATTATAACTTGAAGATCTGAACTTGTAATTGTTAAATACAGAACTTAGAATTCATAACTTCAAATTATGATTGTAAATAATAATTAGAAGATCTGAACTTGTAATAGTCAAATACAGAACTTCGAATTGTTAAATACAAATTATTAGTGCAAATAATAACTTGAAGATCTGAACTTGTAATTGTCTAATACAGAACTTAGAATTGATAGCTTAAAATTATAATTGCAAATTATAACTTGAAGATCTGAACTTGTAATAGTGAATTACAGAACTTCGAATTGTTAAATACAAATTATTAGTACAAATTATAACTGGAAGATCTGAACTTGTAATTGTCAAATACATAACTTAAAATTGATAGCTTTAAATTATAATTGCAAATTATAACTAGAAGATCTGAACTTGTAATAGGTAAATACAGAACTTCGAATTGTTAATTTCAAACTAAGAGTGTAAATAATAATTTGAAGATATGAACTTGTAATAGTCAAATACAGATCTTCGAATTGTTAAATACAATTTATTAGTGCAAATTATAACTTGAAAATCTGAACTTGTAATTGTCAAATACAGAACCTAAAATTGATATCTTATAATTATAATTGCAAATTATAAGTTGAAGATCTGAACTTGTAATAGGTAAATACAGAACTTCTAATTGTTAATTTCCAACTAAGATTGTAATTAATAATTTGAAGATCTGAACTTGTAATAGTCAAATTCAGAACTTAGAATCCATAACTTCAAATTATGATTGCAAATTATAACTTGAAGATCTGAACTTGTAATTGTAAAATACAGAACTAAGAATTCATAACTTCAAATTATGATTGTAAATAATAATTAGAAGATCTGAACTTGTAATAGTCAAATACAGAACTACGAATTGTTAAATACAAATTATTAGTGCAAATTATAACTTGAAGATCTGAACTTGTAATTGTCAAATACAGAACTTAGAATTCATAACTTCAAATTATGATTGCTAATTATAACTTGAAGATCTGAACTTGTAATAGTCAAATACAGAACTTAGAATTGGGAAAATCAAATTATGATTGCAAATTATAACTTGCAGATCTGAACTTGTAATAGTCAAATACAGAACTTAAAATTGATAGCTTATAATTATAATTGCAAATTATAACTTGAAGATCTGAATTTGTAATAGGTAAATACAGAACTTCGAATTGTTAATTTCAAACTAAGATTGTAAATAATAATTTGAAGATCTGAACTTGTAATAGTCAAATACAGAACTTCGAATTGTTAAATACAAATTATTAGTGCAAATTATAACTTGAAGATCTGAACTTGTAATTGTCAAATACAGAACTTAAAATTGATAGCTTTTAATTATAATTGCAAATTATAAGTTGAAGATCTGAACTTGTAATAGGTAAATACAGAACTTCGAATTGTTAATTTCAAACTAAGATTGTAATTAATAATTTGAAGATCTGAACTTGCAATAGTCAAATACAGAACTTCGAATTGTTAAGTACAAATTATTAGTGCAAATTATAACTTGAAGATCTGAACTTGTAATTGTCAAATACAGAACTTAGAATTCATAACTTCAATTTATGATTGCTAATTATAACTTGAAGATCTGAACTTGTAATAGTCAAATACAGAACTTAGAATTGTAAAATTCAAATTATGATTGCAAATTATAACTTGAAGATCTGAACTTGTAATAGTCAAATACAGAACTTAAAATTGATAGCTTATAATTATAATTGCAAATTATAACTTGTAGATCTGAATTTGTAATAGGTAAATACAGAACTTCGAATTGTTAATTTCAAACTCAGATTGTAAATAATAATTTGAAGATCTGTACTTGTAATAGTCAAATACAGAACTTCTAATTGTTAAATACAAATTATTAGTGCAAATTATAACTTGAAGATCTGAACTTGTAATTGTCAAATACAGAACTTAGAATTCATAACTTCTAATTATAATTGCAAATTATAACTTGCAGATCTGAACATGTAATAGTGAATTACAGAACTTAGATTTGTTAAATCCTAATTATTATTTCTAATTATAACTTGAAGATCTAAACTTGTAATTGTCAAATACAGAACTTAAAATTGATAGCTTATAATTATAATTGCAAATTATAACTTGAAGATCTGAAATTGTAATAGGTAAATACAGAACTTTGAATTGTTAATTTCAAACTAAGATTGTAAATAATAATTTGAAGATCTGAACTTGTAATAGTGAATTACAGAACTTAGATTTGTTAAATACTAATTATTATATCAAATTATAACTTGAAGATCTGAACTTGTAATTGTCAAATACAGAACTTAAAATTGATAGCTTATAATTATAATTGAAAATTATAACTTGAAGATCGGAACTTGTAATAGGTAAATACAGAACTTCGAATTGTTAATTTGAAACTAAGATTGTAAATATTAATTTGAAAATCTGAACTTGTAATAGTCAAATGCAGACCTTCCAATTGTTAAATACAAATTATTAGTGTAAATTATAACTTGAAGATCTGAACTTGTAATTGTCAAATACAGAATTTAAAATTGATAGCTTATAATTATAATTGCAAATTATAACTTGAAGATCTGAATTTGTAATAGGTAAATACAGAACTTCGAATTGTTAATTTCAAACTAAGACTGTAAATAATAATTTGAAGATCTGAACTTGTGATAGTCAAATACAGAACTACTAATTGTTAAATAGAAATTATTAGTGCAAATTATATCTTGAAGATCTGAACTTGTAATTGTCAAATCCAGAACTTAAAATTGAGAGCTTATAATTATAATTGCAAATTATAAGTTGAAGATCTGAACTTGAAATAGGTAAATACAGAACTTCGAATTGTTAATTTCAAACTAAAATTGTAATTAATAATTTGAAGATCTGAACTTGTAATAGTCAAATACAGAACTACGAATTGTTAAATACAAATTATTAGTGCAAATTATAACTTGAAGATCTGAACTTGTAATTGTCAAATACAGAACTTAGAATTCATAACTTCTAATTATGATTGTAAATAATAAGTAGAAGATCTGAACTAGTAATAGTCAAATACAGAACTTCGAATTGTTAAATACAAATTATTAGTGCAAATTATAACTTGAAGATCTGAACTTGTCATTATCAAATACAGAAGTTAACATTGATAGCTTATAATTATAATTGAAAATTATAACTTGAAGATCTGAACATGTAATAAAGAATTACAGAACTTAGATTCTTTTTACTGAACTTGTAATATGTAAATACAGAACTTCGAATTGTTAATTTCAAACTAAGATTGTAAATAATAATTTGTAGAGCTGAACTTGTAATAGTCAAATACAGAACTTCGAATTGTTAAATACAAATTATTAGTGCAAATTATAACTATAAGATCTGAACTTGTAATTGTCAAATACAGGACTTAGAATTCATAACTTCTAATTATGATTGTAAATAATAATTAGAAGATCTGAACTAGTAATAGTCAAATACAGAACTTCGAATTGTTAATTTCAAACTAAGACTGTAAATAATAATTTGAAGATCTGAACTTGTAATAGTCAAATACAGAACTACTAATTGTTAAATACAAATTATTAGTGCAAATTATATCTTGAAGATCTGAACTTGTAATAGTGAATTACAGAACTTCTAATTGTTAATTTCAAACTAAGATTGTAATTAATAATTTGAAGATCTAAACTTGTAATAGTCAAATACAGAACTCCGAATTGTTAAATACAAATTATTAGTGCAAATTATAACTTGAAGATCTGAACTTGTAATTGTCAAATACAGCACTTAGAATTCATAACTTCAAATTATGATTGCAAATTATAACTTGAAGATCTGAACTTGTAATTGTTAAATACAGAACTTAGAATTCATAACTTCAAATTATGATTGTAAATAATAATTAGAAGATCTGAACTTGTAATAGTCAAATACAGAACTTCGAATTGTTAAATACAAATTATTAGTGCAAATAATAACTTGAAGATCTGAACTTGTAATTGTCTAATACAGAACTTAGAATTGATAGCTTAAAATTATAATTGCAAATTATAACTTGAAGATCTGAACTTGTAATAGTGAATTACAGAACTTCGAATTGTTAAATACAAATTATTAGTACAAATTATAACTGGAAGATCTGAACTTGTAATTGTCAAATACATAACTTAAAATTGATAGCTTTAAATTATAATTGCAAATTATAACTAGAAGATCTGAACTTGTAATAGGTAAATACAGAACTTCGAATTGTTAATTTCAAACTAAGAGTGTAAATAATAATTTGAAGATATGAACTTGTAATAGTCAAATACAGATCTTCGAATTGTTAAATACAATTTATTAGTGCAAATTATAACTTGAAAATCTGAACTTGTAATTGTCAAATACAGAACCTAAAATTGATATCTTATAATTATAATTGCAAATTATAAGTTGAAGATCTGAACTTGTAATAGGTAAATACAGAACTTCTAATTGTTAATTTCCAACTAAGATTGTAATTAATAATTTGAAGATCTGAACTTGTAATAGTCAAATTCAGAACTTAGAATCCATAACTTCAAATTATGATTGCAAATTATAACTTGAAGATCTGAACTTGTAATTGTAAAATACAGAACTAAGAATTCATAACTTCAAATTATGATTGTAAATAATAATTAGAAGATCTGAACTTGTAATAGTCAAATACAGAACTACGAATTGTTAAATACAAATTATTAGTGCAAATTATAACTTGAAGATCTGAACTTGTAATTGTCAAATACAGAACTTAGAATTCATAACTTCAAATTATGATTGCTAATTATAACTTGAAGATCTGAACTTGTAATAGTCAAATACAGAACTTAGAATTGGGAAAATCAAATTATGATTGCAAATTATAACTTGCAGATCTGAACTTGTAATAGTCAAATACAGAACTTAAAATTGATAGCTTATAATTATAATTGCAAATTATAACTTGAAGATCTGAATTTGTAATAGGTAAATACAGAACTTCGAATTGTTAATTTCAAACTAAGATTGTAAATAATAATTTGAAGATCTGAACTTGTAATAGTCAAATACAGAACTTCGAATTGTTAAATACAAATTATTAGTGCAAATTATAACTTGAAGATCTGAACTTGTAATTGTCAAATACAGAACTTAAAATTGATAGCTTTTAATTATAATTGCAAATTATAAGTTGAAGATCTGAACTTGTAATAGGTAAATACAGAACTTCGAATTGTTAATTTCAAACTAAGATTGTAATTAATAATTTGAAGATCTGAACTTGCAATAGTCAAATACAGAACTTCGAATTGTTAAGTACAAATTATTAGTGCAAATTATAACTTGAAGATCTGAACTTGTAATTGTCAAATACAGAACTTAGAATTCATAACTTCAATTTATGATTGCTAATTATAACTTGAAGATCTGAACTTGTAATAGTCAAATACAGAACTTAGAATTGTAAAATTCAAATTATGATTGCAAATTATAACTTGAAGATCTGAACTTGTAATAGTCAAATACAGAACTTAAAATTGATAGCTTATAATTATAATTGCAAATTATAACTTGTAGATCTGAATTTGTAATAGGTAAATACAGAATTTCGAATTGTTAATTTCAAACTCAGATTGTAAATAATAATTTGAAGATCTGTACTTGTAATAGTCAAATACAGAACTTCTAATTGTTAAATACAAATTATTAGTGCAAATTATAACTTGAAGATCTGAACTTGTAATTGTCAAATACAGAACTTAGAATTCATAACTTCTAATTATGATTGTAAATAATAATTAGAAGATCTGAACTAGTAATAGTCAAATACAGAACTTCGAATTGTTAAATACAAATTATTAGTGCAAATTATAACTTGAAGATCTGAACTTGTCATTGTCAAATACAGAAGTTAACATTGATAGCTTATAATTATAATTGCAAATTATAACTTGCAGATCTGAACATGTAATAGTGAATTACAGAACTTAGATTTGTTAAATCCTAATTATTATTTCTAATTATAACTTGAAGATCTAAACTTGTAATTGTCAAATACAGAACTTAAAATTGATAGCTAATAATTATAATTGCAAATTATAACTTGAAGATCTGAAATTGTAATAGGTAAATACAGAACTTTGAATTGTTAATTTCAAACTAAGATTGTAAATAATAATTTGAAGATCTGAACTTGTAATAGTGAATTACAGAACTTAGATTTGTTAAATACTAATTATTATATCAAATTATAACTTGAAGATCTGAACTTGTAATTGTCAAATACAGAACTTAAAATTGATAGCTTATAATTATAATTGAAAATTATAACTTGAAGATCGGAACTTGTAATAGGTAAATACAGAACTTCGAATTGTTAATTTGAAACTAAGATTGTAAATATTAATTTGAAAATCTGAACTTGTAATAGTCAAATGCAGACCTTCCAATTGTTAAATACAAATTATTAGTGTAAATTATAACTTGAAGATCTGAACTTGTAATTGTCAAATACAGAATTTAAAATTGATAGCTTATAATTATAATTGCAAATTATAACTTGAAGATCTGAATTTGTAATAGGTAAATACAGAACTTCGAATTGTTAATTTCAAACTAAGACTGTAAATAATAATTTGAAGATCTGAACTTGTGATAGTCAAATACAGAACTACTAATTGTTAAATAGAAATTATTAGTGCAAATTATATCTTGAAGATCTGAACTTGTAATTGTCAAATCCAGAACTTAAAATTGAGAGCTTATAATTATAATTGCAAATTATAAGTTGAAGATCTGAACTTGAAATAGGTAAATACAGAACTTCGAATTGTTAATTTCAAACTAAAATTGTAATTAATAATTTGAAGATCTGAACTTGTAATAGTCAAATACAGAACTACGAATTGTTAAATACAAATTATTAGTGCAAATTATAACTTGAAGATCTGAACTTGTAATTGTCAAATACAGAACTTAGAATTCATAACTTCAATTTATGATTGCTAATTATAACTTGAAGATCTGAACTTGTAATAGTCAAATACAGAACTTAGAATTGTAAAATTCAAATTATGATTGCAAATTATAACTTGAAGATCTGAACTTGTAATAGTCAAATACAGAACTTAAAATTGATAGCTTATAATTATAATTGCAAATTATAACTTGTAGATCTGAATTTGTGATAGGTAAATACAGAACTTCGAATTGTTAATTTCAAACTCAGATTGTAAATAATAATTTGAAGATCTGTACTTGTAATAGTCAAATACAGAACTTCTAATTGTTAAATACAAATTATTAGTGCAAATTATAACTTGAAGATCTGAACTTGTAATTGTCAAATACAGAACTTAGAATTCATAACTTCTAATTATGATTGTAAATAATAATTAGAAGATCTGAACTAGTAATAGTCAAATACAGAACTTCGAATTGTTAAATACAAATTATTAGTGCAAATTATAACTTGAAGATCTGAACTTGTCATTGTCAAATACAGAAGTTAACATTGATAGCTTATAATTATAATTGCAAATTATAACTTGCAGATCTGAACATGTAATAGTGAATTACAGAACTTAGATTTGTTAAATCCTAATTATTATTTCTAATTATAACTTGAAGATCTAAACTTGTAATTGTCAAATACAGAACTTAAAATTGATAGCTAATAATTATAATTGCAAATTATAACTTGAAGATCTGAAATTGTAATAGGTAAATACAGAACTTTGAATTGTTAATTTCAAACTAAGATTGTAAATAATAATTTGAAGATCTGAACTTGTAATAGTGAATTACAGAACTTAGATTTGTTAAATACTAATTATTATATCAAATTATAACTTGAAGATCTGAACTTGTAATTGTCAAATACAGAACTTAAAATTGATAGCTTATAATTATAATTGAAAATTATAACTTGAAGATCGGAACTTGTAATAGGTAAATACAGAACTTCGAATTGTTAATTTGAAACTAAGATTGTAAATATTAATTTGAAAATCTGAACTTGTAATAGTCAAATGCAGACCTTCCAATTGTTAAATACAAATTATTAGTGTAAATTATAACTTGAAGATCTGAACTTGTAATTGTCAAATACAGAATTTAAAATTGATAGCTTATAATTATAATTGCAAATTATAACTTGAAGATCTGAATTTGTAATAGGTAAATACAGAACTTCGAATTGTTAATTTCAAACTAAGACTGTAAATAATAATTTGAAGATCTGAACTTGTGATAGTCAAATACAGAACTACTAATTGTTAAATAGAAATTATTAGTGCAAATTATATCTTGAAGATCTGAACTTGTAATTGTCAAATCCAGAACTTAAAATTGAGAGCTTATAATTATAATTGCAAATTATAAGTTGAAGATCTGAACTTGAAATAGGTAAATACAGAACTTCGAATTGTTAATTTCAAACTAAAATTGTAATTAATAATTTGAAGATCTGAACTTGTAATAGTCAAATACAGAACTACGAATTGTTAAATACAAATTATTAGTGCAAATTATAACTTGAAGATCTGAACTTGTAATTGTCAAATACAGAACTTAGAATTCATAACTTCTAATTATGATTGTAAATAATAAGTAGAAGATCTGAACTAGTAATAGTCAAATACAGAACTTCGAATTGTTAAATACAAATTATTAGTGCAAATTATAACTTGAAGATCTGAACTTGTCATTATCAAATACAGAAGTTAACATTGATAGCTTATAATTATAATTGAAAATTATAACTTGAAGATCTGAACATGTAATAAAGAATTACAGAACTTAGATTTGTTAAATCCTAATTATTATTTCTAATTATAACTTGAAGATCTGAACTTGTAATTGTCAAATACAGAACTTAGAATTCATAACTTCAATTTATGATTGCTAATTATAACTCGAAGATCTGAACTTGTAATTGTCAAATTCAGAACTTAAAATTGATAGCTTATAATTATAATTGCAAATTATAACTTGAAGATCTGAATTTGTAATAGGTAAATACAGAACTCGAATTGTTAATTTCAAACTAAGACTGTAAATAATAATTTGAAGATCTGAACTTGTAATAGTCAAATACAGAACTACTAATTGTTAAATACAAATTATTAGTGCAAATTATATCTTGAAGATCTGAACTTGTAATTGTCAAATACAGAACTTAAAATTGAGAGCTTATAATTATAATTGCAAATTATAAGTTGAAGATCTTAACTTGAAATAGGTAAATACAGAACTTCGAATTGTTAATTGCAACTAAAATTGTAATTAATAATTTGAAGATCTGAACTTGTAATAGTCAAATACAGAACTACGAATTGTTAAATACAAATTATTAGTGCAAATTATAACTTGAAGATCTGAACTTGTAATTGTCAAATACAGCACTTAGAATTCATAACTACAAATTATGATTGCAAATTATAACTTGAAGATCTGAACTTGTAATAGTCAAATACAGAACTTAGAATTGATAGATTATAATTTTAATTGCAAATTATAACTTGAAGATCTGAACTTGTAATATGTAAATACAGAACTTCGAATTGTTAATTTCAAACTAAGATTGTAAATAATAATTTGTAGAGCTGAACTTGTAATAGTCAAATACAGAACTTCGAATTGTTAAATACAAATTATTAGTGCAAATTATAACTATAAGATCTGAACTTGTAATTGTCAAATACAGGACTTAGAATTCATAACTTCTAATTATGATTGTAAATAATAATTAGAAGATCTGAACTAGTAATAGTCAAATACAGAACTTCGAATTGTTAATTTCAAACTAAGACTGTAAATAATAATTTGAAGATCTGAACTTGTAATAGTAAAATACAGAACTACTAATTGTTAAATACAAATTATTAGTGCAAATTATATCTTGGAGATCTGAACTTGTAATTGTCAAATACAGAACTTAAAATTGAGAGCTTATAATTATAATTGCAAATTATAAGTTGAAGATCTGAACTTGAAATAGGTAAATACAGAACTTCGAATTGTTAATTGCAACTAAAATTGTAATTAATAATTTGAAGATCTGAACTTGTAATAGTCAAATACAGAACTTCGAATTGTTAAATACAAATTATTAGTGCAAATTATAACTTTATGATCTGAACTTGTAATTGTCAAATAGAGAACTTAAAATTGATAGCTTATAATTATAATTGCAAATTATAAGTAGAAGATCTGAACTTGTAATAGTTAAATACAAAACTTCGAATGGTTAATTTCAAACTAAGATTGTAATTAATAATTTGAAGATCTGAACTTGTAATAGTCAAATACAGAACTACGAATTGTTAAATACAAATTATTAGTGCAAATTATAACTTGTAGATCTGAACTTGTAATTGTCAAATACAGCACTTAGAATTCATAACTACAAATTATGATTGCAAATTATAACTTGAAGATCTGAACTTGTAATAGTCAAATACAGAACTTAGAATTGATAGCTTATAATTATAATTGCAAATTATAACTTGAAGATCTGAACTTGTAATAGGTAAATACAGAACTTCGAATTGTTAATTTCAAACTAAGATTGTAAATAATAATTTGAAGAGCTGAACTTGTAATAGTCAAATACAGAACTTCGAATTGTTAAATACAAATTATTAGTGCAAATTATAACTTTAAGATCTGAACTTGTAATTGTCAAATAGAGAACTTAAAATTGATAGCTTATAATTATAATTGCAAATTATAAGTAGAAGATCTGAACTTGTAATAGGTAAATACAAAACTTCGAATGGTTAATTTCAAACTAAGATTGTAATTAATAATTTGAAGATCTGAACTTGTAATAGTCAAATACAGAACTTCGAATTGTTAAATACAAATTATTAGTGCAAATTATAACTTGAAGATCTGAACTTGTAATTGTCAAATACAGAACTTAGAATTCATAACTTCAAATTATGATTGGAAATTATAACTAGAAGATCTGAACTTGTATTAGTCAAATACAGAACTTAGAATTGTAAAATGCAAATTATGATTGCTAATTATAACTTGAAGATCTGAACTTGTAATTGTCAAATACAGAACTTAAAATTGATAGCTTATAATTATAATTGCAAATTATAAGTTGAAGATCTGAACTTGTAATAGGTAAATACAGAACTTCGAATTGTTAATTTCAAACTAAGATTGTAAATAATAATTTGAAGATCTGAACTTGTAATAGTCAAATACAGAACTTCGAATTGTTAAATACAAATTATTAGTGCAAATTATAACTTGAAGATCTGAACTTGTAATTGTCAAATACAGCACTTAGAATTCATAACTTCAAATTATGATTGCAAATTATAACTTGAAGATCTGAATTTGTAATTGTTAAATACAGAACTTAGAATTCATAACTTCAAATTATGATTGTAAATAATAATTAGAAGATCTGAACTTGTAATAGTCAAATACAGATCTTCGAATTGTTAAATACAATTTATTAGTGCAAATTATAACTTGAAAATCTGAACTTGTAATTGTCAAATACAGAACCTAAAATTGATATCTTATAATTATAATTGCAAATTATAACTTGAAGATCTGAACTTGTAATTGTAAAATACAGAACTAAGAATTCATAACTTCAAATTATGATTGTAAATAATAATTAGAAGATCTGAATTTGTAATAGTCAAATACAGAACTACGAATTGTTAAATACAAATTATTAGTGCAAATTATAACTTGAAGATCTGAACTAGTAATTGTCAAATACAGAACTTAGAATTGGGAATTTCAAATTATCATTGCAAATTATAACTTGAAGATCTGAACTTGTAATAGTCAAATTCAGAACTTAGAATTGGGAATTTCAAATTATCATTGCAAATTATAACTTGAAGATCTGAACTTGTAATAGTCAAATACAGAATTTAAAATTGATAGCTTATAATTATAATTGCAAATTATAACTTGAAGATCTGAATTTGTAATAGGTAAATACAGAACTTCGAATTGTTAATTTCAAACTAAGATTGTAAATAATAATTTGAAGATCTGAACTTGTAATAGGTAAATACAGAACTTCGAATTGTTAATTTCAAACTAAGATTGTAATTAATAATTTGAAGATCTGAACTTGTAATAGTCAAATACAGAACTTCGAATTGTTAAATACAAATTATTAGTGCAAATTATAACTTGAAGATCTGAACTTGTAATTGTCAAATACAGCACTTAGAATTCATAACTTCAAATTATGATTGCAAATTATAACTTGAAGATCTCAACTTGTAATTGTTAAATACAGAACTTAGAATTCATAACTTCAAATTATGATTGTAAATAATAATTAGAAGATCTGAACTTGTAATAGTCAAATACAGAA
Organism: Cantharis lateralis; assembly: GCA_963170105.1. Taxonomy (NCBI): domain Eukaryota; kingdom Metazoa; phylum Arthropoda; class Insecta; order Coleoptera; family Cantharidae; genus Cantharis; species Cantharis lateralis. The sequence continues at coordinate 24,168,615 of OY720628.1, forward strand.
CTTCGAATTGTTAAATACAAATTATTAGTACAAATTATAACTTGAAGATCTGAACTTGTAATTGTCAAATACAGAACTTAAAATTGATAGCTTTAAATTATAATTGCAAATTATAACTAGAAGATCTGAACTTGTAATTGTCTAATACAGAACTTAGAATAGTTAATTTCAAACTAAGATTGTAAATAATAATTTGAAGATATGAACTTGTAATAGTCAAATACAGATCTTCGAATTGTTAAATACAAATTATTAGTGCAAATTTTAACTTGAAAATCTGAACTTGTAATTGTCAAATACAGAACTTAAAATTGATAGCTTATAATTATAATTGCAAATTATAAGTTGAAGATCTGAACTTGTAATAGGTAAATACAGAACTTCTAATTGTTAATTTCCAACTAAGATTGTAATTAATAATTTGAAGATCTGAACTTGTAATAGTCAAATTCAGAACTTAGAATTCATAACTTCAAATTATGATTGCAAATTATAACTTGAAGATCTGAACTTGTAATTGTAAAATACAGAACTAAGAATACATAACTTCAAATTATGATTGTAAATAATAATTAGAAGATCTGAACTTGTAATAGTCAAATACAGAACTACGAATTGTTAAATACAAGTTATTAGTGCAAATTATAACTTGAAGATCTGAACTAGTAATTGTCAAATACAGAACTTAGAATTCATAACTTCAAATTATGATTGCTAATTATAACTTGAAGATCTGAACTTGTAATAGTCAAATTCAGAACTTAGAATTGGGAAATTCAAATTATGATTGCAAATTATAACTTGAAGATCTGAACTTGTAATAGTCAAATACAGAACTTAAAATTGATAGCTTATAATTATAATTGCAAATTATAACTTGAAGATCTGAATTTGTAATAGGTAAATACAGAACTTCGAATTGTTAATTTCAAACTAAGATTGTAAATAATAATTTGAAGATCTGAACTTGTAATAGGTAAATACAGAACTTCGAATTGTTAATTTCAAACTAAGATTGTAATTAATAATTTGAAGATCTGAACTTGTAATAGTCAAATACAGAACTTCGAATTGTTAAATACAAATTATTAGTGCAAATTATAACTTGAAGATCTGAACTTGTAATTGTCAAATACAGAACTTAGAATTCATAACTTCAAATTATGATTGCAAATTATAACTTGAAGATCTGAACTTGTAATTGTTAAATACAGAACTTAGAATTCATAACTTCAAATTATGATTGTAAATAATAATTAGAAGATCTGAACTTGTAATAGTCAAATTCAGAACTTCGAATTGCTAAATACAAATTATTAGTGCAAATAATAACTTGAAGATCTGAACTTGTAATTGTCTAATACAGAACTTAGAATTGATAGCTTAAAATTATAATTGCAAATTATAACTTGAAGATCTGAACTTGTAATAGTGAATTACAGAACTTCGAATTGTTAAATACAAATTATTAGTACAAATTATAACTTGAAGATCTGAACTTGTAATTGTCAAATACAGAACTTAAAATTGATAGCTTTAAATTATAATTGCAAATTATAACTAGAAGATCTGAACTTGTAATAGGTAAATACAGAACTTCGAATTGTTAATTTCAAACTAAGATTGTAAATAATAATTTGAAGATATGAACTTGTAATAGTCAAATACAGATCTTCGAATTGTTAAATACAAATTATTAGTGCAAATTATAACTTGAAAATCTGAACTTGTAATTGTCAAATACAGAACTTAAAATTGATAGCTTATAATTATAATTGCAAATTATAAGTTGAAGATCTGAACTTGTAATAGGTAAATACAGAACTTCTAATTGTTAATTTCAAACTAAGATTGTAATTAATAATTTGAAGATCTGAACTTGCAATAGTCAAATACAGAACTTCGAATTGTTAAATACAAATTATTAGTGCAAATGATAACTTGAAAATCTGAACTTGTAATTGTCAAATACAGAACTTAAAATTGATAGCTTATAATTATAATTGCAAATTATAAGTTGAAGATCTGAACTTGTAATAGGTAAATACAGAACTTCTAATTGTTAATTTCCAACTAAGATTGTAATTAATACTTTGAAGATCTGAACTTGTAATAGTCAAATTCAGAACTTAGAATTCATAACTTCAAATTATGATTGCAAATTATAACTTGAAGATCTGAACTTGTAATTGTAAAATATAGAACTAAGAATTCATAACTTCAAATTATGATTGTAAATAATAATTAGAAGATCTGAACTTGTAATAGTCAAATACAGAACTACGAATTGTTAAATACAAATTATTAGTGCAAATTATAACTTGAAGATCTGAACTTGTAATTGTCAAATACAGAACTTAGAATTCATAACTTCAAATTATGATTGCTAATTATAACTTGAAGATCTGAACTTGTAATAGTCAAATACAGAACTTAGAATTGATAGCTTATAATTATAATTGCAAATTATAACTTGAAGATCTGAATTTGTAATAGGTAAATACAGAACTTCGAATTGTTAATTTCAAACTAAGTTTGTAAATAATAATTTGAAGATCTGCACTTGTAATAGTCAAATACAGAACTTCGAATTGTTAAATACAAATTATTAGTGCAAATTATAACTTGAAGATCTGAACTTGTAATAGTCAAATACAGAACTTCGAATTGTTAAATACAAATTATTAGTGCAAATTATAACTTGAAGATCTGAACTTGTAAATGTCAAATACAGAACTTAGAATTCATAACTTCAAATTATGATTGTAAATAATAATTAGAAGATCTGAACTTGTAATAGTCAAATACAGAACTTCGAATTGTTAAATACAAATTTATGTGCAAATTATAACTTGAAGATCTGAACTTGTAATTGTCAAATACAGAACTTAGAATTCATAACTTCAAATTATGATTGTAAATAATAATTAGAAGATCTGAACTTGTAATAGTCAAATACAGAACTTCGAATTGTTAAATGCAAATTATTAGTGCAAATTATAACTTGAAGATCTGAACTTGTAATTGTCAAATACAGAACTTAGAATTGATAGCTTATAATTATAATTGCAAATTATAACTTGAAGATCTGAACTTGTAATAGTGAATTACAGAACTTCTAATTGTTAATTTCAAACTAAGATTGTAATTAATAATTTGAAGATCTAAACTTGTAATAGTCAAATACAGAACTCCGAATTGTTAAATACAAATTAATAGTGCAAATTATAACTTGAAGATCTGAACTTGCAATAGTCAAATACAGAACTTCGAATTGTTAAATACAAATTATTAGTGCAAATGATAACTTGAAAATCTGAACTTGTAATTGTCAAATACAGAACTTAAAATTGATAGCTTATAATTATAATTGCAAATTATAAGTTGAAGATCTGAACTTGTAATAGGTAAATACAGAACTTCTAATTGTTAATTTCCAACTAAGATTGTAATTAATAATTTGAAGATCTGAACTTGTAATAGTCAAATTCAGAACTACGAATTGTTAAATACAAATTATTAGTGCAAATTTATAACTTGAAGATCTGAACTTGTAATTGTCAAATACAGAACTTAGAATTCATAACTTCAAATTATGATTGCTAATTATAACTTGAAGATCTGAACTTGTAATAGTCAAATACAGAACTTAGAATTGATAGCTTATAATTATAATTGCAAATTATAACTTGAAGATCTGAATTTGTAATAGGTAAATACAGAACTTCGAATTGTTAATTTCAAACTAAGTTTGTAAATAATAATTTAAGATCTGCACTTGTAATAGTCAAATACAGAACTTCGAATTGTTAAATACAAATTATTAGTGCAAATTATAACTTGAAGATCTGAACTTGTAATAGTCAAATACAGAACTTCGAATTGTTAAATACAAATTATTAGTGCAAATTATAACTTGAAGATCTGAACTTGTAAATGTCAAATACAGAACTTAGAATTCATAACTTCAAATTATGATTGTAAATAATAATTAGAAGATCTGAACTTGTAATAGTCAAATACAGAACTTCGAATTGTTAAATACAAATTATTAGTGCAAATTATAACTTGAAGATCTGAACTTGTAATTGTCAAATACAGAACTTAGAATTCATAACTTCAAATTATGATTGTAAATAATAATTAGAAGATCTGAACTTGTAATAGTCAAATACAGAACTTCGAATTGTTAAATACAAATTATTAGTGCAAATTATAACTTGAAGATCTGAACTTGTAATTGTCAAATACAGAACTTAGAATTGATAGCTTATAATTATAATTGCAAATTATAACTTGAAGATCTGAACTTGTAATAGTGAATTACAGAACTTCTAATTGTTAATTTCAAACTAAGATTGTAATTAATAATTTGAAGATCTGAACTTGCAATAGTCAAATACAGAACTTCGAATTGTTAAATACAAATTATTAGTGCAAATGATAACTTGAAAATCTGAACTTGTAATTGTCAAATACAGAACTTAAAATTGATAGCTTATAATTATAATTGCAAATTATAAGTTGAAGATCTGAACTTGTAATAGGTAAATACAGAACTTCTAATTGTTAATTTCCAACTAAGATTGTAATTAATAATTTGAAGATCTGAACTTGTAATAGTCAAATTCAGAACTTAGAATTCATAACTTCAAATTATGATTGCAAATTATAACTTGAAGATCTGAACTTGTAATTGTAAAATATAGAACTAAGAATTCATAACTTCAAATTATGATTGTAAATAATAATTAGAAGATCTGAACTTGTAATAGTCAAATACAGAACTACGAATTGTTAAATACAAATTATTAGTGCAAATTATAACTTGAAGATCTGAACTTGTAATTGTCAAATACAGAACTTAGAATTCATAACTTCAAATTATGATTGCTAATTATAACTTGAAGATCTGAACTTGTAATAGTCAAATACAGAACTTAGAATTGATAGCTTATAATTATAATTGCAAATTATAACTTGAAGATCTGAATTTGTAATAGGTAAATACAGAACTTCGAATTGTTAATTTCAAACTAAGTTTGTAAATAATAATTTGAAGATCTGCACTTGTAATAGTCAAATACAGAACTTCGAATTGTTAAATACAAATTATTAGTGCAAATTATAACTTGAAGATCTGAACTTGTAATAGTCAAATACAGAACTTCGAATTGTTAAATACAAATTATTAGTGCAAATTATAACTTGAAGATCTGAACTTGTAAATGTCAAATACAGAACTTAGAATTCATAACTTCAAATTATGATTGTAAATAATAATTAGAAGATCTGAACTTGTAATAGTCAAATACAGAACTTCGAATTGTTAAATACAAATTATTAGTGCAAATTATAACTTGAAGATCTGAACTTGTAATTGTCAAATACAGAACTTAGAATTCATAACTTCAAATTATGATTGTAAATAATAATTAGAAGATCTGAACTTGTAATAGTCAAATACAGAACTTCGAATTGTTAAATACAAATTATTAGTGCAAATTATAACTTGAAGATCTGAACTTGTAATTGTCAAATACAGAACTTAGAATTGATAGCTTATAATTATAATTGCAAATTATAACTTGAAGATCTGAACTTGTAATAGTGAATTACAGAACTTCTAATTGTTAATTTCAAACTAAGATTGTAATTAATAATTTGAAGATCTGAACTTGCAATAGTCAAATACAGAACTTCGAATTGTTAAATACAAATTATTAGTGCAAATGATAACTTGAAAATCTGAACTTGTAATTGTCAAATACAGAACTTAAAATTGATAGCTTATAATTATAATTGCAAATTATAAGTTGAAGATCTGAACTTGTAATAGGTAAATACAGAACTTCTAATTGTTAATTTCCAACTAAGATTGTAATTAATAATTTGAAGATCTGAACTTGTAATAGTCAAATTCAGAACTTAGAATTCATAACTTCAAATTATGATTGCAAATTATAACTTGAAGATCTGAACTTGTAATTGTAAAATATAGAACTAAGAATTCATAACTTCAAATTATGATTGTAAATAATAATTAGAAGATCTGAACTTGTAATAGTCAAATACAGAACTACGAATTGTTAAATACAAATTATTAGTGCAAATTATAACTTGAAGATCTGAACTTGTAATTGTCAAATACAGAACTTAGAATTCATAACTTCAAATTATGATTGCTAATTATAACTTGAAGATCTGAACTTGTAATAGTCAAATACAGAACTTAGAATTGATAGCTTATAATTATAATTGCAAATTATAACTTGAAGATCTGAATTTGTAATAGGTAAATACAGAACTTCGAATTGTTAATTTCAAACTAAGTTTGTAAATAATAATTTGAAGATCTGCACTTGTAATAGTCAAATACAGAACTTCGAATTGTTAAATACAAATTATTAGTGCAAATTATAACTTGAAGATCTGAACTTGTAATAGTCAAATACAGAACTTCGAATTGTTAAATACAAATTATTAGTGCAAATTATAACTTGAAGATCTGAACTTGTAAATGTCAAATACAGAACTTAGAATTCATAACTTCAAATTATGATTGTAAATAATAATTAGAAGATCTGAACTTGTAATAGTCAAATACAGAACTTCGAATTGTTAAATACAAATTTATGTGCAAATTATAACTTGAAGATCTGAACTTGTAATTGTCAAATACAGAACTTAGAATTCATAACTTCAAATTATGATAGTAAATAATAATTAGAAGATCTGAACTTGTAATAGTCAAATACAGAACTTCGAATTGTTAAATGCAAATTATTAGTGCAAATTATAACTTGAAGATCTGAACTTGTAATTGTCAAATACAGAACTTAGAATTGATAGCTTATAATTATAATTGCAAATTATAACTTGAAGATCTGAACTTGTAATAGTGAATTACAGAACTTCTAATTGTTAATTTCAAACTAAGATTGTAATTAATAATTTGAAGATCTAAACTTGTAATAGTCAAATACAGAACTCCGAATTGTTAAATACAAATTAATAGTGCAAATTATAACTTGAAGATCTGAACTTGCAATAGTCAAATACAGAACTTCGAATTGTTAAATACAAATTATTAGTGCAAATGATAACTTGAAAATCTGAACTTGTAATTGTCAAATACAGAACTTAAAATTGATAGCTTATAATTATAATTGCAAATTATAAGTTGAAGATCTGAACTTGTAATAGGTAAATACAGAACTTCTAATTGTTAATTTCCAACTAAGATTGTAATTAATAATTTGAAGATCTGAACTTGTAATAGTCAAATTCAGAACTACGAATTGTTAAATACAAATTATTAGTGCAAATTTATAACTTGAAGATCTGAACTTGTAATTGTCAAATACAGAACTTAGAATTCATAACTTCAAATTATGATTGCTAATTATAACTTGAAGATCTGAACTTGTAATAGTCAAATACAGAACTTAGAATTGATAGCTTATAATTATAATTGCAAATTATAACTTGAAGATCTGAATTTGTAATAGGTAAATACAGAACTTCGAATTGTTAATTTCAAACTAAGTTTGTAAATAATAATTTAAGATCTGCACTTGTAATAGTCAAATACAGAACTTCGAATTGTTAAATACAAATTATTAGTGCAAATTATAACTTGAAGATCTGAACTTGTAATAGTCAAATACAGAACTTCGAATTGTTAAATACAAATTATTAGTGCAAATTATAACTTGAAGATCTGAACTTGTAAATGTCAAATACAGAACTTAGAATTCATAACTTCAAATTATGATTGTAAATAATAATTAGAAGATCTGAACTTGTAATAGTCAAATACAGAACTTCGAATTGTTAAATACAAATTATTAGTGCAAATTATAACTTGAAGATCTGAACTTGTAATTGTCAAATACAGAACTTAGAATTCATAACTTCAAATTATGATTGTAAATAATAATTAGAAGATCTGAACTTGTAATAGTCAAATACAGAACTTCGAATTGTTAAATACAAATTATTAGTGCAAATTATAACTTGAAGATCTGAACTTGTAATTGTCAAATACAGAACTTAGAATTGATAGCTTATAATTATAATTGCAAATTATAACTTGAAGATCTGAACTTGTAATAGTGAATTACAGAACTTCTAATTGTTAATTTCAAACTAAGATTGTAATTAATAATTTGAAGATCTGAACTTGCAATAGTCAAATACAGAACTTCGAATTGTTAAATACAAATTATTAGTGCAAATGATAACTTGAAAATCTGAACTTGTAATTGTCAAATACAGAACTTAAAATTGATAGCTTATAATTATAATTGCAAATTATAAGTTGAAGATCTGAACTTGTAATAGGTAAATACAGAACTTCTAATTGTTAATTTCCAACTAAGATTGTAATTAATAATTTGAAGATCTGAACTTGTAATAGTCAAATTCAGAACTTAGAATTCATAACTTCAAATTATGATTGCAAATTATAACTTGAAGATCTGAACTTGTAATTGTAAAATATAGAACTAAGAATTCATAACTTCAAATTATGATTGTAAATAATAATTAGAAGATCTGAACTTGTAATAGTCAAATACAGAACTACGAATTGTTAAATACAAATTATTAGTGCAAATTATAACTTGAAGATCTGAACTTGTAATTGTCAAATACAGAACTTAGAATTCATAACTTCAAATTATGATTGCTAATTATAACTTGAAGATCTGAACTTGTAATAGTCAAATACAGAACTTAGAATTGATAGCTTATAATTATAATTGCAAATTATAACTTGAAGATCTGAATTTGTAATAGGTAAATACAGAACTTCGAATTGTTAATTTCAAACTAAGTTTGTAAATAATAATTTGAAGATCTGCACTTGTAATAGTCAAATACAGAACTTCGAATTGTTAAATACAAATTATTAGTGCAAATTATAACTTGAAGATCTGAACTTGTAATAGTCAAATACAGAACTTCGAATTGTTAAATACAAATTATTAGTGCAAATTATAACTTGAAGATCTGAACTTGTAAATGTCAAATACAGAACTTAGAATTCATAACTTCAAATTATGATTGTAAATAATAATTAGAAGATCTGAACTTGTAATAGTCAAATACAGAACTTCGAATTGTTAAATACAAATTTATGTGCAAATTATAACTTGAAGATCTGAACTTGTAATTGTCAAATACAGAACTTAGAATTCATAACTTCAAATTATGATTGTAAATAATAATTAGAAGATCTGAACTTGTAATAGTCAAATACAGAACTTCGAATTGTTAAATGCAAATTATTAGTGCAAATTATAACTTGAAGATCTGAACTTGTAATTGTCAAATACAGAACTTAGAATTGATAGCTTATAATTATAATTGCAAATTATAACTTGAAGATCTGAACTTGTAATAGTGAATTACAGAACTTCTAATTGTTAATTTCAAACTAAGATTGTAATTAATAATTTGAAGATCTAAACTTGTAATAGTCAAATACAGAACTCCGAATTGTTAAATACAAATTAATAGTGCAAATTATAACTTGAAGATCTGAACTTGCAATAGTCAAATACAGAACTTCGAATTGTTAAATACAAATTATTAGTGCAAATGATAACTTGAAAATCTGAACTTGTAATTGTCAAATACAGAACTTAAAATTGATAGCTTATAATTATAATTGCAAATTATAAGTTGAAGATCTGAACTTGTAATAGGTAAATACAGAACTTCTAATTGTTAATTTCCAACTAAGATTGTAATTAATAATTTGAAGATCTGAACTTGTAATAGTCAAATTCAGAACTTAGAATTCATAACTTCAAATTATGATTGCAAATTATAACTTGAAGATCTGAACTTGTAATTGTAAAATATAGAACTAAGAATTCATAACTTCAAATTATGATTGTAAATAATAATTAGAAGATCTGAACTTGTAATAGTCAAATACAGAACTACGAATTGTTAAATACAAATTATTAGTGCAAATTTATAACTTGAAGATCTGAACTTGTAATTGTCAAATACAGAACTTAGAATTCATAACTTCAAATTATGATTGCTAATTATAACTTGAAGATCTGAACTTGTAATAGTCAAATACAGAACTTAGAATTGATAGCTTATAATTATAATTGCAAATTATAACTTGAAGATCTGAATTTGTAATAGGTAAATACAGAACTTCGAATTGTTAATTTCAAACTAAGTTTGTAAATAATAATTTGAAGATCTGCACTTGTAATAGTCAAATACAGAACTTCGAATTGTTAAATACAAATTATTAGTGCAAATTATAACTTGAAGATCTGAACTTGTAATAGTCAAATACAGAACTTCGAATTGTTAAATACAAATTATTACTGCAAATTATAACTTGAAGATCTGAACTTGTAAATGTCAAATACAGAACTTAGAATTCATAACTTCAAATTATGATTGTAAATAATAATTAGAAGATCTGAACTTGTAATAGTCAAATACAGAACTTCGAATTGTTAAATACAAATTATTAGTGCAAATTATAACTTGAAGATCTGAACTTGTAATTGTCAAATACAGAACTTAGAATTCATAACTTCAAATTATGATTGTAAATAATAATTAGAAGATCTGAACTTGTAATAGTCAAATACAGAACTTCGAATTGTTAAATACAAATTATTAGTGCAAATTATAACTTGAAGATCTGAACTTGTAATTGTCAAATACAGAACTTAGAATTGATAGCTTATAATTATAATTGCAAATTATAACTTGAAGATCTGAACTTGTAATAGTGAATTACAGAACTTCTAATTGTTAATTTCAAACTAAGATTGTAATTAATAATTTGAAGATCTAAACTTGTAATAGTCAAATACAGAACTCCGAATTGTTAAATACAAATTATTAGTGCAATTTATAACTTGAAGATCTGAACTTGTAATTGTCAAATACAGCACTTAGAATTCATAACTTCAAATTATGATTGCTAATTATAACTTGAAGATCTGAGCTTGTAATAGTCAAATACAGAACTTAGAATTGTAAAATTCAAATCATGATTGCAAATTATAACTTGAAGATCTGAATTTGTAATAGGTAAATACAGAACTTCGAATTGTTAATTTCAAACTAAGATTGTAAATAATAATTTGAAGATCTGAACTTGTAATAGTCAAATACAGAACTTAGAATTGTTAAATACAAATTATTAGTGCAAATTATAACTTGAAGATCTGAACTTGTATTTGTCAAATACAGAACTTAAAATTGATAGCTTATAATTATAATTGCAAATTATAAGTTGAAGATCTGAACTTGTAATAGTAATTATAATTGCAAATTATAACTAGAAGATCTGAACTTGTAATAGGTAAATACAGAACTTCGAATTGTTAATTTCAAACTAAGAGTGTAAATAATAATTTGAAGATATGAACTTGTAATAGTCAAATACAGATCTTCGAATTGTTAAATACAATTTATTAGTGCAAATTATAATTTGAAAATCTGAACTTGTAATTGTCAAATACAGAACCTAAAATTGATATCTTATAATTATAATTGCAAATTATAAGTTGAAGATCTGAACTTGTAATAGTGAATTACAGAACTTAGATTTGTTAAATACTAATTATTATATCAAATTATAACTTGAAGATCTGAACTAGTAATTGTCAAATACAGAACTTAGAATTCATAACTTCAAATTATGATTGTAAATAATAATTAGAAGATCTGAACTTGTAATAGTCAAATACAGAACTTCGAATTGCTAAATACAAATTATTAGTGCAAATAATAACTTGAAGATCTGAACTTGTAATTGTCTAATACAGAACTTAGAATTGATAGCTTAAAATTATAATTGCAAATTATAACTTGAAGATCTGAACTTGTAATAGTGAATTACAGAACTTCGAATTGTTAAATACAAATTATTAGTACAAATTATAACTTGAAGATCTGAACTTGTAATTGTCAAATACAGAACTTAAAATTGATAGCTTTAAATTATAATTGCAAATTATAACTAGAAGATCTGAACTTGTAATAGGTAAATACAGAACTTCGAATTGTTAATTTCAAACTAAGATTGTAAATAATAATTTGAAGATATGAACTTGTAATAGTCAAATACAGATCTTCGAATTGTTAAATACAAATTATTAGTGCAAATTATAACTTGAAAATCTGAACTTGTAATTGTCAAATACAGAACTTAAAATTGATAGCTTATAATTATAATTGCAAATTATAAGTTGAAGATCTGAACTTGTAATAGGTAAATACAGAACTTCTAATTGTTAATTTCAAACTAAGATTGTAATTAATAATTTGAAGATCTGAACTTGCAATAGTCAAATACAGAACTTCGAATTGTTAAATACAAATTATTAGTGCAAATGATAACTTGAAAATCTGAACTTGTAATTGTCAAATACAGAACTTAAAATTGATAGCTTATAATTATAATTGCAAATTATAAGTTGAAGATCTGAACTTGTAATAGGTAAATACAGAACTTCTAATTGTTAATTTCCAACTAAGATTGTAATTAATAATTTGAAGATCTGAACTTGTAATAGTCAAATTCAGAACTTAGAATTCATAACTTCAAATTATGATTGCAAATTATAACTTGAAGATCTGAACTTGTAATTGTAAAATATAGAACTAAGAATTCATAACTTCAAATTATGATTGTAAATAATAATTAGAAGATCTGAACTTGTAATAGTCAAATACAGAACTACGAATTGTTAAATACAAATTATTAGTGCAAATTATAACTTGAAGATCTGAACTTGTAATTGTCAAATACAGAACTTAGAATTCATAACTTCAAATTATGATTGCTAATTATAACTTGAAGATCTGAACTTGTAATAGTCAAATACAGAACTTAGAATTGATAGCTTATAATTATAATTGCAAATTATAACTTGAAGATCTGAATTTGTAATAGGTAAATACAGAACTTCGAATTGTTAATTTCAAACTAAGTTTGTAAATAATAATTTGAAGATCTACACTTGTAATAGTCAAATACAGAACTTCGAATTGTTAAATACAAATTATTAGTGCAAATTATAACTTGAAGATCTGAACTTGTAATAGTCAAATACAGAACTTCGAATTGTTAAATACAAATTATTAGTGCAAATTATAACTTGAAGATCTGAACTTGTAAATGTCAAATACAGAACTTAGAATTCATAACTTCAAATTATGATTGTAAATAATAATTAGAAGATCTGAACTTGTAATAGTCAAATACAGAACTTCGAATTGTTAAATACAAATTTATGTGCAAATTATAACTTGAAGATCTGAACTTGTAATTAGCAAATACAGAACTTAGAATTCATAACTTCAAATTATGATTGTAAATAATAATTAGAAGATCTGAACTTGTAATAGTCAAATACAGAACTACGAATTGTTAAATACAAATTATTAGTGCAAATTATAACTTGAAGATCTGAACTTGTAATTGTCAAATACAGAACTTAGAATTGATAGCTTATAATTATAATTGCAAATTATAACTTGAAGATCTGAACTTGTAATAGTGAATTACAGAACTTCTAATTGTTAATTTCAAACTAAGATTGTAATTAATAATTTGAAGATCTAAACTTGTAATAGTCAAATACAGAACTCCGAATTGTTAAATACAAATTATTAGTGCAAATTATAACTTGAAGATCTGAACTTGTAATTGTCAAATACAGCACTTAGAATTCATAACTTCTAATTATGATTGCTAATTATAACTTGAAGATCTGAGCTTGTAATAGTCAAATACAGAACTTAGAATTGTAAAATTCAAATCATGATTGCAAATTATAACTTGAAGATCTGAATTTGTAATAGGTAAATACAGAACTTCGAATTGTTAATTTCAAACTAAGATTGTAAATAATAATTTGAAGATCTGAACTTGTAATAGTCAAATACAGAACTTAGAATTCATAACTTCAAATTATGATTGTAAATAATAATTAGAAGATCTGAACTTGTAATAGTCAAATACAGAACTTCGAATTGCTAAATACAAATTATTAGTGCAAATAATAACTTGAAGATCTGAACTTGTAATTGTCTAATACAGAACTTAGAATTGATAGCTTAAAATTATAATTGCAAATTATAACTTGAAGATCTGAACTTGTAATAGTGAATTACAGAACTTCGAATTGTTAAATACAAATTATTAGTACAAATTATAACTTGAAGATCTGAACTTGTAATTGTCAAATACAGAACTTAAAATTGATAGCTTTAAATTATAATTGCAAATTATAACTAGAAGATCTGAACTTGTAATAGGTAAATACAGAACTTCGAATTGTTAATTTCAAACTAAGATTGTAAATAATAATTTGAAGATATGAACTTGTAATAGTCAAATACAGATCTTCGAATTGTTAAATACAAATTATTAGTGCAAATTATAACTTGAAAATCTGAACTTGTAATTGTCAAATACAGAACTTAAAATTGATAGCTTATAATTATAATTGCAAATTATAAGTTGAAGATCTGAACCTGTAATAGGTAAATACAGAACTTCTAATTGTTAATTTCCAACTAAGATTGTAATTAATAATTTGAAGATCTGAACTTGTAATAGTCAAATTCAGAACTTAGAATTCATAACTTCAAATTATGATTGCAAATTATAACTTGAAGATCTGAACTTGTAATTGTAAAATATAGAACTAAGAATTCATAACTTCAAATTATGATTGTAAATAATAATTAGAAGATCTGAACTTGTAATAGTCAAATACAGAACTACGAATTGTTAAATACAAATTATTAGTGCAAATTATAACTTGAAGATCTGAACTTGTAATTGTCAAATACAGAACTTAGAATTCATAACTTCAAATTATGATTGCTAATTATAACTTGAAGATCTGAACTTGTAATAGTCAAATACAGAACTTAGAATTGATAGCTTATAATTATAATTGCAAATTATAACTTGAAGATCTGAATTTGTAATAGGTAAATACAGAACTTCGAATTGTTAATTTCAAACTAAGTTTGTAAATAATAATTTGAAGATCTACACTTGTAATAGTCAAATACAGAACTTCGAATTGTTAAATACAAATTATTAGTGCAAATTATAACTTGAAGATCTGAACTTGTAATAGTCAAATACAGAACTTCGAATTGTTAAATACAAATTATTAGTGCAAATTATAACTTGAAGATCTGAACTTGTAAATGTCAAATACAGAACTTAGAATTCATAACTACAAATTATGATTGTAAATAATAATTAGAAGATCTGAACTTGTAATAGTCAAATACAGAACTTCGAATTGTTAAATACAAATTTATGTGCAAATTATAACTTGAAGATCTGAACTTGTAATTAGCAAATACAGAACTTAGAATTCATAACTTCAAATTATGATTGTAAATAATAATTAGAAGATCTGAACTTGTAATAGTCAAATACAGAACTACGAATTGTTAAATACAAATTATTAGTGCAAATTATAACTTGAAGATCTGAACTTGTAATTGTCAAATACAGAACTTAGAATTGATAGCTTATAATTATAATTGCAAATTATAACTTGAAGATCTGAACTTGTAATAGTGAATTACAGAACTTCTAATTGTTAATTTCAAACTAAGATTGTAATTAATAATTTGAAGATCTAAACTTGTAATAGTCAAATACAGAACTCCGAATTGTTAAATACAAATTATTAGTGCAAATTATAACTTGAAGATCTGAACTTGTAATTGTCAAATACAGCACTTAGAATTCATAACTTCAAATTATGATTGCTAATTATAACTTGAAGATCTGAGCTTGTAATAGTCAAATACAGAACTTAGAATTGTAAAATTCAAATCATGATTGCAAATTATAACTTGAAGATCTGAATTTGTAATAGTCAAATACAGAACTTAGAATTGTTAAATACAAATTATTAGTGCAAATTATAACTTGAAGATCTGAACTTGTAATTGTCAAATACAGAACTTAAAATTGATAGCTTATAATTATAATTGCAAATTATAAGTTGAAGATCTGAACTTGTAATAGTAATTATAATTGCAAATTATAACTAGAAGATCTGAACTTGTAATAGGTAAATACAGAACTTCGAATTGTTAATTTCAAACTAAGAGTGTAAATAATAATTTGAAGATATGAACTTGTAATAGTCAAATACAGATCTTCGAATTGTTAAATACAATTTATTAGTGCAAATTATAACTTGAAAATCTGAACTTGTAATTGTCAAATACAGAACCTAAAATTGATATCTTATAATTATAATTGCAAATTATAAGTTGAAGATCTGAACTTGTAATAGGTAAATACAGAACTTCTAATTGTTAATTTCCAACTAAGATTGTAATTAATAATTTGAAGATCTGAACTTGTAATAGTCAAATTCAGAACTTAGAATCCATAACTTCAAATTATGATTGCAAATTATAACTTGAAGATCTGAACTTGTAATTGTAAAATACAGAACTAAGAATTCATAACTTCAAATTATGATTGTAAATAATAATTAGAAGATCTGAACTTGTAATAGTCAAATACAGAACTTAAAATTGATAGCTTATAATTATAATTGCAAATTATAACTTGTAGATCTGAATTTGTAATAGGTAAATACAGAACTTCGAATTGTTAATTTCAAACTAAGATTGTAAATAATAATTTGAAGATCTGAACTTGTAATAGTCAAATACAGAACTTCTAATTGTTAAATACAAATTATTAGTGCAAATTATAACTTGAAGATCTGAACTTGTAATTGTCAAATACAGAACTTAGAATTCATAACTTCTAATTATGATTGTAAATAATAATTAGAAGATCTGAACTAGTAATAGTCAAATACAGAACTTCGAATTGTTAAATACAAATTATTAGTGCAAATTATAACTTGAAGATCTGAACTTGTCATTGTCAAATACAGAAGTTAACATTGATAGCTTATAATTATAATTGCAAATTATAACTTGCAGATCTGAACATGTAATAGTGAATTACAGAACTTAGATTTGTTAAATCCTAATTATTATTTCTAATTATAACTTGAAGATCTAAACTTGTAATTGTCAAATACAGAACTTAAAATTGATAGCTTATAATTATAATTGCAAATTATAACTTGAAGATCTGAAATTGTAATAGGTAAATACAGAACTTTGAATTGTTAATTTCAAACTAAGATTGTAAATAATAATTTGAAGATCTGAACTTGTAATAGTGAATTACAGAACTTAGATTTGTTAAATACTAATTATTATATCAAATTATAACTTGATGATCTGAACTTGTAATTGTCAAATACAGAACTTAAAATTGATAGCTTATAATTATAATTGAAAATTATAACTTGAAGATCGGAACTTGTAATAGGTAAATACAGAACTTCGAATTGTTAATTTGAAACTAAGATTGTAAATATTAATTTGAAAATCTGAACTTGTAATAGTCAAAAGCAGACCTTCCAATTGTTAAATACAAATTATTAGTGTAAATTATAACTTGAAGATCTGAACTTGTAATTGTCAAATACAGAATTTAAAATTGATAGCTAATAATTATAATTGCAAATTATAACTTGAAGATCTGAATTTGTAATAGGTAAATACAGAACTTCGAATTTTTAATTTCAAACTAAGACTGTAAATAATAATTTGAAGATCTGAACTTGTGATAGTCAAATACAGAACTACTAATTGTTAAATACAAATTATTAGTGCAAATTATATCTTGAAGATCTGAACTTGTAATTGTCAAATCCAGAACTTAAAATTGAGAGCTTATAATTATAATTGCAAATTATAAGTTGAAGATCTGAACTTGAAATAGGTAAATACAGAACTTCGAATTGTTAATTTCAAACTAAAATTGTAATTAATAATTTGAAGATCTGAACTTGTAATAGTCAAATACAGAACTACGAATTGTTAAATACAAATTATTAGTGCAAATTATAACTTGAAGATCTGAACTTGTAATTGTCAAATACAGAACTTAGAATTCATAACTTCTAATTATGATTGTAAATAATAAGTAGAAGATCTGAACTAGTAATAGTCAAATACAGAACTTCGAATTGTTAAATACAAATTATTAGTGCAAATTATAACTTGAAGATCTGAACTTGTCATTATCAAATACAGAAGTTAACATTGATAGCTTATAATTATAATTGAAAATTATAACTTGAAGATCTGAACATGTAATAAAGAATTACAGAACTTAGATTTGTTAAATCCTAATTATTATTTCTAATTATAACTTGAAGATCTGAACTTGTAATTGTCAAATACAGAACTTAGAATTCATAACTTCAAATTATGTTTGCTAATTATAACTCGAAGATCTGAACTTGTAATTGTCAAATTCAGAACTTAAAATTGATAGCTTATAGTTATAATTGCAAATTATAACTTGAAGATCTGAATTTGTAATAGGTAAATACAGAACTCGAATTGTTAATTTCAAACTAAGACTGTAAATAATAATTTGAAGATCTGAACTTGTAATAGTCAAATACAGAACTTAGAATTGATAGCTTATAATTATAATTGCAAATTATAACTTGAAGATCTGAACTTGTAATAGGTAAATACAGAACTTCGAATTGTTAATTTCAAACTAAGATTGTAAATAATAATTTGAAGAGCTGAACTTGTAATAGTCAAATACAGAACTTCGAATTGATAAATACAAATTATTAGTGCAAATTATAACTTTAAAATCTGAACTTGTAATTGTCAAATAGAGAACTTAAAATTGATAGCTTATAATTATAATTGCAAATTATAAGTAGAAGATCTGAACTTGTAATAGGTAAATACAAAACTTCGAATGGTTAATTTCAAACTAAGATTGTAATTAATAATTTGAAGATCTGAACTTGTAATAGTCAAATACAGAACTTCGAATTGTTAAATACAAATTATTAGTGCAAATTATAACTTGAAGATCTGAACTTGTAATTGTCAAATACAGAACTAAGAATTCATAACTTCAAATTATGATTGGAAATTATAACTAGAAGATCTGAACTTGTATTAGTCAAATACAGAACTTAGAATTGTAAAATGCAAATTATGATTGCTAATTATAACTTGAAGATCTGAACTTGTAATAGTCAAATACAGAACTTAAAATTGATAGCTTATAATTATAATTGCAAATTATAAGTTGAAGATCTGAACTTGTAATAGTCAAATACAGAACTTCGAATTGTTAAATACAAATTATTAGTGCAAATTATAACTTGAAGATCTGAACTTGTAATTGTCAAATACAGATCTTAGAATTCATAACTTCAAATTATGATTGCTAATTATAACTTGAAGATCTGAACTTGTAATAGTCCAATACAGAACTTAGAATTGTGAAATTCAAATTATGACTGCAAATTATAACTTGAAGATCTGAACTTGTAATAGTGAAATACATAACTTAATATTGATAGCTTATAATTATAAATACAAATTATAACTTGAAGATCTGAATTTGTAATAGGTAAATACAGAACTTCGAATTGTTAATTTCAAACTAAGATTGTAAATAATAATTTGAAGATCTGAACTTGTAATAGTCAAATACAGAACTTCGAATTGTTAAATACAAATTATTAGTGCAAATTATAACATGAAGATCTGAACATGTAATTGTCAAATACAGAACTTAAAATTGATAGCTTATAATTATAATTGCAAATTATAAGTTGAAGATCTGAACTTGTAATAGGTAAATACAGAACTTCGAATTGTTAATTTCAAACTAAGATTGTAATTAATAATTTGAAGATCTGAACTTGTAATAGTCAAATACAGAACTTCGAATTGTTAAATACAAATTATTAGTGCAAATTATAACTTGAAGATCTGAACTTGTAATTGTCAAATACAGCACTTAGAATTCATAACTTCAAATTATGATTGCAAATTATAACTTGAAGATCTGAACTTGTAATTGTTAAATACAGAACTTAGAATTCATAACTTCAAATTATGATTGTAAATAATAATTAGAAGATCTGAACTTGTAATAGTCAAATACAGAACTTCGAATTGTTAAATACAAATTATTAGTGCAAATAATAACTTGAAGATCTGAACTTGTAATTGTCTAATACAGAACTTAGAATTGATAGCTTAAAATTATAATTGCAAATTATAACTTGAAGATCTGAACTTGTAATAGTGAATTACAGAACTTCGAATTGTTAAATACAAATTATTAGTACAAATTATAACTGGAAGATCTGAACTTGTAATTGTCAAATACATAACTTAAAATTGATAGCTTTAAATTATAATTGCAAATTATAACTAGAAGATCTGAACTTGTAATAGGTAAATACAGAACTTCGAATTGTTAATTTCAAACTAAGAGTGTAAATAATAATTTGAAGATATGAACTTGTAATAGTCAAATACAGATCTTCGAATTGTTAAATACAATTTATTAGTGCAAATTATAACTTGAAAATCTGAACTTGTAATTGTCAAATACAGAACCTAAAATTGATATCTTATAATTATAATTGCAAATTATAAGTTGAAGATCTGAACTTGTAATAGGTAAATACAGAACTTCTAATTGTTAATTTCCAACTAAGATTGTAATTAATAATTTGAAGATCTGAACTTGTAATAGTCAAATTCAGAACTTAGAATCCATAACTTCAAATTATGATTGCAAATTATAACTTGAAGATCTGAACTTGTAATTGTAAAATACCGAACTAAGAATTCATAACTTCAAATTATGATTGTAAATAATAATTAGAAGATCTGAACTTGTAATAGTTGTAACGATCGAACAGAACGGAATATAATTTTTTTAAATTTGTCATGGCCATTCATAGCCAATGTCTTAATTTTCAGTATTTTATTTATTTTGGAAGTCATAAACATCGTTAGTGCCAAAATAATCGATTTTAATTTTGTATTTTTGTACAACTTTGCGTTCTCACCCTAAAAATTGACCAGCTGCATTTACTAATCCCTGTTAAAAATTTGTTATTTTAATTTTAAAATTTGGTTGAACGTAACCTTTTTCGTTTTCGGTATCGTTTACATGCCGCTGACATGTTTATTGTGCTATGTTAGGGTGCACCCTCCACTCAATATAATTTCTTGATTATTATAAGACCACAAGATGCATTTTTTTGAGAAAAGAAGGGCATTCTGGTTAAGATCCTCGTTAGAAGAAGTTCAAAAAATTTAATTTAGATATGAAGTCATAAAAGTTATAAGTAAATACGGTTTAAAATTCTACAATATTTTGTATTTCTTAAATTAATTTGAATTGAAATTTCGATTAGGAAAAATTAGTGTGATCCTAGTTTAATTTAATATTTTTCTAAAAACTTAATATTTTTTACTTCGCGGACTAGTGTTCAAGGATAAAATAAACACTTTTTTGAACCCTACAAATATAAATAGCAATCATCAAGCGTAGGTTAATAAATAGTTACCTGTAAATACTAATTAGTCTAGTGAGGTTTACTAATATAAAGTGATTGCCAAAATTTGGCAAAAGGAAGTGAATTGCGTGTATTTGCAAAATTGTAATTTTAACCATCGGTGTTCTTCTGCATCGTGCCATCAACCCTCGCCCCCAGCTGAAAGTGCCCCGGAAAGGACAACAAAATGTTTTTTATGGTTAGTGTTAATTTTAAGGATTAGTTTGATGTCATTAGCAATTTTAGATTTAAGATTTTGTCATTATTAATATTTTATTGGTGTTAGATTTAATTTTGAGTTTCTATTATTTGATCAGTTTAATAATTATATTATAATAATTAATGTCTATTTCGACTTTTATTTACTGCAAAAAAACAAATAAGCAAACTATGAACCACTTCTTCAAGGAACCCCACGCCTGAGAAGAGCTAGCCCAGGTAAGTTGAGCAATCAACCAGACGGAGCACCGTCGCATTTTTGACGCCCAACTCGTGGAACTCGAAGAAATCGGTTCATGGTTAGCTAAATTTGCAATTAAATAATTTATTTCTATATTGTTATATTAACTATTACAATGATGATTGCTATAATATCGTTTTTCGTTTGCACAATCAATTTTTAAAATTAAAGTAAATATTTCAAAGTTTTTTAAGAAAAAAGCAAATTTAAATCAGGCATATAATTTTACTTTTACTGGTCAATAATTTTACAATTCGTATTAGTTTATTATATTTTAAATTAAAAATTTAGAATCTGCTATATACATGAAAAAACAAATAATAGGTAAATTAATTAATTTTGAGTATTTTGGACCTCAGCGATTTTATAGATTTCGGTTATTGTTCTGTTCGTTACAATTTTCAATTAATCAAAATTAAAACAAAAAATTTTAAAATGGAAGCCAAACATTTGAACAAGTATGAATTAGCTTTCGAATTACTTTGTAGAGGAATTGTGCCTCGTATGACAACAATTTCCCAAAGATTTCAGTTAGATACAGCCCTTCGGGAAAATCGAATTCAACCTAACTTAGCAAATGTAAATTGGGAAAAAAGTAAAGACGAAATAAGTAACTCCCTACACGAAATTGCTGCTGATTTAGAAGATTATGAAAAATGTTTAAATCAAGAAAAACGGGCAGAATTAAATTCGCGATTGGCGCATATTGAGAATAGAATTCAGTTAGTTCAATTAAAGGTAACAGATGAGAATCAGGTACTTACTTTAGCAATGTTAGAATCAGAAAGAAAAATTATACAAAAGGCGTTAAATGAAACAATATCCGATTTAAATGAATCCGCACTTCAAAATTTAGTAAGCTCAAATATAATAGTAAAAAATGAAAGTTTAGCAACGGGCACGACCCCCAAAAAAGTAAATCAAATTTTTAAGTGGAACTTAGAACGGTTTAAGGGGTATAAAGATTCTCAAGATTTGTTAGAATTTTTAGATAAGGTTAATGATTTAAAACAAGCAAGACAAGTTTCTGATGCCGAATTGTTTACGGCATCTCATGACTTATTTGATGGTGAAGCTACTGTTTGGTTGAGAAATATACGAAAAAACATTTCTACTTGGGGCGAGTTAGAGGAAGCGTTAAAGAAAGAATTTTTAGCTCACGATTTTCGGTATGAACTTAATAAAAAATTACAAAACCGGATGCAGGGGCAAAATGAAAACGTACTATCATATATTATGGAAATTGAAAATTTGTATTCAAAAGTAGATAAAAATGTAACTGAACCAGTTTTAGTAGAACAAATAAAAAGAAATCTAAACCCCTTCTTTTCGTCACATGTGGCTCTGGAAGATTATGATTCTTTAGATAAGTTAAAAAAGCGTTGCAAGCTTGTTCAAGAGCTTAAATTACGCCAAGATAAATATATACCGGGCATAACACCACCGCGTCGTAATTTTTTTAATAATAAAAGACCGATTGCCACCTATTCCCAAGACAGACCGGTAGTTGTGTCACCAAATAATTTGACTGAAAATTATGTCTCCCCATCGGTTAAACCCCCAGTTAACCCAGGACCAAGTGTATCTAATTTTACGTGCTGGAATTGCAATTCAGTAGGACATTCCTTTGGGGAATGCCGAGCAAAAAGAACTTTGTTTTGTTTTAAATGCGGTACAAAAGATACTATAAGTCCGAATTGTCCGAATTGTTTGAATAGTAAAGTAAACACTATGCAGTTGGGAAACGCGAACCAAGTTGTCGAGACAGGCGCCAGCAACTTGGAAAACTCATCAAGTCGTCTCCGCGATCAAGAAACGAGCAGATTAAGAACGTCAGTAGTATCGCGCGGCCAAAGCCGTGGAAGATTTTTCGGCCCACGCGACCGAAGCTTGCCACAAGATTGGAGAGCTGGGTATCTTGGTTAGATAAAGTTCGCAATTTTTTTAAAAATATAAATGTAAATAAAGTAATTGTAAGTAATATAGAGGTAAATAACGATTTAAATAAAATACTCACTATAGCTAGTAAGAAATCAGTCCAATCCGCACCGGTCATGACTCAGAAGCCGTGTGACAATAGGCCCCATCTGGACATAATTATTGATAAAGTCAGCGTTCGAGCTCTTTTAGATACCGGGGCGATGAACTCAATTATAGGCAAAAGGGGATTAGAATTAATAAAGTTAGAACGTTATGGTCAAATTGAATGGTCCGATATAAAAGAAATTCAAGTAGCTAATGGTGGTAAAAGTGAAGTTTGTGGTATTCTCCCCTTAAGAATACGCTTAGGAGAAATGGAGAAGACTGTTAGATTTTTAGTGGTTCCTAACGTGGCATATGAGTTTATATTAGGGTCTGATTTTTGTAAGATTTTTCAATTATCTTTACACTTTAAAAACTTTTCGTGGGAAACAAACCAAACGAAAGAATTAGCTGCTACTGAAGGTGTTTCTAGTTTTATTAATTTAAACCCTGACCAACAAAAACAATTGGAAGATATCAAAAGTAAATTTAGGTTATTGGCTCAACCGGGAAATGGATGTGTTCGGGACGTACAACACGTGATCGATACTAAAGATGCCACCCCAATTAAACAAAGACAATACCCGCTTAGTCCCACTATGCAGTCTAAATTGCACGCAGAAATACGCCAAATGTTAAATGACGGAATTATTCGCGAATCAAATTCACCATGGGCTAGTCCTTTAGTTTTGGTTACGAAGAAAAACGGAGAAATTCGAACATGTTTTGACGGTCGCAAATTGAATTCCGTCACTGTTAAAGATAGTTATCCTCTTCCTCGTACCGATTGCATACTCAACCGTTTACGTGATGCAAAATATCTGACAAAAATAGATCTTAAGAAAGCGTTCTGGCAAATAGCTTTAGAAGAAAGTTCTAAGCCTAAAACGGCATTTTGTGTTCCCGGTATGGGGTTGTTTGAGTTTAATGTCATGCCGTTCGGGTTGTCTAATTCTCCACAAACGCTTCAGAGAATCATGGAAAAAATCCTAGGACCAGTATTATTTAAAGAACTCGCGTTTGTTTATTTGGATGACATAATAGTGGCATCTGCCACTTTTGAAGAGCATCTCGGTACTTTGAATAGTATTTTTGAACGTTTGCGCGATGCTGGATTCCGCGTGAATATCGATAAATGTGAATTTTGCTGTAATTCGCTACAGTTCTTAGGTTTTGTAATTGATGAAAGAGGTTTACGTACCGACCCTGAAAAGGTCGAAGCGATAAATAGGTTTAAGACACCTAAAACCACCACGGAGGTCAAGCGTTTGATTGGTCTCATAAGTTATTATAGAATATTTTTGCCCGACCTTTCGACAATATCCTCCCCTATTACGGCACTTATAAAGAATAAAAAGAAAGGCCAAACAGTTCAATGGACGCCGGAGGCAGAAAGTGCTTTTATTGAAATTAAGAGATTAATTACAGTTGCTCCTATTCTAGTTAGTCCTGACTTTAAAAAACCATTTTACATCCAAACCGACGCTTCTTTGGTAGGATTGGGTGCAGTTTTATTTCAAGAGCAAGGTGGATTAGAGCATCCTGTAGCATATGCCAGTAGGGCATTAACAGCTGCCGAGCAAAAATATTCGGCTACGGAAAGGGAACTTATGGCCGTTATGTTTGCTATTAACAAGTTTAGAGGTTACGTGGAGGGTACGGAATTCATCGTCATTAGTGATTGCGCGGCGCTTATGTGGTTAACGAAAATATCGAACCCAACCGGTCGCTTAAGTCGTTGGGCCATGTATCTGGCTCAATACACCTTTCAAGTAAGACACAGACCGGGAAAATTAAATATCGTACCAGACGTACTATCCCGCGATGTTGCATCCCTCGATATAACTAATTTAGTATCAGACGAATGGTACAAAGACATGTTGGCAAAAATTTTAGAGGACCCAGACAGTTACCCTGGTTTTAGAAGCGAAAATGAGAAATTATATAAATTTGTCCCTTCCATTTTGCCCATTAGGTCAAACGTCCCCGAGTGGAAGTTAGTAGTTCCTACCGCTAATCGGGAAGAAATCATGCAAAAATGCCATGATGAACCTACGGCAGCCCATTTTGGGGTAGCCAAAACGGTTGCTCGTATAACCGAGCTGTATTATTGGCCAAATTTGGTAAAATCTGTTAAGAATTATATAGCTAATTGTCATGTGTGCGGGGCACATAAAAGTACGACCCAGGCCCGACCAGGTCTGATGGGCCAGTACAAAAATATAAATTTCCCTTTTCAATCCATATCGATAGATTTTTTAGGACCATTCCCAAGATCAAAAAAAGGAAACCAACATTTGTTAGTAGTAACGGATTGGTTCAGTAAATTTGTACTGGTACAACCCTTGCCAAAAGCTACGGCTCAAGCGGTAATCAAATTCGTAGAGAATCAAGTGTTTTTGATATTTGGGGTCCCCCAAATTGTAGTATGCGATAATGGAGTACAGTTCACGTCAAAAGAATTTAAAAATTTAATGGAAAATTATAAAGTAAGAATCCATTACAATGATGCTTATCATGCTCAACACAATCATACCGAAAGAACTAACAAAGTGTTAGTCGCTGCCATTTCATCTTATATAAAAAGCGATCACACTTTATGGGATGCAAACGTGCACAAAATAGCACAGGCGATCCGAACCGCAAAACACGATGTTAGCACTTTCACGCCCTCGTACCTAGTCTTTAATAGGTATATAAATTTAAGTGGTGACTTTTTCGGTACGCACTCCAATGATTCAGATATTTTAGAGATTGAAGAAAAACTTAGGCACGATGAAGATCATTCGAATATTCCCGAACTTTATCAAGAAGTGCGAAAAAAATTAAAGAAATCTTATGAAACCACTAAAAAATATTATGATTTAAGAAAGAGACCTCTCACGTTTGAAGTCAACCAAAAAGTTTGGAAGCGGAATGTGGTACAGTCCGATAAAGCTAAAAAATTTGCAGCTAAATTGGCACCAAAATACATTTTATGCACCATAATTAAGAAAATAGGCCAATTATCTTATGAACTTGTTAATGAAAATGGTAAAAATGTAGGAAGATGGCATGTGAAAGATTTAAAAGCCTATAAGGGTACACATAGTAACCCTGAGGAGGAAGAACTAGAGTAAATTTTTTTTTATATAGTAACTTTGGGGGTAAATTTAAATTTTATTGTTGAAGTTGGGGTTCCGTTTCGCGAATGTGTCATTTAGTTGATGGTCTACTGTTGTTTTAGTTTTTCACAAATATGTACAGATTTAGTGAAAAATAAATCATTGGGTCCAGTTACGACGTGTGCATCCCAGATACGTAATACCCGGCTCACATAAAATTGGGGTCATTTCAGAACAATTTAGGAATCAATTAATTAAAAAATTAGAATAAAACATTTCTTTGTTATCGGAATTTTATTTTACCGTATCTGTATATTTGAATAAAGTTAAAAAAAAAAAAATAATTAATAAAGTAAAGTAATTTATACAATATGCCACCTAACTAAGTAATAATGCACCATTTTAAATTAGCAATTTTTTTATAAGATCTAAATGAAAAATTAAATTAATAATAACAACTTTTTAATTTTGTGCAAATACGAATTTAATGCAAGTCCATATGGGTTATTCTTCCCTGTGTATCATTCCGAAATTTGCGATGTAATGATAATGGCTTAAGTACAATTTATTAGTGAGTTCTGCGTCTTTATAAAAAACAGATTTAAGTAGTTGAATTTCACGTTTTAATTTTCCAACTCGACTTGCGTAGATCGATTACTTAAGTTAAGATTTGAAGTTTAGGATTTAGTTTTGGTAATTTGGGTTTTCATGACGATGAAAATCTCGATTTAATTTAGTTTTGAATTTTATTATACCAAAAAGCTCTCGATGAAAAAGTAACGATGATGTACAGGATAAGTCATTTTCAGAATAAGGGTACGGTTATTGAGACTGACGCACCCTGAAATAATAATTTGTCAAGTATTAACAATATCAAATTGATAATAATAATGAAAAACAAAAGAAGAATAGCGCTTTGGTTATTCTATAATCTTTTTATCTAGTTATCAGGAGTTCCTGATTATGAACAATCCTTTTTTTTTAATTTAAAAGTGATTTATTCGGAGCCAACTCATATTGAGATCACTTTGGAACAATGTCTTGTCTGGAAACATTTTTGGGTGATGGACTCGGAAGTCACCTGAAACTGGCCTCGTATTGTTTCGAATAACCTCCGTACTGATTGCAACCCGTCAAATCACGACTGTAAATATGATTCGTAATTAATAGTATGCTATGATTCCCTCCGTGTAAACCATTATGGTAGTCTTCAAATTTTTGTCAATCCGTGTAAGCAAACAAATGCCGTCTTTCCTATTAAACATAGTAAAAATAAACTCCCTTGGAGGCTGAGGATTTCTGGCTTTAATTTTCTTCAACCCAAACAGACAAAGCCAGTGGCGCTCAACTAAAACCTTTATAACAGGACATACAAATATATAATCTGAATATGTAACCTGTAAGGACTACTGTCGATAACTTAATTTGATTAAAAGAACTATTTTTTTAAATCTACTTATGAATCATATTCTTTTCAATTTCTTAAGATTCGATTTTTATTTTTTTATCCTTAATTTTTTAAAATTTTTAGTTTAGTATAGTTTAGTAAATTTTAAGAATTTCGAAAAAGCTTTAAAAACTTTTCAGCAAGGGGAAATATCAACTGAAATAATCTATACTTTTGAAACAATTACAACTTTTAAGCATTTTTTTATTTGTTTTTTTTTTACAATGAGGAAAGTGTAACGATCGAACAGAACGGAATATAATTTTTTTAAATTTGTCATGGCCATTCATAGCCAATGTCTTAATTTTCAGTATTTTATTTATTTTGGAAGTCATAAACATCGTTAGTGCCAAAATAATCGATTTTAATTTTGTATTTTTGTACAACTTTGCGTTCTCACCCTAAAAATTGACCAGCTGCATTTACTAATCCCTGTTAAAAATTTGTTATTTTAATTTTAAAATTTGGTTGAACGTAACCTTTTTCGTTTTCGGTATCGTTTACATGCCGCTGACATGTTTATTGTGCTATGTTAGGGTGCACCCTCCACTCAATATAATTTCTTGATTATTATAAGACCACAAGATGCATTTTTTTGAGAAAAGAAGGGCATTCTGGTTAAGATCCTCGTTAGAAGAAGTTCAAAAAATTTAATTTAGATATGAAGTCATAAAAGTTATAAGTAAATACGGTTTAAAATTCTACAATATTTTGTATTTCTTAAATTAATTTGAATTGAAATTTCGATTAGGAAAAATTAGTGTGATCCTAGTTTAATTTAATATTTTTCTAAAAACTTAATATTTTTTACTTCGCGGACTAGTGTTCAAGGATAAAATAAACACTTTTTTGAACCCTACAAATATAAATAGCAATCATCAAGCGTAGGTTAATAAATAGTTACCTGTAAATACTAATTAGTCTAGTGAGGTTTACTAATATAAAGTGATTGCCAAAATTTGGCAAAAGGAAGTGAATTGCGTGTATTTGCAAAATTGTAATTTTAACCATCGGTGTTCTTCTGCATCGTGCCATCAACCCTCGCCCCCAGCTGAAAGTGCCCCGGAAAGGACAACAAAATGTTTTTTATGGTTAGTGTTAATTTTAAGGATTAGTTTGATGTCATTAGCAATTTTAGATTTAAGATTTTGTCATTATTAATATTTTATTGGTGTTAGATTTAATTTTGAGTTTCTATTATTTGATCAGTTTAATAATTATATTATAATAATTAATGTCTATTTCGACTTTTATTTACTGCAAAAAAACAAATAAGCAAACTATGAACCACTTCTTCACGGAACCCCACGCCTGAGAAGAGCTAGCCCAGGTAAGTTGAGCAATCAACCAGACGGAGCACCGTCGCATAGTCAAATACAGAACTACGAATTGTTAAATACAAATTATTAGTGCAAATTATAACTTGAAGATCTGAACTTGTAATTGTCAAATACAGAACTTAGAATTCATAACTTCAAATTATGATTGCTAATTATAACTTGAAGATCTGAACTTGTAATAGTCAAATACAGAACTTAGAATTGGGAAAATCAAATTATGATTGCAAATTATAACTTGCAGATCTGAACTTGTAATAGTCAAATACAGAACTTAAAATTGATAGCTTATAATTATAATTGCAAATTATAACTTTAAGATCTGAATTTGTAATAGGTAAATACAGAACTTCGAATTGTTAATTTCAAACTAAGATTGTAAATAATAATTTGAAGATCTGAACTTGTAATAGTCAAATACAGAACTTCGAATTGTTAAATACAAATTATTAGTGCAAATTATAACTTGAAGATCTGAACTTGTAATTGTCAAATACAGAACTTAAAATTGATAGCTTTTAATTATAATTGCAAATTATAAGTTGAAGATCTGAACTTGTAATAGGTAAATACAGAACTTCGAATTGTTAATTTCAAACTAAGATTGTTATTAATAATTTGAAGATCTGAACTTGCAATAGTCAAATACAGAACTTCGAATTGTTAAGTACAAATTATTAGTGCAAATTATAACTTGAAGATCTGAACTTGTAATTGTCAAATACAGAACTTAGAATTCATAACTGCAATTTATGATTGCTAATTATAACTTGAAGATCTGAACTTGTAATAGGCAAATACAGAACTTAGAATTGTAAAATTCAAATTATGATTGCAAATTATAACTTGAAGATCTGAACTTGTAATAGTCAAATACAGAACTTAAAATTGATAGCTTATAATTATAATTGCAAATTATAACTTGTAGATCTGAATTTGTAATAGGTAAATACAGAACTTCGAATTGTTAATTTCAAACTAAGATTGTAAATAATAATTTGAAAATCTGAACTTGTAATAGTCAAATACAGAACTTCTAATTGTTAAATACAAATTATTAGTGCAAATTATAACTTGAAGATCT
This sequence comes from Cantharis lateralis, assembly GCA_963170105.1. NCBI lineage: Eukaryota > Metazoa > Arthropoda > Insecta > Coleoptera > Cantharidae > Cantharis > Cantharis lateralis. The sequence continues at coordinate 24,199,551 of OY720628.1, forward strand.
GAACTTGTAATTGTCAAATACACAACTTAGAATTCATAACTTCTAATTATGATTGTAAATAATAATTAGAAGATCTGAACTAGTAATAGTCAAATACAGAACTTCGAATTGTTAAATACAAATTATTAGTGCAAATTATAACTTGAAGATCTGTACTTGTCATTGTCAAATACAGAAGTTAACATTGATAGCTTGTAATTATAATTGCAAATTATAACTTGGAGATCTGAACATGTAATAGTGAATTACAGAACTTAGATTTGTTAAATCCTAATTATTATTTCTAATTATAACTTGAAGATCTAAACTTGTAATTGTCAAATACAGAACTTAAAATTGATAGCTTATAATTATAATAGCAAATTATAACTTGAAGATCTGAAATTGTAATAGGTAAATACAGAACTTTGAATTGTTAATTTCAAACTAAGATTGTAAATAATAATTTGAAGATCTGAACTTGTAATAGTGAATTACAGAACTTAGATTTGTTAAATACTAATTATTATATCAAATTATAACTTGAAGATCTGAACTTGTAATTGTCAAATACAGAACTTAAAATTGATAGCTTATAATTATAATTGAAAATTATAACTTGAAGATCGGAACTTGTAATAGGTAAATACAGAACTTCGAATTGTTAATTTGAAACTAAGATTGTAAATATTAATTTGAAAATCTGAACTTGTAATAGTCAAATGCAGACCTTCCAATTGTTAAATACAAATTATTAGTGTAAATTATAACTTGAAGATCCGAACTTGTAATTGTCAAATACAGAATTTAAAATTGATAGCTTATAATTATAATTGCAAATTATAACTTGAAGATCTGAATTTGTAATAGGTAAATACAGAACTTCGAATTGTTAATTTCAAACTCAGACTGTAAATAATAATTTGAAGATCTGATCTTGTGATAGTCAAATACAGAACTACTAATTGTTAAATACAAATTATTAGTGCAAATTATATCTTGAAGATCTGAACTTGTAATTGTCATATCCAGAACTTAAAATTGAGAGCTTATAATTATAATTGCAAATTATAAGTTGAAGATCTGAACTTGAAATAGGTAAATACAGAACTTCGAATTGTTAATTTCAAACTAAAATTGTAATTAATAATTTGAAGATCTGAACTTGTAATAGTCAAATACAGAACTACGAATTGTTAAATACAAATTATTAGTGCAAATTATAACTTGAAGATCTGAACTTGTAATTGTCAAATACAGCACTTAGAATTCATAACTTCTAATTATGATTGTAAATAATAAGTAGAAGATCTGAACTAGTAATAGTCAAATACAGAACTTCGAATTGTTAAATACAAATTATTAGTGCAAATTATAACTTGAAGATCTGAACTTGTCATTATCAAATACAGAAGTTAACATTGATAGCTTATAATTATAATTGCAAATTATAACTTGAAGATCTGAACATGTAATAAAGAATTACAGAACTTAGATTTGTTAAATCCTAATTATTATTTCTAATTATAACTTGAAGATCTGAACTTGTAATTGTCAAATACAGAACTTAGAATTCATAACTTCAAATTATGATTGCTAATTATAACTCGTAGATCTGAACTTGTAATTGTCAAATTCAGAACTTAAAATTGATAGCTTATAATTATAATTGTAAATTATAACTTGAAGATCTGAATTTGTAATAGGTAAATACAGAACTAGAATTGTTAATTTCAAACTAAGACTGTAAATAATAATTTGAAGATCTGAACTTGTAATAGTCAAATACAGAACTACTAATTGTTAAATACAAATTATTAGTGCAAATTATATCTTGAAGATCTGAACTTGTAATTGTCAAATACAGAACTTAAAATTGAGAGCTTATAATTATAATTGCAAATTATAAGTTGAAGATCTTAACTTGAAATAGGAAAATACAGAACTTCGAATTGTTAATTTCAAACTAAGACTGTAAATAATAATTTGAAGATCTGAACTTGTAATAGTCAAATACAGAACTACGAATTGTTAAATACAAATTATTAGTGCAAATTATAACTTGAAGATCTGAACTTGTAATTGTCAAATACAGCACTTAGAATTCATAACTACAAATTATGATTGCAAATTATAACTTGAAGATCTGAACTTGTAATAGTCAAATACAGAACTTAGAATTGATAGATTATAATTTTAATTGCAAATTATAACTTGAAGATCTGAACTTGTAATATGTAAATACAGAACTTCGAATTGTAAATTTCAAACTAAGATTGTAAATAATAATTTGTAGAGCTGAACTTGTAATAGTCAAATACAGAACTTCGAATTGTTAAATACAAATTATTAGTGCAAATTATAACTATAAGATCTGAACTTGTAATTGTCAAATACAGGAATAAGAATTCATAACTTCTAATTATGATTGTAAATAATAATTAGAAGATCTGAACTAGTAATTGTCAAATACAGAACTTCGAATTGTTAATTACAAACTAAGACTGTAAATAATAATTTGAAGATCTGAACTTGTAATAGTAAAATACAGAACTACTAATTGATAAATACAAATTATTAGTGCAAATTATATCTTGAAGATCTGAACTTGTAATTGTCAACTACAGAACTTAAAATTGAGAGCTTATAATTATAATTGCAAATTATAAGTTGAAGATCTGAACAAGAAATAGGTAAATACAGAACTTCGAATTGTTAATTGCAACTAAAATTGTAATTAATAATTTGAAGATCTGAACTTGTAATAGTCAAATACAGAACTACGAATTGTTAAATACAAATTATTAGTGCAAATTATAACTTGAAGATCTGAACTTGTAATAGTCAAATACAGAACTTAGAATTGATAGCTTATAATTATAATTGCAAATTATAACTTGAAGATCTGAACTTGTAATAGGTAAATACAGAACTTCGAATTGTTAATTTCAAACTAAGATTGTAAATAATAATTTGAAGAGCTGAACTTGTAATAGTCAAATACAGAACTTCGAATTGTTAAATACAAATTATTAGTGCAAATTATAACTTTAAGATCTGAACTTGTAATTGTCAAATAGAGAACTTAAAATTGATAGCTTATAATTATAATTGCAAATTATAAGTAGAAGATCTGAACTTGTTATAGGTAAATACAAAACTTCGAATGGTTAATTTCAAACTAAGATTGTAATTAATAATTTGAAGATCTGAACTTGTAATAGTCAAATACAGAACTTCGAATTGTTAAATACAAATTATTAGTGCAAATTATAACTTGAAGATCTGAACTTATAATTGTCAAATACAGAACTTAGAATTCATAACTTCAAATTATGATTGGAAATTATAACTAGAAGATCTGAACTTGTATTAGTCAAATACAGAACTTAGAATTGTAAAATGCAAATTATGATTGCTAATTATAACTTGAAGATCTGAACTTGTAATAGTCAAATACAGAACTTAAAATTGATAGCTTATAATTATAATTGCAAATTATAAGTTGAAGATCTGAACTTGTAATAGTCAAATACAGAACTTCGAATTGTTAAATACAAATTATTAGTGCAAATTATAACTTGAAGATCTGAACTTGTAATTGTCAAATACAGATCTTAGAATTCATAACTTCAAATTATGATTGCTAATTATAACTTGAAGATCTGAACTTGTAATAGTCAAATACAGAACTTAGAATTGTGAAATTCAAATTATGACTGCAAATTATAACTTGAAGATCTGAACTTGTAATAGTCAAATACAGAACTTAATATTGATAGCTTATAATTATAATTACAAATTATAACTTGAAGATCTGAATTTGTAATAGGTAAATACAGAACTTCGAATTGTTAATTTCAAACTAAGATTGTAAATAATAATTTGAAGATCTGAACTTGTAATAGTCAAATACAGAACTTCGAATTGTTAAATACAAATTATTAGTGCAAATTATAACATGAAGATCTGAACATGTAATTGTCAAATACAGAACTTAAAATTGATAGCTTATAATTATAATTGCAAATTATAAGTTGAAGATCTGAACTTGTAATAGGTAAATACAGAACTTCTAATTGTTAATTTCAAACTAAGATTGTAATTAATAATTTGATGATCTGAACTTGTAATAGTCAAATACAGAACTTCGAATTGTTAAATACAAATTATTAGTGCAAATTATAACTTGAAGATCTGAACTTGTAATTATCAAATACAGCACTTGGAATTCTTAACTTCAAATTATGATTGCAAATTATAACTTGAAGATCTGAACTTGTAATTGTCAAATACAGAACTTAGAATTCATAACTTCAAATTATGATTGTAAATAATAATTAGAAGATCTGAACTTGTAATAGTCAAATATAGAACTTCAAATTGTTAAATTCAAATTATTAGTGCAAATTATAACTTGAAGATCTTAACTTGTAATTGTCAAATACAGCACTTAGAATTCATAACTTCAAATTATGATTGCAAATTATAACTTGAAGATCTGAACTTGCAATTGTAAAATACAGAAATACGAATTCATAACTTCAAATTATGATTGTAAATAATAATTAGAGGATCTGAACTTGTAATAGTCAAATACAGAACTTCGAATTGTTATATACAAATTATTAGTGCAAATTATAACTTGAAGATCTGTACTTGTCATTGTCAAATACAGAAGTTAACATTGATAGCTTATAATTATAATTGCAAATTATAACTTGCAGATCTGAACATGTAATAGTGAATTACAGAACTTAGATTTGTTAAATCCTAATTATTATTTCTAATTATAACTTGAAGATCTAAACTTGTAATTGTCAAATACAGAACTTAAAATTGATAGCTTATAATTATAATTGCAAATTATAACTTGAAGATCTGAAATTGTAATAGGTAAATACAGAACTTTGAATTGTTAATTTCAAACTAAGATTGTAAATAATAATTTGAAGATCTGAACTTGTAATAGTGTATTACAGAACTTAGATTTGTTAAATACTAATTATTATATCAAATTATAACTTGAAGATCTGAACTTGTAATTGTCAAATACAGAACTTAAAATTGATAGCTTATAATTATAATTGAAAATTATAACTTGAAGATTGGAACTTGTAATAGGTAAATACAGAACTTCGAATTGTTAATTTGAAACTAAGATTGTAAATATTAATTTGAAAATCTGAACTTGTAATAGTCAAATGCAGACCTTCCAATTGTTAAATACAAATTATTAGTGTAAATTATAACTTGAAGATCTGAACTTGTAATTGTCAAATACAGAATTTAAAATTGATAGCTTATAATTATAATTGCAAATTATAACTTGAAGATCTGAATCTGTAATAGGTAAATACAGAACTTCGAATTGTTAATTTCAAACTAAGACTGTAAATAATAATTTGAAGATCTGAACTTGTGATAGTCAAATACAGAACTACTAATTGTTAAATACAAATTATTAGTGCAAATTATATCTTGAAGATCTGAACTTGTAATTGTCAAATCCAGAACTTAAAATTGAGAGCTTATAATTATAATTGCAAATTATAAGTTGAAGATCTGAACTTGAAATAGGTAAATACAGAACTTCGAATTGTTAATTTCAAACTAAAATTGTAATTAATAATTTGAAGATCTGAACTTGTAATATTGTAATTGGCAATCCCCTTGAGGTCAATCAATTTAATAATAAAACAAAACACTTTCCTCAAGATCTATTTTATATTTATGGACTAGTTTCGGCCATTAGCCTTCATCAGCATATCTAAAAGAAAACAACAACATTTACAGAGGTTCACCCAACTTCAGCAACAATTCAACAAACCGTCGTTTAAAATTAATTGTACATCTCAGTGAGATAACTCCGTTTTTCAATAAAATTGGCAATCTAAAATTAATAAATAACATGTATGAACTAACACAAATACCTTTACAAAATAAAATAAAATAAAATAAAACATTCGCCAGGCGTTAACTAAATAAATGCGGTCGGTGTTATCAACTGATATACCTTTCTCAAAGCGTGTATCATTTTGAAATTAAAATACATCAAATATGGGGATATAATTAAGGTTTAATTGCTCGTTAAGTGATGCCGTTGAGGTGTCTTTTTGCGTTCGTTTAATTTCAAGGAACTCCAGTAAGTCGAGCTTTTTCCCTTTGTTTACTCTGTGTAGCAGTTGGATATTTTTATCATTGACAGAGTGGCCGGTTTCTATTAAATGCTGCGACACGGCCGAAGGTTTATTTAAGTTTTTGTGTTCTGCCAATCTGGTTTTTAGACTCCTACCTGTCTGCCCAATATATTTCGCATTGCAGTTATTGCAGTTCAATGCGTACACCCCGCTCTTATCCAATTTGTTGACTGGGTCTTTATTGTTGACAATGGCTTGTTTAATTGTGTTCACACTTTTTAATGCTGTTTGTAGTTTAAATTTATGAAGTAGTCGGGTTATTTTGTACGTAATTGGGCCCAGGTAGGAGATCTTGTTGTATCCTGCTATCATCTTAGGTTTTTCAGTTGCCTTCTTATTTCTTTTATTCATCATTCCCGTTATTAGGTCATTGCTGTACCCATTATTCCTGGCGATTGTCTTGATCATGTTGATTTCTTTTTCTTTTTCGACGGTGCAGAGTGGTGTATCATTTAGACGATCTATGTAGGCCTTGAAAGCTGCTCTTTTATGCTGTTCAGAGTGGTTCGAGGATTTAGGAATGACAAGATCAGTGGATGTGGGTTTTCTGTAGATGCCAAATTCAAAGTCTCTGTTTTTTATCTTTATTGACAAATCCAGGAAGTTGAGGGTTCCATTGTTAGATTGAACTTCCAGCGTGAACTGTGTATTACAATTTCTATCGTTTAGGAATCTCAAAAATCGTTCGGCATCGTCCGCTGTGCCTCTCCAAACACAGATAACATCATCAACATATCTTCCCCAGAATCTTATATTATTGGTAAATTCATTGGTTTCGTTAAGAAGTTTGCATTCATATTCGTTCATGTAGTATTCTGCCATTATTGAAGCAATGGGGGAACCCATCGCTAAACCTGTGCCTTCGTAAAAGCTGTCATTAAATGTGAAGTATGTTTGCTCGGTTGCAACTTTTAGCATTTTTTAGCATACTTTTAGCATCGAATCCGGAAACACACATAGACATCATGAAAATTGTAATTGTCAAATACAGCACTTAGAATTCATAACTTCAAATTATGATTGCAAATTATAACTTGAAGATCTGAACTTGCAATTGTAAAATACAGAAATACGAATTCATAACTTCAAATTATGATTGTAAATAATAATTAGAGGATCTGAACTTGTAATAGTCAAATACAGAACTTCGAATTGTTAAATACAAATTATTAGTGCAAATTATAACTTGAAGTTCTGAACTTGTAATTGTCAAATACAGAACTTAGAATTCATAACTTCAAATTATGATTGCTAATTATAACTTGAAGATCTGAACTTGTAATAGTCAAATACAGAACTTAGAATTGGGAAATTCAAATTATGATTGCAAATTATAACTTGAAGATCTGAACTTGTAATAGTCAAATACAGAACTTAAAATTGATAGCTTATAATTATAATTGCAAATTATAACTTGAAGATCTGAATTTGTAATAGGTAAATATAGAACTTCCAATTGTTAATTTCAAACTAAGATTGTAAATAATAATTTGAAGTTCTGAACTTGTAATAGTCAAATACAGAACTTCGAATTGTTAAATACAAATTATTAGTGCAAATTATAACTTGAAGATCTGAACTTGTAATTGTCAAATACAGAACTTAAAATTGATAGCTTATAATTATAATTGCAAATTATAAGTTGAAGATCTGAACTTGTAATAGGTAAATACAGAACTTCGAATTGTTAATTTCAAACTAAGATTGTAATTAATAATTTGAAGATCTGAACTTGTAATAGTCAAATACATAACTTCAAATTGTTAAATACAAATTATTAGTGCAAATTATAACTTGAAGATCTGAACTTGTAATTGTCAAATACAGAACTTAGAATTGATAGCTTAATATTATAATTGCAAATTATAACTTGAAGAACTGAACTTGTAATAGTGAATTACAGAACTTAGATTTGTTAAATACTAATTATTATTTCAAATTATAACTTGAAGATCTGAACTTGTAATAAGTAAATACAGAACTTCGATTTGTTAATTTCAAACTAAGATTGTAAATAAAAATTTTAAAGACCTGAACTTGTAATAGTCAAATACAGAACTTCGAATTGTTAAATACAAATTATGATTGCAAATTATAACTTGAAGATCTGAACTTGTAATTGTCAAATACAGAACTTAAAATTGATAGCTTATAATTATAATTGCAAATTATAAGTTGAAGATCTGAACTTGTAATAGGTAAATACAGAACTTCGAATTGTTAATTTCAAACTAAGATTGTAATTAATAATTTGAAGATCTGAACTTGTAATAGTCAAATACATAACTTCAAATTGTTAAATACAAATTATTAGTGCAAATTATAACTTGAAGATCTGAACTTGTAATTGTCAAATACAGAACTTAGAATTGATAGCTTAATATTATAATTGCAAATTATAACTTGAAGAACTGAACTTGTAATAGTGAATTACAGAACTTAGATTTGTTAAATACTAATTATTATTTCAAATTATAACTTGAAGATCTGAACTTGTAATAAGTAAATACAGAACTTCGATTTGTTAATTTCAAACTAAGATTGTAAATAAAAATTTTAAAGACCTGAACTTGTAATAGTCAAATACAGAACTACGAATTGTTAAATACAAATTATTAGTGCAAATTATAACTTGAAGATCTGAACTTGTAATTGTCAAATACAGAACTTAGAATTCATAACTTCTAATTATGATTGTAAATAATAAGTAGAAGATCTGAACTAGTAATAGTCAAATACAGAACTTCGAATTGTTAAATACAAATTATTAGTGCAAATTATAACTTGAAGATCTGAACTTGTCATTATCAAATACAGAAGTTAACATTGATAGCTTATAATTATAATTGCAAATTATAACTTGAAGATCTGAACATGTAATAAATAATTACAGAACTTAGATTTGTTAAATCCTAATTATTATTTCTAATTATAACTTGAAGATCTGAACTTGTAATTGTCAAATACAGAACTTAGAATTCATAACTTCAAATTATGATTGCTAATTATAACTCGAAGATCTGAACTTGTAATTGTCAAATTCAGAACTTAAAATTGATAGCTTATAATTATAATTGCAAATTATAACTTGAAGATCTGAATTTGTAATAGGTAAATACAGAACTCGAATTGTTAATTTCAAACTAAGACTGTAAATAATAATTTGAAGATCTGAACTTGTAATAGTCAAATACAGAACTACTAATTGTTAAATACAAATTATTAGTGCAAATTATATCTTGAAGATCTGAACTTGTAATTGTCAAATACAGAACTTAAAATTGAGAGCTTATAATTATAATTGCAAATTATAAGTTGAAGATCTTAACTTGAAATAGGAAAATACAGAACTTCGAATTGTTAATTGCAACTAAAATTGTAATTAATAATTTGAAGATCTGAACTTGTAATAGTCAAATACAGAACTACGAATTGTTAAATACAAATTATTAGTGCAAATTATAACTTGAAGATCTGAACTTGTAATTGTCAAATACAGCACTTAGAATTCATAACTACAAATTATGATTGCAAATTATAACTTGAAGATCTGAACTTGTAATAGTCAAATACAGAACTTAGAATTGATAGATTATAATTTTAATTGCAAATTATAACTTGAAGATCTGAACTTGTAATATGTAAATACAGAACTTCGAATTGTAAATTTCAAACTAAGATTGTAAATAATAATTTGTAGAGCTGAACTTGTAATAGTCAAATACAGAACTACGAATTGTTAAATACAAATTATTAGTGCAAATTATAACTTGTAGATCTGAACTTGTAATTGTCAAATACAGAACTTAGAATTGATAGCTTATAATTATAATTGCAAATTATAACTTGAAGATCTGAACTTGTAATAGGTAAATACAGAACTTCGAATTGTTAATTTCAAACTAAGATTGTAAATAATAATTTGAAGAGCTGAACTTGTAATAGTCAAATACAGAACTTCGAATTGTTAAATACAAATTATTAGTGCAAATTATAACTTTAAGATCTGAACTTGTAATTGTCAAATAGAGAACTTAAAATTGATAGCTTATAATTATAATTGCAAATTATAAGTAGAAGATCTGAACTTGTAATAGGTAAATACAGAACTTCGAATTGTTAATTTCAAACTAAGATTGTAAATAATAATTTGAAGAGCTGAACTTGTAATAGTCAAATACAGAACTTCGAATTGTTAAATACAAATTATTAGTGCAAATTATAACTTTAAGATCTGAACTTGTAATTGTCAAATACAGCACTTAGAATTCATAACTACAAATTATGATTGCAAATTATAACTTGAAGATCTGAACTTGTAATAGGTAAATACAGAACTTCGAATTGTTAATTTCAAACTAAGATTGTAAATAATAATTTGAAGAGCTGAACTTGTAATAGTCAAATACAGAACTTCGAATTGTTAAATACAAATTATTAGTGCAAATTATAACTTTAAGATCTGAACTTGTAATTGTCAAATAGAGAACTTAAAATTGATAGCTTATAATTATAATTGCAAATTATAAGTAGAAGATCTGAACTTGTAATAGGTAAATACAAAACTTCTAATTGTTAATTTCAAACTAAGATTGTAATTAATAATTTGAAGATCTGAACTTGTAATAGTCAAATACAGAACTTCGAATTGTTAAATACAAATTATTAGTGCAAATTATAACTTGAAGATCTGAACTTGTAATTGTCAAATACAGAACTTAGAATTCATAACTTCAAATTATGATTGGAAATTATAACTAGAAGATCTGAACTTGTATTAGTCAAATACAGAACTTAGAATTGTAAAATGCAAATTATGATTGCTAATTATAACTTGAAGATCTGAACTTGTAATAGTCAAATACAGAACTTAAAATTGATAGCTTATAATTATAATTGCAAATTATAAGTTGAAGATCTGAACTTGTAATAGTCAAATACAGAACTTCGAATTGTTAAATACAAATTATTAGTGCAAATTATAACTTGAAGATCTGAACTTGTAATTGTCAAATACAGATCTTAGAATTCATAACTTCAAATTATGATTGCTAATTATAACTTGAAGATCTGAACTTGTAATAGTCAAATACAGAACTTAGAATTGTGAAATTCAAATTATGACTGCAAATTATAACTTGAAGATCTGAACTTGTAATAGTCAAATACAGAACTTAATATTGATAGCTTATAATTATAATTACAAATTATAACTTGAAGATCTGAATTTGTAATAGGTAAATACAGAACTTCGAATTGTTAATTTCAAACTAAGATTGTAAATAATAATTTGAAGATCTGAACTTGTAATAGTTAAATACAGAACTTCGAATTGTTAAATACAAATTATTAGTGCAAATTATAACATGAAGATCTGAACATGTAATTGTCAAATACAGAACTTAAAATTGATAGCTTATAATTATAATTGCAAATTATAAGTTGAAGATCTGAACTTGTAATAGGTAAATACAGAACTTCGAATTGTTAATTTCAAACTAAGATTGTTATTAAAAATTTGAAGATCTGAACTTGCAATAGTCAAATACAGAACTTCGAATTGTTAAATACAAATTATTAGTGCAAATTATAACTTGAAGATCTGAACTTGTAATTATCAAATACAGAAGTTCACATTGATAGCTTATAATTATAATTGCAAATTATAACTTGAAGATCTGAACATGTAATAAAGAATTACAGAACTTAGATTTGTTAAATCCTAATTATTATTTCTAATTATAACTTGAAGATCTGAACTTGTAATTGTCAAATACAGAACTTAGAATTCATAACTTCAAATTATGATTGCTAATTATAACTCGAAGATCTGAACTTGTAATTGTCAAATTCAGAACTTAAAATTGATAGCTTATAATTATAATTGCAAATTATAACTTGAAGATCTGAATTTGTAATAGGTAAATACAGAACTCGAATTGTTAATTTCAAACTAAGACTGTAAATAATAATTTGAAGATCTGAACTTGTAATAGTCAAATACAGAACTACTAATTGTTAAATACAAATTATTAGTGCAAATTATATCTTGAAGATCTGAACTTGTAATTGTCAAATACAGAACTTAAAATTGAGAGCTTATAATTATAATTGAAAATTATAAGTTGAAGATCTTAACTTGAAATAGGAAAATACAGAACTTCGAATTGTTAATTGCAACTAAAATTGTAATTAATAATTTGAAGATCTGAACTTGTAATAGTCAAATACAGAACTACGAATTGTTAAATACAAATTATTAGTGCAAATTATAACTTGAAGATCTGAACTTGTAATTGTCAAATACAGCACTTAGAATTCAAAACTACAAATTATGATTGCAAATTATAACTTGAAGATCTGAACTTGTAATAGTCAAATACAGAACTTAGAATTGATAGATTATAATTTTAATTGCAAATTATAACTTGAAGATCTGAACTTGTAATATGTAAATACAGAACTTCGAATTGTAAATTTCAAACTAAGATTGTAAATAATAATTTGTAGAGCTGAACTTGTAATAGTCAAATACAGAACTTCGAATTGTTAAATACAAATTATTAGTGCAAATTATAACTATAAGATCTGAACTTGTAATTGTCAAATACAGGACTTAGAATTCATAACTTCTAATTATGATTGTAAATAATAATTAGAAGATCTGAACTAGTAATAGTCAAATACAGAACTTCGAATTGTTAATTTCAAACTAAGACTGTAAATAATAATTTGAAGATCTGAACTTGTAATAGTAAAATACAGAACTACTAATTGATAAATACAAATTATTAGTGCAAATTATATCTTGATGATCTGAACTTGTAATTGTCAAATACAGAACTTAAAATTGAGAGCTTATAATTATAATTGCAAATTATAAGTTGAAGATCTGAACTTGAAATAGGTAAATACAGAACTTCGAATTGTTAATTGCAACTAAAATTGTAATTAATAATTTGAAGATCTGAACTTGTAATAGTCAAATACAGAACTACGAATTGTTAAATACAAATTATTAGTGCAAATTATAACTTGAAGATCTGAACTTGTAATTGTCAAATACAGAACTTAAAATTGATAGCTTATAATTATAATTGCAAATTATAAGTTGAAGATCTGAACTTGTAATAGGTAAATACAGAACTTCGAATTGTTAATTTCAAACTAAGATTGTAATTAATAATTTGAAGATCTGAACTTGTAATAGTCAAATACATAACTTCAAATCGTTAAATACAAATTATTAGTGCAAATTATAACTTGAAGATCTGAACTTGTAATTGTCAAATACAGAACTTAGAATTGATAGCTTAATATTATAATTGCAAATTATAACTTGAAGAACTGAACTTGTAATAGTGAATTACAGAACTTAGATTTGTTAAATACTAATTATTATTTCAAATTATAACTTGAAGATCTGAACTTGTAATAAGTAAATACAGAACTTCGATTTGTTAATTTCAAACTAAGATTGTAAATAAAAATTTTAAAGACCTGAACTTGTAATCGTCAAATACAGAACTTCGAATTGTTAAATACAAATTATTAGTGCAAATTATAACTTGAAGATCTGAACTTGTAATTGTCAAATACAGAACTTAAAATTGATAGCTTATAATTATAATTGCAAATTATAAGTTGAAGATCTGAACTTGTAATAGGTAAATACAGAACTTCGAATTGTTAATTTCAAACTAAGATTGTAATTAATAATTTGAAGATCTGAAATTGTAATAGTCAAATACATAACTTCAAATTGTTAAATACAAATTATTAGTGCAAATTATAACTTGAAGATCTGAACTTGTAATTGTCAAATACAGAACTTAAAATTGATAGCTTAATATTATAATTGCAAATTATAACTTGAAGAACTGAACTTGTAATAGTGAATTACAGAACTTAGATTTGTTAAATACTAATTATTATTTCAAATTATAACTTGAAGATCTGAACTTGTAATAAGTAAATACAGAACTTCGATTTGTTAATTTCAAACTAAGATTGTAAATAAAAATTTTAAAGACCTGAACTTGTAATAGTCAAATACAGAACTTCGAATTGTTAAATACAAATTATTAGTGCAAATTATAACTTGAAGATCTGAACTTGTAATTGTCAAATACAGATCTTAGAATTCATAACTTCAAATTATGATTGCTAATTATAACTTGAAGATCTGAACTTGTAATAGTCAAATACAGAACTGAGAATTGTGAAATTCAAATTATGACTGCAAATTATAACTTGAAGATCTGAACTTGTAATAGTCAAATACAGAACTTAATATTGATAGCTTATAATTATAATTGCAAATTATAACTTGAAGATCTGAATTTGTAATAGGTAAATACAGAACTTCGAATTGTTAATTTCAAACTAAGATTGTAAATAATAATTTGAAGATCTGAACTTGTAATAGTCAAATACAGAACTTCGAATTGTTAAATACAAATTATTAGTGCAAATTATAACTTGAAGATCTGAACTTGTAATTGTCAAATACAGAACTTAGAATTCATAACTTCTAATTATGATTGTAAATAATAAGTAGAAGATCTGAACTAGTAATAGTCAAATACAGAACTTCGAATTGTTAAATACAAATTATTAGTGCAAATTATAACTTGAAGATCTGAACTTGTCATTATCAAATACAGAAGTTAACATTGATAGCTTATAATTATAATTGCAAATTATAACTTGAAGATCTGAACATGTAATAAAGAATTACAGAACTTAGATTTGTTAAATCCTAATTATTATTTCTAATTATAACTTGAAGATCTGAACTTGTAATTGTCAAATACAGAACTTAGAATTCATAACTTCAAATTATGATTGCTAATTATAACTCGAAGATCTGAACTTGTAATTGTCAAATTCAGAACTTAAAATTGATAGCTTATAATTATAATTGCAAATTATAACTTGAAGATCTGAATTTGTAATAGGAAAATACAGAACTTCGAATTGTTAAATACAAATTATTAGTGCAAATTATATCTTGAAGATCTGAACTTGTAATTGTCAAATACAGAACTTAAAATTGAGAGCTTATAATTATAATTGCAAATTATAAGTTGAAGATCTTAACTTGAAATAGGAAAATACAGAACTTCGAATTGTTAATTGCAACTAAAATTGTAATTAATAATTTGAAGATCTGAACTTGTAATAGTCAAATACAGAACTACGAATTGTTAAATACAAATTATTAGTGCAAATTATAACTTGAAGATCTGAACTTGTAATTGTCAAATACAGCACTTAGAATTCATAACTACAAATTATGATTGCAAATTATAACTTGAAGATCTGAACTTGTAATAGTCAAATACAGAACTTAGAATTGATAGATTATAATTTTAATTGCAAATTATAACTTGAAGATCTGAACTTGTAATATGTAAATACAGAACTTCGAATTGTAAATTTCAAACTAAGATTGTAAATAATAATTTGTAGAGCTGAACTTGTAATAGTCAAATACAGAACTTCGAATTGTTAAATACAAATTATTAGTGCAAATTATAACTATAAGATCTGAACTTGTAATTGTCAAATACAGGACTTAGAATTCATAACTTCTAATTATGATTGTAAATAATAATTAGAATATCTGAACTAGTAATAGTCAAATACAGAACTTCGAATTGTTAATTTCAAACTAAGACTGTAAATAATAATTTGAAGATCTGAACTTGTAATAGTAAAATACAGAACTACTAATTGATAAATACAAATTATTAGTGCAAATTATATCTTGAAGATCTGAACTTGTAATTGTCAAATACAGAACTTAAAATTGAGAGCTTATAATTATAATTGCAAATTATAAGTTGAAGATCTGAACTTGAAATAGGTAAATACAGAACTTCGAATTGTTAATTGCAACTAAAATTGTAATTAATAATTTGAAGATCTGAACTTGTAATAGTCAAATACAGAACTACGAATTGTTAAATACAAATTATTAGTGCAAATTATAACTTGTAGATCTGAACTTGTAATTGTCAAATACAGAACTTAGAATTGATAGCTTATAATTATAATTGCAAATTATAACTTGAAGATCTGAACTTGTAATAGGTAAATACAGAACTTCGAATTGTTAATTTCAAACTAAGATTGTAAATAATAATTTGAAGAGCTGAACTTGTAATAGTCAAATACAGAACTTCGAATTGTTAAATACAAATTATTAGTGCAAATTATAACTTTAAGATCTGAACTTGTAATTGTCAAATAGAGAACTTAAAATTGATAGCTTATAATTATAATTGCAAATTATAAGTAGAAGATCTGAACTTGTAATAGGTAAATACAAAACTTCGAATGGTTAATTTCAAACTAAGATTGTAATTAATAATTTGAAGATCTGAACTTGTAATAGTCAAATACAGAACTTCGAATTGTTAAATACAAATTATTAGTGCAAATTATAACTTGAAGATCTGAACTTGTAATTGTCAAATACAGAACTTAGAATTCATAACTTCAAATTATGATTGGAAATTATAACTAGAAGATCTGAACTTGTATTAGTCAAATACAGAACTTAGAATTGTAAAATGCAAATTATGATTGCTAATTATAACTTGAAGATCTGAACTTGTAATAGTCAAATACAGAACTTAAAATTGATAGCTTATAATTATAATTGCAAATTATAAGTTGAAGATCTGAACTTGTAATAGTCAAATACAGAACTTCGAATTGTTAAATACAAATTATTAGTGCAAATTATAACTTGAAGTTCTGAACTTGTAATTGTCAAATACAGAACTTAGAATTCATAACTTCAAATTATGATTGCTAATTATAACTTGAAGATCTGAACTTGTAATAGTCAAATACAGAACTTAGAATTGGGAAATTCAAATTATGATTGCAAATTATAACTTGAAGATCTGAACTTGTAATAGTCAAATACAGAACTTAAAATTGATAGCTTATAATTATAATTGCAAATTATAACTTGAAGATCTGAATTTGTAATAGGTAAATATAGAACTTCCAATTGTTAATTTCAAACTAAGATTGTAAATAATAATTTGAAGTTCTGAACTTGTAATAGTCAAATACAGAACTTCGAATTGTTAAATACAAATTATTAGTGCAAATTATAACTTGAAGATCTGAACTTGTAATTGTCAAATACAGAACTTAAAATTGATAGCTTATAATTATAATTGCAAATTATAAGTTGAAGATCTGAACTTGTAATAGGTAAATACAGAACTTCGAATTGTTAATTTCAAACTAAGATTGTAATTAATAATTTGAAGATCTGAACTTGTAATAGTCAAATACATAACTTCAAATTGTTAAATACAAATTATTAGTGCAAATTATAACTAGAAGATCTGAACTTGTATTAGTCAAATACAGAACTTAGAATTGTAAAATGCAAATTATGATTGCTAATTATAACTTGAAGATCTGAACTTGTAATAGTCAAATACAGAACTTAAAATTGATAGCTTATAATTATAATTGCAAATTATAAGTTGAAGATCTGAACTTGTAATAGTCAAATACAGAACTTAAAATTGATAGCTTATAATTATAATTGCAAATTATAAGTTGAAGATCTGAACTTGTAATAGTCAAATACAGAACTTCGAATTGTTAAATACAAATTATTAGTGCAAATTATAACTTGAAGATCTGAACTTGTAATTGTCAAATACAGATCTTAGAATTCATAACTTCAAATTATGATTGCTAATTATAACTTGAAGATCTGAACTTGTAATAGTCAAATACAGAACTTAGAATTGTGAAATTCAAATTATGACTGCAAATTATAACTTGAAGATCTGAACTTGTAATAGTCAAATACAGAACTTAATATTGATAGCTTATAATTATAATTACAAATTATAACTTGAAGATCTGAATTTGTAATAGGTAAATACAGAACTTCGAATTGTTAATTTCAAACTAAGATTGTAAATAATAATTTGAAGATCTGAACTTGTAATAGTCAAATACAGAACTTCGAATTGTTAAATACAAATTATTAGTGCAAATTATAACATGAAGATCTGAACATGTAATTGTCAAATACAGAACTTAAAATTGATAGCTTATAATTATAATTGCAAATTATAAGTTGAAGATCTGAACTTGTAATAGGTAAATACAGAACTTCGAATTGTTAATTTCAAACTAAGATTGTAATTAATAATTTGAAGATCTGAACTTGTAATAGTCAAATACAGAACTTCGAATTGTTAAATACAAATTATTAGTGCAAATTATAACTTGAAGATCTGAACTTGTAATTATCAAATACAGCACTTGGAATTCATAACTTCAAATTATGATTGCAAATTATAACTTGAAGATCTGAACTTGTAATTGTCAAATACAGAACTTAGAATTCATAACTTCAAATTATGATTGTAAATAATAATTAGAAGATCTGAACTTGTAATAGTCAAATACAGAACTTCAAATTGTTAAATTCAAATTATTAGTGCAAATTATAACTTGAAGATCTTAACTTGTAATTGTCAAATACAGTACTTAGAATTCATAACTTCAAATTATGATTGCAAATTATAACTTGAAGATCTGAACTTGCAATTGTAAAATACAGAAATACGAATTCATAACTTCAAATTATGATTGTAAATAATAATTAGATTATCTGAACTTGTAATAGTCAAATACAGAACTTCGAATTGTTAAATACAAATTATTAGTGCAAATTATAACTTGAAGTTCTGAACTTGTAATTGTCAAATACAGAACTTAGAATTCATAACTTCAAATTATGATTGCTAATTATAACTTGAAGATCTGAACTTGTAATAGTCAAATACAGAACTTAGAATTGGGAAATTCAAATTATGATTGCAAATTATAACTTGAAGATCTGAACTTGTAATAGTCAAATACAGAACTTAAAATTGATAGCTTATAATTATAATTGCAAATTATAACTTGAAGATCTGAATTTGTAATAGGTAAATATAGAACTTCCAATTGTTAATTTCAAACTAAGATTGTAAATAATAATTTGAAGTTCTGAACTTGTAATAGTCAAATACAGAACTTCGAATTGTTAAATACAAATTATTAGTGCAAATTATAACTTGAAGATCTGAACTTGTAATTGTCAAATACAGAACTTAAAATTGATAGCTTATAATTATAATTGCAAATTATAAGTTGAAGATCTGAACTTGTAATAGGTAAATACAGAACTTCGAATTGTTAATTTCAAACTAAGATTGTAATTAATAATTTGAAGATCTGAACTTGTAATAGTCAAATACATAACTTCAAATTGTTAAATACAAATTATTAGTGCAAATTATAACTTGAAGATCTGAACTTGTAATTGTCAAATACAGAACTTAGAATTGATAGCTTATTATTATAATTGCAAATTATAACTTGAAGAACTGAACTTGTAATAGTGAATTACAGAACTTAGATTTGTTAAATACTAATTATTATTTCAAATTATAACTTGAAGATCTGAACTTGTAATAAGTAAATACAGAACTTCGATTTGTTAATTTCAAACTAAGATTGTAAATAAAAATTTTAAAGACCTGAACTTGTAATAGTCAAATACAGAACTTCGAATTGTTAAATACAAATTATTAGTGCAAATTATAACTTGAAGATCTGAACTTGTAATTGTCAAATACAGATCTTAGAATTCATAACTTCAAATTATGATTGCTAATTATAACTTGAAGATCTGAACTTGTAATAGTCAAATACAGAACTGAGAATTGTGAAATTCAAATTATGACTGCAAATTATAACTTGAAGATCTGAACTTGTAATAGTCAAATACAGAACTTAATATTGATAGCTTATAATTATAATTGCAAATTATAACTTGAAGATCTGAATTTGTAATAGGTAAATACAGAACTTCGAATTGTTAATTTCAAACTAAGATTGTAAATAATAATTTGAAGATCTGAACTTGTAATAGTCAAATACAGAACTTCGAATTGTTAAATACAAATTATTAGTGCAAATTATAACATGAAGATCTGAACATGTAATTGTCAAATACAGAACTTAAAATTGATAGCTTATAATTATAATTGCAAATTATAAGTTGAAGATCTGAACTTGTAATAGGTAAATACAGAACTTCGAATTGTTAATTTCAAACTAAGTATGTAATTAATAATTTGAAGATCTGAACTTGTAATAGTCAAATACAGAACTTCGAATTGTTAAATACAAATTATTAGTGCAAATTATAACTTGAAGATCTGAACTTGTAATTATCAAATACAGCACTTGGAATTCATAACTTCAAATTATGATTGCAAATTATAACTTGAAGATCTGAACTTGTAATTGTCAAATACAGAACTTAGAATTCATAACTTCAAATTATGATTGTAAATAATAATTAGAAGATCTGAACTTGTAATAGTCAAATACAGAACTTCAAATTGTTAAATTCAAATTATTAGTGCAAATTATAACTTGAAGATCTTAACTTGTAATTGTCAAATACAGCACTTAGAATTCATAACTTCAAATTATGATTGCAAATTATAACTTGAAGATCTGAACTTGTAATTGTAAAATACAGAAATACGAATTCATAACTTCAAATTATGATTGTAAATAATAATTAGAAGATCTGAACTTGTAATAGTCAAATACAGAACTTCGAATTGTTAAATACAAATTATTAGTGCAAATTATAACTTGAAGATCTGAATTTGTAATTGTCAAATACAGATCTTAGAATTCATAACTTCAAATTATGATTGCTAATTATAACTCGAAGATCTGAACTTGTAATTGTCAAATTCAGAACTTAAAATTGATAGCTTATAATTATAATTGCAAATTATAACTTGAAGATCTGAATTTGTAATAGGTAAATACAGAACTCGAATTGTTAATTTCAAACTAAGACTGTAAATAATAATTTGAAGATCTGAACTTGTAATAGTCAAATACAGAACTACTAATTGTTAAATACAAATTATTAGTGCAAATTATATCTTGAAGATCTGAACTTGTAATTGTCAAATACAGAACTTAAAATTGAGAGCTTATAATTATAATTGCAAATTATAAGTTGAAGATCTTAACTTGAAATAGGAAAATACAGAACTTCGAATTGTTAATTGCAACTAAAATTGTAATGAATAATTTGAAGATCTGAACTTGTAATAGTCAAATACAGAACTACGAATTGTTAAATACAAATTATTAGTGCAAATTATAACTTGAAGATCTGAACTTGTAATTGTCAAATACAGCACTTAGAATTCATAACTACAAATTATGATTGCAAATTATAACTTGAAGATCTGAACTTGTAATAGTCAAATACAGAACTTAGAATTGATAGATTATAATTTTAATTGCAAATTATAACTTGAAGATCTGAACTTGTAATATGTAAATACAGAACTTCGAATTGTAAATTTCAAACTAAGATTGTAAATAATAATTTGTAGAGCTGAACTTGTAATAGTCAAATACAGAACTTCGAATTGTTAAATACAAATTATTAGTGCAAATTATAACTATAAGATCTGAACTTGTAATTGTCAAATACAGGACTTAGAATTCATAACTTCTAATTATGATCGTAAATAATAATTAGAAGATCTGAACTAGTAATAGTCAAATACAGAACTTCGAATTGTTAATTTCAAACTAAGACTGTAAATAATAATTTGAAGATCTGAACTTGTAATAGTAAAATACAGAACTACTAATTGATAAATACAAATTATTAGTGCAAATTATATCTTGAAGATCTGAACTTGTAATTGTCAAATACAGAACTTAAAATTGAGAGCTTATAATTATAATTGCAAATTATAAGTTGAAGATCTGAACTTGAAATAGGTAAATACAGAACTTCGAATTGTTAATTGCAACTAAAATTGTAATTAACAATTTGAAGATCTGAACTTGTAATAGTCAAATACAGAACTACGAATTGTTAAATACTAATTATTAGTGCAAATTATAACTTGTAGATCTGAACTTGTAATTGTCAAATACAGAACTTAGAATTGATAGCTTATAATTATAATTGCAAATTATAACTTGAAGATCTGAACTTGTAATAGGTAAATACCGAACTTCGAATTGTTAATTTCAAACTAAGATTGTAAATAATAATTTGAAGAGCTGAACTTGTAATAGTCAAATACAGAACTTCGAATTGTTAAATACAGATTATTAGTGCAAATTATAACTTTAAGATCTGAACTTGTAATTGTCAAATAGAGAACTTAAAATTGATAGCTTATAATTATAATTGCAAATTATAAGTAGAAGATCTGAACTTGTAATAGGTAAATACAAAACTTCGAATGGTTAATTTCAAACTAAGATTGTAATTAATAATTTGAAGATCTGAACTTGTAATAGTCAAATACAGAACTTCGAATTGTTAAATACAAATTATTAGTGCAAATTATAACTAGAAGATCTGAACTTGTATTAGTCAAATACAGAACTTAGAATTGTAAAATGCAAATTATGATTGCTAATTATAACTTGAAGATCTGAACTAGTAATAGTCAAATACAGAACTTAAAATTGATAGCTTATAATTATAATTGCAAATTATAAGTTGAAGATCTGAACTTGTAATAGTCAAATACAGAACTTCGAATTGTTAAATACAAATTATTAGTGCAAATTATAACTTGAAGATCTGAACTTGTAATTGTCAAATACAGATCTTAGAATTCATAACTTCAAATTATGATTGCTAATTATAACTTGAAGATCTGAACTTGTAATAGTCAAATACAGAACTTAGAATTGTGAAATTCAAATTATGACTGCAAATTATAACTTGAAGATCTGAACTTGTAATAGTCAAATACAGAACTTAATATTGATAGCTTATAATTATAATTACAAATTATAACTTGAAGATCTGAATTTGTAATAGGTAAATACAGAACTTCGAATTGTTAATTTCAAACTAAGATTGTAAATAATAATTTGAAGATCTGAACTTGTAATAGTCAAATACAGAACTTCGAATTGTTAAATACAAATTATTAGTGCAAATTATAACATGAAGATCTGAACATGTAATTGTCAAATACAGAACTTAAAATTGATAGCTTATAATTATAATTGCAAATTATAAGTTGAAGATCTGAACTTGTAATAGGTAAATACAGAACTTCGAATTGTTAATTTCAAACTAAGATTGTAATTAATAATTTGAAGATCTGAACTTGTAATAGTCAAATACAGAACTTCGAATTGTTAAATACAAATTATTAGTGCAAATTATAACTTGAAGATCTGAACTTGTAATTATCAAATACAGCACTTGGAATTCATAACTTCAAATTATGATTGCAAATTATAACTTGAAGATCTGAACTTGTAATTGTCAAATACAGAACTTAGAATTCATAACTTCAAATTATGATTGTAAATAATAATTAGAAGATCTGAACTTGTAATAGTCAAATACAGAACTTCAAATTGTTAAATTCAAATTATTAGTGCAAATTATAACTTGAAGATCTTAACTTGTAATTGTCAAATACAGCACTTAGAATTCATAACTTCAAATTATGATTGCAAATTATAACTTGAAGATCTGAACTTGCAATTGTAAAATACAGAAATACGAATTCATAACTTCAAATTATGATTGTAAATAATAATTAGAGGATCTGAACTTGTAATAGTCAAATACAGAACTTCGAATTGTTAAATACAAATTATTAGTGCAAATTATAACTTGAAGTTCTGAACTTGTAATTGTCAAATACAGAACTTGGAATTCATAACTTCAAATTATGATTGCTAATTATAACTTGAAGATCTGAACTTGTAATAGTCAAATACAGAACTTAGAATTGGGAAATTCAAATTATGATTGCAAATTATAACTTGAAGATCTGAACTTGTAATAGTCAAATACAGAACTTAAAATTGATAGCTTATAATTATAATTGCAAATTATAACTTGAAGATCTGAATTTGTAATAGGTAAATATAGAACTTCCAATTGTTAATTTCAAACTAAGATTGTAAATAATAATTTGAAGTTCTGAACTTGTAATAGTCAAATACAGAACTTCGAATTGTTAAATACAAATTATTAGTGCAAATTATAACTTGAAGATCTGAACTTGTAATTGTCAAATACAGAACTTAAAATTGATAGCTTATAATTATAATTGCAAATTATAAGTTGAAGATCTGAACTTGTAATAGGTAAATACAGAACTTCGAATTGTTAATTTCAAACTAAGATTGTAATTAATAATTTGAAGATCTGAACTTGTAATAGTCAAATACAGAACTTCGAATTGTTAAATACAAATTATTAGTGCAAATTATAACTTGAAGATCTGAACTTGTAATTGTCAAATACAGATCTTAGAATTCATAACTTCAAATTATGATTGCTAATTATAACTTGAAGATCTGAACTTGTAATAGTCAAATACAGAACTGAGAATTGTGAAATTCAAATTATGACTGCAAATTATAACTTGAAGATCTGAACTTGTAATAGTCAAATACAGAACTTAATATTGATAGCTTATAATTATAATTGCAAATTATAACTTGAAGATCTGAATTTGTAATAGGTAAATACAGAACTTCGAATTGTTAATTTCAAACTAAGATTGTAAATAATAATTTGAAGATCTGAACTTGTAATAGTCAAATACAGAACTTCGAATTGTTAAATACAAATTATTAGTGCAAATTATAACATGAAGATCTGAACATGTAATTGTCAAATACAGAACTTAAAATTGATAGCTTATAATTATAATTGCAAATTATAAGTTGAAGATCTGAACTTGTAATAGGTAAATACAGAACTTCGAATTGTTAATTTCAAACTAAGATTGTAATTAATAATTTGAAGATCTGAACTTGTAATAGTCAAATACAGAACTTCGAATTGTTAAATACAAATTATTAGTGCAAATTATAACTTGAAGATCTGAACTTGTAATTATCAAATACAGCACTTGGAATTCATAACTTCAAATTATGATTGCAAATTATAACTTGAAGATCTGAACTTGTAATTGTCAAATACAGAACTTAGAATTCATAACTTCAAATTATGATTGTAAATAATAATTAGAAGATCTGAACTTGTAATAGTCAAATACAGAACTTCAAATTGTTAAATTCAAATTATTAGTGCAAATTATAACTTGAAGATCTTAACTTGTAATTGTCAAATACAGCACTTAGAATTCATAACTTCAAATTATGATTGCAAATTATAACTTGAAGATCTGAACTTGTAATTGTAAAATACAGAAATACGAATTCATAACTTCAAATTATGATTGTAAATAATAATTAGAAGATCTGAACTTGTAATAGTCAAATACAGAACTTCGAATTGTTAAATACAAATTATTAGTGCAAATTATAACTTGAAGATCTGAACTTGTAATTGTCAAATACAGATCTTAGAATTCATAACTTCAAATTATGATTGCTAATTATAACTTGAAGATCTGAACTTGTAATAGTCAAATACAGAACTTAGAATTGTGAAATTCAAATTATGACTGCAAATTATAACTTGAAGATCTGAACTTGTAATAGTCAAATACAGAACTTAATATTGATAGCTTATAATTATAATTGCAAATTATAACTTGAAGATCTGAATTTGTAATAGGTAAATACAGAACTTCGAATTGTTAATTTCAAACTAAGATTGTAAATAATAATTTGAAGATCTGAACTTGTAATAGTCAAATACAGAACTTCGAATTGTTAAATACAAATTATTAGTGCAAATTATAACATGAAGATCTGAACATGTAATTGTCAAATACAGAACTTAAAATTGATAGCTTATAATTATAATTGCAAATTATAAGTTGAAGATCTGAACTTGTAATAGTCAAATACTGCCCGGCGCCAGAAATTACCTTAAACTCGAAAATAGACAAACAAAAAATATTAAAGAAAAAAAAATTTGGTTTAATGTAATTTCGTGAAAAAAAAAAGGTTACAAAAAAGAAAGGGATGCTGAAGGCATCTCCTTAACAATACCAAAAATAAAAAAAAACAAAAAAAAAAACAAAGTCAAGCTCGTTGAAGACGAAACTTGATTCCGTTGTCACTGAAGGTGACAACGCTAAAAACACAAGTTATCACACTCTTGGATGACACCGGTACGGCAAATTGCCGCTCAAAAAAAAAACACAAAAAAACAAACAAGCTACTGAAAATCTCCTGCGGGAAAAAATTGTAATACAAACTGTAATCACTCACCCAAAATTTCACCAGGTATATTATGGCAACTGCAGTCCGAATTACCCAAGACTTCCAGAAAGCTTTCCTTCGTTCCCGGCTTATTGTCTGCTCCAAAAATTGGTTTATCTATGACTCTAAAATCACAATCTGCATCACAAATCCCCCCACAATCGATACTCAGCAACCCCGTTTATCTACCTAAACCAGTAGTCTAATTTTTTATAAACCTGTATGGCGTCACCCAAAATTGTGCGTAACTGTACAATCACCAATTAATATTTTAAAATATTCGATCAACACGTTGACGGCTGCCTGGGGTACGGCGTTGAGGAAAATTCAAAATTGATTTCCAAATCTTAAAATTCTTCGAAAGTTGATAATTAATTTTGTTAAGGAATGCTATCATACGGTTTATCACGGTTCTGTTGTACAACCGGTGGTTACCAAAAAAATGCGTAGTCCAAAAAGGAAAAAGAAAAAAAAAACCTCCACCACGTTTTCTACGATTGCAGGTGTAGTTTATCAAAAATTTCAACGCAAGCTAAAAATTAATTTCAAATGGAAGTTGTATCCAAAAATTTACTTCAAAGATTTTTTACCTGCACAAAACACAATCAAAAGTTTTTAAATCGGTAAAAAACCCAACAATTGACTCGCTTTTGTTTAAAAATTTTCAAAATTATTCTACGATGTTCAAAATTATTCGTCTTTTCCATACACTATCACCTATGATAAAAGCCGCATGCTTACAAACTTATCAATTTTTAAAAATTTTCTTTACAGGGCGATGGAAAATAAATTGTAGCATTAAAAATTCTAAAAATTCATTTGGCGAGAAAAAATGACATTCGCCATGCTACACTCTCCCCCTCCGAACATATAGACTGCGGTCAGAAAAAAACGAGTTGATTGACTAAAAAAAAACAGAAAAAACTACAAAATAACTAATTGTGAAGCAAATTAGCCGCATATTCAAAAAACAATTAAAACTGAAAAGACTGGATTACTTCACGCATAGGGCCGAAGCCACTAACAACTATACCTCATTCACCCATTGTGAGCTCAGCAGAAATCTGTTTGGACTTGATTCTATAGTTACTTCCGATTTTGCAAAAAAAAAAATTATTTTTGTGCATCTAAAACGAAGTATATAAAAATTAAAGTTTTGATTCCTAACTGTTTCTGGAACAGTAAAATCCCCAAATGGAGAATCAAAAAAAAAACTAGGAAAACTCCAGTTCCTCAAATCTGTAAGGTTTCCGGCGTAAATACTTTAGGCCTATAATTAAATTTTGAAACGAAATTATTTCAAAAAAAAACACTGAATTCGTCACACTACGTACTAAATATATACAAAACTTACTATACTAACTATATACAACTTGACAAATTCAGCTACAAAAAAAAGAGAGCAGTTTGATTAACATACTATCAACTGTCATAAAAAAATTTAAAATTGAGCTGGTACTCAATTAAATCCAAAAGTTGAATCAAGTCATTTATCAAAAAAATTATTTGATATAAAGGCAAAATTAAAACTTTACTCACATCACTCACACCACATTCATTCCTCACTATCTTCGGGGTGCTCTTTTAAATCTTTAATATGGAAGATTCCTAAATCTTTCCCTAGTTCATTCTTTAACCGGTATGTCAAAGGACCCGTAACCTTACTGACAGTACATTTCACATATTTTGGAGCAAGTTTTTTAGAAAAATGATCAGGAGCGCTAGAGAAAACAAAATTTCGTTTCCAGACGGTATCCCCTTTTTTGAAGGTTAACTGGCGTTTCCTCAAGTTATAATGAGATCGATGTTGTTCATGAGCACGATGTAAATTACGTTCTACCCGTTTATGTAATTCAGATAAATGATGACTGTCGGTAATGACACGTTCACGATTAGCCAAGGTAATTTCCTCGGGTTTTAAAGCTCCCAACTTCCCATAATAGTCTCCACTACTTGGAACAGTTCTTCCTAAATTCAACAATGTCGGGGTATGACCCGTAGCTTCGTGAACAGCATTTCGAATAGCATGGGCAATCTGATAAACGTACGTATCCCATGACCTGTGATCATCTTTTACGAATGACCGCAAACTCGTACCTATCACTCGATTTACGCGTTCCACAGGGTTTACCTGAGGGTGATAATTTGCATTATACCACGTTTTCTGAACTTTATATTGTGACATCAGGTTTTTAAAAATGGAACTGGTGAACTGCGTGCCATTGTCACACATAACTATTTGAGGAAGCCCAAAAAGTAAAAAGGTTTCTTCGACGAATGCAGCTACCGAAGATGCCGTGGCCTTTTTCAATGGGCGCACCACAACAAATTTAGTAAACCAATCAGAGATAACAATCAAATAGCAATTACCCTTCTTAGTTCTGGGAAACGGCCCCATTAAATCTACCGATATTAATTGAAAAGGAAATTGTACTCGTTTCTCAGCTCCCATTAATCCAGGTCGAAGCAAATTCGAAGCCTTACTCGCCAAACAAATCTCGCACTTGCGAACATACCGTAATATATCTGTTCTCATACGAGGCCAATAATAGACTTCCGAAACTTTACACATAGTTTTTAAAATACCCAGGTGACCTGACAAAGGTTTGTCATGGCAATCCTGTAAAATTTCTCGACGCCGAGATCTAGGAACAACAATTTTCCAATCAATCAAATTTGAAATGATGTTATGTTTATTTGGTACGTACTTAAAAATTACCCCGTCTTCTATTTTCCATGACGGATGATCGTCAGGATTAGAACTAATTTTATCTAACATTTTTCGATACCAAGGATCATGATCTTTTTCAGTAACTGTGATTGAATGTATTTGAAGTGGTGCTCTAGATAACGCATCAGGCACAACGTTAAACTTGCCTTTTCTATGTATAATGTCAAAATCATATTGTGACAAACGTACACTCCAACGCGCTAACCTTCCTGCAGGGCTGTCAAGCTTACTTAGCCAAAGCAAAGCCTGATTGTCAGTTACCACTGTAAATCGCGAACCCTCAACATAAGCTCTATATTTCTCTACGCCAAACAGTACTGCAGCGCATTCTTTTTCAATAGCGCTATAGTTCCGCTCTTGTTTAGTGAGAGATCTACTGGCGTAAGCTACCACGCGCTCATTCGTACCCTCGCCTTGAACTAAAATTGCCCCTAATCCTACGTCAGACGCATCAGTTTGAATTATAAAAGGCTCATCATAATTCGGGCTGCAAAGCACAGGTGCCGTGACCAATAAATCTTTCAATGACTTGAACGAATGCTCGGCATCATCAGACCACACAATACGTTGCCCCTTAGTTTTACCCTTGATTAAGTTTAAAATCGGTGCAGCAATGGTGGAAAATCCCGGTATAAATCTACGGTACCAGCCAGCCATACCTAAAAATCGCTTAATCTCGGTAGTACTCTTTGGAGTTGGATAATCAACTATAGCCGAAACTTTACTAGGGTCGGTTCTAAGACCTTTTTCGTCAACGACGAAACCTAGATACTTCAAGGACGGACGACAAAATTCGCATTTGCTAATATTGACTGTTAAGCCTGCATCCTTCAGACGTTTATAAACCTCTTTTAGGGTAGTTAGATGTTCTTCGAAGCTCGAAGATACCACAATAATGTCGTCAATGTAGACAAACACATTCTCAAATTCTGGGCCAAAAAGTGCGTCCATTAGACGTTGTAATGTTTGGGGACTGTTATGGAGACCAAAAGGTAAAACGGTAAACTCAAACAACCCACGACCCGGAACGGTGAAAGCCGTTTTCTCGCAGGATTCCGCCGACAACGGGATTTGCCAAAAGGCTTTACGCAAATCTATGGATGTCAGATACCGTGCATCTCTTAGATGATCTAAGATCTGGCTGATATAGGGAATAGGGTACGAGTCACGCTTAGTCACCTCGTTAAGCCGACGCCCATCAAAGCAGAAACGAAGTTCGCCAGATTTCTTCTGGACCATAACAATAGGACTATTCCAAGCGCTTCTTGATGGTCTAATTACCCCTAGGCGCAGCATCTCATCTACTTCAGCGTTAACTTTCGATAACATAACCGGCGAGAGAGGATAATACCTTTGCTTTATCGGACGAGCGTCTCCCGTCTCAATAACATGTTCCACCAAATGTGTACGTCCTAACGTGTCGGGACCTATTTCTTTAAATAGTTTGACCACAGAAGTGAGTTTTTGAATCTGTTCGAGGTTTAAATCTACACGCGACTGAATAACCTTAACTGAATGAATCGAGCTAGAAATTGTAAAGCTATTATTCGCAAAGTTTGCCGTAAGTTTAAAAGTATTGCAGAAATCTGTACCCAATGTCAAAGCATTGTCAATCGTGTCAGAAATCATAACACGTAAATTTCTAGTGACATCGTCGACAGTAATAGGCAAAGTTACAAAACCTAGCACCGGTTGTAAAGTTCCGTCAGCTGTTTGCAGCATTGGGGGGTTGATAGGTTTTTGTATTGTAAGTTTAAGTTTCCTGATCAATGATAACCCTTGAGATCCTATTATTGTTTGGTTTGCTCCGGAATCTAAGAGTGCTAGCATGCGTTCGTTATGAATGCGAACAATTACGTATGGCCGATTATCTCCCGCAACAGGTGTAAAGATTGAGTTTGCTTCGTTAAGAGGACGACAAAACTTTTTTACCCTCTCTAACCAATGACCCCACAAGATAGATTGTTCCGCCAATTGTTGAGGACTAGGGCTAAATCGACGGAGATTTAAGCCTGTCCTTAATCGTTTTTTTGACATTTACTACAAGTAGTAAAAGTAGCATTAGGCGTTCCGCATACATAACAGAAGGTACGACGCTCTGCCGCACATGTGTGATAAGTATGTCCGGTGGCCGAACAATTATAACACTTAGTGTTTGCTCTTGCTCGATTTACAACTGTTCTCGACTTTAATTTAGTTGCCAAGGCTGATAGATTGGCAATCGAGGAAATGTTACTGTTCGATGGACCTTTATATGCCAGGTCCGGCTCGAGAGGTTGAGTCGTTGGAATAGCCATGTTAAATTGATCCACACGATACTTAGCTCTTTCTAACTTTTGGCATAACTCCTGTAGATGTTCTACTGAAGTTACATCCACTAATGCCAATGAATCCGTAAAACGAGGTAATAAATTTGGCATAATGAAACCGAGTTGAGTTTCATCGTCAGGAGTGACTGACAACCGCCTCATCATGTTTTGCATTACAGCAATAAAAATAAAACATGGCTCTTCAGCACCCTGTTTGCGAGCTAGTATCTCTCGCTTCAACTCCTTATCGTAGTCAAAAGGGAGAAAAACCGCTTTGAACCGATGTACCAACTCGTCCCATGATGAAATATTGTTTATTACTGACTTAAACCAAATTTTAGCCTGACCATCAAAAAGTTCTCCCGCTCCCTCAAAAAGCTGTGCGTCCGTTACCCCTCTTGATACGCGTAGTTCATTCACCCTTTCTAAAAAAGCTCCCACACCCATCTTGGAAGTATTTCCATCAAATTTTAAACCCCATTTGTGAAGCATTCCTGAACACCGTGGCATAAGAAATTTAGGATCTGGATAAACAGGTGTATGAGTTTGATTTTCAATCGAGGTAGAAGGTCTGATAGGACTAGAATTAGCAAAGAGTAAAGCAGGTTCTACCATACTTGTAGCAGGTTGCTCGCGTAAGGACATTCGCGGTCCTGTAGTCGAAAAAACTAACGAATCGTGTGTACTCGTGTTTATTGCTGACACCTTAGTTGTAACAGTAGTTACTGCCGTAATAGGCCGGTTGCCTAGATCAGAAACCTGCGCTGATTCCCGATCCGATGTACTCTGCTCAAGTACAGCTACTATATCATTGAAACTTATCTGTGGAGTAGTTTCCACATCGTCGATTGTTTCGACCAGTGTAAGAGCACGCCCTGATAGTGAGTCTACTTTCACACGCTCATCTTCCACTAAATGTAGTTTAAGAAGATAGTCCGTTCTTCGAATAATATGTTCAATTTTAGTACGCAACCGTTTACTCTCCGTGGTGAGAGGTTTTTCTACAAAAGTTGTTACTTCCCTTTCTAACTTAGCGAGTTTGACATCTATAATCCCTAACTCTGTTCCAATATCAAAGTTGTATAGCGTATAACGCGAAGTCAAACTAGGATTAGCCCTTTCCTTTGCCATAATTGCTCTTAAAAATTTACGCAATTCTTCCACTGTGCGATTTGCACTCTCAACATTGCGCACCCGCAACTCCCATGACAACTCGTCAACCGTCAAATAATTTATATTGGTCATCGTTGCAAACAAAATATAAATTATGATAAAAAGAAAGGAAGAAAAAGTATATTTCTAATGGCAGATGGTAAGCCAAAGTATCGCAGCCCGAACGTTGGTCGCCAAAGTGTACCGTGACACTCCCGGTAAGCTACCTGTACAGGTAGCGGCTAGCTTATCAGTACGGAGAGAGGCCAAAGCGTAAACGATACGGTTAGAAAAAATACTGCCCGGCGCCAGAAATTACCTTAAACTCGAAAATAGACAAACAAAAAATATTAAAGAAAAAAAAATTTGGTTTAATGTAATTTCGTGAAAAAAAAAAGGTTACAAAAAAGAAAGGGATGCTGAAGGCATCTCCTTAACAATACCAAAAATAAAAAAAAACAAAAAAAAAAACAAAGTCAAGCTCGTTGAAGACGAAACTTGATTCCGTTGTCACTGAAGGTGACAACGCTAAAAACACAAGTTATCACACTCTTGGATGACACCGGTACGGCAAATTGCCGCTCAAAAAAAAAACACAAAAAAACAAACAAGCTACTGAAAATCTCCTGCGGGAAAAAATTGTAATACAAACTGTAATCACTCACCCAAAATTTCACCAGGTATATTATGGCAACTGCAGTCCGAATTACCCAAGACTTCCAGAAAGCTTTCCTTCGTTCCCGGCTTATTGTCTGCTCCAAAAATTGGTTTATCTATGACTCTAAAATCACAATCTGCATCACAAATCCCCCCACAATCGATACTCAGCAACCCCGTTTATCTACCTAAACCAGTAGTCTAATTTTTTATAAACCTGAATGGCGTCACCCAAAATTGTGCGTAACTGTACAATCACCAATTAATATTTTAAAATATTCGATCAACACGTTGACGGCTGCCTGGGGTACGGCGTTGAGGAAAATACAAAATTGATTTCCAAATCTTAAAATTCTTCGAAAGTTGATAATTAATTTTGTTAAGGAATGCTATCATACGGTTTATCACGGTTCTGTTGTACAACCGGTGGTTACCAAAAAAATGCGTAGTCCAAAAAGGAAAAAGAAAAAAAAAACCTCCACCACGTTTTCTACGATTGCAGGTGTAGTTTATCAAAAATTTCAACGCAAGCTAAAAATTAATTTCAAATGGAAGTTGTATCCAAAAATTTACTTCAAAGATTTTTTACCTGCACAAAACACAATCAAAAGTTTTTAAATCGGTAAAAAACCCAACAATTGACTCGCTTTTGTTTAAAAATTTTCAAAATTATTCTACGATGTTCAAAATTATTCGTCTTTTCCATACACTATCACCTATGATAAAAGCCGCATGCTTACAAACTTATCAATTTTTAAAAATTTTCTTTACAGGGCGATGGAAAATAAATTGTAGCATTAAAAATTCTAAAAATTCATTTGGCGAGAAAAAATGACATTCGCCATGCTACAGCTAATTATAACTTGAAGATCTGAACTTGTAATAGTCAAATACAGAACTTAGAATTGTGAAATTCAAATTATGACTGCAAATTATAACTTGAAGATCTGAACTTGTAATAGTCAAATACAGAACTTAATATTGATAGCTTATAATTATAATTGCAAATTATAACTAGAAGATCTGAATTTGTAATAGGTAAATACAGAACTTCGAATTGTTAATTTCAAACTAAGATTGTAAATAATAATTTGAAGATCTGAACTTGTAATAGTCAAATACAGAACTGTAGCCTAAAGTGCGTAATTACAAGAATGCCCTCTTTAACCGTTGCTGGTATTACACGATTGGCCAGCTATTGGGATTTAACCCACAGCCCTCGAAGCACGGGTGGTGTGTCCACCATTCGCAGGTTCTTTTGTGGTTCCTACTAATTGGGTATCACTGATGATGGAGATCGGCAATACTATCAACTTCGAAAGGAAACGCTCTTAGGGCGCCAAATATTGAAATAAAACACAACAAATAGATAGAAGGGGTTTTACTCAATATTAAAGTTCAGAAAAAAAAGACTTTGAGTACGTATAAACACACAAATGTACAATGATTATACAACAAATAGTGGACTCGAGGTCCCAAACAGTAAACGCTGAAGGCGTGTAAAAAAATAATAAATAGCTACTGCTGATTGACTGATGGTCGTCAGTAAACAGATAGTCAAAATGTCACCAATATCCACCTATCCAAAGCTACCCAACTAGGTTGGTGCAAGGCTTGATGTAATGTTAAACAATAGTGGTCGCAAAAATACTCAATGAACAGCACTTACCCCGTCTTACTCCTTCCAAATCTGCTATTGAGTAATAGCAGAGACACAAAGATGTTACCTGGTCCGAATTCCTTCCAAGAGCTCTTTTCTGGATCCGGATCTGTGCCAATGAACTAGAACTACTAAAACAGATAAATGCAGTTCACATAAGTAATCTACAACACACAAATTATCCAACTCAAGCTGCTAGCTGGAGCAACAATAAACAAGCAAATACAGTGACAAACCAACTACCTGACTAGATAAAAATAAATTCAGCAGTAGCGCAAATGACAAATTCAAAAAGGACAATTTAAATGAACCAAAGTTAGGTAGGCGCTGGCGAAAATTCTTCAATCTGGTACTTGCACACCTTTCACAAAAGTTGAACTTTTCGTTTTGATTTTATGAAAACCAACCAATAAAGCCGCTTTGCCAATACCAAATAAATACGGTTATTTAAATTTCCAATTCCATACTTGAAACCATTTCAAATGAACCACAACGTTGATTATTATAATCGTTTATATATTGATGGCCTTGGCACTTCTTTTACTTTCGTAAATTTCCCAAAATTGTTACCAAAAAGATATCCACCCTCAGGCATCAAAATTAATAGTTTGGACAGGACGTTCCGGTACAAATTATATTAATTATCCAGTTTTCCAAAATTTTCAATTTTTATATAAAATTATTCGCTCTCTTGAATATTCACGTATCGCCACGTTCGTTTTTGAAAATCAAAAAGCCTCTTATCAGGGGCGAGCGCTCGGTTGATAAAGTCCCTACCGAGTGTGTCGTATTTATTAGGTCAACCCAATAATTGTAAATTTTATGTAACGACATTCGTAACGTTACACTCCCCCCCTACTAAATCTCGTACTGGCTAACTAAGTTCGGTAGTAAATAATTCCTAAGTACGCAAAAATTGAGAATGGAGATGTTAATTGTGGATAAAGAATATAATTCGGGAGAATATAATCGCACAAGCAATAGATGTTCATTGCTGTTAACTTATTGGTTAGGGATAATGATTTCGTACCAAGATTATTCCATTAGGTGTAAACTGGAATTATGTGCTTTACCAACCCTTGTTCAAATTGTACATATTTATGTTACCATGATGAAAAATATGGAGTATAAGAAATTTGACTCCAATGTAACTAAAAGAGTATCGTTTTAAGTTGGAGATAAACTAAACTGATATTACGGATGTATCACATACTACTCAAAATATAATACAACCCACCCTCGTATGCAATGAAATTAACTGTTTCTCAGGCGTTTGATTCATAAAATTTACATTTTCCAGTCTCGTCGCTAACAATCCGTGTGATTGATAGAGAACACTTAAATTGAAAATGTTTTATTCATAATTTTGAGTGATTAAAAACATGAACCATGATTTTTTCGAAACCTATAAAAGTTTTCACTCATCAACACCCAGGAAAAAACCAGTTCCTTCAGAAAGGTATAGTTTTTGTAACGCAAATTACGTTAACGAATTTATCACTTCTTAATGAAGTCATAATCGATTTGGCAATGATTATTATTCCAACAATTCTATGCGCCAAATGCAATTACTAAAAAAATTAAATTGTCTTGCTATAAGACAGCAAACTAAACTTTGGTGGGATCTGGCAATCCAATCTAAAAAGATATTCACCTGACATTGAATCAAAATTTTGAATCCGCAGATTCTTATAACCCTATGAAGATAACAGTAAACTTCACATACACACCTCGCTTGATGGTAAAAACTAACATGGCTAATCAAAAGCTGGAGCTGCCTTCAGGTCCTTCACGTGGAAAACTCCAAGGTTCTTACCACGTTCGTCTTTTAGACGATAAGTAACCGTACCTGTGACTTCAGCTACCGTACACTTAATATATTTCGGCGCTAGCTTTTTAGCAACATTGTCAATTGCGCTCGACAACACAAAATTACGCTTCCACACCGTATCCCCACGCTTGAAAGAAAGTGGTCTTTTTCGCAAATCATACCTAGCTTTACTACGCTCGTATGCAACTTGCAACCGTTTCACTACTGTTTGGTGCAACTCACTCATGTTGTTGACATCAGAAATTGTGCGCTCGCGATCACCCATCTCAATCTCACCCGGTTCCGCCTGATTTAACCGACCATAATAAGTACCATTATTAGGTACCGATCGACCTAGGTTCAGAAAAGAAGGTGTGAACCCTGTGACCTCATGCACTGCATTTCTGATTGCGTGAGCTATTTGATATACGTGTAAGTCCCATGACCTATGGTCATTTTCAACAAATGATCGCAGACACGTACCTATCACGCGATTATATCTTTCCACGAAATTGATCTGTGGATGGTAATTGGCATTATACCAGGTCTTTTGGACTTGATACTTAGCTATAAGGTCTTTAAATAATTTGCCAGTGAACTGCGTACCATTATCACACATTACGATTTGTGGTACACCAAACAATAGGAAAGTTTCCTCAAGTTTCTGCACGATGGACGCAGCGGTGGCCTGTCTTAACGGGTGGACGACTACGAATTTCGTAAACCAATCCGAAATTACTAAAAGGAAAGAGTTCCCTTTCTTAGTCCTTGGAAGAGGACCCATGAGATCGACAGATAGGATCTGGAATGGATACTCCACTCGTTTCGACTTCCCCATCAAACCAGGCCGCAATTGGTTTGAGGCTTTGCTTGCAAGACAAACCTCGCATTTAAGCACATACCGCGATATATCTGACTTCATTCGAGGCCAGTAGTAAAGCTCGGAAATCTTATGAAAGGTTTTAAACGCGCCTAGATGACCACTTAATGGATTGTCATGGCAATCCTGCAAAACTTCACGACGGCGTGATTTTGGTACCAACAGCTTCCATTCTACTAAATTGGATACAACATTATGCTTATTAGGCACAAACTTATACACATACCCATCCTCAATTTTAAAATTGGGATATCGATCGGGATGTGAGTTGATTTTATCCATTACTCGTTGATACCAAACGCTTTTATCTTCCGGTGTTAATGATATTGCGTGAATATTAAGTGGTGCTCGAGAGAGAGCATCGGCCACTACATTGAGGTTTCCTTTCCTGTGTATGATCTTAAAATCAAATTGGTTCAGTCTGACTGACCATCTAGCTAATCTGCCTAACGGAGATTGGATAGAACCAAGCCACCGAAGCGCTTGATTGTCCGTAATTACAGTAAATTTAGTCCCCTCAATATATGGTCGATACTTTTCGACACCAAATAAAATTGCCAAACATTCCTTTTCCATCGCGTGATAATTTTTCTCGTGTTTATTAAGTGTACGACTGGAGTAAGCAATCACCTTTTCATTTTCCCCTTCCCCTTGAATTAGGATTGCACCTAAACCTGCATCAGATGCATCGGTTTGTATATAGAAAGGTTGAGTGAAGTCCGGGCTGCTCAATATTGGTGCAGATATTAATTTATTTTTTAATATGCGGAAGGCACCTTCGGCATCGTCATCCCACATAACACGTTGACGCTTGGCTTTACCTTTAAGGAGTCTTAAAATAGGCGCAGCGATGGTAGAAAAATTGGGTATAAAGCGTCTATACCACCCCGCCATACCAAGAAAACGTTTTATCTCCGTGGCTGTTTTAGGAGTCGGATAACCTACAATGGCCTCCACCTTATCGGGATCGGTTCTAAGACCTTTAGCATCGACGACGTAACCAAGATATTTAAGAGAGTCACGGCAAAACTCACACTTCTCTAAATTAATTGTCAGACCCGCCTT
The DNA here is from genome assembly GCA_963170105.1 of Cantharis lateralis. Taxonomy (NCBI): domain Eukaryota; kingdom Metazoa; phylum Arthropoda; class Insecta; order Coleoptera; family Cantharidae; genus Cantharis; species Cantharis lateralis. The sequence continues at coordinate 24,238,259 of OY720628.1, forward strand.
TCTTAAACGCTCTAAAACCTCTTTGAGAAGTGCCATATGCTCTTCAAACGTTTTTGAAATGATGATAATATCATCAAGATACACAAAAACGTTCTCAAATTCTGGACCAAAAATACTGTCCATTAGACGCTGTAATGTCTGTGGACTGTTATGCAGTCCAAAGGGTAGCACATTAAATTCAAAGAGTCCCCGCCGTGGCACAGTGAAAGCTGTTTTTTCACACGACTCCTTGGAGAGTGGAATTTGCCAGAATGCTTTTCTCAAGTCTACTGAGGAGAGATAACGCGCGTCTCTCAATCTATCCAAGATATCGCTAACAAACGGAATTGGGTAGGCATCATTTTTGCTGACAGAATTAATTTTGCGCCCGTCATAACAGAAGCGTATGTCACCATTCTTCTTTTTAACGAGAACAATGGGACTGTTCCAACTCGAAAAAGATTTTTTAATGACTTTAAGACGAAGCATTTCGTCCACTTCTGCATTAATTTTGTCTAATACTGCCGGCGACATGGGAAAATAGCGTTGTTTTATGGGCAAAGCATCACCAGTATCAATTACATGTTCCACCAAATTTGTTCTACCCAATTCAGTTGGAGCTATGGATCTGAACTGAGTGATAACTTGTTCTAGTTCTTTCAGTTGGTCATACGACAGGTCTGCACGAGATTGAATAATTTTTGGTGAAGCCAAATCATAAATTTCTTTCGGTACGATATACGTGTCTGCTTCAAAGTCAGTTTTTAACCTGAACTTCTTGCAGAACTCGTAGCCTAATATCAGTGGATATTCGATCGAATCCGTGACAATTGCAGAAACATCCTTAGTTACGCCTTCAATGGTCATTGGTAATAAAACCGTACCGTGGACATTTTGAAAAGTACCATCAGCTGATTTTAATGGTATTTTCTCTGATTGGTTAATAGTCAAATTTAATTTTTTTAATAAATAGAGTCCCTCGCGACCTAGCACCGTTTGATTAGCTCCAGAGTCCATAAAACCTAACACACGTTCTCCCATAATGTTAACAAAAATGTAAGCCCGATTATCAAATGGTCGATGTGCAAATAGGGCGTTAACCCCTACTTTACAAAATGCGCTAACCTGGGCTAACCAATGTTGCCATTCGGGAAACTCAGCCTTAAGACGAAAAGGGCTGGGGGGTAAGAGGCTGTGACTTACTCCCGCTCTTCTAAGTTTTTTTGACACCTAGGACAGTTTGCATAACTCACATTTTGCGTACCGCAAAAATAACAAAATAAACGCCGTTCCGCCTTACAGGTGTGATACGTATGCCCTGCCTCTCTACAATTAAAACATTTGGTGTTAGCACCAACCGGCTTTGCAAAGCTTCGTGTTTTGAACTTAGGCGTTGGAGTCTGCAAAGCATGAACCTCATGCTTAACCTGGGGTCTCATGGAATGTCTTTGCTGGTACCAGCTATTACGTACTTGTGGAGCTCGGGGTGGTACGCTCCTATCTTCGAATTTACCGACGGGTGCGGCGAGATCAGGCTCAAGAGGATTTAAAGTAGGCTGATGCCTCATGAATGACTCTTTACGTCGCTCAGCCTCTACTATATTCTTGCAAGCAGATAAGATTTCGCTGATTGTATCAAACTTATGAAAAATTAATTGATCGCTATACCGCGGTTGCAAATTTTGTAAAATAATTCGTATCTGCTTTGAAATAGATGGTTTATCACTTAGCCTACCCATCAGATTTTGCAAGTATGCAATAAAAATATGCGGAGCTTCGTCGACCCCTTGCTTCCGATTACGAATTTCCTCCCAAAGCGATTCGTCGTAATCATGAGGTAAATAAGTGTATTTAAGCAAATCCACCAGTTCGGACCACGAGTTAACTATTGATCGATTTGCCCTAAACCAGACCAACGCACTGTCTTCAAAAAGATCAAATGCGCTATTAAATAGCACATTGTCTGGTACCCTACGTGAAACTTTCATTTCTTCCACCCGCTCTAAGAAAGCATTAACCCCTAGCACCGTGAGATCGCCAGTGAACTTTAGATTCCACTTACTAACTGTGTCGGGTTTATACGAATAAGAATTTATGTTGGGCGGAAGAAATTGTTGGTAATTCGGGACCTGATAAGGACTCGACATTCCCAAAGGACCTTTATTTATGGCGGTGGTAGGTTGAACTGGAGGTTGCTTCGCAATTTTACTATTAAATTGTGTGACATGATCTCGAATTGAGGCTGCACCGTCTGCGTCAGATTCTGAATCTTGGCTACTGTTGGCTGCTTCCGACAGTGGCGCCTGGCTAGAATTACGTATACGAGATTCCGCTATCGCGAGAGTGAGATCATTCTCTCTTGTTGTTGGCGAACTTAACTCTATTTCGATTTTGTCTAATAAGTCGACCACTATATTCTGTGTGCTTTTTATCACAGCTGTATCTTCCATCGTAGTCGACTTATCCTGAAGCAAATATCCTAAGCGAGATAGTAAATGATTAAGCCGAGCAGTTAACCCATCTCCTAATTTGGTGGTGGGCTGGCCCTTAAAAATAGTAAACTTTGAACTGAGCCTTTGCAGCTTCCCATCGCAAATCAGGAGCTGGTCCTGTACATTCAACTCAACCCTTGGATAATTCGAGATTATTCGTGGATCTAATTCAGCTTCTTTAAGCACCCGGCGCAACTGTGATCTTAACTCTGGTACCCCAGCATTGTTATGGTCCTGACCACGGACAACTATCTCCCACTTCAACTCGTCTGACGATAGACGGTTGATATATTTTGAGGGTATCGAAATCATGTCTAATATGTCAATTAAATAATTCAGAAAAAAACTAATATTTGTGTATAATCACTGCACTGCGCGAAGATACGCAATCCGAAAAAAAATAGAAAGAGAAAAAGAAATCAGTTGATAGCACGCTATGAAAACCAAATAGTAAGGAACAAACTAAAATTTTGCCCCTAAACGTTGCGGTGCCAACTTCTTGTAGCCTAAAGTGCGTAATTACAAGAATGCCCTCTTTAACCGTTGCTGGTATTACACGATTGGCCAGCTATTGGGATTTAACCCACAGCCCTCGAAGCACGGGTGGTGTGTCCACCATTCGCAGGTTCTTTTGTGGTTCCTACTAATTGGTTATCACTGATGATGGAGATCGGCAATACTATCAACTTCGAAAGGAAACGCTCTTAGGGCGCCAAATATTGAAATAAAACACAACAAATAGATAGAAGGGGTTTTACTCAATATTAAAGTTCAGAAAAAAAAGACTTTGAGTCACTTTGAGAACACACAAATGTACAATGATTATACAACAAATAGTGGACTCGAGGTCCCAAACAGTAAACGCTGAAGGCGTGTAAAAAAATAATAAATAGCTACTGCTGATTGACTGATGGTCGTCAGTAAACAGATAGTCAAAATGTCACCAATATCCACCTATCCAAAGCTACCCAACTAGGTTGGTGCAAGGCTTGATGTAATGTTAAACAATAGTGGTCGCAAAAATACTCAATGAACAGCACTTACCCCGTCTTACTCCTTCCAAATCTGCTATTGAGTAATAGCAGAGACACAAAGATGTTACCTGGTCCGAATTCCTTCCAAGAGCTCTTTTCTGGATCCGGATCTGTGCCAATGAACTAGAACTACTAAAACAGATAAATGCAGTTCACATAAGTAATCTACAACACACAAATTATCCAACTCAAGCTGCTAGCTGGAGCAACAATAAACAAGCAAATACAGTGACAAACCAACTACCTGACTAGATAAAAATAAATTCAGCAGTAGCGCAAATGACAAATTCAAAAAGGACAATTTAAATGAACCAAAGTTAGGTAGGCGCTGGCGAAAATTCTTCAATCTGGTACTTGCACACTTTTCACAAAAGTTGAACTTTTCGTTTTGATTTTATGAAAACCAACCAATAAAGCCGCTTTGCCAATACCAAATAAATACGGTTATTTAAATTTCCAATTCCATACTTGAAACCATTTCAAATGAACCACAACGTTGATTATTATAATCGTTTATATATTGATGGCCTTGGCACTTCTTTTACTTTCGTAAATTTCCCAAAATTGTTACCAAAAAGATATCCACCCTCAGGCATCAAAATTAATAGTTTGGACAGGACGTTCCGGTACAAATTATATTAATTATCCAGTTTTCCAAAATTTTCAATTTTTATATAAAATTATTCGCTCTCTTGAATATTCACGTATCGCCACGTTCGTTTTTGAAAATCAAAAAGCCTCTTATCAGGGGCGAGCGCTCGGTTGATAAAGTCCCTACCGAGTGTGTCGTATTTATTAGGTCAACCCAATAATTGTAAATTTTATGTAACGACATTCGTAACGTTACAGAACTTCGAATTGTTAAATACAAATTATTAGTGCAAATTATAACATGAAGATCTGAACATGTAATTGTCAAATACAGAACTTAAAATTGATAGCTTATAATTATAATTGCAAATTATAAGTTGAAGATCTGAACTTGTAATAGGTAAATACAGAACTTCGAATTGTTAATTTCAAACTTTTTTTTTTTTTTTTTTTATTGATTTCCATTTATTTTACAATCTGTCAAAGACAATAAGTAAAAGATACGATTAGTGGATGAATACATGACATAGAAGGTGCTCACCCATTGGTGCACACCTTGGTAGTTAACAGGTTATTGGTGATTAGTATGCAACGTTAGCTAAAGCGGTGCGGAAGGTCCAGAGGGTCGTGGCGTTTTAGCCTTTTGGTGCGGTGGGTGGTGAGAAGATCCGCTGCAAGAGAGTTGGGGTGATCTCTAATACGATCCTGATATCTAGTGCTAAGCGATTGGACACTTTCCTCAACGGTAGGAATTTGAAGATCACAATGGATCACGTGATTTGGTACAAACCAGGGAGCATCAGTGATTATCCTGAGGACCTTCGACTGGAATCGCTGGATCTTAGCGATGTTGGAATTGCTGGCCGCTCCCCAAAGCTGGATGCCATATGTCCAAATTGGTTTCATTATGACTTTATATATGAGAACCTTGTTTTCCAGTGAAAGTTGCGAGTTGCGTCCCAACAACCACATGTGCTTCCGGAGGGAGTGTCCCAGTTGTAGTCTCTTACTCCATATATGTTTACCCCAGGTCAGACGTTGATCAAGATGTACACCGAGGTATTTTACATCTTCTTTTTGGGGAATAATCCTTCTATTTAGCTTGACGGAAGGACATGTGTCTCTCCTGGTTGTGAATGTCACATGCACCGACTTTTGTGTGTTAGCCTTAATTCGCCATTTCCTCAACCAGATTTCAGTGTCGTTCAGGTGGGCCTGTAGGTTGGCTGATGCAATATTCGCATCGCGATCGGAAGCCAGAATAGCAGTGTCGTCGGCAAAAGTTGCAATAAATGTATTGGCATTTGTTGGTAAGTCAGACGTGTAAATCAGAAATAGCATTGGACCCAAGACGCTACCCTGCGGAACTCCAGAGTTGACCTCGAAAAGCCGCGACATTTCGTCCTGGCATTTCACAAGGAAATGTCTGTTATAAAGGTACGACTTCAGTACCGGGTAGAAGTTATGTGGAAGATACCTTTTGATTTTGAATAGCAGGCCGGCATGCCACACCTTATCGAAAGCCTGAGTTATGTCGAGAAATGCGGCTGAGCAAAAGGTTTTTGTCTCTAAGTCTTGTCTGATTTTATTTGCAATTCTGTGTACTTGCTCAATTGTTGCGTGCTGGTGGCGAAATCCAAACTGGTATTTAGGAATTATTTCCATTTTTTCTATTGAAGCCATCATTCTTTTCAGAAGAAGTTTTTCAAAAATTTTTGATAAGATTGGAAGCAGACTGATGGGTCTGTACGAGTTAGTTTCAGTTGGTGGTTTTCCAGGTTTAAGAATCAGAATTATTTGGGCTAACTTCCATTGTGCAGGAAAATAACCCAGTCTCAGAATAGAATTGTAGATTGTGGAGATAGATCTAAATGCCGTATCGGGTAGTTCTTTCAGAACTTTTGCTGTTATGAGGTCGAAACCTGGAGATTTGTTCAGAATCAGGTGTTCCTTGATATAGGTTTTAACCTCACTTATTTTGATCTTTTTTGTTGGTAGTTCCATTTGGAAGGGAACATCTAGAAATTTTTTGATGTTGTCGTCGTCGTTAGGCTCTTCTGCTTGGAAAGGGGTAAATACTTCAGCTAGATGATTGGCGAAGGTGTTTGCCTTTTCTTGGTTGTTTTTTGCCCACTCTTGGGTTGGGGTTTTTATAGGTGGAATTGACTGTTGCGCTCCTTTCAGTTTTCTAGTTGCCTTCCACAGCGAGTAGTCAGATGCTTCAGTTGCCGCCAGTCCGCTTAGGTAGTTTTGGACTTGTTGGTTTTTGAAGTCTTTTAAGAGTTGTTTTAGGTCTTTAATGGCCTTGTTGAATTTTGTTTTGTCTGTGGGTGCCCGGGTGGAATGCCATCTTTCTCTCAATGCTCTTTTTTCCCGTATTTTGTCTTGAATACGTTTCGGGCAATAGTCCTGTACCTTTTTCTGGTTAAGCTTTGTTGGGGTGGCTTTCCAGGCTGCTTCTTGGATGCTTTTGGTTAGGTTTTGGACAGCCTCATCCAATTCGTATTCAGTTTTCATGGAAACGTCATGCTGCAGTAGACTGGAGTGGAGTACTTCCCTAAAAAATGCCCAATTAGTATGCTTATTGTACAAAGTTGGAGGTTTAGGCTGTGTGACAATTTGTGAATGGAACTTTGCTATGATTGGAGAGTGATCTGAGGAGAGCTCAAAGCTTGGCTCCACTGCGATGTAGTTTGATGATATGCCTCCGATTATGCAGAAGTCCAGCACGTCCGGTAGCTTTCCTCTGTCTGTAGGCCAGTATGTTGGTTGCCCAGTGGAACAGTGATTTAGGTTTTTTGACTGCATTGTTCGAAGCAACTGTCGACCTCTCGGATTTGTTAGCCTTGAGCCCCAACAGATATGTTTAGCGTTGTAATCCCCCCCAGCAACAAAGCGATTACCGAGCGTATTGAAATAATGTAGATATTGTTCATGACTGATGGTGTGTCCAGGAGGGCAGTAGACTGCCGATATTGTGATTGGTCCGTTTACTTCTTCTATAACGATGTTTGTAGCCTGTAGGTGTGCCTGTGCGTAGTTATGTAGTTCGTAATGTTTGATGATATTTTTTATGATGATTGCTGTTCCTCCTCTCGCTCTACCGGTTGGGTGATTTGTGTTATAGATTTTATATTTTGGAATCTTGAGATGGCTCTTGTCGGTGAAATGAGTCTCAGATATAAGCATCATATCAATATCGTGGTTACTTAGGAATATTTTAATTTCATGACTATGACTTGTTAGACCATTGGCATTCCAGATTGCTATTTTGGTTTGTACTGACATTAATTCATCCTAGTAAGCATAGCTGTCAAGAGATTGAGCAATGTTTCCATTTTTTCCATCATTTTTGACAACATGAGTTCTAAATTGTAGTTTTGCTGAGATGTTTGTGGATTTGCTACTATAGGTTGTGAAGAGGGGGTTACAAATTGAGAATTTTGTTGTTGAATTGCACCTGCACCAGTTATGTTTGCATACGAATTACTCGAAAGTACGTTTGGGTAATTTTGATTGTAATTATTGGTGTTGTTGTATACTGGTTTAGGTGGAGGGATTTGGTTTTTTGCTCTTAGAGTTGGGTATGTTTTTTTTTGGAGGTCTTTGTATACAATACAGCCCTTATAATTGGCGGGATGATTTTCACCGCAGAGTATGCACTTTACCTTGTCATCTCTATCTTTTCTTACGCAATCTTTTGTGGCGTGATTTCCTGTACATTTAACACATCTTGCTTGCCTATAACAAAATTTTTGGGTGTGGCCGTATTGCTGGCATTTAGTGCACTGTGGTATTTCTCGCTTCTGGTGTGGGGGTTCAAAAACTACAATTGAATTCATTAGGCGTGTTGTTTCATAGATCTTCTTGTTATTCTCATTCGTTTTGAGTTCTATGTGAAAAAGCGGTAGTGGTGTTTTTGTGACTCTTGCACGAATATTGTGTATGTTAATCACAGTATGTCCAAGTTCTTCGATTTTTTGTTTTAAAGTTGTTTGATCAGTGGTGGGGTGTATGTTGCGTAAAACCACTCGGAAGGACTTCTCGCTTTTTAGTTGAAATGTGTGAAATTGTGTACCTTTTGCGGATAATTCTTTCACGATTACACTATAGCTTTTATCAGACTTGGGGTTTAGCCTGACTTGATCGTTGTACAATGTTTTCATCATATACTCGTCTTTAGCCACACTATCCAGTAATTCAGTTAGTGGTGTGATATTCTTTACACCGTCAATGAATATTGGGCGCTTTTTTGGATTCTTTTCCATTTTGGACTTCTGGATCATTTTTATCTTCTTGATCGTCTTTATCTTCTTCCATGTTATCTGTATTTTGTAAGGTTGAAAATTTATTTTTTGTTTCTACTGGGGCGTTTAGCCAGTAATTTGGTATGAATGATTGTTTAACGACTCTTCTTGAGACTTCCGGACTATCTTTTCTACCTCGCTTTTTGCTTTGGACTTGCCATTCACTCTCCTGGTGTGGTGTTGGTGGGATAATTGGGTGCGCTACTGGTATCAGGGGAACCTGATGGTGATGACCCTGAGGTTGGATTAGTTGCGGATAGTTTTGGTTGTAGTATATCATCGGAGCAGTTTGTTGGTGGTGTATCGGGATTTTGGCGCTTGGTTCGTAATAGTTTTGGTTGGACGATGACGCCATTTCTCCCGGGACTAACATTTGCTCGTTTTGGTTTGATTCTGTTTCTCGAGTACAGAGTATATATTTTGTTTTAGAAGGCGGTGTACGTTGCATTTTTGTTGCATTATAACCTCACTTTAGGTTGGGATCAAATAATATTACGTTAGGTTGTTTTTTCAACGTTAATTTGCAATCACTTGATAAATCCACCAGCCTGGAGCTGATAAACACTATCTCACTCTCTGTAATGAACTCTAAAGACGAATTATTACAATAAAACTGCGACTAACAACAATGGACACTTGACACTTGACAATCACGATTGTTTTTGTTTTTCAAACTAAGATTGTAATTAATAATTTGAAGATCTGAACTTGTAATAGTCAAATACAGAACTTCGAATTGTTAAATACTAATTATTAGTGCAAATTATAACTTGAAGATCTGAACTTGTAATTATCAAATACAGCACTTGGAATTCATAACTTCAAATTATGATTGCAAATTATAACTTGAAGATCTGAACTTGTAATTGTCAAATACAGAACTTAGAATTCATAACTTCAAATTATGATTGTAAATAATAATTAGAAGATCTGAACTTGTAATAGTCAAATACAGAACCTCAAATTGTTAAATTCAAATTATTAGTGCAAATTATAACTTGAAGATCTTAACTTGTAATTGTCAAATACAGCACTTAGAATTCATAACTTCAAATTATGATTGCAAATTATAACTTGAAGATCTGAACTTGTAATTGTAAAATACAGAAATACGAATTCATAACTTCAAATTATGATTGTAAATAATAATTAGAAGATCTGAACTTGTAATAGTCAAATACAGAACTTCGAATTGTTAAATACAAATTATTAGTGCAAATTATAACTTGAAGTTCTGAACTTGTAATTGTCAAATACAGAACTTAGAATTCATAACTTCAAATTATGATTGCTAATTATAACTTGAAGATCTGAACTTGTAATAGTGAATTACAGAACTTCGAATTGTTAGATACAAATTATTAGTACAAATTATAACTTGAAGATCTGAACTTGTAATTGTCAAATACAGAACTTAAAATTGATAGCTTATAATTATAATTGCAAATTATAACTTGAAGATCTGAATTTGTAATAGGTAAATATAGAACTTCGAATTGTTAATTTCAAACTAAGATTGTAAATAATAATTTGAAGTTCTGAACTTGTAATAGTCAAATACAGAACTTCGAATTGTTAAATACAAATTATTAGTGCAAATTATAACTTGAAGATCTGAATTTGTAATTGTCAAATACAGAACTTAAAATTGATAGCTTATAATTATAATTGCAAATTATAAGTTGAAGATCTGAACTTGTAATAGGTAAATACAGAACTTCGAATTGTAAATTTCAAACTAAGATTGTAATTAATAATTTGAAGATCTGAACTTGTAATAGTCAAATACATAACTTCAAATTGTTAAATACAAATTATTAGTGCAAATTATAACTTGAAGATCTGAACTTGTAATTGTCAAATACAGAACTTAGAATTGATAGCTTATAATTATAATTGCAAATTATAACTTGAAGAACTGAACTTGTAATTGTAAAATACAGAACTAAGAATTAATAAATTCAAATTATGATTGTAAATAATAATTAGAAGATCTGAACTTGTAATAGTCAAATACAGAACTTCGAATTGTTAATTTCAAACTAAGATTGTAATTCATAATTTGAAGATCTGAACTTGTAATAGTCAAATACAGAACTACGAATTGTTAAATACAAATTATTAGTGCAAATTATAACTTGAAGATCTGAACTTGTAATTGTAAAATACAGAACTAAGAGTTCATAACTTCAAATTATGATTGTAAATAATAATTAGAAGATCTGAACTTGTAATTGTCAAATACAGAACTTAGAATTGATAGCTTATAATTAAAATTGCAAATTATAACTTGAAGATCTGAACTTGTAATAGTGAATTACAAACTTAGATTAGTGAAATACTAATTATTATTTCAAATTATAACTTGAACATTTGAACTTGTAATTGTCAAATACAGAACTTAAAATTGATAGCTTATAATTATAATTGCAAATTATAACTAGAAGATCTGAACTTGCAATAGGTAAATACAGAACTTCGAATTGTTAATTTCAAACTAAGATTGTAAACAATAATTTGAAGATTTGAACTTGTAATAGTCAAATACAGAACTTCGAATTGTTAAATACAAACTATTAGTGCAAATTATAACTTGTAAATGTGAACTTGTAATTGTCAAATACAGAACTTAAAATTGATAGCTTATCATTATAATTGCAAATTATAAGTTGAAGATCTGAACTTGTAAAAGGTAAATACAGAACTTCGAATTGTTAATTTCAAACTAAGATTATAATTAATAATTTGAAGATCTGAACTTGTAATAGTCAAATACAGAACTTCGAATTGTTAAATACAAATTATTAGTGCAAATTATAACTTGAAGATCTGAACTTGTAATTGTCAAATACAGCACATAGAATTCATAACTTCAAATTTTGATTGCAATTTATAACTTGAAGATCTGAACTTGTAATTGTAAAATACAGAACTAAGAATTCATAACTTCAAATTATGATTGTAAATAATAATTAGAAGATCTGAACTTGTAATAGTCAAATACAGAACTTCGAATTGTTAAATACAAATTATTAGTGCAAATTATAACTTGAAGATCTGAACTTGTAATTGTCAAATACAGAACTTAGAATTCATAACTTCAAATTATGATTGCTAATTATAACTTGAAGATCTGACCTTGTAATAGTCAAATACAGAACTTAGAATTGTGAAATTACAATTATGATTGCAAATTATAACTTGAAGATCCCGACTTGTAATAGTCAAATACAGAACTTAAAATTCATAGCTTATAATTATAATTGCTAATTATAACTTGAAGATCTGAATTTGTAATAGGTAAATACAGAACTTCGAATTGTTAATTTCAAACTAAGATTGTAATTAATAATTAGAAGATCTGAACTTGTAATAGTCAAATACAGAACTTCGAATTGTTAAATACAAATTATTAGTGCAAATTATAACATGAAGATCTGAACATGTAATTGTCAAATACAGAACTTAAAATTGATAGCTTATAATTATAATTGCAAATTATAAGTTGAAGATCTGAACTTGTAATAGGTAAATACAGAACTTCGAATTGTTAATTTCAAACTAAGATTGTAATTAATAATTTGAAGATCTGAACTTGTAATAGTCAAATACAGAACTTCGAATTGTTAAATACAAATTATTAGTGCAAATTATAACTTGAAGATCTGAACTTGTAATTATCAAATACAGCACTTGGAATTCATAACTTGAAATTATGATTGCAAATTATAACTTGAAGATCTGAACTTGTAATTGTCAAATACAGAACTTAGAATTCATAACTTCAAATTATGATTGTAAATAATAATTAGAAGATCTGAACTTGTAATAGTCAAATACAGAACTTCAAATTGTTAAATTCAAATTATTAGTGCAAATTATAACTTGAAGATCTTAACTTGTAATTGTCAAATACAGCACTTAGAATTTATAACTTCAAATTATGATTGCAAATTATAACTTGAAGATCTGAACTTGTAATTGTGAAATACAGAACTACGAATTCATAACTTCAAATTATGATTGTAAATAATAATTAGAAGATCTGAACTTGTAATAGTCAAATACAGAACTTCGAATTGTTAAATACAAATTATTAGTGCAAATTATAACTTGAAGTTCTGAACTTGTAATTGTCAAATACAGAACTTAGAATTCATAACTTCAAATTATGATTGCTAATTATAACTTGAAGATCTGAACTTGTAATAGTCAAATACAGAACTTAGAATTCATAACTTCAAATTATGATTGTAAATAATAATTAGAAGATCTGAACTTGTAATAGTCAAATACAGAACTTCAAATTGTTAAATTCAAATTATTAGTGCAAATTATAACTTGAAGATCTGAACTTGTAATTGTCAAATACAGCACTTAGAATTCATAACTTCAAATTATGATTGCAAATTATAACTTGAAGATCTGAACTTGTAATTGTAAAATACAGAACTACGAATTTATAACTTCAAATTATGATTGTAAATAATAATTAGAAGATCTGAACTTGTAATAGTCAAATACAGAACTTCGAATTGTTAAATACAAATTATTAGTGCAAATTATAACTTGAAGTTCTGAACTTGTAATTGTCAAATACAGAACTTAGAATTCATAACTTCAAATTATGATTGCTAATTATAACTTGAAGATCTGAACTTGTAATAGTCAAATACAGAACTTAGAATTGGGAAATTCAAATTATGATTGCAAATTATAACTTGAAGATCTGAACTTGTAATAGTCAAATACAGAACTTCGAATTGTTAAATACAAATTATTAGTGCAAATTATAACTTGAAGTTCTGAACTTGTAATTGTCAAATACAGAACTTAGAATTCATAACTTCAAATTATGATTGCTAATTATAACTTGAAGATCTGAACTTGTAATAGTGAATTACAGAACTTCGAATTGTTAGATACAAATTATTAGTACAAATTATAACTTGAAGATCTGAACTTGTAATTGTCAAATACAGAACTTAAAATTGATAGCTTATAATTATAATTGCAAATTATAACTTGAAGATCTGAATTTGTAATAGGTAAATATAGAACTTCGAATTGTTAATTTCAAACTAAGATTGTAAATAATAATTTGAAGTTCTGAACTTGTAATAGTCAAATACAGAACTTCGAATTGTTAAATACAAATTATTAGTGCAAATTATAACTTGAAGATCTGAATTTGTAATTGTCAAATACAGAACTTAAAATTGATAGCTTATAATTATAATTGCAAATTATAAGTTGAAGATCTGAACTTGTAATAGGTAAATACAGAACTTCGAATTGTAAATTTCAAACTAAGATTGTAATTAATAATTTGAAGATCTGAACTTGTAATAGTCAAATACATAACTTCAAATTGTTAAATACAAATTATTAGTGCAAATTATAACTTGAAGATCTGAACTTGTAATTGTCAAATACAGAACTTAGAATTGATAGCTTATAATTATAATTGCAAATTATAACTTGAAGAACTGAACTTGTAATTGTAAAATACAGAACTAAGAATTAATAAATTCAAATTATGATTGTAAATAATAATTAGAAGATCTGAACTTGTAATAGTCAAATACAGAACTTCGAATTGTTAATTTCAAACTAAGATTGTAATTCATAATTTGAAGATCTGAACTTGTAATAGTCAAATACAGAACTACGAATTGTTAAATACAAATTATTAGTGCAAATTATAACTTGAAGATCTGAACTTGTAATTGTAAAATACAGAACTAAGAGTTCATAACTTCAAATTATGATTGTAAATAATAATTAGAAGATCTGAACTTGTAATTGTCAAATACAGAACTTAGAATTGATAGCTTATAATTAAAATTGCAAATTATAACTTGAAGATCTGAACTTGTAATAGTGAATTACAAACTTAGATTAGTGAAATACTAATTATTATTTCAAATTATAACTTGAACATTTGAACTTGTAATTGTCAAATACAGAACTTAAAATTGATAGCTTATAATTATAATTGCAAATTATAACTAGAAGATCTGAACTTGCAATAGGTAAATACAGAACTTCGAATTGTTAATTTCAAACTAAGATTGTAAACAATAATTTGAAGATTTGAACTTGTAATAGTCAAATACAGAACTTCGAATTGTTAAATACAAACTATTAGTGCAAATTATAACTTGTAAATGTGAACTTGTAATTGTCAAATACAGAACTTAAAATTGATAGCTTATCATTATAATTGCAAATTATAAGTTGAAGATCTGAACTTGTAAAAGGTAAATACAGAACTTCGAATTGTTAATTTCAAACTAAGATTATAATTAATAATTTGAAGATCTGAACTTGTAATAGTCAAATACAGAACTTCGAATTGTTAAATACAAATTATTAGTGCAAATTATAACTTGAAGATCTGAACTTGTAATTGTCAAATACAGCACATAGAATTCATAACTTCAAATTTTGATTGCAATTTATAACTTGAAGATCTGAACTTGTAATTGTAAAATACAGAACTAAGAATTCATAACTTCAAATTATGATTGTAAATAATAATTAGAAGATCTGAACTTGTAATAGTCAAATACAGAACTTCGAATTGTTAAATACAAATTATTAGTGCAAATTATAACTTGAAGATCTGAACTTGTAATTGTCAAATACAGAACTTAGAATTCATAACTTCAAATTATGATTGCTAATTATAACTTGAAGATCTGACCTTGTAATAGTCAAATACAGAACTTAGAATTGTGAAATTACAATTATGATTGCAAATTATAACTTGAAGATCCCGACTTGTAATAGTCAAATACAGAACTTAAAATTCATAGCTTATAATTATAATTGCTAATTATAACTTGAAGATCTGAATTTGTAATAGGTAAATACAGAACTTCGAATTGTTAATTTCAAACTAAGATTGTAATTAATAATTAGAAAATCTGAACTTGTAATAGTCAAATACAGAACTTCGAATTGTTAAATACAAATTATTAGTGCAAATTATAACATGAAGATCTGAACATGTAATTGTCAAATACAGAACTTAAAATTGATAGCTTATAATTATAATTGCAAATTATAAGTTGAAGATCTGAACTTGTAATAGGTAAATACAGAACTTCGAATTGTTAATTTCAAACTAAGATTGTAATTAATAATTTGAAGATCTGAACTTGTAATAGTCAAATACAGAACTTCGAATTGTTAAATACAAATTATTAGTGCAAATTATAACTTGAAGATCTGAACTTGTAATTATCAAATACAGCACTTGGAATTCATAACTTGAAATTATGATTGCAAATTATAACTTGAAGATCTGAACTTGTAATTGTCAAATACAGAACTTAGAATTCATAACTTCAAATTATGATTGTAAATAATAATTAGAAGATCTGAACTTGTAATAGTCAAATACAGAACTTCAAATTGTTAAATTCAAATTATTAGTGCAAATTATAACTTGAAGATCTTAACTTGTAATTGTCAAATACAGCACTTAGAATTTATAACTTCAAATTATGATTGCAAATTATAACTTGAAGATCTGAACTTGTAATTGTGAAATACAGAACTACGAATTCATAACTTCAAATTATGATTGTAAATAATAATTAGAAGATCTGAACTTGTAATAGTCAAATACAGAACTTCGAATTGTTAAATACAAATTATTAGTGCAAATTATAACTTGAAGTTCTGAACTTGTAATTGTCAAATACAGAACTTAGAATTCATAACTTCAAATTATGATTGCTAATTATAACTTGAAGATCTGAACTTGTAATAGTCAAATACAGAACTAAGAATTCATAACTTCAAATTATGATTGTAAATAATAATTAGAAGATCTGAACTTGTAATAGTCAAATACAGAACTTCAAATTGTTAAATTCAAATTATTAGTGCAAATTATAACTTGAAGATCTGAACTTGTAATTGTCAAATACAGCACTTAGAATTCATAACTTCAAATTATGATTGCAAATTATAACTTGAAGATCTGAACTTGTAATTGTAAAATACAGAACTACGAATTTATAACTTCAAATTATGATTGTAAATAATAATTAGAAGATCTGAACTTGTAATAGTCAAATACAGAACTTCGAATTGTTAAATACAAATTATTAGTGCAAATTATAACTTGAAGTTCTGAACTTGTAATTGTCAAATACAGAACTTAGAATTCATAACTTCAAATTATGATTGCTAATTATAACTTGAAGATCTGAACTTGTAATAGTCAAATACAGAACTTAGAATTGGGAAATTCAAATTATGATTGCAAATTATAACTTGAAGATCTGAACTTGTAATTGTCAAATACAGAACTTAGAATTGATAGCTTATAATTATAATTGCAAATTATAACTTGAAGAACTGAACTTGTAATAGTGAATTACAGAACTTAGATTTGTTAAATAACAATTATTATTGCAAATTATAACTTGAAGATCTGAACTTGTAATAGTCAAATACAGAACTTAAAATTGATAGCTTATAATTATGATTGCAAATTATAACTTGAAGATCTGAATTTGTAATAGGTAAATATAGAACTTCGAATTGTTAATTTCAAACTAAGATTGTAAATAATAATTTGAAGTTCCGAACTTGTAATAGTCAAATACAGAACTTAAAATTGTTAAATACAAATTATTAGCGCAAATTTTAACTTGAAGATCTGAACTTGTAATTGTCAAATACAGAACTTAGAATTGATAGATTATAATTATAATTGCAAATTATAACTTGAAGAACTGAACTTGTAATAGTGAATTACAGAACTTAGATTTGTTAAATACTAATTATTATTTCAAATTATAACTTGAAGATCTGAACTTGTAATAAGTAAATACAGAACTTCTAATTGTTAATTTCAAACTAAGATTGTAAATAATAATTTTAAAGACCTGAACTTGTAATAGTCAAATACAGAACTAAGAATTAATAAATTCAAATTATGATTGTAAATAATAATTAGAAGATCTGAACTTGTAATAGTCAAATACAGAACTTCGAATTGTTAATTTCAAACTAAGATTGTAATTAATAATTTGAAGATCTGAACTTGTAATAGTCAAATACAGAACTTCGAATTGTTAAATACAAACTATTAGTGCAAATTATAACTTGTAAATGTGAACTTGTAATTGTCAAATACAGAACTTAAAATTGATAGCTTATCATTATAATTGCAAATTATAAGTTGAAGATCTGAACTTGTAAAAGGTAAATACAGAACTTCGAATTGTTAATTTCAAACTAAGATTATAATTAATAATTTGAAGATCTGAACTTGTAATAGTCAAATACAGAACTTCGAATTGTTAAATACAAATTATTAGTGCAAATTATAACTTGAAGATCTGAACTTGTAATTGTCAAATACAGCACATAGAATTCATAACTTCAAATTTTGATTGCAATTTATAACTTGAAGATCTGAACTTGTAATTGTAAAATACAGAACTAAGAATTCATAACTTCAAATTATGATTGTAAATAATAATTAGAAGATCTGAACTTGTAATAGTCAAATACAGAACTTCGAATTGTTAAATACAAATTATTAGTGCAAATTATAACTTGAAGATCTGAACTTGGAATTGTCAAATACAGAACTTAGAATTCATAACTTCAAATTATGATTGCTAATTATAACTTGAAGATCTGAACTTGTAATAGTCAAATACAGAACTTCGAACAGTTAAATACAAATTATTAGTGCAAATTATAACTTGAAGATCTGAACTTGTAATTGTCAAACACAGATCTTAAAATTGATAGCTTATAATTATAATTGCAAATTATAAGTTGAAGATCTGAACTTGTAATAGGTAAATACAGAACTTTGAATTGTTAATTTCAACCTAAGAGTGTAATTAATAATTTGAAGATCTGAACTTGTAATAGTCAAATACCGAACTTCGAATTGTTAAATACAAATTATTAGTGCAAATTATAACTTGAAGATCTGAACTTGTAATTGACAAATACAGAACTTAGAATTCATAACCTCAAATTATGATTGCAAATTATAACTGGAAGATTTGAACTTGCAAATGTCAAATACAGAACTTAGAACTCATAACATCAAATTATGATTGTAAATAATAATTAGAAGATCTGAACTTGTAATAGTCAAATACAGAACTTCGAATTGTTAAATACAAATTATTAGTGCAAATTATAAGTTGAAGATCTGAACTTGTAATAGGTAAATACAGAACTTCGAATTGTTAATTTCAAACTAAGATTGTAAATAATAATTTGAAGATCTGAACTTGTAATAGTCAAATACAGAACTTCGAATTGTAAAATTCAAATTATGATTGCAAATTATAACTTGAAGATCTGAACTTGTAATAGTCAAATACAGAACTTAAAATTGATAGCTTATAATTATAATTGCAAATTATAACTTGTAGATCTGAATTTGTAATAGGTAAATACAAAACTTCGAATTGTTAATTTCAAACTAAGATTGTAAATTAAAATTTGAAGATCTGAACTTGTAATAGTCAAATACAGAACTTCGAATTGTTAAATACAAATTATTAGTGCAAATTATAACTTGAAGATCTGAACTTGTAATTGTCAAATACAGCACTTAGAATTCATAACTTCAAATTATGATTGCAAATTATAACTTGAAGATCTGAACTTGTAATTGTCAAATACAGAACTTAGAATTGATAGCTTATAATTATAAATGCAAATTATAACTTGAAGATCTGAACTTGTAATAGTGAATTTCAGAACTTAGATTTGTTAAATACTAATTATTATTTCAAATTATAACTTGAAGATCTGAACTTGTAATTGTCAAATACGGAACTTAAAATTGAAAGCTTATGATTATAATTGCAAATTATAACTTGAAGATCTGAACTTGTAATAGGTAAATACAGAACTTCGAATTGTTAATTTCAAACTAAGATTGTAAATAATAATTTGAAGATCTGAACTTGTAATAGTCAAATACAGAACTTCGAATTGTTAAATACAAATTATTAGTGCAAATTATAACTTGAAGATCTGAACTTGTAATTGTCAAATACAGAACTTAAAATTGATGTAAATTTCAAACTAAGATTGTAATTAATAATTTGAAGATCTGAACTTGTAATAGTCAAATACAGATCCCCGAATTGTTAAATACAAATTATTAGTGCAAATTATAACTTGAAGATCTGAACTTGTAATTGTCAAATACAGAACTTAGAATTGATAGCTTATAATTATAATTGCAAATTATAACTTGAAGATCTCAACTTGTAATAGTGAATTACAGAACTTCTAATTGTGAATTTCTAACTAAGATTGTAATTAATAATTTGAAGATCTGAAATTGTAATAGTCAAATACAGAACTTAAAATTGTTAAATACTAATTATTAGTGCAAATTATAACTTGAAGATCTGAACTTGTAATTGTCAAATACAGAACTTAGAATTGTTAAATACTAATTATTAGTGCAAATTATAACTGGAAGATCTGAACTTGTAATTGTCAAATACAGAACTTAGAACCCATAACTTCAAATTATGATTGTAAATAATAATTAGAAGATCTGAACTTGTAATAGTCAAATACAGAACTTCGAATTGTTAAATACAAATTATTAGTGCAAATTACAACTAGAAGATCTGAACTTGTAATTGTAAAAGACAGAACTTAGAATTCATAACTTCAAATTATGATTGCTAATTATAACTTGAAGATCTGAACTTGTAATAGTCAAATACAGAACTTAAAATTGATAGCTTATAATTATAATTGCAAATTATAACTTGAAGAACTGAATTTGTAATAGGTAAATACAGAACTTCGAATTGTTAATTTCAAACTAAGATTGTAAATAATTATTTGAAGATCTGAACTTGTAATAGTCAAATACAGAACTTCGAAATGTTAAATAAAAATTATTAGTGCAAATTATAACTTGAAGATCTGAACTTGTAATTGTCAAATACAGCACTTAGAATTCATAACTTCAAATTATGATTGATAATTATAACTTGAAGATCTGAACTTGTAATTGTCAAATACAGAACTTAGAATTCATAACTTCAAATTATGATTGTAAATAATAATTAGAAGATCTGAACTTGTAATAGTCAAATACAGAACTTCGAATTGTTAATTTCAAACTAAGATTGTAAATAATAATTTGAAGATCTGAACTTGTAATAGTCAAATACAGAACTTCTAATTGTTGAATACAAATTATTAGTGCAAATTATAACTTGAAGATCTGAACTTGTAATTGTCAACTACAGAACTTAGAATTCATAACTTCAAATTATGATTGCTAATTATAACTTGAAGATCTGAACTTGTAATTGTCAAATACAGAACTTAGAATTGTAAAATTCAAATTATGATTGCAAATTATAACTTGAAGATCTGAACTTGTAATAGTCAAATACAGAACTTAAAATTGAGAGCTTATAATTATAATTGCAAATTATAAGTTGAAGATCTGAACTTGTAATAGGTAAATACAGAACCTCGAATTGTTAATTTCAAACTAAGATTGTAATTAATAATTTGAAGATCTGAACTTGTAATAGTCAAATACCGAACTTCGAATTGTTAAATACAAATTATTAGTGCAAATTATAACTTGAAGATCTGAACTTGTAATTGACAAATACAGAACTTAAAATTGATAGCTTATAATTATAATATCAAATTATAACTTGAAGATCTGAACTTGTAATAGTGAATTACAGAACTTCTAATTGTTAACTTCAAACTAAGATTGTAATTAATAATTTGAAGATCTGAACTTGTAATAGTCAAATACAGAACTCCGAATTGTTAAATACAAATTATTAGTGCAAATTATAACTTGAAGATCTGAACTTGTAATTGTCAAATACAGAACTTAGAATTCATTACTTCAAATTATGATTGCAAATTATAACTGGAAGATCTGAACTTGTAATTGTCAAATACTGAACTTAGAACTCATAACTTCAAATTATGATTGTAAATAATAATTAGAAGATCTGAACTTGTAATAGTCAAATACAGAACTTCGAATTGTTAAATACAAATTATTAGTACAAATTATAACTTGAAGATCTGAACTTGGAATTGTCAAATACAGAACTTAGAATTCATAACTTCAAATTATGATTGCTAATTATAACTTGAAGATCTGAACTTGTAATAGTCAAATACAGAACTTAGAATTGTAAAATTCAAATTATGATTGCAAATTATAACTTGAAGATCTGAACTTGTAATAGTCAAATACAGAACTTCGAACAGTTAAATACAAATTATTAGTGCAAATTATAACTTGAAGATCTGAACTTGTAATTGTCAAACACAGATCTTAAAATTGATAGCTTATAATTATAATTGCAAATTATAAGTTGAAGATCTGAACTTGTAATAGGTAAATACAGAACTTCGAATTGTTAATTTCAACCTAAGAGTGTAATTAATAATTTGAAGATCTGAACTTGTAATAGTCAAATACCGAACTTCGAATTGTTAAATACAAATTATTAGTGCAAATTATAACTTGAAGATCTGAACTTGTAATTGACAAATACAGAACTTAGAATTCATAACCTCAAATTATGATTGCAAATTATAACTGGAAGATCTGAACTTGCAAATGTCAAATACAGAACTTAGAACTCATAACATCAAATTATGATTGTAAATAATAATTAGAAGATCTGAACTTGTAATAGTCAAATACAGAACTTCGAATTGTTAAATACAAATTATTAGTACAAATTATAACTTGAAGATCTGAACTTGTAATTGTCAAATACAGAACTTAGAATTCATAACTTCAAATTATGATTGCTAATTATAACTTGAAGATCTGAACTTGTAATAGTCAAATACAGAACTTAGAATTGTTAAATACAAATTATTAGTGCAAATTATAACTTGAAGATCTGAACTTGTAATTGTCAAATACAGAACTTAGAATTCGTAACTTCAAATTATGATTGCTAATTATAACTTGAAGATCTGAACTTGTAATAGTCAAATACAGAACTTCGAATTGTTAAATACAAATTATTAGTGCAAATTATAACTTGAAGATCTGAACTTGTAATTGTCAAATACAGAACTTAGAATTGATAGCTTATAATTATAATTACAAATTATAACTTGAAGATCTGAACTTGTAATAGTGAATTACAGAACTTCTAATTGTTAAATTCAAACTAAGATTGTAATTAATAATTTGTAGATCTGAACTTGTAATAGTCAAATACAGAACTCCGAATTGTTAAATACAAATTATTAGTGCAAAATATAACTTGAAGATCTGAACTTGTAATTGTCTAATACAGCACTTAGAATTCATAATTTCAAATTGTGATTGCAAATTATAACTGGAAGACCTGAACTTGTAATTGTCAAATACAGAACTTAGAACTCATAACGTCAAATTATGATTGTAAATAATAATTAGAAGATCTGAACTTGTAATAGTCAAATACAGAACTGCGAATTGTTAAATACAAATTATTAGTACAAATTATAACTTGAAGATCTGAACTTGGATTTGTCAAATACAGAACTTAGAATTCATAACTTCAAATTATGATTGCTAATTATAACTTGAAGATCTGAACTTGTAATTGTCAAATACAGAACTTAGAATTGTAAAATTCAAATTATGATTGCAAATTATAACTTGAAGATCTGAACTTGTAATAGTCAAATACAGAACTTAAAATTGATAGCTTATAATTATAATTGCAAATTATAACTTGTAGATCTGAATTTGTAATAGGTAAATACAGAACTTCGCATTGTTAATTTCAAACTAAGATTGTAAATTAAAATTTGAAGATCTGAACTTGTAATAGTCAAATACAGAACTTCGAATTGTTAAATACAAATTATTAGTGCAAATTATAAGTTGAAGATCTGAACTTGTAATAGGTAAATACAGAACTTCGAATTGTTAATTTCAAACTAAGATTGTAAATAATAATTTGAAGATCTGAACTTGTAATAGTCAAATACAGAACTTCGAATTGTAAAATTCAAATTATGTTTGCAATTTATAACTTGAAGATCTGAACTTGTAATAGTCAAATACAGAACTTAAAATTGATAGCTTATAATTATAATTGCAAATTATAACTTGTAGATCTGAATTTGTAATAGGTAAATACAAAACTTCGAATTGTTAATTTCAAACTAAGATTGTAAATTAAAATTTGAAGTTCTGAACTTGTAATAGTCAAATACAGAACTTCGAATTGTTAAATACAAATTATTAGTGCAAATTATAACTTGAAGATCTGAACTTGTAATTGTCAAATACAGCACTTAGAATTCATAACTTCAAATTATGATTGCAAATTATAACTTGAAGATCTGAACTTGTAATTGTCAAATACAGAACTTAGAATTGATAGCTTATAATTATAAATGCAAATTATAACTTGAAGATCTGAACTTGTAATAGTGAATTTCAGAACTTAGATTTGTTAAATACTAATTATTATTTCAAATTATAACTTGAAGATCTGAACTTGTAATTGTCAAATACGGAACTTAAAATTGAAAGCTTATGATTATAATTGCAAATTATAACTTGAAGATCTGAACTTGTAATAGGTAAATACAGAACTTCGAATTGTTAATTTCAAACTAAGATTGTAAATAATAATTAGAAGATCTGAACTTGTAATAGTCAAATACAGAACTTCGAATTGTCAAATACAAATTATTAGTGCAAATTATAACTTGAAGATCTGAACTTGTAATTGTCAAATACAGAACTTAAAATTGATGTAAATTTCAAACTAAGATTGTAATTAATAATTTGAAGATCTGAACTTGTAATAGTCAAATACAGATCCCCGAATTGTTAAATACAAATTATTAGTGCAAATTATAACTTGAAGATCTGAACTTGTAATTGTCAAATACAGAACTTAGAATTGATAGCTTATAATTATAATTGCAAATTATAACTTGAAGATCTCAACTTGTAATAGTGAATTACAGAACTTCTAATTGTGAATTTCTAACTAAGATTGTAATTAATAATTTGAAGATCTGAAATTGTAATAGTCAAATACAGAACTTAGAATTGTTAAATACTAATTATTAGTGCAAATTATAACTTGAAGATCTGAACTTGTAATTGTCAAATACAGAACTTAGAATTGTTAAATACTAATTATTAGTGCAAATTATAACTGGAAGATCTGAACTTGTAATTGTCAAATACAGAACTTAGAACCCATAACTTCAAATTATGATTGTAAATAATAATTAGAAGATCTGAACTTGTAATAGTCAAATACAGAACTTCGAATTGTTAAATACAAATTATTAGTGCAAATTACAACTAGAAGATCTGAACTTGTAATTGTAAAAGACAGAACTTAGAATTCATAACTTCAAATTATGATTGCTAATTATAACTTGAAGATCTGAACTTGTAATAGTCAAATACAGAACTTAAAATTGATAGCTTATAATTATAATTGCAAATTATAACTTGAAGAACTGAATTTGTAATAGGTAAATACAGAACTTCGAATTGTTAATTTCAAACTAAGATTGTAAATAATTATTTGAAGATCTGAACTTGTAATAGTCAAATACAGAACTTCGAAATGTTAAATAAAAATTATTAGTGCAAATTATAACTTGAAGATCTGAACTTGTAATTGTCAAATACAGCACTTAGAATTCATAACTTCAAATTATGATTGATAATTATAACTTGAAGATCTGAACTTGTAATTGTCAAATACAGAACTTAGAATTCATAACTTCAAATTATGATTGTAAATAATAATTAGAAGATCTGAACTTGTAATAGTCAAATACAGAACTTCGAATTGTTAATTTCAAACTAAGATTGTAAATAATAATTTGAAGATCTGAACTTGTAATAGTCAAATACAGAACTTCTAATTGTTGAATACAAATTAATAGTGCAAATTATAACTTGAAGATCTGAACTTGTAATTGTCAAATACAGAACTTAGAATTCATAACTTCAAATTATGATTGCTAATTATAACTTGAAGATCTGAACTTGTAATTGTCAAATACAGAACTTAGAATTGTAAAATTCAAATTATGATTGCAAATTATAACTTGAAGATCTGAACTTGTAATAGTCAAATACAGAACTTAAAATTGATAGCTTATAATTATAATTGCAAATTATAACTTGTAGATCTGAATTTGTAATAGGTAAATAGAGAACTTCGCATTGTTAATTTCAAACTAAGATTGTAAATTAAAATTTGAAGATCTGAACTTGTAATAGTCAAATACAGAACTTCGAATTGTTAAATACAAATTATTAGTGCAAATTATAACTTGAAGAACTGAACTTGTAATTGTCAAATACAGAACTTAAAATTGAGAGCTTATAATTATAATTTCAAATTATAACTTGTAGATCTGAATTTGTAATAGGTAAATACAAAACTTCGAATTGTTAATTTCAAACTAAGATTGTAAATTAAAATTTGAAGATCTGAACTTGTAATAGTCAAATACAGAACTTCGAATTGTTAAATACAAATTATTAGTGCAAATTATAACTTGAAGATCTGAACTTGTAATTGTCAAATACAGCACTTAGAATTCATAACTTCAAATTATGATTGCAAATTATAACTTGAAGATCTGAACTTGTAATTGTCAAATACAGAACTTAGAATTGATAGCTTATAATTATAAATGCAAATTATAACTTGAAGATCTGAACTTGTAATAGTGAATTTCAGAACTTAGATTTGTTAAATACTAATTATTATTTCAAATTATAACTTGAAGATCTGAACTTGTAATTGTCAAATACGGAACTTAAAATTGAAAGCTTATGATTATAATTGCAAATTATAACTTGAAGATCTGAACTTGTAATAGGTAAATACAGAACTTCGAATTGTTAATTTCAAACTAAGATTGTAAATAATAATTTGAAGATCTGAACTTGTAATAGTCAAATACAGAACTTCGAATTGTTAAATACAAATTATTAGTGCAAATTATAACTTGAAGATCTGAACTTGTAATTGTCAAATACAGAACTTAAAATTGATGTAAATTTCAAACTAAGATTGTAATTAATAATTTGAAGATCTGAACTTGTAATAGTCAAATACAGATCCCCGAATTGTTAAATACAAATTATTAGTGCAAATTATAACTTGAAGATCTGAACTTGTAATTGTCAAATACAGAACTTAGAATTGATAGCTTATAATTATAATTGCAAATTATAACTTGAAGATCTCAACTTGTAATAGTGAATTACAGAACTTCTAATTGTGAATTTCTAACTAAGATTGTAATTAATAATTTGAAGATCTGAAATTGTAATAGTCAAATACAGAACTTAGAATTGTTAAATACTAATTATTAGTGCAAATTATAACTTGAAGATCTGAACTTGTAATTGTCAAATACAGAACTTAGAATTGTTAAATACTAATTATTAGTGCAAATTATAACTGGAAGATCTGAACTTGTAATTGTCAAATACAGAACTTAGAACCCATAACTTCAAATTATGATTGTAAATAATAATTAGAAGATCTGAACTTGTAATAGTCAAATACAGAACTTCGAATTGTTAAATACAAATTATTAGTGCAAATTACAACTAGAAGATCTGAACTTGTAATTGTAAAAGACAGAACTTAGAATTCATAACTTCAAATTATGATTGCTAATTATAACTTGAAGATCTGAACTTGTAATAGTCAAATACAGAACTTAAAATTGATAGCTTATAATTATAATTGCAAATTATAACTTGAAGAACTGAATTTGTAATAGGTAAATACAGAACTTCGAATTGTTAATTTCAAACTAAGATTGTAAATAATTATTTGAAGATCTGAACTTGTAATAGTCAAATACAGAACTTCGAAATGTTAAATAAAAATTATTAGTGCAAATTATAACTTGAAGATCTGAACTTGTAATTGTCAAATACAGCACTTAGAATTCATAACTTCAAATTATGATTAATAATTATAACTTGAAGATCTGAACTTGTAATTGTCAAATACAGAACTTAGAATTCATAACTTCAAATTATGATTGTAAATAATAATTAGAAGATCTGAACTTGTAATAGTCAAATACAGAACTTCGAATTGTTAATTTCAAACTAAGATTGTAAATAATAATTTGAAGATCTGAACTTGTAATAGTCAAATACAGAACTTCTAATTGTTGAATACAAATTAATAGTGCAAATTATAACTTGAAGAACTGAACTTGTAATTGTCAAATACAGAACTTAGAATTCATAACTTCAAATTATGATTGCTAATTATAACTTGAAGATCTGAACTTGTAATTGTCAAATACAGAACTTAGAATTGTAAAATTCAAATTATGATTGCAAATTATAACTTGAAGATCTGAACTTGTAATAGTCAAATACAGAACTTAAAATTGATAGCTTATAATTATAATTGCAAATTATAACTTGTAGATCTGAATTTGTAATAGGTAAATAGAGAACTTCGCATTGTTAATTTCAAACTAAGATTGTAAATTAAAATTTGAAGATCTGAACTTGTAATAGTCAAATACAGAACTTCGAATTGTTAAATACAAATTATTAGTGCAAATTATAACTTGAAGAACTGAACTTGTAATTGTCAAATACAGAACTTAAAATTGAGAGCTTATAATTATAATTTCAAATTATAAGTTGAAGATCTGAACTTGTAATAGGTAAATACAGAACTTCGAATTGTTAATTTCAAACTAAGATTGTAAATAATAATTTGAAGATCTGAACTTGTAATAGTCAAATACAGAACTTCGAATTGTAAAATTCAAATTATGATTGCAAATTATAACTTGAAGATCTGAACTTGTAATAGTCAAATACAGAACTTAAAATTGATAGCTTATAATTATAATTGCAAATTATAACTTGTAGATCTGAATTTGTAATAGGTAAATACAAAACTTCGAATTGTTAATTTCAAACTAAGATTGTAAATTAAAATTTGAAGATCTGAACTTGTAATAGTCAAATACAGAACTTCGAATTGTTAAATACAAATTATTAGTGCAAATTATAACTTGAAGATCTGAACTTGTAATTGTCAAATACAGCACTTAGAATTCATAACTTCAAATTATGATTGCAAATTATAACTTGAAGATCTGAACTTGTAATTGTCAAATACAGAACTTTGAATTGATAGCTTATAATTATAAATGCAAATTATAACTTGAAGATCTGAACTTGTAATAGTGAATTTCAGAACTTAGATTTGTTAAATACTAATTATTATTTCAAATTATAACTTGAAGATCTGAACTTGTAATTGTCAAATACGGAACTTAAAATTGAAAGCTTATGATTATAATTGCAAATTATAACTTGAAGATCTGAACTTGTAATAGGTAAATACAGAACTTCGAATTGTTAATTTCTAACTAAGATTGTAAATAATAATTTGAAGATCTGAACTTGTAATAGTCAAATACAGAACTTCGAATTGTTAAATACAAATTATTAGTGCAAATTATAACTTGAAGATCTGAACTTGTGATTGTCAAATACAGAACTTAAAATTGATGTAAATTTCAAACTAAGATTGTAATTAATAATTTGAAGATCTGAACTTGTAATAGTCAAATACAGATCCCCGAATTGTTAAATACAAATTATTAGTGCAAATTATAACGTAAAGATCTGAACTTGTAATTGACAAATACAGCACTTAGAATTCATAACTTCAAATTATGATTGCAAATTATAACTGGAAGATCTGAACTTGTAATTGTCAAATACAGAACTTAGAACTCATAACTTCAAATTATGATTGTAAATTATAATTAGAAGATCTGAACTTGTAATAGTCAAATATAGAACTTCGAATTGTTAAATACAAATTATTAGTGCAAATTATAACTTGAAGATCTGAACTTGTAATTGTCAAAGACAGAACTTAGAATTCATAACTTCTAATTATGATTGCTAATTATAACTTGAAGATCTGAACTTGTAATAGTCAAATTCAGAACTTAAAATTGAGAGCTTAAATTATAATTGCAAATTATAACTTGAAGAACTGAATTTGTAATAGGTAAATACAGAACTTCGAATTGTTTATTTTCATCCTAAGATTGTAATTAATAATTTGAAGATCTGAACTTGTAATAGTCAAATACAGAACTCCGAATTGTTAAATACAAATTATTAGTGCAAATTATAACTTGAAGATCTGAACTTGTAATTGTCAAATACAGCACTTAGAATTCATAACTTCAAATTATGATTGCAAATTATAACTGGAAGATCTGAACTTGTAATTGACAAATACAGAACTTAAAATTGATAGCTTATAATTATAATTGCAAATTATAAGTTGAAGATCTGAACTTGTAATAGGTAAATACAGAACTTCGAATTGTTAAATACAAATTATTAGTGCAAATTATAACTTGAAGATCTGAACTTGTAATTGTCAAATACAGAACTTAGAATTCATAACTTCAAATTATGATTGTAAATAATAATTAGAAGATCTTAACTTGTAATAGTCAAATACAGAACTTCGAATTGTTAAATACAAATTATTAGTACAAATTATAACTTGAAGATCTGAACTTGTAATTGTCAAATACAGAACTTAGAATTCATAACTTCAAATTATGATTGTAAATAATAATTAGAAGATCTTAACTTGTAATAGTCAAATACAGAACTTCGAATTGTTAAATACAAATTATTAGTGCAAATTATAACTTGAAGATCTGAACTTGTAATTGTCAAATACAGAACTTAGAATTGATAGCTTATAATTATAATTGCAAATTATAACTTGAAGATCTGAACTTGTAATAGTGCATTACAGAACTTCTAATTGTTAATTTCAAACTAAGATTGTAATTAATAATTTGAAGATCTGAACTTGTAATAATCAAATACAGAACTCCGAATTGTTAAATACAAATTATTAGTTCAAATTATAACTTGAAGATCTGAACTTGTAATTGTCAAATACAGAACTTAGAATTGATAGCTTATAATTATAATTGCAAATTATAACTTGAAGATCTGAACTTGTAATAGGTAAATACAGAACTTCGAATTGTTAATTTCAAACTAAGATTGTAATTAATAATTTGAAGATCTGAACTTGTAATAGTCAAATACAGAACTTCGAATTGTTAAATACAAATTATTAGTGCAAATTATAACTTGAAGATCTGAACTTGTAATTGTCAAATCCAGATCTTAAAATTGATAGCTTATAATTATAATTGCAAATTATAAGTTGAAGATCTGAACTTGTAATAGGTAAATACAGAACTTCGAATTGTTAATTTCAAACTAAGATTGTAATTAATAATTTGAAGATCTGAACTTGTAATAGTCAAATACAGAACTTCGAATTGTTAAATACAAATTATTAGTGCAAAGTATAACTTGAAGATCTGAACTTGTAATTGTCAAATACAGCACTAAGAATTCATAACTTCAAATTATGATTGCAAATTATAACTTGAAGATCTGAACTAGTAATTGTCAAATACAGAACTTAGAATTCATAACTTCAAATTATGATTGTAAATAATAATTAGAAGATCTGAACTTGTAATAGTCAAATACAGAACTTCGTATTGTTAAATACTAATTATTAGTGCAAATTATAACTTGAAGATCTGAACTTGTAATTGTCAAATACAGAACTTAGAATTGATAGCTTATAATTATAATTGCAAATTATAACTTGAAGATCTGAACTTGTAATAGTGAATTACAGAACTTCTAATTGTTAATTTCAAACTAAGATTGTAATTAATAATTTGAAGATCTGAACTTGTAATAGTCAAATACAGAACTCCGAATTGTTAAATACAAATTATTAGTGCAAATTATAACTTGAAGATCTGAACTTGTAATTGTCAAATACAGCACTTAGAATTCATAACTTCAAATTATGATTGCAAATTATAACTGGAAGATCTGAACTTGTAATTGACAAATACAGAACTTAAAATTGATAGCTTATAATTATAATTGCAAATTATAAGTTGAAGATCTGAACTTGTAATAGGTAAATACAGAACTTCGAATTGTTAATTTCAAACTAAGATTGTTATTAATAATTTGAAGATCTGAACTTGTAATAGTCAAATACAGAACTTCGAATTGTTAAATACCAATTATTAGTCCAAAGTATAACTTGAAGATCTGAACTTGTAATTGTCAAATACAGCACTAAGAATTCATAACTTCAAATTATGATTGCAAATTATAACTTGAAGATCTGAACTTGTAATTGTCAAATACAGAACTTAGAATTCATAACTTCAAATTATGATTGTAAATAATAATTAGAAGATCTTAACTTGTAATAGTCAAATACAGAACTTCGAATTGTTAAATACAAATTATTAGTGCAAATTATAACTTGAAGATCTGAACTTGTAATTGTCAAATACAGAACTTAGAATTGATAGCTTATAATTATAATTGCAAATTATAACTTGAAGATCTGAACTTGTAATAGTGCATTACAGAACTTCTAATTGTTAATTTCAAACTAAGATTGTAATTAATAATTTGAAGATCTGAACTTGTAATAGTCAAATACAGAACTCCGAATTGTTAAATACAAATTATTAGTTCAAATTATAACTTGAAGATCTGAACTTGTAATTGTCAAATACAGAACTTAGAATTGATAGCTTATAATTATAATTGCAAATTATAACTTGAAGATCTGAACTTGTAATAGGTAAATACAGAACTTCGAATTGTTAATTTCAAACTAAGATTGTAATTAATAATTTGTAGATCTGAACTTGTAATAGTCAAATACAGAACTTCGAATTGTTAAATACAAATTATTAGTGCAAATTATAACTTGAAGATCTGAACTTGTAATTGTCAAATCCAGATCTTAAAATTGATAGCTTATAATTATAATTGCAAATTATAAGTTGAAGATCTGAACTTGTAATAGGTAAATACAGAACTTCGAATTGTTAATTTCAAACTAAGATTGTAATTAATAATTTGAAGATCTGAACTTGTAATAGTCAAATACAGAACTTCGAATTGTTAAATACAAATTATTAGTGCAAATTATAACTTGAAGATCTGAACTTGTAATTGTCAAATACAGAACTTAGAATTCATAACTTCAAATTATGATTGTAAATAATAATTAGAAGATCTTAACTTGTAATAGTCAAATACAGAACTTCGAATTGTTAAATACAAATTATTAGTGCAAATTATAACTTGAAGATCTGAACTTGTAATTGTCAAATACAGAACTTAGAATTGATAGCTTATAATTATAATTGCAAATTATAACTTGAAGATCTGAACTTGTAATAGTGCATTACAGAACTTCTAATTGTTAATTTCAAACTAAGATTGTAATTAATAATTTGAAGATCTGAACTTGTAATAATCAAATACAGAACTCCGAATTGTTAAATACAAATTATTAGTTCAAATTATAACTTGAAGATCTGAACTTGTAATTGTCAAATACAGAACTTAGAATTGATAGCTTATAATTATAATTGCAAATTATAACTTGAAGATCTGAACTTGTAATAGGTAAATACAGAACTTCGAATTGTTAATTTCAAACTAAGATTGTAATTAATAATTTGAAGATCTGAACTTGTAATAGTCAAATACAGAACTTCGAATTGTTAAATACAAATTATTAGTGCAAATTATAACTTGAAGATCTGAACTTGTAATTGTCAAATCCAGATCTTAAAATTGATAGCTTATAATTATAATTGCAAATTATAAGTTGAAGATCTGAACTTGTAATAGGTAAATACAGAACTTCGAATTGTTAATTTCAAACTAAGATTGTAATTAATAATTTGAAGATCTGAACTTGTAATAGTCAAATACAGAACTTCGAATTGTTAAATACAAATTATTAGTGCAAAGTATAACTTGAAGATCTGAACTTGTAATTGTCAAATACAGCACTAAGAATTCATAACTTCAAATTATGATTGCAAATTATAACTTGAAGATCTGAACTAGTAATTGTCAAATACAGAACTTAGAATTCATAACTTCAAATTATGATTGTAAATAATAATTAGAAGATCTGAACTTGTAATAGTCAAATACAGAACTTCGTATTGTTAAATACTAATTATTAGTGCAAATTATAACTTGAAGATCTGAACTTGTAATTGTCAAATACAGAACTTAGAATTGATAGCTTATAATTATAATTGCAAATTATAACTTGAAGATCTGAACTTGTAATAGTGAATTACAGAACTTCTAATTGTTAATTTCAAACTAAGATTGTAATTAATAATTTGAAGATCTGAACTTGTAATAGTCAAATACAGAACTCCGAATTGTTAAATACAAATTATTAGTGCAAATTATAACTTGAAGATCTGAACTTGTAATTGTCAAATACAGCACTTAGAATTCATAACTTCAAATTATGATTGCAAATTATAACTGGAAGATCTGAACTTGTAATTGACAAATACAGAACTTAAAATTGATAGCTTATAATTATAATTGCAAATTATAAGTTGAAGATCTGAACTTGTAATAGGTAAATACAGAACTTCGAATTGTTAATTTCAAACTAAGATTGTTATTAATAATTTGAAGATCTGAACTTGTAATAGTCAAATACAGAACTTCGAATTGTTAAATACCAATTATTAGTCCAAAGTATAACTTGAAGATCTGAACTTGTAATTGTCAAATACAGCACTAAGAATTCATAACTTCAAATTATGATTGCAAATTATAACTTGAAGATCTGAACTTGTAATTGTCAAATACAGAACTTAGAATTCATAACTTCAAATTATGATTGTAAATAATAATTAGAAGATCTTAACTTGTAATAGTCAAATACAGAACTTCGAATTGTTAAATACAAATTATTAGTGCAAATTATAACTTGAAGATCTGAACTTGTAATTGTCAAATACAGAACTTAGAATTGATAGCTTATAATTATAATTGCAAATTATAACTTGAAGATCTGAACTTGTAATAGTGCATTACAGAACTTCTAATTGTTAATTTCAAACTAAGATTGTAATTAATAATTTGAAGATCTGAACTTGTAATAGTCAAATACAGAACTCCGAATTGTTAAATACAAATTATTAGTTCAAATTATAACTTGAAGATCTGAACTTGTAATTGTCAAATACAGAACTTAGAATTGATAGCTTATAATTATAATTGCAAATTATAACTTGAAGATCTGAACTTGTAATAGGTAAATACAGAACTTCGAATTGTTAATTTCAAACTAAGATTGTAATTAATAATTTGTAGATCTGAACTTGTAATAGTCAAATACAGAACTTCGAATTGTTAAATACAAATTATTAGTGCAAATTATAACTTGAAGATCTGAACTTGTAATTGTCAAATCCAGATCTTAAAATTGATAGCTTATAATTATAATTGCAAATTATAAGTTGAAGATCTGAACTTGTAATAGGTAAATACAGAACTTCGAATTGTTAATTTCAAACTAAGATTGTAATTAATAATTTGAAGATCTGAACTTGTAATAGTCAAATACAGAACTCCGAATTGTTAAATACAAATTATTAGTGCAAATTATAACTTGAAGATCTGAACTTGTAATTGTCAAATACAGATCTTAAAATTGATAGCTTATAATTATAATTGCAAATTATAACTTGAAGATCTGAACTTGTAATAGTGAATTACAGAACTTCTAATTGATACTTTCAAACTAAGATTGTAATTAATAATTTGAAGATCTGAACTTGTAATAGTCAAATACAGAACTCCGAATTGTTAAATACAAATTATTAGTGCAAATTATAACTTGAAGATCTGAACTTGTTATTGTCAAATACAGCACTTAGAATTCATAACTACAAATTATGATTGCAAATTATAACTGGAAGATCTGAACTTGTAATTGTCAAATACAGAGCTTAGAACTCATAACTTCAAATTATGATTGTAAATAATAATTAGAAGATCTGAACTTGTAATAGTCAAATACAGAACTTCGAATTGTTAACTACAAATTATTAGTGCAAATTATAACTTGAAGATCTGAACTTGTAATTGTCAAATACAGAACTTAGAATTGATAGCTTATAATTATAATTGCAAATTATAACTTGAAGATCGTAACTTGTAATAGTGAATTACAGAACTTCTAATTGTTAATTTCAAACTAAGATTGTGATTAATCATTTGAAGATCTGAACTTGAAATAGTCAAATACAGAACTCCGAATTGTTAAATACAAATTATTAGTGCAAATTATAACTTGAAGATCTGAACTTGTAATTGTCAAATACAGAACTTAAAATTGATAGCTTATAATTATAATTGCAAATTATAGCTAGAAGATCTGAACTTGTAATAGGTAAATTACAGAACTTCGAATTGTTAATTTCAAACTAAGATTGTAATTAATAATTTGAAGATCTGAACTTGTAATAGTCAAATACAGAACTTCGAATTGTTAAATACAAATTATTAGTGCAAATTATAACTTGAAGATCTGAACTTGTAATTGTCAAATACAGAACTTAAAATTGATAGCTTATAATTATAATTGCAAATTATAAGTTGAAGATCTGAACTTGTAATAGGTAAATACAGAACTTCGAATTGTTAATTTCAAACTAAGATTGTTATTAATAATTTGAAGATCTGAACTTGTAATAGTCAAATACAGAACTTCGAATTGTTAAATACAAATTATTAGTGCAAATTATAACTTGAAGATCTGAACTTGTAATTGTCAAATACAGCACTAAGAATTCATAACTTCAAATTATGATTGCAAATTATAACTTGAAGATCTGAACTTGTAATTTTCAAATACAGAACTTAGAATTCATAACTTCAAATTATGATTGTAAATAATAATTAGAAGATCTGAACTTGTAATAGTCAAATACAGAACTTCGAATTGTTAAATACAAATTATTAGTGCACATTATAACTCGAAGATCTGAACTTGTAATAGTCAAATACACAACTTCGAATTATTAAATACAAATTATTAGTGCAAATTATAACTTGAAGATCTGAACTTGTAATTGTAGAATACAGAACTTAGAATTGATAGCTAATAATTATAATTGCAAATTATAACATGAAGATCTGAACTTGTAATAGTGAATTACAGAACTTCTAATTGTTAATTTCAAACTAAGATTGTAATTAATAATTAGAAGATCTGAACTTGAAATAGTCAAATACAGATCTCCGAATTGTTAAATACAAATTATTAGTGCAAATTATAACTTGAAGATCTGAACTTGTAATTGTCAAATACAGCACTTAGAATTCATAATTTCAAATTATGAATGCAAATTATAACTGGAAGATCTGAACTTGTAATTGTCAAATACAGAACTTACAACTCATAACTTAAATTATGATTGTAAATAATGATTAGAAGATCTGAACTTGTAATAGTCAAATATAGAACTTCGAATTGTTAAATACAAATTATTAGTGCAAATTATAACTTGAAGATCTGAACTTGTAATTGTCAAAGACAGTACTTAAAATTCATAACTTCTAATTATGATTGCTAATTATAACTTGAAGATCTGAACTTGTAATAGTCAAATACAGAACTTAAAATTGATAGCTTATAATTATAATTGCAAATTATAACTTGAAGAACTGAATTTGTAATAGGTAAATACTAAACTTCGAATTGTTAATTTCAAACTAAGACTGAAAATAATAATTTGAAGATCTGGACTTGTAATAGTCAAATACAGAACTTCGAATTGTTAAATACAAATTATTAGTGCAAATTATAACTTGAAGATCTGAACTTGTAATTGTCAAATACAGAACTTAAAATTGATAGCTTATAATTATAATTGCAAATTATAAGTGGAAGATCTGAACTTGTAATAGGTAAATACAGAACTTCGAATTGTTAATTTCAAACTAAGATTGTAATTAATAATTTGAAGATCTGAACTTGTAATAGTCAAATACCGAACTTCGAATTGTTAAATACAAATTATTAGTGCAAATTATAACTTGAAGATCTGAACTTGTAATTGACAAATACAGAACTTAAAATTGATAGCTTATAATTATAATTGCAAATTATAAGTTGAAGATCTGAACTTGTAATAGGTAAATACAGAACTTCGAATTGTTAATTTCAAACTAAGATTGTAAATAATAATTAGAAGATCTGAACTTGTAATAGTCAAATACAGAACTTCGAATTGTTAAATACAAATTATTAGCGCAAATTATAACTTGAAGATCTGAACTTGTAATTGTCAAATACAGAACTTAGAATTGATAGCTTATAATTATAATTGCAAATTATAACTTGAAGATCTGAACTTGTAATAGTGAATTACAGAACTAATAATTGTTAATTTCAAACTAAGATTGTAATTAATAATTTGAAGATCTGAACTTGTAATAGTCAAATACAGAACTCCGAATTGTTAAATACCAATTATTAGTGCAAATTATAACTTGAAGATCTGAACTTGTAATTGTCAAATACAGCACTTAGAATTCATAACTTCAAAATATGATTTCAAATTATAACTGGAAGATCTGAACTTGTAATTGTCAAATACAGAACTTAGAACTCATAACTTCAAATTATGATTGCTAATTATAACTTGAAGATCTGAACTTGTAATAGTCAAATACAGAACTTCGAATTGTTAAATACAAATTATTAGTGCAAATTATAACTTGAAGATCTGAACTTGTAATTGTCAAATACAGAACTTAAAATTGATAGCTTATAATTATACTTGCAAATTATAAGTTGAAGATCTGAACTTGTAATAGGTAAATACAGAACTTCTAATTGTTAATTTCAAACTAAGATTGTAATTAATAATTTGAAGATCTGAACTTGTAATAGGCAAATACAGATCTGCTGAACTTGTAATTGTCAAATACAGCACTTAGAATTCATAACTTCAAATTATGATTGCAAATTATAACTGGAAGATCTGAACTTGTAATTGTCAAATACAGAACTTAGAACTCATAACTTCAAATTATGATTGCTAATTATAACTTGAAGATCTGAACTTATAATAGTCAAATACAGAAGTTATAATTGTAAAATTCAAATTAAGAATGCAAATTATAACTTGAAGATCTGAACTTGTAATAGTCAAATACAGAACTTCGAATTGTTAAATACAAATTATTAGTGCAAATTATAACTTGAAGATCTGAACTTGTAATTGTCAAATACAGAACTTAAAATTGATGGCTTATAATTATACTTGCAAATTATAAGTTGAAGATCTGAACTTGTAATAGGTAAATACAGAACTTCTAATTGTTAATTTCAAACTAAGATTGTAAATAATAATTTGAAGATCTGAACTTGTAATAGTCAAATACAGAACTTCGAATTGTTAAATACAAATTATTAGTGCAAATTATAACTTGAAGATCTGAACTTGTAATTGTCAAATACAGAACTTAGAATTGATAGCTTATAATTATAATTGCAAATTATAACTTGAAGATCTGAACTTGTAATAGTGAATTACAGAACTTAGATTTGTTAAATACTAATTATTATTTCAAATTATGACTTGAAGATCTGAACTTGTAATTGTCAAATACGGAACTTAAAATTGAAAGCTTATAATTATAATTGCAAATTATAACTTGAAGATCTGAACTTGTAATAGGTAAATACTGAACTTCTAATTGTTAATTTCAAACTAAGATTTCAAATAATAATTTGAAGTTCTGAACTTGTAATAGTCTAATACAGAACTTCGAATTGTTAAATACAAATTATTAGTGCAAATTATAACTTGAAGATCTGAACTTGTAATTGTCAAATACAGAACTTAAAATTAATAGCTTATAATTATAATTGCAAATTATAAGTTGAAGATCTGAACTTGTAATAGGTAAATACAGAACTTCTAATTGTTAATTACAAACTAAGATTGTAATTAATAATTAGAAGATCTGAACTTGTAATAGGCAAATACAGATCTCCGAATTGTTAAATACAAATTATTAGTGCAAATTATAACTTAAAGATCTGAACTTGTAATTGTCAAATACAGCACTTAGAATTCATAACTTCAAATTATGATTGCAAATTATAACTGGAAGATCTGAACTTGTAATTGTCAAATACAGAACTTAGAACTCATAACTTCAAATTATGATTGTAAATAATAATTAGAAGATCTGAACTTGTAATACTCAAATACAGAACTTCGAATTGTTAAATACAAATTATTAGTGCAAATTATAACTTGAAGTTCTGAACTTGTAATTGTCAAATACAGAACTTAGAATTGATAGCTTATAATTATAATTGCTAATTATAACTTGAAGATCTGAACTTGTAATAGTCAAATACAGAACTTCGAATTGTTAAATACAAATTATTAGTGCAAATTATAACTTGAAGATCTGAACTTGTAATTGTCAAATACAGAACTTAAAATTGATAGCTTATAATTATACTTGCAAATTATAAGTTGAAGATCTGAACTTGTAATAGGTAAATACAGAACTTCTAATTGTTAATTTCAAACTAAGATTGGATATAATAATTTGAAGATCTGAACTTGTAATAGTCAAATACAGAACTTCGAATTGTTAAATACAAATTATTAGTGCAAATTATAACTTGAAGATCTGAACTTGTAATTGTCAAATACAGAACTAAGAATTGATAGCTTATAATTATAATTGCAAATTATAACTTGAAGATCTGAACTTGTAATAGTGAATTACAGAACTTAGATTTGTTAAATACTAATTATTATTTCAAATTATAACTTGAAGATCTGAACTTGTAATTGTCAAATACGGAACTTAAACTTGAAAGCTTATAATTATAATTGCAAATTATAACTTGAAGATCTGAACTTGTAATAAGGTAAATACTGAACTTCGAATTGTTAATTTCAAACTAAGATTGTAAATAATAATTTGAAGTTCTGAACTTGTAATAGTCAAATACAGAACTTCGAATTGTTAAATACAAATTATTAGTGCAAATTATAACTTGAAGATCTGAACTTGTAATTGTCAAATACAGAACTTAAAATTGATAGCTTATAATTATAATTGCAAATTATAAGTTGAAGATCTGAACTTGTAATAGGTAAATACAGATCTTCTAATTGTTAATTTCAAACTAAGGTTGTAATTAATAATTTGAAGATCTGAACTTGTAATAGGCAAATACAGATCTCCGAATTGTTAAATACAAATTATTAGTGCAAATTATAACTTAAAGATCTGAACTTGTAATTGTCAAATACAGCACTTAGAATTCATTACTTCAAATTATGATTGCAAATTATAACTGGAAGATCTGAACTTGTAATTGTCAAATACAGAACTTAGAACTCATAACTTCAAATTATGATTGTAAATAATAATTAGAAGATCTGAACTTGTAATACTCAAATACAGAACTTCGAATTGTTAAATACAAATTATTAGTGCAAATTATAACTTGAAGTTCTGAACTTGTAATTGTCAAATACAGAACTTAGAATTGATAGCTTATAATTATAATTGCTAATTATAACTTGAAGATCTGAACTTGTAATAGTCAAATACAGAACTTCGAATTGTTAAATACAAATTATTAGTGCAAATTATAACTTGAAGATCTGAACTTGTAATTGTCAAATACAGAACGTAAAATTGATAGCTTCTAATTATACTTGCAAATTATAAGTTGAAGATCTGAACTTGTAATAGGTAAATACAGAACTTCTAATTGTTAATTTCAAACTAAGATTGGAAATAATAATTTGAAGATCTGAACTTGTAATAGTCAAATACAGAACTTCGAATTGTTAAATACAAATTATTAGTGCAAATTATAACTTGAAGATCTGAACTTGTAATTGTCAAATACAGAACTAAGAATTGATAGCTTATAATTATAATTGCAAATTATAACTTGAAGATCTGAACTTGTAATAGTGAATTACAGAACTTAGATTTGTTAAATACTAATTATTATTTCAAATTATAACTTGAAGATCTGAACTTGTAATTGTCAAATACGGAACTTAAAATTGAAAGCTTATAATTATAATTGCAAATTATAACTTGAAGATCTGAACTTGTAATAGGTAAATACTGAACTTCGAATTGTTAATTTCAAACTAAGATTGTAAATAATAATTTGAAGTTCTGAACTTGTAATAGTCAAATACAGAACTTCGAATTGTTAAATACAAATTATTAGTGCAAATTATAACTTGAAGATCTGAACTTGTAATTGTCAAATACAGAACTTAAAATTGATAGCTTATAATTATAATTGCAAATTATAAGTTGAAGATCTGAACTTGTAATAGGTAAATACAGAACTTCTAATTGTTAATTTCAAACTAAGATTGTAATTAATAATTTGAAGATCTGAACTTGTAATAGGCAAATACAGATCTCCTGAACTTGTAATTGTCAAATACAGCACTTAGAATTCATAACTTCAAATTATGATTGCAAATTATAACTGGAAGATCTGAACTTGTAACTGTCAAATACAGAACTTAGAATTGATAGCTTATAATTATAATTGCAAATTATAACTTGAAGATCTGAACTTGTAATAGTGAATTACAGAACTTAGATTTGTTAAATACTAATTATTATTTCAAATTATGACTTGAAGATCTGAACTTGTAATTGTCAAATACGGAACTTAAAATTGAAAGCTTATAATTATAATTGCAAATTATAACTTGAAGATCTGAACTTGTAATAGGTAAATACTGAACTTCTAATTGTTAATTTCAAACTAAGATTTCAAATAATAATTTGAAGTTCTGAACTT
This sequence comes from Cantharis lateralis, assembly GCA_963170105.1. Lineage (NCBI taxonomy): Eukaryota > Metazoa > Arthropoda > Insecta > Coleoptera > Cantharidae > Cantharis > Cantharis lateralis. The sequence continues at coordinate 24,280,504 of OY720628.1, forward strand.
GTAATAGTCTAATACAGAACTTCGAATTGTTAAAGACAAATTATTAGTGCAAATTATAACTTGAAGATCTGAACTTGTAATTGTCAAATACAGAACTTAAAATTAATAGCTTATAATTATAATTGCAAATTATAAGTTGAAGATCTGAACTTGTAATAGGTAAATACAGAACTTCTAATTGTTAATTACAAACTAAGATTGTAATTAATAATTAGAAGATCTGAACTTGTAATAGGCAAATACAGATCTCCGAATTGTTAAATACAAATTATTAGTGCAAATTATAACTTAAAGATCTGAACTTGTAATTGTCAAATACAGCACTTAGAATTCATAACTTCAAATTATGATTGCAAATTATAACTGGAAGATCTGAACTTGTAATTGTCAAATACAGAACTTAGAACTCATAACTTCAAATTATGATTGTAAATAATAATTAGAAGATCTGAACTTGTAATACTCAAATACAGAACTTCGAATTGTTAAATACAAATTATTAGTGCAAATTATAACTTGAAGTTCTGAACTTGTAATTGTCAAATACAGAACTTAGAATTGATAGCTTATAATTATAATTGCTAATTATAACTTGAAGATCTGAACTTGTAATAGTCAAATACAGAACTTCGAATTGTTAAATACAAATTATTAGTGCAAATTATAACTTGAAGATCTGAACTTGTAATTGTCAAATACAGAACTTAAAATTGATAGCTTATAATTATACTTGCAAATTATAAGTTGAAGATCTGAACTTGTAATAGGTAAATACAGAACTTCTAATTGTTAATTTCAAACTAAGATTGGATATAATAATTTGAAGATCTGAACTTGTAATAGTCAAATACAGAACTTCGAATTGTTAAATACAAATTATTAGTGCAAATTATAACTTGAAGATCTGAACTTGTAATTGTCAAATACAGAACTAAGAATTGATAGCTTATAATTATAATTGCAAATTATAACTTGAAGATCTGAACTTGTAATAGTGAATTACAGAACTTAGATTTGTTAAATACTAATTATTATTTCAAATTATAACTTGAAGATCTGAACTTGTAATTGTCAAATACGGAACTTAAACTTGAAAGCTTATAATTATAATTGCAAATTATAACTTGAAGATCTGAACTTGTAATAGGTAAATACTGAACTTCGAATTGTTAATTTCAAACTAAGATTGTAAATAATAATTTGAGATTCTGAACTTGTAATAGTCAAATACAGAACTTCGAATTGTTAAATACAAATTATTAGTGCAAATTATAACTTGAAGATCTGAACTTGTAATTGTCAAATACAGAACTTAAAATTGATAGCTTATAATTATAATTGCAAATTATAAGTTGAAGATCTGAACTTGTAATAGGTAAATACAGAACTTCTAATTGTTAATTTCAAACTAAGGTTGTAATTAATAATTTGAAGATCTGAACTTGTAATAGGCAAATACAGATCTCCGAATTGTTAAATACAAATTATTAGTGCAAATTATAACTTAAAGATCTGAACTTGTAATTGTCAAATACAGCACTTAGAATTCATTACTTCAAATTATGATTGCAAATTATAACTGGAAGATCTGAACTTGTAATTGTCAAATACAGAACTTAGAACTCATAACTTCAAATTATGATTGTAAATAATAATTAGAATTGTAATACTCAAATACAGAACTTCGAATTGTTAAATACAAATTATTAGTGCAAATTATAACTTGAAGTTCTGAACTTGTAATTGTCAAATACAGAACTTAGAATTGATAGCTTATAATTATAATTGCTAATTATAACTTGAAGATCTGAACTTGTAATAGTCAAATACAGAACTTCGAATTGTTAAATACAAATTATTAGTGCAAATTATAACTTGAAGATCTGAACTTGTAATTGTCAAATACAGAACGTAAAATTGATAGCTTCTAATTATACTTGCAAATTATAAGTTGAAGATCTGAACTTGTAATAGGTAAATACAGAACTTCTAATTGTTAATTTCAAACTAAGATTGGAAATAATAATTTGAAGATCTGAACTTGTAATAGTCAAATACAGAACTTCGAATTGTTAAATACAAATTATTAGTGCAAATTATAACTTGAAGATCTGAACTTGTAATAGTGAATTACAGAACTTAGATTTGTTAAATACTAATTATTATTTCAAATTATAACTTGAAGATCTGAACTTGTAATTGTCAAATACGGAACTTAAAATTGAAAGCTTATAATTATAATTGCAAATTATAACTTGAAGATCTGAACTTGTAATAGGTAAATACTGAACTTCGAATTGTTAATTTCAAACTAAGATTGTAAATAATAATTTGAAGTTCTGAACTTGTAATAGTCAAATACAGAACTTCGAATTGTTGAATACAAATTATTAGTGCAAATTATAACTTGAAGATCTGAACTTGTAATTGTCAAATACAGAACTTAAAATTGATAGCTTATAATTATAATTGCAAATTATAAGTTGAAGATCTGAACTTGTAATAGGTAAATACAGAACTTCTAATTGTTAATTTCAAACTAAGATTGTAATTAATAATTTGAAGATCTGAACTTGTAATAGGCAAATACAGATCTCCTGAACTTGTAATTGTCAAATACAGCACTTAGAATTCATAACTTCAAATTATGATTGCAAATTATAACTGGAAGATCTGAACTTGTAACTGTCAAATACAGAACTTAGAACCCATAACTTCAAATTATGATTGTAAATAATAATTAGAAGATCTGAACTTGTAATACTCAAATACAGAACTTCGAATTGTTAAATACAAATTATTAGTGCAAATTATAACTTGAAGATCTGAACTTGTAATTGTCAAATACAGAACTTAAAATTGATAGCTTATAATTATAATTGCAAATTATAAGTTGAAGATCTGAACTTGTAATAGGTAAATACAGAACTTCTAATTGTTAATTTCAAACTAAGATTGTAATTAATAATTTGAAGATCTGAACTTGTAATAGGCAAATACAGATCTCCGAATTGTTAAATACAAATTATTAGTGCAAATTATAACTTGAAGATCTGAACTTGTAATTGTAGAATACAGAACTTAGAATTGATAGCTAATAATTATAATTGCAAATTATAACTTGAAGATCTGAACTTGTAATAGTGAATTACAGAACTTCTAATTGTTAATTTCAAACTAAGATTGTAATTAATAATTTGAAGATCTGAACTTGAAATAGTCAAATACAGATCTCCGAATTGTTAAATACAAATTATTAGTGCAAATTATAACTTGAAGATCTGAACTTGTAATTGTCAAATACAGCACTTAGAATTCATAATTTCAAATTATGAAAGCAAATTATAACTGGAAGATCTGAACTTGTAATTGTCAAATACAGAACTTACAACTCATAACTTAAATTATGATTGTAAATAATGATTAGAAGATCTGAACTTGTAATAGTCAAATATAGAACTTCGAATTGTTAAATACAAATTATTAGTGCAAATTATAACTTGAAGATCTGAACTTGTAATTGTCAAAGACAGTACTTAAAATTCATAACTTCTAATTATGATTGCTAATTATAACTTGAAGATCTGAACTTGTAATAGTCAAATACAGAACTTAAAATTGATAGCTTATAATTATAATTGCAAATTATAACTTGAAGAACTGCATTTGTAATAGGTAAATACTAAACTTCGAATTGTTAATTTCAAACTAAGACTGAAAATAATAAATTGAAGATCTGGACATGTAATAGTCAAATACAGAACTTCGAATTGTTAAATACAAATTATTAGTGCAAATTATAACTTGAAGATCTGAACTTGTAATTGTCAAATACAGAACTTAAAATTGATAGCTTATAATTATAATTGCAAATTATAAGTGGAAGATCTGAACTTGTAATAAGTAAATACAGAACTTCGAATTGTTAATTTCAAACTAAGATTGTAATTAATAATTTGAAGATCTGAACTTGTAATAGTCAAATACCGAACTTCGAATTGTTAAATACAAATTATTAGTGCAAATTATAACTTGAAGATCTGAACTTGTAATTGACAAATACAGAACTTAAAATTGATAGCTTATAATTATAATTGCAAATTATAAGTTGAAGATCTGAACTTGTAATAGGTAAATACAGAACTTCGAATTGTTAATTTCAAACTAAGATTGTAAATAATAATTAGAAGATCTGAACTTGTAATAGTCAAATACAGAACTTCGAATTGTTAAATACAAATTATTAGCGCAAATTATAACTTGAAGATCTGAACTTGTAATTGTCAAATACAGAACTTAGAATTGATAGCTTATAATTATAATTGCAAATTATAACTTGAAGATCTGAACTAGTAATAGTGAATTACAGAACTAATAATTGTTAATTTCAAACTAAGATTGTAATTAATAATTTGAAGATCTGAACTTGTAATAGTCAAATACAGAACTCCGAATTGTTAAATACCAATTATTAGTGCAAATTATAACTTGAAGATCTGAACTTGTAATTGTCAAATACAGCACTTAGAATTCATAACTTCAAAATATGATTTCAAATTATAACTGGAAGATCTGAACTTGTAATTGTCAAATACAGAACTTAGAACTCATAACTTCAAATTATGATTGCTAATTATAACTTGAAGATCTGAACTTGTAATAGTCAAATACAGAACTTCGAATTGTTAAATACAAATTATTAGTGCAAATTATAACTTGAAGATCTGAACTTGTAATTGTCAAATACAGAACTTAAAATTGATAGCTTATAATTATACTTGCAAATTATAAGTTGAAGATCTGAACTTGTAATAGGTAAATACAGAACTTCTAATTGTTAATTTCAAACTAAGATTGGAAATAATAATTTGAAGATCTGAACTTGTAATAGTCAAATACAGAACTTCGAATTGTTAAATACAAATTATTAGTGCAAATTATAACTTGATGATCTGAACTTGTAATTGTCAAATACAGAACTAAGAATTGATAGCTTATAATTATAATTGCAAATTATAACTTGAAGATCTGAACTTGTAATAGTGAATTACAGAACTTAGATTTGTTAAATACTAATTATTATTTCAAATTATAACTTGAAGATCTGAACTTGTAATTGTCAAATACGGAACTTAAAATTGAAAGCTTATAATTATAATTGCAAATTATAACTTGAAGATCTGAACTTGTAATAGGTAAATACTGAACTTCGAATTGTTAATTTCAAACTAAGATTGTAAATAATAATTTGAAGTTCTGAACTTGTAATAGTCAAATACAGAACTTCGAATTGTTAAATACAAATTATTAGTGCAAATTATAACTTGAAGATCTGAACTTGTAATTGTCAAATACAGAACTTAAAATTGATAGCTTATAATTATAATTGCAAATTATAAGTTGAAGATCTGAACTTGTAATAGGTAAATACAGAACTTCTAATTGTTAATTTCAAACTAAGATTGTAATTAATAATTTGAAGATCTGAACTTGTAATAGGCAAATACAGATCTCCTGAACTTGTAATTGTCAAATACAGCACTTAGAATTCATAACTTCAAATTATGATTGCAAATTATAACTAGAAGATCTGAACTTGTAATTGTCAAATACAGAACTTAGAACTCATAACTTCAAATTATGATTGCTAATTATAACTTGAAGATCTGAACTTATAATAGTCAAATACAGAACTTATAATTGTAAAATTCAAATTAAGAATGCAAATTATAACTTGAAGATCTGAACTTGTAATAGTCAAATACAGAACTTCGAATTGTTAAATACAAATTATTAGTGCAAATTATAACTTGAAGATCTGAACTTGTAATTGTCAAATACAGAACTTAAAATTGATGGCTTATAATTATACTTGCAAATTATAAGTTGAAGATCTGAACTTGTAATAGGTAAATACAGAACTTCTAATTGTTAATTTCAAACTAAGATTGTAAAAAATAATTTGAAGATCTGAACTTGTAATAGTCAAATACAGAACTTCGGATTGTTAAATACAAATTATTAGTGCAAATTACAACTTGAAGTTCTGAACTTGTAATTGTCAAATACAGAACTTAGAATTGATAGCTTATAATTATAATTGCTAATTATAACTTGAAGATATGAACTTGTAATAGTGAATTACAGAACTTAGATTTGTTAAATACTAATTATTATTTCAAATTATGACTTGAAGATCTGAACTTGTAATTGTCAAATACGGAACTTAAAATTGAAAGCTTATAATTATAATTGCAAATTATAACTTGAAGATCTGAACTTGTAATAGGTAAATACTGAACTTCTAATTGTTAATTTCAAACTAAGATTTCAAATAATAATTTGAAGTTCTGAACTTGTAATAGTCTAATACAGAACTTCGAATTGTTAAATACAAATTATTAGTGCAAATTATAACTTGAAGATCTGAACTTGTAATTGTCAAATACAGAACTTAAAATTAATAGCTTATAATTATAATTGCAAATTATAAGTTGAAGATCTGAACTTGTAATAGGTAAATACAGAACTTCTAATTGTTAATTTCAAACTAAGATTGTAATTAATAATTAGAAGATCTGAACTTGTAATAGGCAAATACAGATCTCCGAATTGTTAAATACAAATTATTAGTGCAAATTATAACTTAAAGATCTGAACTTGTAATTGTCAAATACAGCACTTAGAATTCATAACTTCAAATTATGATTGCAAATTATAACTGGAAGATCTGAACTTGTAATTGTCAAATACAGAACTTAGAACTCATAACTTCAAATTATGATTGTAAATAATAATTAGAAGATCTGAACTTGTAATACTCAAATACAGAACTTCGAATTGTTAAATACAAATTATTAGTGCAAATTACAACTTGAAGTTCTGAACTTGTAATTGTCAAATACAGAACTTAGAATTGATAGCTTATAATTATAATTGCTAATTATAACTTGAAGATCTGAACTTGTAATAGTCAAATACAGAACTTCGAATTGTTAAATACAAATTATTAGTGCAAATTATAACTTGAAGATCTGAACTTGTAATTGTCAAATACAGAACTTAAAATTGATAGCTTATAATTATACTTGCAAATTATAAGTTGAAGATCTGAACTTGTAATAGGTAAATACAGAACTTCTAATTGTTAATTTCAAACTAAGATTGGAAATAATAATTTGAAGATCTGAACTTGTAATAGTCAAATACAGAACTTCGAATTGTTAAATACAAATTATTAGTGCAAATTATAACTTGAAGATCTGAACTTGTAATTGTCAAATACAGAACTAAGAATTGATAGCTTATAATTATAATTGCAAATTATAACTTGAAGATCTGAACTTGTAATAGTGAATTACAGAACTTAGATTTGTTAAATACTAATTATTATTTCAAATTATAACTTGAAGATCTGAACTTGTAATTGTCAAATACGGAACTTAAACTTGAAAGCTTATAATTATAATTGCAAATTATAACTTGAAGATCTGAACTTGTAATAGGTAAATACTGAACTTCGAATTGTTAATTTCAAACTAAGATTGTAAATAATAATTTGAAGTTCTGAACTTGTAATAGTCAAATACAGAACTTCGAATTGTTAAATACAAATTATTAGTGCAAATTATAACTTGAAGATCTGAACTTGTAATTGTCAAATACAGAACTTAAAATTGATAGCTTATAATTATAATTGCAAATTATAAGTTGAAGATCTGAACTTGTAATAGGTAAATACAGAACTTCTAATTGTTAATTTCAAACTAAGGTTGTAATTAATAATTTGAAGATCTGAACTTGTAATAGGCAAATACAGATCTCCGAATTGTTAAATACAAATTATTAGTGCAAATTATAACTTAAAGATCTGAACTTGTAATTGTCAAATACAGCACTTAGAATTCATAACTTCAAATTATGATTGCAAATTATAACTGGAAGATCTGAACTTGTAATTGTCAAATACAGAACTTAGAACTCATAACTTCAAATTATGATTGTAAATAATAATTAGAAGATCTGAACTTGTAATACTCAAATACAGAACTTCGAATTGTTAAATACAAATTATTAGTGCAAATTATAACTTGAAGTTCTGAACTTGTAATTGTCAAATACAGAACTTAGAATTGATAGCTTATAATTATAATTGCTAATTATAACTTGAAGATCTGAACTTGTAATAGTCAAATACAGAACTTCGAATTGTTAAATACAAATTATTAGTGCAAATTATAACTTGAAGATCTGAACTTGTAATTGTCAAATACAGAACGTAAAATTGATAGCTTATAATTATACTTGCAAATTATAAGTTGAAGATCTGAACTTGTAATAGGTAAATACAGAACTTCTAATTGTTAATTTCAAACTAAGATTGGAAATAATAATTTGAAGATCTGAACTTGTAATAGTCAAATACAGAACTTCGAATTGTTAAATACAAATTATTAGTGCAAATTATAACTTGAAGATCTGAACTTGTAATAGTGAATTACAGAACTTAGATTTGTTAAATACTAATTATTATTTCAAATTATAACTTGAAGATCTGAACTTGTAATTGTCAAATACGGAACTTAAAATTGAAAGCTTATAATTATAATTGCAAATTATAACTTGAAGATCTGAACTTGTAATAGGTAAATACTGAACTTCGAATTGTTAATTTCAAACTAAGATTGTAAATAATAATTTGAAGTTCTGAACTTGTAATAGTCAAATACAGAACTTCGAATTGTTAAATACAAATTATTAGTGCAAATTATAACTTGAAGATCTGAACTTGTAATTGTCAAATACAGAACTTAAAATTGATAGCTTATAATTATAATTGCAAATTATAAGTTGAAGATCTGAACTTGTAATAGGTAAATACAGAACTTCTAATTGTTAATTTCAAACTAAGATTGTAATTAATAATTTGAAGATCTGAACTTGTAATAGGCAAATACAGATCTCCGAATTGTAAAATACAAATTATTAGTGCAAATTATAACTTAAAGATCTGAACTTGTAATTGTCAAATACAGCACTTAGAATTCATAACTTCAAATTATGATTGCAAATTATAACTGGAAGATCTGAACTTGTAATTGTCAAATACAGAACTTAGAACTCATAACTTCAAATTATGATTGTAAATAATAATTAGAAGATCTGAACTTGTAATACTCAAATACAGAACTTCGAATTGTTAAATACAAATTATTAGTGCAAATTATAACTTGAAGTTCTGAACTTGTAATTGTCAAATACAGAACTTAGAATTGATAGCTTATAATTATAATTGCTAATTATAACTTGAAGATCTGAACTTGTAATAGTCAAATACAGAACTTCGAATTGTTAAATACAAATTATTAGTGCAAATTATAACTTGAAGATCTGAACTTGTAATTGTCAAATACAGAACGTAAAATTGATAGCTTATAATTATACTTGCAAATTATAAGTTGAAGATCTGAACTTGTAATAGGTAAATACAGAACTTCTAATTGTTAATTTCAAACTAAGATTGGAAATAATAATTTGAAGATCTGAACTTGTAATAGTCAAATACAGAACTTCGAATTGTTAAATACAAATTATTAGTGCAAATTATAACTTGAAGATCTGAACTTGTAATTGTCAAATACAGAACTTAGAATTGATAGCTTATAATTATAATTGCAAATTATAACTTGAAGATCTGAACTTGTAATAGTGAATTACAGAACTTAGATTTGTTAAATACTAATTATTATTTCAAATTATAACTTGAAGTTCTGAACTTGTAATTGTCAAAAACGGAACTTAAAATTAAAAAAAAGGTTATAATTATAATTGCAAATTATAACTTGAAGATCTGAACTTGTAATAGGTAAATACTGAACTTCTAATTGTTAATTTCAAACTAAGATTTCAAATAATAAGTTGAAGTTCTGAACTTGTAATAGTCTAATACAGAACTTCGAATTGTTAAATACAAATTATTAGTGCAAATTATAACTTGAAGATCTGAACTTGTAATTGTCAAATACAGAACTTAAAATTGATAGCTTATAATTATAATTGCAAATTATAAGTTGAAGATCTGAACTTGTAATAGGTAAATACAGAACTTCTAATTGTTAATTTCAAACTAAGATTGTAATTAATAATTAGAAGATCTGAACTTGTAATAGGCAAATACAGATCTCCGAATTGTTAAATACAAATTATTAGTGCAAATTATAACTTAAAGATCTGAACTTGTAATTGTCAAATACAGCACTTAGAATTCATAACTTCAAATTATGATTGCAAATTATAACTGGAAGATCTGAACTTGTAATTGTCAAATACAGAACTTAGAACTCATAACTTCAAATTATGATTGTAAATAATAATTAGAAGATCTGAACTTGTAATACTCAAATACAGAACTTCGAATTGTTAAATACAAATTATTAGTGCAAATTATAACTTGAAGTTCTGAACTTGTAATCGTCAAATACAGAACTAAAAATTGATAGCTTATAATTATAATTGCAAATTAGAAGTTGAAGATCTGAACTTTAAATAGGTAAATACAGAACTTCGAATTGTTAATTTCAAACTAAGATTGTAAATAATAATTTGAAGATCTGAATTTGTAATAGTCAAATACAGATGTCCGAATTGTTAAATACAAATTATTAGTGCAAATTATAACTTAAAGATCTGAACTTGTAATTGTCAAATACAGCACTTAGAATTCATAACTTCAAATTATGATTGCAAATTATAACTGGAAGATCTGAACTTGTAATTGTCAAATACAGAACTTAGAACTCATAACTTCAAATTATGATTGTAAATAATAATTAGAACATCTGAACTTGTAATCCTCAAATACAGAACTTCGAATTGTTAAATACAAATTATTAGTGCAAATTATAACTTGAAGTTCTGAACTTGTAATTGTCAAATACAGAACTTAGAATTGATAGCTTATAATTATAATTGCAAATTATAACTTGAAGATCTGAACTTGTAATAGTGAATTACAGAACTTCTAATTGTTAATTTCAAACTAAGATTGTAAATAATAATTTGAAGATCTGAACTTGTAATAGTCAAATACAGAACTTTGAATTGTTAAATACAAATTATTAGTGCAAATTATAACTTGAAGATCTGAACTTGTAATTGTCAAATACAGAACTTAAAATTGATAGCTTATAATTATAATTGCAAATTAGAAGTTGAAGATCTGAACTTTAAATAGGTAAATACAGAACTTCTAATTGTTAATTTCAAACTAAGATTGTAATTAATAATTTGAAGATCTGAACTTGTAATAGTCAAATACAGATCTCCGAATTGTTAAATACAAATTATTAGTGCAAATTATAACTTAAAGATCTGATCTTGTAATTGTCAAATACAGCACTTAGAATTGATAACTTCAAATTATGATTGCAAATTATAACTGGAAGATCTGAACTCGTAATTGTCAAATGCAGAACTTAGACCTCATAACTTCAAATTATGATTGCTAATTATAACATGAAGATCTGAACTTGTAATCGTCAAATACAGAACTAAAAATTGATAGCTTATAATTATAATTGCAAATTATAACTTGAAGAACTGAATTAGTAATAGGTAAATACAGAACTTCGAATTGTTAATTTCAAACTAAGATTGTAAATAATAATTTGAAGATCTGAACTAGTAATAGTCAAATACAGAACTTCGAATTGTTAAATACAAATTATTAGTGCAAATTATAACTTGAAGATCTGAACTTGTAATTGTCAAATACAGAACTTAAAATTGATTGCTTATAATTATAATTGCAAATTATAAGTTGAAGATCTGAACTTGTAATAGGTAAATACAGAACTTCGAATTGTTAATTTCAAACTAAGATTGTAATTAATAATTTGAAGATCTGAACTTGTAATAGTCAAATACAGAACTTGTAATAGTCAAATACAGAACTTCGAATTGTTAAATACAAATTATTAGTGCAAATTATAACTTGAAGATCTGAACTTGTAATTGACAAATAGAGAACTTAAAATTGATAGCTTATAATTATAATTGCAAATTATAAGTTGAAGATCTGGACTTGTATTAGGTAAATACAGAACTTCGAATTGTTAATTTCAAACTAAGATTGTAATTAATAATTTGAAGATCTGAACTTGTAATAGTCAAATATAGAAACTTCGAATTGTTAAATACAAATTATTAGTGCAAATTATAACTTGAAGATCTGAACGTGTAATTGTCAAAGACTGAACTTAGATTTCATAACTTCAAATTATGATTGCTAATTATAACTTGAAGATCTGAACTTGTAATAGTCAAATACAGAACTTAAAATTGATAGCTTATAATTATAATTGCAAATTATAACTTGAAGAACTGAATTTGTAATAGGTAAATACAGAACTTCGAATTGTTAGTTTCCAACTAAGATTGTAAATAATAATTTGAAGATCTGAACTTGTAATTGTCAAATTCAGAACTTAGAATTGATAGCTTATAATTATAATTGCAAATTATAACTTGAAGATCTGAACTTGTAATAGTGAATTGCAGAACTTCTAATTGTTAATTTCAAACTAAGATTGTAAATAATAATTTGAAGATCTGAACTTGTAATAGTCAAATACAGAACTTTGAATTGTTAAATACAAATTATTAGTGCAAATTATAACTTGAAGATCTGAACTTGTAATTGTCAAATACAGAACTTAAAATTGATAGCTTATAATTATAATTGCAAATTAGAAGTTGAAGATCTGAACTTTAAATAGGTAAATACAGAACTTCTAATTGTTAATTTCAAACTAAGATTGTAATTAATAATTTGAAGATCTGAACTTGTAATAGTCAAATACAGATTTCCGAATTGTTAAATACAAATTTTTAGTGCAAATTATAACTTAAAGATCTGATCTTGTAATTGTCAAATACAGCACTTAGAATTGATAACTTCAAATTATGATTGCAAATTATAACAAGAATATCTGAACTTGTAATCGTCAAATACAGAACTAAAAATTGATAGCTTATAATTATAATTGCAAATTATAACTTGAAGAACTGAATTTGTAATAGGTAAATACAGAACTTCGAATTGTTAATTTCAAACTAAGATTGTAAATAATAATTTGAAGATCTGAACTTGTAATAGTCAAATACAGAACTTCGAATTGTTAAATACAAATTATTAGTGCAAATTATAACTTGAAGATCTGAACTTGTAATTGTCAAATACAGAACTTAAAATTGATAGCTTATAATTATAATTGCAAATTATAAGTTGAAGATCTGAACTTGTAATAGGTAAATTCAGAACTTCCAATTGTTAATTTCAAGCTAAGATTGTAATTAATAATTTGAAGATCTGAACTTGTAATAGTCAAATACAGAACTTCGAATTGTTAAATACAAATTATTAGTGCACATTATAACTTGAAGATCTGAACTTGTAATTGACAAATACAGAACTTAGAATTCATAACTTCAAATTATGATTGTGTAACAAATTTTAGTAGAATTTGTTTTGGTTTCATTGCGCACGCCACTGCCTTCGTGCTTCAGACCGTACGCTTGTGGTATTATCAAAATTTATTTTGGATAAGTAAGCAAATTTTTGATTCTGGACGCGAGGTTATTATTTTATGATACCAGCTTGTCGTTGTGTTTTTGAAAATTTTTCGCCAATCTCGTTAGGTAGGATTTTGTTGTTTAATTACTATGTAATTATTAATTTTTTTAATCGCTTATAGGAAGCACCTTTTTTATTGCGAGTCTAAACTTTTATTGGTAACGAACGGCATCAAAAGTTTATTTGGAAATTTGCTACATTCCATTTGAATGTTATAGTTACCTTTTTGCTGGCACATTTTGCATTAAGTGCTTATCGGCGATTTAGTATTTTGATTTTGGCCGCCCGTTATTATTTACCCTTTGAAGGCGTTAGCACCATTTTTTTAATAAGAATTGAGAACTTGTCACGAAGATCCGTTCTACTGAAGTTCCCGAGAATCAAGCTGCAACACGGGGAAGAATTTCCGAAGCCATTTTCAATTCCATCTCCAGACGTTTGGGGGCGAGACAGAAGATTAGTTTTTTTCATCTTTCTGCTGCTGGTCTGTCAGGTTGGGTTCACCCCTGTATAAGGAATTATTGTGTAAACTTACTGATAGCTATCGGGGTAAGTGTTTTTTTTGAATTCTAATCTGGCGGGCCAATTTATTGATTATTTGAGCAGTGCGTTCAATTTTGAAGTTAAGTGGCGTAGTGGCTACTTTTTTGTAAACTTTTGTTTTGTAAACGCGCCTGAACATTCGTTTGAGTTATTTTTATTTTCTTTCAAGACGACTGACGATTGCACTGACCACTGTAATTTTGGATTTGTGGTATTCACAAATAAATATAATTTTTTTAATTCGTTATTTTTTTTTGAGAGCTATACTTGCAGCATTTCCGAACCACTACCTCGCGACCGCAATATTTCAGCTAGTTATAACAACTTGGGTTCTCTCACTATTTTAAAAGCTGGTTTCGTTATCCAGCGTGAGAGGAAAACTCTTGTAACCCGCAAGGGAAGCAGGAAATTTTCGTTTCACTGGCGCCCAACGTGTGGGGCCCGAGTTTGAGCGGAATTTTTATTTCATTGTCACAAATTTTGGTGTGCGAAAAAAAAAACACTGCAGGTTTAGTTCTTCCGGGGGAAGTTGTCAGTCATTCACAGTCATCAGTTGTCGCGACGGAGGTTTTACCTGTGTTGTGTGTTCTTTTTCAGGGAGCAGAAGTGATCGGGCTTCGAGACAAGTTTCACATTCTTTTGCAATTATTTTGTGTTACCAAACATTTAATTTGGTTTATTTAGTTTTGCAATTGATTTTCGAAGGTGCTTCCTATATTATTGTTGTTTTGCTATGCCAGTACTGTTTAGTTAGATTTACATTTTGTGAATATTTTGTGCTGTATTGGATAACACGAGCGTTATCGCATTACTGTTTTTTGGTTTCACATTTAGTGAGATTGTTTTGCTGTACTGGATAGCACGATTTTAGACGAGATTGAATTTGGCACTTTTAATTTTTTTGCGTACGGTTGCCCCGTAATTTTTATTGCGTTAAAGTTTTTTGATGATGTCGGGTTACGTAGCTGCTTTAACTCGTGAGGAGTTGGAAGTAGAATTGAAATTTCGCAATTATGACCTTAAAGTCACACATTTAGCTACGAGGAGGAAGGATTTAAAAAAGCTCCTTCGTGATGAAAAGTTCAATTCTAAATTAGGTTTTCATACTTATATACCGGAAGACCCTAGAGCGGATATGAAAATATGTGCAAAAGCATTAAAAGAACTTACTGACCAAATCACTAAATTAGAAGTGAAGTTAGATACGCCAATTTTAAAATTGACTACTTATCGTTTGGCACATTATACAAATAGGTTAGATATTATGCAGGGTGCTGGGTTTAAGGATGATCGTGACGTTTTATTATCTGAGGCTCGAGCGCTTAGGGAGCGTGTAGAAAAGTTAATCGAGATGGAAGGAAGTTCGGACGATGATGCAGGGGATGGCGGTCATGACGACTTATGCGATCTTAAATTGGGTACTCCTGTAAGAAAATCGTCTTTAATAGAATCTCCGGCATCGACGAATGACCTAGTATCAGCTCTCGCGGGTTTATTACAGCAGCGAAAACCGGAACGTGTACCAGTGTACAAGTGGGGACTTCAATTTGATGGAAGTGGGGACTTCCATGCAGTTTTTGATTTTATCGAGAGGGCGAGAGAGCTTTCGATCTCAAGGGGAATTTCGGAACCTGAATTGTTTGATAAAGCCGTGGAATTTTTTACTGGGGAGGCGCTGGTGTGGTATCGCAGCCTAGGGTCTCACGTTACCACCTGGGGACAATTAATTGATGAATTCAAAATCCGATTTTTATCATTAGATTTTAATCGAGAATATCTCGAACAGGTGCGTACATACAAGCAAGCCCCTGGGGAAGCGGTGAGGACTTATGTGGAGTCAATGTTTTCGAAATTCAGTAGAATTAATCCTCCTCCTTCAGAGGATGAACAAATGTGGGTAATCCGAAGAAACATGTCGCCGCAGATTTCTCTGGCGATGGGAACGGCAAACCTAGTAAATAAGCGTGATTTTATCCAGGCAGCGCAAGCTGCTGAACGTCTTGTCAACTGGACTTCTGAGAATGAAGCCTCGGTTTCAGCTGTTACAAAACCCACAATTGTTAAACCTGCTGCTCAGTCTTCTAAGACATCCAGGTGGGGTGTCTGTTGGAACTGTGGGGCGAAAGGCCATGCACATGCGAACTGCACTAATCCGAGGAAAACATTTTGTTTTAGGTGCGGAAGTCCCGGAGTCACCACGAACACATGCAGGGGTAACCACTCAAAAAACGCGTCAGGGCAAAGCGGCGTCGTGGCGCGCCCCTTATAAATGCCATTAAAGCCGACAAGAAGGGTTGGGGGGATTGGCTAGTCAAAATTAGCGCCTTTTGCGGATCGACTTCCGATACCTCCGCTCTCATTTCTCATCCTAAGTCAGACCAACGACCTCACGTCAGTCTAAGTGTAGGGGGAGTGCAACTCACGGCTTTGTTGGATTCCGGTGCCAGTGTTTCCATACTAGGCACCGAAGGACTTTATTTGATCGATCAGTTAGATTTGCATTTTTCTAAAGGCGGTATGTTGACTTTACGGTCAGCAGACGGAACTCCACAAGATGTTTTAGGTAGGGTAGTTTTGCCCATTTTGGTCGGTGGAGTGTTCCGCAATTTAGATGTTGTTGTATGCCGCAGCATTAATACGTGCTTAACATTAGGGGTAGATTTTTGCAAAGCATTTGGGGTCACAGTAGATTTTAAGCAAGACCAATTTTTTGTACATAAAGTAAATTCTTTGGAATTTATCAAAGAGCACAGTGACCTCAATATCGAACAACAGATTGCACTCGCCGCTATTAAGGATAGGTTTAAGACTCTAGATAGGGCAGAGCTAACTAGAACAAATAAGGTTGTACACGATATTAATACCGGGGATGCTGCCCCTGTAAAACAACGTGCGTATCCACTTTCACCAGCGATGCGAAAGATTGTTTATGCGGAACTCGATAAGCTTTTGGAGCAAAACATCATCAGGCCAAGCAAATCACCTTGGTCTTCTCCAATATTGGTCGTAAAGAAAGCTGACGGCTCTTATCGCCTGTGTTACGACGCTAGAAAACTAAATAAGTTATCAAAATTTGATGCCTTTCCTATCCCTAGGTTAGAAGACATTCTCATGAGACTTCGGGATGCTCGTTATATCACCACCATAGACTTGCGCAAAGCGTTCTACCAAGTCCCGTTAACTCCCGGGTCTTGTGAGAAAACAGCCTTCACAGTACCTGGTCGGGGATTATTTGAGTTCGTGGTAATGCCTTTTGGTATTTCCAATGCGCCTGGTACTCTTCAGCGGTTAATGGAGTCCTTATTTGGCCCCTTGTTAGGAGAAAATATTTTTATTTATTTGGATGACATAATAGTCATAGCTAGCACGTTTGAAGAGCACCTTCGTTTACTTGACCAGGTATATGAGCGCTTGAAGGAGGCTAACCTAACCATCAATTGGGATAAATGTCAATTTTGTAGGGCATCTTTAACTTATTTAGGACATGTAGTGGACAAAGCTGGATTACACACAGATCCTGCTAAAGTGGAGGCCGTTACAAAGTTAGAGAGACCCACTACTGTTACGGGGGTTAGGCGTTTTATCGGCATGATAGGTTGGTACCGACGTTTTGTACCAAATTTTTCGTCCCTTTCTGCTCCTATCACGGAGTTGATCAAGGGTAGGGTGAAGCGTCAGTCCATAGTATGGACACCGGAAGCCGAAGCGTCATTTTTGCGTTTGAAAGAACTTTTGGTCTCGGCTCCAATTTTGGCAGCTCCAGACTTTGAAAAACGATTTTACATCCAGTGTGATGCGTCTAATTATGGTTTGGGTTGCGTTTTAACCCAGGGCGACGGTGATAACGAGCACGTCATTGCTTACGCGTCCCGCACTCTCAACAAGGCTGAGCGGAATTATTCGGTCACGGAGCGGGAGTGTTTGGCAGTGATTTTTGGGGTAGAGAAGTTTAGGCCCTATGTGGAGGGTACTGACTTTACGGTTATTACTGACCATCATTCTTTGTTGTGGCTTATGTCCATGAAGGATCCGACCGGTCGTTTGGCTAGATGGAGTGTTAGACTCTCCCAACATAATTTTAATATATTACATCGAAAGGGGAATCTAAATGTTGTACCTGACGCTCTTTCGCGCGCTCCTTTGGAGGTATCATCCTTAGAATTATCTGAGAATGATTTTGATGCCTGGTATCGGCGTATGTTGACTAAGGTTAGTCATTCTCCCACGCAATTTCCAGATTGGCGCATAGAATCGGGTATTTTGTATAAGCTCGTAGCCAACAAACTCGACATCACATCTAATTTGGTTGAATGGAAACAAGTGATTCCGAGATCTCGACGTAACGAGATTCTTCATCAATGTCATGATGATCCGACCTCGGCTCACTTGGGTGTTTCTAAAACTTTCAATAAAATTGGCGAACTATATTATTGGCCCAAAATGCGTGCGGATATTGGTCGGTATATACGCCGGTGTCAGGTATGCTTAGCGTCTAAGGCCTGCCAGGGAGGGCGATTTGGGTTAATGGGTAGCGAGAAGAAGGTGCAATTTCCCTTTCAGTGTATCTCTGTTGATTTAATGGGACCTTTCCCGAGGTCAACTAAGGGAAATACAATGTTACTTGTGGTATGTGATTGGTTTACCAAGTTCTTGCTGGTGCAACCTTTGCGAAAAGCTACTTCGAACAAGATCTGTGAGTTTTTAGAGAATCAGGTTTTCCTGATATTTGGTGTGCCACAGATTTGTATGGTGGATAACGGTCCACAGTTTACCAGCAGGGAATTCAAAAAACTAGTGAATGACTACAGCGTAAATCATCTGTGGTATAACGCCTCTTACCACCCACAAGTTAACTTTGTTGAAAGATACAATCGCGTGATGGGAACGGCTATACGATCATACGTTAACGATAACCATCGTACTTGGGATGAGCACATACATCGAATAGCTCACGCCTTGCGCTCAGCAACTCACGAGGTGACGGGTTTCACTCCATCCTTTTTAAATCTTGGACGTACGGTACCCGTGAGGGGGGATTATTACGGTCGCGTCAAGGAGTTAGGGGAGGAAGACTTATCACTCGCTAACCGTGAAAGGCTGGTTGATAATATGAACCGGTTAAACGAGCTCTACGTAGATGTAGTTAAACGTTTGAATGTGGCTTACAAGCGAAATGCCACGCATTACAACTTTAGGAAGCGCACCATACGCTTTAAGGTGGGAGATATTGTTTGGCGTAGGAATTTTGTTTTGTCCAAGGCGGTGGATAACTTTAATAGTAAGTTAGCGCCGAAATACATTAAATGTAGAGTTCGCGAGGTTACCGGTCCATTAACTTACCGCTTAGTAAATGAACAAGGCAAAGATGTAGGGGTATTCCACATCAAAGATTTAAAGCAGCATCCTCGGGAAGATTTAGACGAGACAGACGTGAGGGATGAAGATGAGCACGAGCTTCATTAGCTCAGTTGTTAAGTTTTTTTGTTTGTGTTTTATTATTTTTTACTTTCATTTGAGAACAGAACACCGGGAGTTCTTATTTGCGCCATCAGAGATTTAATCTCTAGTACTTTAACTTTGCCAAAACTACTGTAGATGAGATTTGTTGATCATGAGATGATCGAGTTGAATTTTTTTATTTTTTTTGAAGTTTCTATGTTCCAACGACGCTGATTGCCTAGGTCCGAAACATTTTTTTGTGCTGCTGGAGGTGTCCAGTTGCATACCTTTTCGAGCCGCGTGAAGTGGGTCCGAGGTGGTCCACTTCTTTATCTAGCACTATGGCGCGCGTTAGTGTTGTTGGGGTAAGTTTTAGTTTAAATACAGGTCCAATGGGGTGCTGTATAATTAGTTATTGTATTTTATGTCGATGCTTTTGCGTAGTACGCGTTTAGATCGCATTTTTTTATATGGCTATAGTAGCGTTTGCGCTCAGTCATGTAGGGTTCACGATTACGGATATAAGGATTATGTATCATAATCTTTGAGAATTCTCAATTTTATTTTAGTTCATTTAGTTTTGTATTTAGGGTTCATGATGTACTTCATGGTTTGGGTAGTAAAGAGTTTTTTTATTCCTGCAGTAGTTGAGGAATTGGTTCCAGCTAGTAGTACACCGTCTTTTTCTATCAGTCAGTAGTTAGAGTCACTTGAGTGCGGCAAAATCCTACCGAGTAGCAGTCTTGACCCGGTCAGACATTTCAGGGGAGGGCCGTGTAACAAATTTTAGTAGAATTTGTTTTGGTTTCATTGCGCACGCCACTGCCTTCGTGCTTCAGACCGTACGCTTGTGGTATTATCAAAATTTATTTTGGATAAGTAAGCAAATTTTTGATTCTGGACGCGAGGTTATTATTTTATGATACCAGCTTGTCGTTGTGTTTTTGAAAATTTTTCGCCAATCTCGTTAGGTAGGATTTTGTTGTTTAATTACTATGTAATTATTAATTTTTTTAATCGCTTATAGGAAGCACCTTTTTTATTGCGAGTCTAAACTTTTATTGGTAACGAACGGCATCAAAAGTTTATTTGGAAATTTGCTACATTCCATTTGAATGTTATAGTTACCTTTTTGCTGACACATTTTGCATTAAGTGCTTATCGGCGATTTAGTATTTTGATTTTGGCCGCCCGTTATTATTTACCCTTTGAAGGCGTTAGCACCATTTTTTTAATAAGAATTGAGAACTTGTCACGAAGATCCGTTCTACTGAAGTTCCCGAGAATCAAGCTGCAACACGGGGAAGAATTTCCGAAGCCATTTTCAATTCCATCTCCAGACGTTTGGGGGCGAGACAGAAGATTAGTTTTTTTCATCTTTCTGCTGCTGGTCTGTCAGGTTGGGTTCACCCCTGTATAAGGAATTATTGTGTAAACTTACTGATAGCTATCGGGGTAAGTGTTTTTTTTGAATTCTAATCTGGCGGGCCAATTTATTGATTATTTGAGCAGTGCGTTCAATTTTGAAGTTAAGTGGCGTAGTGGCTACTTTTTTGTAAACTTTTGTTTTGTAAACGCGCCTGAACGTTCGTTTGAGTTATTTTTATTTTCTTTCAAGACGACTGACGATTGCACTGACCACTGTAATTTTGGATTTGTGGTATTCACAAATAAATATAATTTTTTTAATTCGTTATTTTTTTTTGAGAGCTATACTTGCAGCATTTCCGAACCACTACCTCGCGACCGCAATATTTCAGCTAGTTATAACAACTTGGGTTCTCTCACTATTTTAAAAGCTGGTTTCGTTATCCAGCGTGAGAGGAAAACTCTTGTAACCCGCAAGGGAAGCAGGAAATTTTCGTTTCAATTGCTAATTATAACTTGAAGATCTGAACTTGTAATAGACAAATACATAACTTAAAATTGATAGCTTATAATTATAATTGCAAATTATAACTTGAAGAACTGAATTTGTAATAGGTAAATACAGAACTTCGAATTGTTAATTTCAAACTAAGATTGTAAATAATAATTTGAAGATCTGAACTTGTAATAGGTAAATACAGAACTTCGAATTGTTAATTTCAAACTAAGATTGTAATTAATAATTTGAAGATCTGAACTTGTAATAGTCAAATACAGAACTTCGAATTGTTAAATACAAATTATTAGTGCAAATTATAACTTGAAGATCTGAACCTGTAATTGTCAAAGACAGAACTTAGAATTCATAACTTCAAATTATGATTGCTAATTATAACTTGAAGATCTGAACTTGTAATAATAGACAAATACATAACTTAAAATTGATAGCTTATAATTATAATTGCAAATTATAACTTGAAGAACTGAATTTGTAATAGGTAAATACAGAACTTCGAATTGTTAATTTCAAACTAAGATTGTAAATAATAATTTGAAGATCTGAACTTGTAATAGGTAAATACAGAACTTCGAATTGTTAATTTCAAACTAAGATTGTAATTAATAATTTGAAGATCTGAACTTGTAATAGTCAAATACAGATCTCCGAATTGTTAAATACAAATTATTAGTACAAATTATAACTTAAAGACCTGATCTTGTATTTGTCAAATACAGCACTTAGAATTCATAACTTCAAATTATGATTGCAAATTATAACTGGAAGATCTGAACTTGGAATTGTCAAATACAGAACTTAGAACTCATAACTTCAAATTATGATTGCTAATTATAACATGAAGATCTGAACTTGTAATCGTCAAATACAGAACTAAAAATTGATAGCTTATAATTATAATTGCAAATTATAAGTTGTAGATCTGAACTTGTAATAGGTAAATACGGAACTTCTAATTGTTAATTTCAAACTAAGATTGTAATTAATAATTTGAAGATCTGAACTTGTAATAGTCAAATTCAGAACTTAAAATTGATAGCTTATAATTATAATTGCAAATTATAAGTTGTAGATCTGAACTTGTAATAGGTAAATACAGAACTTCTAATTGTTAATTTCAAACTAAGATTGTAATTAATAATTTGAAGATCTGAACTTGTAATAGTCAAATACAGAACTTCGAATTGTTAAATACAAATTATTAGTGCAAATTATAACTTGAAGATCTGAACTTGTAATTGTCAAATTCGGAACTTAAAATTGATAGCTTATAATTATAATTGCAAATTATAAGTTGTAGATCTGAACTTGTAATAGGTAAATACAGAACTTCTAATTGTTAATTTCAAACTAAGATTGTAATTAATAATTTGAAGATCTGAACTTGTAATAGTCAAATATAGAAACTTCGAATTGTTAAATACAAATTATTAGTGCAAATTATAACTTGAAGATCTGAACGTGTAATTGTCAAAGACAGAACTTAGAATTCATAACTTCAAATTATGATTGCTAATTATAACTTGAAGATCTGAACTTGTAATAGTCAAATACAGAACTTAAAATTGATAGCTTATAATTATAATTGCAAATTATAACTTGAAGATCTGAACTTGTAATAGTGAATTACAGAACTGCTAATTGTTAATTTCAAACTAAGATTGTAAATAATAATTTGAAGATCTGAACTTGTAATAGTCAAATACAGAACTTTGAATTGTTAAATACAAATTATTAGTGCAAATTATAACTTGAAGATCTGAACTTGTAATTGTCAAATACAGAACTTAAAATTGATAGCTTATAATTATAATTGCAAATTAGAAGTTGAAGACCTGAACTTTAAATAGGTAAATACAGAACTTCTAATTGTTAATTTCAAACTAAGATTGTAATTAATAATTTGAAGATCTGAACTTGTAATAGTCAAATACAGATCTCCGAATTGTTAAATACAAATTATTAGTGCAAATTATAACTTAACGATCTGATCTTGTAATTGTCAAATATAGCACTTAGAATTCATAACTTCAAATTATGACTGCAAATTATAACTGGAAGATCTAAACTTGTAATTATCAAATACAGAACTTAGAACTCATAACTTCAAATTATGATTGCTAATTATAACATGAAGATCTGAACTTGTAATCGTCAAATACAGAACTAAAAATTGATAGCTTATAATTATAATTGCAAATTAGAAGTTGAAGATCTGAACTTTAAATAGGTAAATACAGAACTTCGAATTGTTAATTTCAAACTAAGATTGTAAAAAATAATTTGAAGATCTGAACTTGTAATAGTCAAATACAGATGTCCGAATTGTTAAATACAAATTATTAGTGCAAATTATAACTTGAAGATCTGAACTTGTAATTGTAGAATACAGAACTTAGAATTGATAGCTAATAATTATAATTGCAAATTATAACTTGAAGATCTGAACTTGTAATAGTGAATTACAGAACTTCTAATTGTTAATTTCAAACTAAGATTGTAATTAATAATTTGAAGATCTGAACTTGAAATAGTCAAATACAGATCTCCGAATTGTTAAATACAAATTATTAGTGCAAATTATAACTTGAAGATCTGAACTTGTAATTGTCAAATACAGCACTTAGATTTCATAATTTCAAATTATGAAAGCAAATTATAACTGGAAGATCTGAACTTGTAATTGTCAAATACAGAACTTACAACTCATAACTTCAAATTATGATTGTAAATAATAATTAGAAGATCTGAACTTGTAATAGTCAAATATAGAACTTCGAATTGTTAAATACAAATTATTAGTGCAAATTATAACTTGAAGATCTGAACTTGTAATTGTCAAAGACAGAACTTAAAATTCATAACTTCTAATTATGATTGCTAATTATAACTTGAAGATCTGAACTTGTAATAGTCAAATACAGAACTTAAAATTGATAGCTTATAATTATAATTGCAAATTATAACTTGAAGAACTGAATTTGTAATAGGTAAATACAAAATTTCGAATTGTTAATTTCAAACTAAGACTGAAAATAATAATTTGAAGATCTGGACTTGTAATAGTCAAATACAGAACTTCGAATTGTTAAATACAAATTATTAGTGCAAATTATAACTTGAAGATCTGAACTTGTAATTGTCAAATACAGAACTTAAAATTGATAGCTTATAATTATAATTGCAAATTATAAGTTGAAGATCTGAACTTGTAATAGATAAATACAGAACTTCGAATTGTTAATTTCAAACTAAGATTGTAAATAATAATTAGAAGATCTGAACTTGTAATAGTCAAATACAGAACTTCGAATTGTTAAATACAAATTATTAGTGCAAATTATAACTTGAAGATCTGAACTTGTAATTGTCAAATACAGAACTTAAAATTGATAGCTTATAATTATACTTGCAAATTATAAGTTGAAGATCTGAACTTGTAATAGGTAAATACAGAACTTCTAATTGTTAATTTCAAACTAAGATTGGAAATAATAATTTGAAGATCTGAACTTGTAATAGTCAAATACAGAACTTAGATTTGTTAAATACTAATTATTATTTCTAATTATAACTTGAAGATGTGAACTTGTAATTGTCAAATACGGAACTTAAAATTGAAAGCTTATAATTATAATTGCAAATTATAACTTGAAGATCTGAACTTGTATTAGGTAAATACTGAACTTCGAATTGTTAATTTCAAACTAAGATTGTAAATAATAATTTGAAGTTCTGAACTTGTAATAGTCAAATACAGAACTTCGAATTGTTAAATACAAATTATTAGTGCAAATTATAACTTGAAGATCTGAACTTGTAATTGTCAAATACAGAACTTAAAATTGAAAGCTTATAATTATAATTGCAAATTATAAGTTGAAGATCTGAACTTGTAATAGGTAAATACAGAACTTCCAATTG
The DNA here is from genome assembly GCA_963170105.1 of Cantharis lateralis. NCBI lineage: Eukaryota > Metazoa > Arthropoda > Insecta > Coleoptera > Cantharidae > Cantharis > Cantharis lateralis. The sequence goes on from OY720628.1 coordinate 24,305,928, forward strand.
TTAATTTCAAACTAAGATTGTAATTAATAATTTGAAGATCTGAACTTGTAATAGGCAAATACAGATCTCCTGAACTTGTAATTGTCAAATACAGCACTTAGAATTCATAACTTCAAATTATGATTGCAAATTATAACTGGAAGATCTGAACTTGTAACTGTCAAATACAGAACTTAGAACCCATAACTTCAAATTATGATTGTAAATAATAATTAGAAGATCTGAACTTGTAATACTCAAATACAGAACTTCGAATTGTTAAATACAAATTATTAGTGCAAATTATAACTTGAAGTTCTGAACTTGTAATTGACAAATACAGAACTTAGAATTGATAGCTTATAATTATAATTGCAAATTATAACTTGAAGATCTGAACTTGTAATAGTGAATTACAGAACTTCTAATTGTTAATTTCAAACTAAGATTGTAAATAATAATTTGAAGATCTGAACTTGTAATAGTCAAATACAGAACTTTGAATTGTTAAATACAAATTATTAGTGCAAATTATAACTTGAAGATCTGAACTTGTAATTGTCAAATACAGAACTTAAAATTGATAGCTTATAATTATAATTGCAAATTAGAAGTTGAAGATCTGAACTTTAAATAGGTAAATACAGAACTTCTAATTGTTAATTTCAAACTAGGATTGTAATTAATAATTTGAAGATCTGAACTTGTAATAGTCAAATACAGATCTCCGAATTGTTAAATACAAATTATTAGTGCAAATTATAACTTAAAGATCTGATCTTGTAATTGTCAAATACAGCACTTAGAATTCATAACTTCAAATTATGATTGCAAATTATAACTGGAAGATCTGAACTTGTAATTGTCAAATGCAGAACTTAGACCTCATAACTTCAAATTATGATTGCTAATTATAACATGAAGATCTGAACTTGTAATCGTCAAATACAGAACTAAAAATTGATAGCTTATAATTATAATTGCAAATTATAACTTGAAGAACTGAATTTGTAATAGGTAAATACAGAACTTCGAATTGTTAATTTCAAACTAAGCTTGTAATTAATAATTTGAAGATCTGAACTTGTAATAGTCAAATACAGAACTTCGAATTGTTAAATACAAATTATTAGTGCAAATTATAACTTGAAGATCTGAACTTGTAATTGATAAATACAGAACTTAAAATTGATAGCTTATAATTATAATTGCAAATTATAAGTTGAAGATCTGGACTTGTATTAGGTAAATACAGAACTTCGAATTGTTAATTTCAAACTAAGATTGTAAATAATAATTAGAAGATCTGAAACTTGTAATAGTCAAATACAGAACTTCGAATTGTTAAATACAAATTATTAGCGCAAATTATAACTTGAAGATCTGAACTTGTAATTGTCAAATACAGAACTTAGAATTGATAGCTTATAATTATAATTGCAAATTATATCTTGAAGATCTGAACTTGTAATAGTGAATTACAGAACTAATAATTGTTAATTTCAAACTAAGAATGTAATTAATAATTTGAAGATCTGAACTTGTAATAGTCAAATACAGAACTCCGAATTGTTAAATACCAATTATTAGTGCAAATTATAACTTGAAGATCTGAACTTGTAATTGTCAAATACAGCACTTAGAATTCATAACTTCAAATTATGATTGCAAATTATAACTGGAAGATCTGAACTTGTAATTGTCAAATACAGAACTTAGAACTCATAACTTCAAATTATGATTGCTAATTATAACTTGAAGATCTGAACTTATAATAGTCAAATACAGAACTTATAATTGTAAAATTCAAATTAAGAATGCAAATTATAACTTGAAGATCTGAACTTGTAATAGTCAAATACAGAACTTCGAATTGTTAAATACAAATTATTAGTGCAAATTATAACTTGAAGATCTGAACTTGTAATTGTCAAATACAGAACTTAAAATTGATAGCTTATAATTATACTTGCAAATTATAAGTTGAAGATCTGAACTTGTAATAGGTAAATACAGAACTTCTAATTGTTAATTTCAAACTAAGATTGTAAATAATAATTTGAAGATCTGAACTTGTAATAGTCAAATACAGAACTTCGAATTGTTAAATACAAATTATTAGTGCAAATTATAACTTGAAGATCTGAACTTGTAATTGTCAAATACAGAACTTAGAATTGACAGCTTATAATTATACTTGCAAATTATAACTTGAAGATCTGAACTTGTAATAGTGAATTACAGAACTTAGATTTGTTAAATACTAATTATTATTTCAAATTATAACTTGAAGATCTGAACTTGTAATTGTCAAATACGGAACTTAAAATTGAAAGCTTATAATTATAATTGCAAATTATAACTTGAAGATCTGAACTTGTAATAGGTAAATACTGAACTTCTAATTGTTAATTTCAAACTAAGATTTCAAATAATAATTTGAAGTTCTGAACTTGTAATAGTCTAATACAGAACTTCGAATTGTTAAATACAAATTATTAGTGCAAATTATAACTTGAAGATCTGAACTTGTAATTGTCAAATACAGAACTTAAAATTGATAGCTTATAATTATAATTGCAAATTATAAGTTGAAGATCTGAACTTGTAATAGGTAAATACAGAACTTCTAATTGTTAATTTCAAACTAAGATTGTAATTAATAATTAGAAGATCTGAACTTGTAATACTCAAATACAGAACTTCGAATTGTTAAATACAAATTATTAGTGCAAATTATAACTTGAAGTTCTGAACTTGTAATTGACAAATACAGAACTTAGAATTGATAGCTTATAATTATAATTGCAAATTATAACTTGAAGATCTGAACTTGTAATAGTGAATTACAGAACTTAGATTTGTTAAATACTAATTATTATTTCAAATTATGACTTGAAGATCTGAACTTGTAATTGTCAAATACGGAACTTAAAATTGGAAGCTTATAATTATAATTGCAAATTATAACTTGAAGATCTGAACTTGTAATAGGTAAATACTGAACTTCTAATTGTTAATTTCAAACTAAGATTTCAAATAATAATTTGAAGTTCTGAACTTGTAATAGTCTAATACAGAACTTCGAATTGTTAAATACAAATTATTAGTGCAAATTATAACTTGAAGATCTGAACTTGTAATTGTCAAATACAGAACTTAAAATTAATAGCTTATAATTATAATTGCAAATTATAAGTTGAAGATCTGAACTTGTAATAGGTAAATACAGAACTTCTAATTGTTAATTTCAAACTAAGATTGTAATTAATAATTAGAAGATCTGAACTTGTAATAGGCAAATACAGATCTCCGAATTGTTAAATACAAATTATTAGTGCAAATTATAACTTAAAGATCTGAACTTGTAATTGTCAAATACAGCACTTAGAATTCATAACTTCAAATTATGATTGCAAATTATAACTGGAAGATCTGAACTTGTAATTGTCAAATACAGAACTTAGAACTCATAACTTGAAATTATGATTGTAAATAATAATTAGAAGATCTGAACTTGTAATACTCAAATACAGAACTTCGAATTGTTAAATACAAATTATTAGTGCAAATTATAACTTGAAGTTCTGAACTTGTAATTGTCAAATACAGAACTTAGAATTGATAGCTTATTATTATAATTGCTAATTTTTACTTGAAGATCTGAACTTGTAATAGTCAAATACAGAACTTCGAATTGTTAAATACAAATTATTAGTGCAAATTATAACTTGAAGATCTGAACTTGTAATTGTCAAATACAGAACTTAAAATTGATAGCTTATAATTATACTTGCAAATTATAAGTTGAAGATCTGAACTTGTAATAGGTAAATACAGAACTTCTAATTGTTAATTTCAAACTAAGATTGGAAATAATAATTTGAAGATCTGAACTTGTAATAGTCAAATACAGAACTTCGAATTGTTAAATACAAATTATTAGTGCAAATTATAACTTGAAGATCTGAACTTGTAATTGTCAAATACAGAACTAAGAATTGATAGCTTATAATTATAATTGCAAATTATAACTTGAAGATCTGAACTTGTAATAGTGAATTACAGAACTTAGATTTGTTAAATACTAATTATTATTTCAAATTATAACTTGAAGATCTGAACTTGTAATTGTCAAATACAGAACTTAAACTTGAAAGCTTATAATTATAATTGCAAATTATAACTTGAAGATCTGAACTTGTAATAGTGAATTGCAGAACTTCTAATTGTTAATTTCAAACTAAGATTGTAAATAATAATTTGAAGATCTGAACTTGTAATAGTCAAATACAGAACTTTGAATTGTTAAATACAAATTATTAGTGCAAATTATAACTTGAAGATCTGAACTTGTAATTGTCAAATACAGAACTTAAAATTGATAGCTTATAATTATAATTGCAAATTAGAAGTTGAAGATCTGAACTTTAAATAGGTAAATACAGAACTTCTAATTGTTAATTTCAAACTAAGATTGTAATTAATAATTTGAAGATCTGAACTTGTAATAGTCAAATACAGATTTCCGAATTGTTAAATACAAATTTTTAGTGCAAATTATAACTTAAAGATCTGATCTTGTAATTGTCAAATACAGCACTTAGAATTGATAACTTCAAATTATGATTGCAAATTATAACAAGAATATCTGAACTTGTAATCGTCAAATACAGAACTAAAAATTGATAGCTTATAATTATAATTGCAAATTATAACTTGAAGAACTGAATTTGTAATAGGTAAATACAGAACTTCGAATTGTTAATTTCAAACTAAGATTGTAAATAATAATTTGAAGATCTGAACTTGTAATAGTCAAATACAGAACTTCGAATTGTTAAATACAAATTATTAGTGCAAATTATAACTTGAAGATCTGAACTTGTAATTGTCAAATACAGAACTTAAAATTGATAGCTTATAATTATAATTGCAAATTATAAGTTGAAGATCTGAACTTGTAATAGGTAAATTCAGAACTTCCAATTGTTAATTTCAAGCTAAGATTGTAATTAATAATTTGAAGATCTGAACTTGTAATAGTCAAATACAGAACTTCGAATTGTTAAATACAAATTATTAGTGCACATTATAACTTGAAGATCTGAACTTGTAATTGACAAATACAGAACTTAGAATTCATAACTTCAAATTATGATTGTGTAACAAATTTTAGTAGAATTTGTTTTGGTTTCATTGCGCACGCCACTGCCTTCGTGCTTCAGACCGTACGCTTGTGGTATTATCAAAATTTATTTTGGATAAGTAAGCAAATTTTTGATTCTGGACGCGAGGTTATTATTTTATGATACCAGCTTGTCGTTGTGTTTTTGAAAATTTTTCGCCAATCTCGTTAGGTAGGATTTTGTTGTTTAATTACTATGTAATTATTAATTTTTTTAATCGCTTATAGGAAGCACCTTTTTTATTGCGAGTCTAAACTTTTATTGGTAACGAACGGCATCAAAAGTTTATTTGGAAATTTGCTACATTCCATTTGAATGTTATAGTTACCTTTTTGCTGGCACATTTTGCATTAAGTGCTTATCGGCGATTTAGTATTTTGATTTTGGCCGCCCGTTATTATTTACCCTTTGAAGGCGTTAGCACCATTTTTTTAATAAGAATTGAGAACTTGTCACGAAGATCCGTTCTACTGAAGTTCCCGAGAATCAAGCTGCAACACGGGGAAGAATTTCCGAAGCCATTTTCAATTCCATCTCCAGACGTTTGGGGGCGAGACAGAAGATTAGTTTTTTTCATCTTTCTGCTGCTGGTCTGTCAGGTTGGGTTCACCCCTGTATAAGGAATTATTGTGTAAACTTACTGATAGCTATCGGGGTAAGTGTTTTTTTTGAATTCTAATCTGGCGGGCCAATTTATTGATTATTTGAGCAGTGCGTTCAATTTTGAAGTTAAGTGGCGTAGTGGCTACTTTTTTGTAAACTTTTGTTTTGTAAACGCGCCTGAACGTTCGTTTGAGTTATTTTTATTTTCTTTCAAGACGACTGACGATTGCACTGACCACTGTAATTTTGGATTTGTGGTATTCACAAATAAATATAATTTTTTTAATTCGTTATTTTTTTTTGAGAGCTATACTTGCAGCATTTCCGAACCACTACCTCGCGACCGCAATATTTCAGCTAGTTATAACAACTTGGGTTCTCTCACTATTTTAAAAGCTGGTTTCGTTATCCAGCGTGAGAGGAAAACTCTTGTAACCCGCAAGGGAAGCAGGAAATTTTCGTTTCACTGGCGCCCAACGTGTGGGGCCCGAGTTTGAGCGGAATTTTTATTTCATTGTCACAAATTTTGGTGTGCGAAAAAAAAAACACTGCAGGTTTAGTTCTTCCGGGGGAAGTTGTCAGTCATTCACAGTCATCAGTTGTCGCGACGGAGGTTTTACCTGTGTTGTGTGTTCTTTTTCAGGGAGCAGAAGTGATCGGGCTTCGAGACAAGTTTCACATTCTTTTGCAATTATTTTGTGTTACCAAACATTTAATTTGGTTTATTTAGTTTTGCAATTGATTTTAGAAGGTGCTTCCTATATTATTGTTGTTTTGCTATGCCAGTACTGTTTAGTTAGATTTACATTTTGTGAATATTTTGTGCTGTATTGGATAACACGAGCGTTATCGCATTACTGTTTTTTGGTTTCACATTTAGTGAGATTGTTTTGCTGTACTGGATAGCACGATTTTAGACGAGATTGAATTTGGCACTTTTAATTTTTTTGCGTACGGTTGCCCCGTAATTTTTATTGCGTTAAAGTTTTTTGATGATGTCGGGTTACGTAGCTGCTTTAACTCGTGAGGAGTTGGAAGTAGAATTGAAATTTCGCAATTATGACCTTAAAGTCACACATTTAGCTACGAGGAGGAAGGATTTAAAAAAGCTCCTTCGTGATGAAAAGTTCAATTCTAAATTAGGTTTTCATACTTATATACCGGAAGACCCTAGAGCGGATATGAAAATATGTGCAAAAGCATTAAAAGAACTTACTGACCAAATCACTAAATTAGAAGTGAAGTTAGATACGCCAATTTTAAAATTGACTACTTATCGTTTGGCACATTATACAAATAGGTTAGATATTATGCAGGGTGCTGGGTTTAAGGATGATCGTGACGTTTTATTATCTGAGGCTCGAGCGCTTAGGGAGCGTGTAGAAAAGTTAATCGAGATGGAAGGAAGTTCGGACGATGATGCAGGGGATGGCGGTCATGACGACTTATGCGATCTTAAATTGGGTACTCCTGTAAGAAAATCGTCTTTAATAGAATCTCCGGCATCGACGAATGACCTAGTATCAGCTCTCGCGGGTTTATTACAGCAGCGAAAACCGGAACGTGTACCAGTGTACAAGTGGGGACTTCAATTTGATGGAAGTGGGGACTTCCATGCAGTTTTTGATTTTATCGAGAGGGCGAGAGAGCTTTCGATCTCAAGGGGAATTTCGGAACCTGAATTGTTTGATAAAGCCGTGGAATTTTTTACTGGGGAGGCGCTGGTGTGGTATCGCAGCCTAGGGTCTCACGTTACCACCTGGGGACAATTAATTGATGAATTCAAAATCCGATTTTTATCATTAGATTTTAATCGAGAATATCTCGAACAGGTGCGTACATACAAGCAAGCCCCTGGGGAAGCGGTGAGGACTTATGTGGAGTCAATGTTTTCGAAATTCAGTAGAATTAATCCTCCTCCTTCAGAGGATGAACAAATGTGGGTAATCCGAAGAAACATGTCGCCGCAGATTTCTCTGGCGATGGGAACGGCAAACCTAGTAAATAAGCGTGATTTTATCCAGGCAGCGCAAGCTGCTGAACGTCTTGTCAACTGGACTTCTGAGAATGAAGCCTCGGTTTCAGCTGTTACAAAACCCACAATTGTTAAACCTGCTGCTCAGTCTTCTAAGACATCCAGGTGGGGTGTCTGTTGGAACTGTGGGGCGAAAGGCCATGCACATGCGAACTGCACTAATCCGAGGAAAACATTTTGTTTTAGGTGCGGAAGTCCCGGAGTCACCACGAACACATGCAGGGGTAACCACTCAAAAAACGCGTCAGGGCAAAGCGGCGTCGTGGCGCGCCCCTTATAAATGCCATTAAAGCCGACAAGAAGGGTTGGGGGGATTGGCTAGTCAAAATTAGCGCCTTTTGCGGATCGACTTCCGATACCTCCGCTCTCATTTCTCATCCTAAGTCAGACCAACGACCTCACGTCAGTCTAAGTGTAGGGGGAGTGCAACTCACGGCTTTGTTGGATTCCGGTGCCAGTGTTTCCATACTAGGCACCGAAGGACTTTATTTGATCGATCAGTTAGATTTGCATTTTTCTAAAGGCGGTATGTTGACTTTACGGTCAGCAGACGGAACTCCACAAGATGTTTTAGGTAGGGTAGTTTTGCCCATTTTGGTCGGTGGAGTGTTCCGCAATTTAGATGTTGTTGTATGCCGCAGCATTAATACGTGCTTAACATTAGGGGTAGATTTTTGCAAAGCATTTGGGGTCACAGTAGATTTTAAGCAAGACCAATTTTTTGTACATAAAGTAAATTCTTTGGAATTTATCAAAGAGCACAGTGACCTCAATATCGAACAACAGATTGCACTCGCCGCTATTAAGGATAGGTTTAAGACTCTAGATAGGGCAGAGCTAACTAGAACAAATAAGGTTGTACACGATATTAATACCGGGGATGCTGCCCCTGTAAAACAACGTGCGTATCCACTTTCACCAGCGATGCGAAAGATTGTTTATGCGGAACTCGATAAGCTTTTGGAGCAAAACATCATCAGGCCAAGCAAATCACCTTGGTCTTCTCCAATATTGGTCGTAAAGAAAGCTGACGGCTCTTATCGCCTGTGTTACGACGCTAGAAAACTAAATAAGTTATCAAAATTTGATGCCTTTCCTATCCCTAGGTTAGAAGACATTCTCATGAGACTTCGGGATGCTCGTTATATCACCACCATAGACTTGCGCAAAGCGTTCTACCAAGTCCCGTTAACTCCCGGGTCTTGTGAGAAAACAGCCTTCACAGTACCTGGTCGGGGATTATTTGAGTTCGTGGTAATGCCTTTTGGTATTTCCAATGCGCCTGGTACTCTTCAGCGGTTAATGGAGTCCTTATTTGGCCCCTTGTTAGGAGAAAATATTTTTATTTATTTGGATGACATAATAGTCATAGCTAGCACGTTTGAAGAGCACCTTCGTTTACTTGACCAGGTATATGAGCGCTTGAAGGAGGCTAACCTAACCATCAATTGGGATAAATGTCAATTTTGTAGGGCATCTTTAACTTATTTAGGACATGTAGTGGACAAAGCTGGATTACACACAGATCCTGCTAAAGTGGAGGCCGTTACAAAGTTAGAGAGACCCACTACTGTTACGGGGGTTAGGCGTTTTATCGGCATGATAGGTTGGTACCGACGTTTTGTACCAAATTTTTCGTCCCTTTCTGCTCCTATCACGGAGTTGATCAAGGGTAGGGTGAAGCGTCAGTCCATAGTATGGACACCGGAAGCCGAAGCGTCATTTTTGCGTTTGAAAGAACTTTTGGTCTCGGCTCCAATTTTGGCAGCTCCAGACTTTGAAAAACGATTTTACATCCAGTGTGATGCGTCTAATTATGGTTTGGGTTGCGTTTTAACCCAGGGCGACGGTGATAACGAGCACGTCATTGCTTACGCGTCCCGCACTCTCAACAAGGCTGAGCGGAATTATTCGGTCACGGAGCGGGAGTGTTTGGCAGTGATTTTTGGGGTAGAGAAGTTTAGGCCCTATGTGGAGGGTACTGACTTTACGGTTATTACTGACCATCATTCTTTGTTGTGGCTTATGTCCATGAAGGATCCGACCGGTCGTTTGGCTAGATGGAGTGTTAGACTCTCCCAACATAATTTTAATATATTACATCGAAAGGGGAATCTAAATGTTGTACCTGACGCTCTTTCGCGCGCTCCTTTGGAGGTATCATCCTTAGAATTATCTGAGAATGATTTTGATGCCTGGTATCGGCGTATGTTGACTAAGGTTAGTCATTCTCCCACGCAATTTCCAGATTGGCGCATAGAATCGGGTATTTTGTATAAGCTCGTAGCCAACAAACTCGACATCACATCTAATTTGGTTGAATGGAAACAAGTGATTCCGAGATCTCGACGTAACGAGATTCTTCATCAATGTCATGATGATCCGACCTCGGCTCACTTGGGTGTTTCTAAAACTTTCAATAAAATTGGCGAACTATATTATTGGCCCAAAATGCGTGCGGATATTGGTCGGTATATACGCCGGTGTCAGGTATGCTTAGCGTCTAAGGCCTGCCAGGGAGGGCGATTTGGGTTAATGGGTAGCGAGAAGAAGGTGCAATTTCCCTTTCAGTGTATCTCTGTTGATTTAATGGGACCTTTCCCGAGGTCAACTAAGGGAAATACAATGTTACTTGTGGTATGTGATTGGTTTACCAAGTTCTTGCTGGTGCAACCTTTGCGAAAAGCTACTTCGAACAAGATCTGTGAGTTTTTAGAGAATCAGGTTTTCCTGATATTTGGTGTGCCACAGATTTGTATGGTGGATAACGGTCCACAGTTTACCAGCAGGGAATTCAAAAAACTAGTGAATGACTACAGCGTAAATCATCTGTGGTATAACGCCTCTTACCACCCACAAGTTAACTTTGTTGAAAGATACAATCGCGTGATGGGAACGGCTATACGATCATACGTTAACGATAACCATCGTACTTGGGATGAGCACATACATCGAATAGCTCACGCCTTGCGCTCAGCAACTCACGAGGTGACGGGTTTCACTCCATCCTTTTTAAATCTTGGACGTACGGTACCCGTGAGGGGGGATTATTACGGTCGCGTCAAGGAGTTAGGGGAGGAAGACTTATCACTCGCTAACCGTGAAAGGCTGGTTGATAATATGAACCGGTTAAACGAGCTCTACGTAGATGTAGTTAAACGTTTGAATGTGGCTTACAAGCGAAATGCCACGCATTACAACTTTAGGAAGCGCACCATACGCTTTAAGGTGGGAGATATTGTTTGGCGTAGGAATTTTGTTTTGTCCAAGGCGGTGGATAACTTTAATAGTAAGTTAGCGCCGAAATACATTAAATGTAGAGTTCGCGAGGTTACCGGTCCATTAACTTACCGCTTAGTAAATGAACAAGGCAAAGATGTAGGGGTATTCCACATCAAAGATTTAAAGCAGCATCCTCGGGAAGATTTAGACGAGACAGACGTGAGGGATGAAGATGAGCACGAGCTTCATTAGCTCAGTTGTTAAGTTTTTTTGTTTGTGTTTTATTATTTTTTACTTTCATTTGAGAACAGAACACCGGGAGTTCTTATTTGCGCCATCAGAGATTTAATCTCTAGTACTTTAACTTTGCCAAAACTACTGTAGATGAGATTTGTTGATCATGAGATGATCGAGTTGAATTTTTTTATTTTTTTTGAAGTTTCTATGTTCCAACGACGCTGATTGCCTAGGTCCGAAACATTTTTTTGTGCTGCTGGAGGTGTCCAGTTGCATACCTTTTCGAGCCGCGTGAAGTGGGTCCGAGGTGGTCCACTTCTTTATCTAGCACTATGGCGCGCGTTAGTGTTGTTGGGGTAAGTTTTAGTTTAAATACAGGTCCAATGGGGTGCTGTATAATTAGTTATTGTATTTTATGTCGATGCTTTTGCGTAGTACGCGTTTAGATCGCATTTTTTTATATGGCTATAGTAGCGTTTGCGCTCAGTCATGTAGGGTTCACGATTACGGATATAAGGATTATGTATCATAATCTTTGAGAATTCTCAATTTTATTTTAGTTCATTTAGTTTTGTATTTAGGGTTCATGATGTACTTCATGGTTTGGGTAGTAAAGAGTTTTTTTATTCCTGCAGTAGTTGAGGAATTGGTTCCAGCTAGTAGTACACCGTCTTTTTCTATCAGTCAGTAGTTAGAGTCACTTGAGTGCGGCAAAATCCTACCGAGTAGCAGTCTTGACCCGGTCAGACATTTCAGGGGAGGGCCGTGTAACAAATTTTAGTAGAATTTGTTTTGGTTTCATTGCGCACGCCACTGCCTTCGTGCTTCAGACCGTACGCTTGTGGTATTATCAAAATTTATTTTGGATAAGTAAGCAAATTTTTGATTCTGGACGCGAGGTTATTATTTTATGATACCAGCTTGTCGTTGTGTTTTTGAAAATTTTTCGCCAATCTCGTTAGGTAGGATTTTGTTGTTTAATTACTATGTAATTATTAATTTTTTTAATCGCTTATAGGAAGCACCTTTTTTATTGCGAGTCTAAACTTTTATTGGTAACGAACGGCATCAAAAGTTTATTTGGAAATTTGCTACATTCCATTTGAATGTTATAGTTACCTTTTTGCTGGCACATTTTGCATTAAGTGCTTATCGGCGATTTAGTATTTTGATTTTGGCCGCCCGTTATTATTTACCCTTTGAAGGCGTTAGCACCATTTTTTTAATAAGAATTGAGAACTTGTCACGAAGATCCGTTCTACTGAAGTTCCCGAGAATCAAGCTGCAACACGGGGAAGAATTTCCGAAGCCATTTTCAATTCCATCTCCAGACGTTTGGGGGCGAGACAGAAGATTAGTTTTTTTCATCTTTCTGCTGCTGGTCTGTCAGGTTGGGTTCACCCCTGTATAAGGAATTATTGTGTAAACTTACTGATAGCTATCGGGGTAAGTGTTTTTTTTGAATTCTAATCTGGCGGGCCAATTTATTGATTATTTGAGCAGTGCGTTCAATTTTGAAGTTAAGTGGCGTAGTGGCTACTTTTTTGTAAACTTTTGTTTTGTAAACGCGCCTGAACGTTCGTTTGAGTTATTTTTATTTTCTTTCAAGACGACTGACGATTGCACTGACCACTGTAATTTTGGATTTGTGGTATTCACAAATAAATATAATTTTTTTAATTCGTTATTTTTTTTTGAGAGCTATACTTGCAGCATTTCCGAACCACTACCTCGCGACCGCAATATTTCAGCTAGTTATAACAACTTGGGTTCTCTCACTATTTTAAAAGCTGGTTTCGTTATCCAGCGTGAGAGGAAAACTCTTGTAACCCGCAAGGGAAGCAGGAAATTTTCGTTTCAATTGCTAATTATAACTTGAAGATCTGAACTTGTAATAGACAAATACATAACTTAAAATTGATAGCTTATAATTATAATTGCAAATTATAACTTGAAGAACTGAATTTGTAATAGGTAAATACAGAACTTCGAATTGTTAATTTCAAACTAAGATTGTAAATAATAATTTGAAGATCTGAACTTGTAATAGGTAAATACAGAACTTCGAATTGTTAATTTCAAACTAAGATTGTAATTAATAATTTGAAGATCTGAACTTGTAATAGTCAAATACAGAACTTCGAATTGTTAAATACAAATTATTAGTGCAAATTATAACTTGAAGATCTGAACCTGTAATTGTCAAAGACAGAACTTAGAATTCATAACTTCAAATTATGATTGCTAATTATAACTTGAAGATCTGAACTTGTAATAATAGACAAATACATAACTTAAAATTGATAGCTTATAATTATAATTGCAAATTATAACTTGAAGAACTGAATTTGTAATAGGTAAATACAGAACTTCGAATTGTTAATTTCAAACTAAGATTGTAAATAATAATTTGAAGATCTGAACTTGTAATAGGTAAATACAGAACTTCGAATTGTTAATTTCAAACTAAGATTGTAATTAATAATTTGAAGATCTGAACTTGTAATAGTCAAATACAGATCTCCGAATTGTTAAATACAAATTATTAGTACAAATTATAACTTAAAGACCTGATCTTGTATTTGTCAAATACAGCACTTAGAATTCATAACTTCAAATTATGATTGCAAATTATAACTGGAAGATCTGAACTTGGAATTGTCAAATACAGAACTTAGAACTCATAACTTCAAATTATGATTGCTAATTATAACATGAAGATCTGAACTTGTAATCGTCAAATACAGAACTAAAAATTGATAGCTTATAATTATAATTGCAAATTATAAGTTGTAGATCTGAACTTGTAATAGGTAAATACAGAACTTCTAATTGTTAATTTCAAACTAAGATTGTAATTAATAATTTGAAGATCTGAACTTGTAATAGTCAAATTCAGAACTTAAAATTGATAGCTTATAATTATAATTGCAAATTATAAGTTGTAGATCTGAACTTGTAATAGGTAAATACAGAACTTCTAATTGTTAATTTCAAACTAAGATTGTAATTAATAATTTGAAGATCTGAACTTGTAATAGTCAAATACAGAACTTCGAATTGTTAAATACAAATTATTAGTGCAAATTATAACTTGAAGATCTGAACTTGTAATTGTCAAATTCGGAACTTAAAATTGATAGCTTATAATTATAATTGCAAATTATAAGTTGTAGATCTGAACTTGTAATAGGTAAATACAGAACTTCTAATTGTTAATTTCAAACTAAGATTGTAATTAATAATTTGAAGATCTGAACTTGTAATAGTCAAATATAGAAACTTCGAATTGTTAAATACAAATTATTAGTGCAAATTATAACTTGAAGATCTGAACGTGTAATTGTCAAAGACAGAACTTAGAATTCATAACTTCAAATTATGATTGCTAATTATAACTTGAAGATCTGAACTTGTAATAGTCAAATACAGAACTTAAAATTGATAGCTTATAATTATAATTGCAAATTATAACTTGAAGATCTGAACTTGTAATAGTGAATTACAGAACTGCTAATTGTTAATTTCAAACTAAGATTGTAAATAATAATTTGAAGATCTGAACTTGTAATAGTCAAATACAGAACTTTGAATTGTTAAATACAAATTATTAGTGCAAATTATAACTTGAAGATCTGAACTTGTAATTGTCAAATACAGAACTTAAAATTGATAGCTTATAATTATAATTGCAAATTAGAAGTTGAAGACCTGAACTTTAAATAGGTAAATACAGAACTTCTAATTGTTAATTTCAAACTAAGATTGTAATTAATAATTTGAAGATCTGAACTTGTAATAGTCAAATACAGATCTCCGAATTGTTAAATACAAATTATTAGTGCAAATTATAACTTAACGATCTGATCTTGTAATTGTCAAATATAGCACTTAGAATTCATAACTTCAAATTATGACTGCAAATTATAACTGGAAGATCTAAACTTGTAATTATCAAATACAGAACTTAGAACTCATAACTTCAAATTATGATTGCTAATTATAACATGAAGATCTGAACTTGTAATCGTCAAATACAGAACTAAAAATTGATAGCTTATAATTATAATTGCAAATTAGAAGTTGAAGATCTGAACTTTAAATAGGTAAATACAGAACTTCGAATTGTTAATTTCAAACTAAGATTGTAAAAAATAATTTGAAGATCTGAACTTGTAATAGTCAAATACAGATGTCCGAATTGTTAAATACAAATTATTAGTGCAAATTATAACTTGAAGATCTGAACTTGTAATTGTAGAATACAGAACTTAGAATTGATAGCTAATAATTATAATTGCAAATTATAACTTGAAGATCTGAACTTGTAATAGTGAATTACAGAACTTCTAATTGTTAATTTCAAACTAAGATTGTAATTAATAATTTGAAGATCTGAACTTGAAATAGTCAAATACAGATCTCCGAATTGTTAAATACAAATTATTAGTGCAAATTATAACTTGAAGATCTGAACTTGTAATTGTCAAATACAGCACTTAGATTTCATAATTTCAAATTATGAAAGCAAATTATAACTGGAAGATCTGAACTTGTAATTGTCAAATACAGAACTTACAACTCATAACTTCAAATTATGATTGTAAATAATAATTAGAAGATCTGAACTTGTAATAGTCAAATATAGAACTTCGAATTGTTAAATACAAATTATTAGTGCAAATTATAACTTGAAGATCTGAACTTGTAATTGTCAAAGACAGAACTTAAAATTCATAACTTCTAATTATGATTGCTAATTATAACTTGAAGATCTGAACTTGTAATAGTCAAATACAGAACTTAAAATTGATAGCTTATAATTATAATTGCAAATTATAACTTGAAGAACTGAATTTGTAATAGGTAAATACAAAATTTCGAATTGTTAATTTCAAACTAAGACTGAAAATAATAATTTGAAGATCTGGACTTGTAATAGTCAAATACAGAACTTCGAATTGTTAAATACAAATTATTAGTGCAAATTATAACTTGAAGATCTGAACTTGTAATTGTCAAATACAGAACTTAAAATTGATAGCTTATAATTATAATTGCAAATTATAAGTTGAAGATCTGAACTTGTAATAGATAAATACAGAACTTCGAATTGTTAATTTCAAACTAAGATTGTAAATAATAATTAGAAGATCTGAACTTGTAATAGTCAAATACAGAACTTCGAATTGTTAAATACAAATTATTAGTGCAAATTATAACTTGAAGATCTGAACTTGTAATTGTCAAATACAGAACTTAAAATTGATAGCTTATAATTATACTTGCAAATTATAAGTTGAAGATCTGAACTTGTAATAGGTAAATACAGAACTTCTAATTGTTAATTTCAAACTAAGATTGGAAATAATAATTTGAAGATCTGAACTTGTAATAGTCAAATACAGAACTTCGAATTGTTAAATACAAATTATTAGTGCAAATTATAACTTGAAGATCTGAACTTGTAATTGTCAAATACAGAACTAAGAATTGATAGCTTATAATTATAATTGCAAATTATAACTTGAAGATCTGAACTTGTAATAGTGAATTACAGAACTTAGATTTGTTAAATACTAATTATTATTTCTAATTATAACTTGAAGATATGAACTTGTAATTGTCAAATACGGAACTTAAAATTGAAAGCTTATAATTATAATTGCAAATTATAACTTGAAGATCTGAACTTGTATTAGGTAAATACTGAACTTCGAATTGTTAATTTCAAACTAAGATTGTAAATAATAATTTGAAGTTCTGAACTTGTAATAGTCAAATACAGAACTTCGAATTGTTAAATACAAATTATTAGTGCAAATTATAACTTGAAGATCTGAACTTGTAATTGTCAAATACAGAACTTAAAATTGAAAGCTTATAATTATAATTGCAAATTATAAGTTGAAGATCTGAACTTGTAATAGGTAAATACAGAACTTCCAATTGTTAATTTCAAACTAAGATTGTAATTAATAATTTGAAGATCTGAACTTGTAATAGGCAAATACAGATCTCCTGAACTTGTAATTGTCAAATACAGCACTTAGAATTCATAACTTCAAATTATGATTGCAAATTATAACTGGAAGATCTGAACTTGTAACTGTCAAATACAGAACTTAGAACCCATAACTTCAAATTATGATTGTAAATAATAATTAGAAGATCTGAACTTGTAATACTCAAATACAGAACTTCGAATTGTTAAATACAAATTATTAGTGCAAATTATAACTTGAAGTTCTGAACTTGTAATTGACAAATACAGAACTTAGAATTGATAGCTTATAATTATAATTGCAAATTATAACTTGAAGATCTGAACTTGTAATAGTGAATTACAGAACTTCTAATTGTTAATTTCAAACTAAGATTGTAAATAATAATTTGAAGATCTGAACTTGTAATAGTCAAATACAGAACTTTGAATTGTTAAATACAAATTATTAGTGCAAATTATAACTTGAAGATCTGAACTTGTAATTGTCAAATACAGAACTTAAAATTGATAGCTTATAATTATAATTGCAAATTAGAAGTTGAAGATCTGAACTTTAAATAGGTAAATACAGAACTTCTAATTGTTAATTTCAAACTAGGATTGTAATTAATAATTTGAAGATCTGAACTTGTAATAGTCAAATACAGATCTCCGAATTGTTAAATACAAATTATTAGTGCAAATTATAACTTAAAGATCTGATCTTGTAATTGTCAAATACAGCACTTAGAATTCATAACTTCAAATTATGATTGCAAATTATAACTGGAAGATCTGAACTTGTAATTGTCAAATGCAGAACTTAGACCTCATAACTTCAAATTATGATTGCTAATTATAACATGAAGATCTGAACTTGTAATCGTCAAATACAGAACTAAAAATTGATAGCTTATAATTATAATTGCAAATTATAACTTGAAGAACTGAATTTGTAATAGGTAAATACAGAACTTCGAATTGTTAATTTCAAACTAAGATTGTAATTAATAATTTGAAGATCTGAACTTGTAATAGTCAAATACAGAACTTCGAATTGTTAAATACAAATTATTAGTGCAAATTATAACTTGAAGATCTGAACTTGTAATTGATAAATACAGAACTTAAAATTGATAGCTTATAATTATAATTGCAAATTATAAGTTGAAGATCTGGACTTGTATTAGGTAAATACAGAACTTCGAATTGTTAATTTCAAACTAAGATTGTAAATAATAATTAGAAGATCTGAAACTTGTAATAGTCAAATACAGAACTTCGAATTGTTAAATACAAATTATTAGCGCAAATTATAACTTGAAGATCTGAACTTGTAATTGTCAAATACAGAACTTAGAATTGATAGCTTATAATTATAATTGCAAATTATATCTTGAAGATCTGAACTTGTTATAGTGAATTACAGAACTAATAATTGTTAATTTCAAACTAAGAATGTAATTAATAATTTGAAGATCTGAACTTGTAATAGTCAAATACAGAACTCCGAATTGTTAAATACCAATTATTAGTGCAAATTATAACTTGAAGATCTGAACTTGTAATTGTCAAATACAGCACTTAGAATTCATAACTTCAAATTATGATTGCAAATTATAACTGGAAGATCTGAACTTGTAATTGTCAAATACAGAACTTAGAACTCATAACTTCAAATTATGATTGCTAATTATAACTTGAAGATCTGAACTTATAATAGTCAAATACAGAACTTATAATTGTAAAATTCAAATTAAGAATGCAAATTATAACTTGAAGATCTGAACTTGTAATAGTCAAATACAGAACTTCGAATTGTTAAATACAAATTATTAGTGCAAATTATAACTTGAAGATCTGAACTTGTAATTGTCAAATACAGAACTTAAAATTGATAGCTTATAATTATACTTGCAAATTATAAGTTGAAGATCTGAACTTGTAATAGGTAAATACAGAACTTCTAATTGTTAATTTCAAACTAAGATTGTAAATAATAATTTGAAGATCTGAACTTGTAATAGTCAAATACAGAACTTCGAATTGTTAAATACAAATTATTAGTGCAAATTATAACTTGAAGATCTGAACTTGTAATTGTCAAATACAGAACTTAGAATTGACAGCTTATAATTATACTTGCAAATTATAACTTGAAGATCTGAACTTGTAATAGTGAATTACAGAACTTAGATTTGTTAAATACTAATTATTATTTCAAATTATAACTTGAAGATCTGAACTTGTAATTGTCAAATACGGAACTTAAAATTGAAAGCTTATAATTATAATTGCAAATTATAACTTGAAGATCTGAACTTGTAATAGGTAAATACTGAACTTCTAATTGTTAATTTCAAACTAAGATTTCAAATAATAATTTGAAGTTCTGAACTTGTAATAGTCTAATACAGAACTTCGAATTGTTAAATACAAATTATTAGTGCAAATTATAACTTGAAGATCTGAACTTGTAATTGTCAAATACAGAACTTAAAATTGATAGCTTATAATTATAATTGCAAATTATAAGTTGAAGATCTGAACTTGTAATAGGTAAATACAGAACTTCTAATTGTTAATTTCAAACTAAGATTGTAATTAATAATTAGAAGATCTGAACTTGTAATACTCAAATACAGAACTTCGAATTGTTAAATACAAATTATTAGTGCAAATTATAACTTGAAGTTCTGAACTTGTAATTGACAAATACAGAACTTAGAATTGATAGCTTATAATTATAATTGCAAATTATAACTTGAAGATCTGAACTTGTAATAGTGAATTACAGAACTTAGATTTGTTAAATACTAATTATTATTTCAAATTATGACTTGAAGATCTGAACTTGTAATTGTCAAATACGGAACTTAAAATTGGAAGCTTATAATTATAATTGCAAATTATAACTTGAAGATCTGAACTTGTAATAGGTAAATACTGAACTTCTAATTGTTAATTTCAAACTAAGATTTCAAATAATAATTTGAAGTTCTGAACTTGTAATAGTCTAATACAGAACTTCGAATTGTTAAATACAAATTATTAGTGCAAATTATAACTTGAAGATCTGAACTTGTAATTGTCAAATACAGAACTTAAAATTAATAGCTTATAATTATAATTGCAAATTATAAGTTGAAGATCTGAACTTGTAATAGGTAAATACAGAACTTCTAATTGTTAATTTCAAACTAAGATTGTAATTAATAATTAGAAGATCTGAACTTGTAATAGGCAAATACAGATCTCCGAATTGTTAAATACAAATTATTAGTGCAAATTATAACTTAAAGATCTGAACTTGTAATTGTCAAATACAGCACTTAGAATTCATAACTTCAAATTATGATTGCAAATTATAACTGGAAGATCTGAACTTGTAATTGTCAAATACAGAACTTAGAACTCATAACTTGAAATTATGATTGTAAATAATAATTAGAAGATCTGAACTTGTAATACTCAAATACAGAACTTCGAATTGTTAAATACAAATTATTAGTGCAAATTATAACTTGAAGTTCTGAACTTGTAATTGTCAAATACAGAACTTAGAATTGATAGCTTATTATTATAATTGCTAATTATAACTTGAAGATCTGAACTTGTAATAGTCAAATACAGAACTTCGAATTGTTAAATACAAATTATTAGTGCAAATTATAACTTGAAGATCTGAACTTGTAATTGTCAAATACAGAACTTAAAATTGATAGCTTATAATTATACTTGCAAATTATAAGTTGAAGATCTGAACTTGTAATAGGTAAATACAGAACTTCTAATTGTTAATTTCAAACTAAGATTGGAAATAATAATTTGAAGATCTGAACTTGTAATAGTCAAATACAGAACTTCGAATTGTTAAATACAAATTATTAGTGCAAATTATAACTTGAAGATCTGAACTTGTAATTGTCAAATACAGAACTAAGAATTGATAGCTTATAATTATAATTGCAAATTATAACTTGAAGATCTGAACTTGTAATAGTGAATTACAGAACTTAGATTTGTTAAATACTAATTATTATTTCAAATTATAACTTGAAGATCTGAACTTGTAATTGTCAAATACAGAACTTAAACTTGAAAGCTTATAATTATAATTGCAAATTATAACTTGAAGATCTGATCTTGTAATAGGTAAATACTGAACTTCGAATTGTTAATTTCAAACTAAGATTGTAAATAATAATTTGAAGTTCTGAACTTGTAATAGTCAAATACAGAACTTCGAATTGTTAAATACAAATTATTAGTGCAAATTATAACTTGAAGATCTGAACTTGTAATTGTCAAATACAGAACTTAAAATTGATAGCTTATAATTATAATTGCAAATTATAAGTTGAAGATCTGAACTTGTAATAGGTAAATACAGAACTTCTAATTGTTAATTTCAAACTAAGATTGTAATTAATAATTTGAAGATCTGAACTTGTAATAGGCAAATACAGATCTCCGAATTGTTAAATACAAATTATTAGTGCAAATTATAACTTAAAGATCTGAACTTGTAATTGTCAAATACAGCACTTAGAATTCATAACTTCAAATTATGATTGCAAATTATAACTGGAAGATCTGAACTTGTAATTGTCAAATACAGAACTTAGAGCTCATAACTTCAAATTATGATTGTAAATAATAATTAGAAGATCTGAACTTGTAATACTCAAATACAGAACTTCGAATTGTTAAATACAAATTATTAGTGCAAATTATAACTTGAAGTTCTGAACTTGTAATTGTCAAATACAGAACTTAGAATTGATAGCTTATAATTATAATTGCTAATTATAACTTGAAGATCTGAACTTGTAATAGTCAAATACAGAACTTCGAATTGTTAAATACAAATTATTAGTGCAAATTATAACTTGAAGATCTGAACTTGTAATTGTCAAATACAGAACGTAAAATTGATAGCTTATAATTATACTTGCAAATTATAAGTTGAAGATCTGAACTTGTAATAGGTAAATACAGAACTTCTAATTGTTAATTTCAAACTAAGATTGGAAATAATAATTTGAAGATCTGAACTTGTAATAGTCAAATATAGAACTTCGAATTGTTAAATACAAATTATTAGTGCAAATTATAACTTGAAGATCTGAACTTGTAATTGTCAAATACAGAACTAAGAATTGATAGCTTATAATTATAATTGCAAATTATAACTTGAAGATCTGAACTTGTAATAGTGAATTACAGAACTTAGATTTGTTAAATACTAATTATTATTTCAAATTATAACTTGAAGATCTGAACTTGTAATTGTCAAATACGGAACTTAAAATTGAAAGCTTATAATTATAATTGCAAATTATAACTTGAAGATCTGAACTTGTAATAGGTAAATACTGAACTTCGAATTGTTAATTTCAAACTAAGATTGTAAATAATAATTTTGTGAAGTTCTGAACTTGAACTTGTGAACTTGTCAAATACAGAACTTCGAATTGTTAAATACAAATTATTAGTGCAAATTATAACTTGAAGATCTGAACTTGTAATTGTCAAATACAGAACTTAAAATTGATAGCTTATAATTATAATTGCAAATTATAAGTTGAAGATCTGAACTTGTAATAGGTAAATACAGAACTTCTAATTGTTAATTTCAAACTAAGATTGTAATTAATAATTTGAAGATCTGAACTTGTAATAGGCAAATACAGATCTCCTGAACTTGTAATTGTCAAATACAGCACTTAGAATTCATAACTTCAAATTATGATTGCAAATTATAACTGGAAGATCTGAACTTGTAACTGTCAAATACAGAACTTAGAACCCATAACTTCAAATTATGATTGTAAATAATAATTAGAAGATCTGAACTTGTAATACTCAAATACAGAACTTCGAATTGTTAAATACAAATTATTAGTGCAAATTATAACTTGAAGATCTGAACTTGTAATTGTCAAATACAGAACTTAAAATTGATAGCTTATAATTATAATTGCAAATTATAAGTTGAAGATCTGAACTTGTAATAGGTAAATACAGAACTTCTAATTGTTAATTTCAAACTAAGATTGTAATTAATAATTTGAAGATCTGAACTTGTAATAGGCAAATACAGATCTCCGAATTGTTAAATACAAATTATTAGTGCAAATTATAACTTAAAGATCTGAACTTGTAATTGTCAAATACAGCACTTAGAATTCATAACTTCAAATTATGATTGCAAATTATAACTGGAAGATCTGAACTTGTAATTGTCAAATACAGAACTTAGAACTCATAACTTGAAATTATGATTGTAAATAATAATTAGAAGATCTGAACTTGTAATACTCAAATACAGAACTTCGAATTGTTAAATACAAATTATTAGTGCAAATTATAACTTGAAGTTCTGAACTTGTAATTGTCAAATACAGAACTTAGAATTGATAGCTTATAATTATAATTGCTAATTATAACTTGAAGATCTGAACTTGTAATAGTCAAATACAGAACTTCGAATTGTTAAATACAAATTATTAGTGCAAATTATAACTTGAAGATCTGAACTTGTAATTGTCAAATACAGAACGTAAAATTGATAGCTTATAATTATACTTGCAAATTATAAGTTGAAGATCTGAACTTGTAATAGGTAAATACAGAACTTCTAATTGTTAATTTCAAACTAAGATTGGAAATAATAATTTGAAGATCTGAACTTGTAATAGTCAAATACAGAACTTAAACTTGAAAGCTTATAATTATAATTGCAAATTATAACTTGAAGATCTGATCTTGTAATAGGTAAATACTGAACTTCGAATTGTTAATTTCAAACTAAGATTGTAAATAATAATTTGAAGTTCTGAACTTGTAATAGTCAAATACAGAACTTCGAATTGTTAAATACAAATTATTAGTGCAAATTATAACTTGAAGATCTGAACTTGTAATTGTCAAATACAGAACTTAAAATTGATAGCTTATAATTATAATTGCAAATTATAAGTTGAAGATCTGAACTTGTAATAGGTAAATACAGAACTTCTAATTGTTAATTTCAAACTAAGATTGTAATTAATAATTTGAAGATCTGAACTTGTAATAGGCAAATACAGATCTCCGAATTGTTAAATACAAATTATTAGTGCAAATTATAACTTAAAGATCTGAACTTGTAATTGTCAAATACAGCACTTAGAATTCATAACTTCAAATTATGATTGCAAATTATAACTGGAAGATCTGAACTTGTAATTGTCAAATACAGAACTTAGAGCTCATAACTTCAAATTATGATTGTAAATAATAATTAGAAGATCTGAACTTGTAATACTCAAATACAGAACTTCGAATTGTTAAATACAAATTATTAGTGCAAATTATAACTTGAAGTTCTGAACTTGTAATTGTCAAATACAGAACTTAGAATTGATAGCTTATAATTATAATTGCTAATTATAACTTGAAGATCTGAACTTGTAATAGTCAAATACAGAACTTCGAATTGTTAAATACAAATTATTAGTGCAAATTATAACTTGAAGATCTGAACTTGTAATTGTCAAATACAGAACGTAAAATTGATAGCTTATAATTATACTTGCAAATTATAAGTTGAAGATCTGAACTTGTAATAGGTAAATACAGAACTTCTAATTGTTAATTTCAAACTAAGATTGGAAATAATAATTTGAAGATCTGAACTTGTAATAGTCAAATATAGAACTTCGAATTGTTAAATACAAATTATTAGTGCAAATTATAACTTGAAGATCTGAACTTGTAATTGTCAAATACAGAACTAAGAATTGATAGCTTATAATTATAATTGCAAATTATAACTTGAAGATCTGAACTTGTAATAGTGAATTACAGAACTTAGATTTGTTAAATACTAATTATTATTTCAAATTATAACTTGAAGATCTGAACTTGTAATTGTCAAATACGGAACTTAAAATTGAAAGCTTATAATTATAATTGCAAATTATAACTTGAAGATCTGAACTTGTAATAGGTAAATACTGAACTTCGAATTGTTAATTTCAAACTAAGATTGTAAATAATAATTTTGTGAAGTTCTGAACTTGAACTTGTGAACTTGTCAAATACAGAACTTCGAATTGTTAAATACAAATTATTAGTGCAAATTATAACTTGAAGATCTGAACTTGTAATTGTCAAATACAGAACTTAAAATTGATAGCTTATAATTATAATTGCAAATTATAAGTTGAAGATCTGAACTTGTAATAGGTAAATACAGAACTTCTAATTGTTAATTTCAAACTAAGATTGTAATTAATAATTTGAAGATCTGAACTTGTAATAGGCAAATACAGATCTCCTGAACTTGTAATTGTCAAATACAGCACTTAGAATTCATAACTTCAAATTATGATTGCAAATTATAACTGGAAGATCTGAACTTGTAACTGTCAAATACAGAACTTAGAACCCATAACTTCAAATTATGATTGTAAATAATAATTAGAAGATCTGAACTTGTAATACTCAAATACAGAACTTCGAATTGTTAAATACAAATTATTAGTGCAAATTATAACTTGAAGATCTGAACTTGTAATTGTCAAATACAGAACTTAAAATTGATAGCTTATAATTATAATTGCAAATTATAAGTTGAAGATCTGAACTTGTAATAGGTAAATACAGAACTTCTAATTGTTAATTTCAAACTAAGATTGTAATTAATAATTTGTAGATCTGAACTTGTAATAGGCAAATACAGATCTCCGAATTGTTAAATACAAATTATTAGTGCAAATTATAACTTAAAGATCTGAACTTGTAATTGTCAAATACAGCACTTAGAATTCATAACTTCAAATTATGATTGCAAATTATAACTGGAAGATCTGAACTTGTAATTGTCAAATACAGAACTTAGAACTCATAACTTGAAATTATGATTGTAAATAATAATTAGAAGATCTGAACTTGTAATACTCAAATACAGAACTTCGAATTGTTAAATACAAATTATTAGTGCAAATTATAACTTGAAGTTCTGAACTTGTAATTGTCAAATACAGAACTTAGAATTGATAGCTTATAATTATAATTGCTAATTATAACTTGAAGATCTGAACTTGTAATAGTCAAATACAGAACTTCGAATTGTTAAATACAAATTATTAGTGCAAATTATAACTTGAAGATCTGAACTTGTAATTGTCAAATACAGAACGTAAAATTGATAGCTTATAATTATACTTGCAAATTATAAGTTGAAGATCTGAACTTGTAATAGGTAAATACAGAACTTCTAATTGTTAATTTCAAACTAAGATTGGAAATAATAATTTGAAGATCTGAACTTGTAATAGTCAAATACAGAACTTCGAATTGTTAAATACAAATTATTAGTGCAAATTATAACTTGAATATCTGAACTTGTAATTGTCAAATACAGAACTAAGAATTGATAGCTTATAATTATAATTGCAAATTATAACTTGAAGATCTGAACTTGTAATAGTGAATTGCAGAACTTAGATTTGTTAAATACTAATTATTATTTCAAATTATAACTTGAAGATCTGAACTTGTAATTGTCAAATACGGAACTTAAAATTGAAAGCTTATAATTATAATTGCAAATTATAACTTGAAGATCTGAACTTGTAATAGGTAAATACTGAAATTCGAATTGTTAATTTCAAACTAAGATTGTAAATAATAATTTGAAGTTCTGAACTTGTAATAGTCAAATACAGAACTTCGAATTGTTAAATACAAATTATTAGTGCAAATTATAACTTGAAGATCTGAACTTGTAATTGTCAAATACAGAACTTAAAATTGATAGCTTATAATTATAATTGCAAATTATAACTTGAAGATCTGAACTTGTAATAGTGAATTACAGAACTTCTAATTGTTAATTTCAAACTAAGATTGTAATTAATAATTTGAAGATCTGAACTTGTAATAGGCAAATACAGATCTCCTGAACTTGTAATTGTCAAATACAGCACTTAGAATTCATAACTTCAAATTATGATTGCAAATTATAACTGGAAGATCTGAACTTGTAACTGTCAAATACAGAACTTAGAACCCATAACTTCAAATTATGATTGTAAATAATAATTAGAAGATCTGAACTTGTAATACTCAAATACAGAACTTCGAATTGTTAAATACAAATTATTAGTGCAAATTATAACTTGAAGTTCTGAACTTGTAATTGTCAAATACAGAACTTAGAATTGATAGCTTATAATTATAATTGCAAATTATAACTTGAAGATCTGAACTTGTAATAGTGAATTACAGAACTTCTAATTGTTAATTTCAAACTAAGATTGTAAATAAAAATTTGAAGATCTGAACTTGTAATAGTCAAATACAGAACTTTGAATTGTTAAATACAAATTATTAGTGCAAATTATAACTTGAAGATCTGAACTTGTAATTGTCAAATACAGAACTTAAAATTGATAGCTTATAATTATAATTGCAAATTAGAAGTTGAAGATCTGAACTTTAAATAGTTAAATACAGAACTTCTAATTGTTAATTTCAAACTAGGATTGTAATATTAATAATTTGAAGATCTGAACTTGTAATAGTCAAATACAGATCTCCGAATTGTTAAATACAAATTATTAGTGCAAATTATAACTTAAAGATCTGATCTTGTAATTGTCAAATACAGCACTTAGAATTCATAACTTCAAATTATGATTGCAAATTATAACTGGAAGATCTGAACTTGTAATTGTCAAATGCAGAACTTAGACCTCATAACTTCAAATTATGATTGCTAATTATAACATGAAGATCTGAACTTGTAATCGTCAAATACAGAACTAAAAATTGATAGCTTATAATTATAATTGCAAATTATAACTTGAAGAACTGAATTTGTAATAGGTAAATACAGAACTTCGAATTGTTAATTTCAAACTAAGATTGTAAATAATAATTTGAAGATCTGAACTTGTAATAGTCAAATACCGAACTTCGAATTGTTAAATACAAATTATTAGTGCAAATTATAACTTGAAGATCTGAACTTGTAATTGTCAAATACAGAACTTAAAATTGATAGCTTATAATTATAATTGCAAATTAGAAGTTGAAGATCTGAACTTTAAATAGTTAAATACAGAACTTCTAATTGTTAATTTCAAACTAGGATTGTAATATTAATAATTTGAAGATCTGAACTTGTAATAGTCAAATACAGATCTCCGAATTGTTAAATACAAATTATTAGTGCATATTATAACTTAACGATCTGATCTTGTAATTGTCAAATATAGCACTTAGAATTCATAACTTCAAATTATGATTGCAAATTATAACTGGAAGATCTAAACTTGTAATTGTCAAATACAGAACTTAGAACTCATAACTTCAAATTATGATTGCTAATTATAACATGAAGATCTGAACTTGTAATCGTCAAATACAGAACTAAAAATTGATAGCTTATAATTATAATTGCAAATTAGAAGTTGAAGATCTGAACTTTAAATAGGTAAATACAGAACTTCGAATTGTTAATTTCAAACTAAGATTGTAAATAATAATTTGAAGATTATTATTTAATCTTGTAATAGTCAAATACAGATGTCCGAATTGTTAAATACAAATTATTAGTGCAAATTATAACTTAAAGATCTGAACTTGTAATTGTCAAATACAGCACTTAGAATTCATAACTTCAAATTATGATTGCAAATTATAACTGGAAGATCTGAACTTGTAATTGTCAAATACAGAACTTAGAACTCATAACTTCAAATTATGATTGTAAATAATAATTAGAACATCTGAACTTGTAATCCTCAAATACAGAACTTCGAATTGTTAAATACAAATTATTAGTGCAAATTATAACTTGAAGTTCTGAACTTGTAATTGTCAAATACAGAACTGAGAATTGATAGCTTATAATTATAATTGCAAATTATAACTTGAAGATCTGAACTTGTAATAGTGAATTACAGAACTTCTAATTGTTAATTTCAAACTAAGATTGTAAATAATAATTTGAAGATCTGAACTTGTAATAGTCAAATACAGAACTTTGAATTGTTAAATACAAATTATTAGTGCAAATTATAACTTGAAGATCTGAACTTGTAATTGTCAAATACAGAACTTAAAATTGATAGCTTATAATTATAATTGCAAATTAGAAGTTGAAGATCTGAACTTTAAATAGGTAAATACAGAACTTCTAATTGTTAATTTCAAACTAAGATTGTAATTAATAATTTGAAGATCTGAACTTGTAATAGTCAAATACAGATCTCCGAATTGTTAAATACAAATTATTAGTGCAAATTATAACTTAAAGATCTGATCTTGTAATTGTCAAATACAGCACTTAGAATTGATAACTTCAAATTATGATTGCAAATTATAACTGGAAGATCTGAACTCGTAATTGTCAAATGCAGAACTTAGACCTCATAACTTCAAATTATGATTGCTAATTATAACATGAAGATCTGAACTTGTAATCGTCAAATACAGAACTAAAAATTGATAGCTTATAATTATAATTGCAAATTATAACTTGAAGAACTGAATTAGTAATAGGTAAATACAGAACTTCGAATTGTTAATTTCAAACTAAGATTGTAAATAATGATTTGCAAATCTGAACTAGTAATAGTCAAATACAGAACTTCGAATTGTTAAATACAAATTATTAGTGCAAATTATAACTTGCAGAACTGAACTTGTAATTGTCAAATACAGAACTTAAAATTGATAGCTTATAATTATAATTGCAAATTATAAGTTGAAGATCTGAACTTGTAATAGGTAAATACAGAACTTCGAATTGTTAATTTCAAACTAAGATTGTAATTAATAATTTGAATATCTGAACTTGTAATAGTCAAATACAGAACTTCGAATTGTTAAATACAAATTATTAGTGCAAATTATAACTTGAAGATCTGAACTTGTAATTGACAAATACAGAACTTAAAATTGATAGCTTATAATTATAATTGCAAATTATAAGTTGAAGATCTGGACTTGTATTAGGTAAATACAGAACTTCGAATTGTTAATTTCAAACTAAGATTGTAATTAATAATTTGAAGATCTGAACTTGTAATAGTCAAATATAGAAACTTCGAATTGTTAAATACAAATTATTAGTGCAAATTATAACTTGAAGATCTGATCTTGTAATTGTCAAATACAGCACTTAAAATTGATAGCTTATAATTATAATTGCAAATTAGAAGTTGAAGATCTGAACTTTAAATAGGTAAATACAGAACTTCTAATTGTTAATTTCAAACTAGGATTGTAATTAATAATTTGAAGATCTGAACTTGTAATAGTCAAATACAGATCTCCGAATTGTTAAATACAAATTATTAGTGCAAATTATAACTTAAAGATCTGATCTTGTAATTGTCAAATACAGCACTTAGAATTCATAACTTCAAATTATGATTGCAAATTATAACTGGAAGATCTGAACTTGTAATTGTCAAATGCAGAACTTAGACCTCATAACTTCAAATTATGATTGCTAATTATAACATGAAGATCTGAACTTGTAATCGTCAAATACAGAACTAAAAATTGATAGCTTATAATTATAATTGCAAATTATAACTTGAAGAACTGAATTTGTAATAGGTAAATACAGAACTTCGAATTGTTAATTTCAAACTAAGATTGTAAATAATAATTTGAAGATCTGAACTTGTAATAGTCAAATACCGAACTTCGAATTGTTAAATACAAATTATTAGTTCAAATTATAACTTGAAGATCTGAACTTGTAATTGACAAATATAGAACTTAAAATTGATAGCTTATAATTATAATTGCAAATTATAAGTTGAAGATCTGAACTTGTAATAGGTAAATAGAGGACTTCGAATTGTTAATTTCAAACTAAGATTGTAAATAATAATTAGAAGATCTGAACTTGTAATAGTCAAATACAGAACTTCGAATTGTTAAATACAAATTATTAGCGCAAATTATAACTTGAAGATCTGAACTTGTAATTGTCAAATACAGAACTTAGAATTGATAGCTTATAATTATAATTGCAAATTATATCTTGAAGATCTGAACTTGTAATAGTGAATTACTGAACTAATAATTGTTAATTTCAAACTAAGAATGTAATTAATAATTTGAAGATCTGAACTTGTAATAGTCAAATACAGAACTCCGAATTGTTAAATACCAATTATTAGTGCAAATTATAACTTGAAGATCTGAACTTGTAATTGTCAAATACAGCACTTAGAATTCATAACTTCAAATTATGATTGCAAATTATAACTGGAAGATCTGAACTTGTAATTGTCAAATACAGAACTTAGAACTCATAACTTCAAATTATGATTGCTAATTATAACTTGAAGATCTGAACTTATAATAGTCAAATACAGAACTTATAATTGTAAAATTCAAATTAAGAATGCAAATTATAACTTGAAGATCTGAACTTGTAATAGTCAAATACAGAACTTCGAATTGTTAAATACAAATTATTAGTGCAAATTATAACTTGAAGATCTGAACTTGTAATTGTCAAATACAGAACTTAAAATTGATAGCTTATAATTATACTTGCAAATTATAAGTTGAAGATCTGAACTTGTAATAGGTAAATACAGAACTTCTAATTGTTAATTTCAAACTAAGATTGTAAATAATAATTTGAAGATCTGAACTTGTAATAGTCAAATACAGAACTTCGAATTGTTAAATACAAATTATTAGTGCAAATTATAACTTGAAGATCTGAACTTGTAATTGTCAAATACAGAACTTAGAATTGATAGCTTATAATTATAATTGCAAATTATAACTTGAAGATCTGAACTTGTAATAGTGAATTACAGAACTTAGATTTGTTAAAAACTAATTATTATTTCAAATTATAACTTGAAGATCTGAACTTGTAATTGTCAAATACGGAACTTAAAATTGAAAGCTTATAATTATAATTGCAAATTATAACTTGAAGATCTGAACTTGTAATTGTCAAATACAGAACTTAGAATTGATAGCTTATAATTATAATTGCAAATTATAACTTGAAGATCTGAACTTGTAATAGTGAATTACAGAACTTTTAATTGTTAATTTCAAACTAAGATTGTAAATAATAATTTGAAGATCTGAACTTGTAATAGTCAAATACAGATGTCCGAATTGTTAAATACAAATTATTAGTGCAAATTATAACTTAAAGATCTGAACTTGTAATTGTCAAATACAGCACTTAGAATTCATAACTTCAAATTATGATTGCAAATTATAACTGGAAGATCTGAACTTGTAATTGTCAAATACAGAACTTAGAACTCATAACTTCAAATTATGATTGTAAATAATAATTAGAACATCTGAACTTGTAATCCTCAAATACAGAACTTCGAATTGTTAAATACAAATTATTAGTGCAAATTATAACTTGAAGTTCTGAACTTGTAATAGTCAAATACAGAACTTAGAATTGATAGCTTATAATTATAATTGCAAATTATAACTTGAAGATCTGAACTTGTAATAGTGAATTACAGAACTTCTAATTGTGAATTTCAAACTAAGATTGTAAATAATAATTTGAAGATCTGAACTTGTAATAGTCAAATACAGAACTTTGAATTGTTAAATACAAATTTTTAGTGCAAATTATAACTTGAAGATCTGAACTTGTAATTGTCAAATACAGAACTTAAAATTGATAGCTTATAATTATAATTGCAAATTAGAAGTTGAAGATCTGAACTTTAAATAGGTAAATACAGAACTTCTAATTGTTAATTTCAAACTAAGATTGTAATTAATAATTTGAAGATCTGAACTTGTAATAGTCAAATACAGATCTCCGAATTGTTAAATACAAATTATTAGTGCAAATTATAACTTAAAGATCTGATCTTGTAATTGTCAAATACAGCACTTAGAATTGATAACTTCAAATTATGATTGCAAATTATAACTGGAAGATCTGAACTCGTAATTGTCAAATGCAGAACTTAGACCTCATAACTTCAAATTATGATTGCTAATTATAACATGAAGATCTGAACTTGTAATTGTCAAATACAGAACTTAGAACTCATAACTTCAAATTATGATTGTAAATAATAATTAGAACATCTGAACTTGTAATCCTCAAATACAGAACTTCGAATTGTTAAATACAAATTATTAGTGCAAATTATAACTTGAAGATCTGAACTTGTAATTGTCAAATACAGAACTTAAAATTGATAGCTTATAATTATACTTGCAAATTATAAGTTGAAGATCTGAACTTGTAATAGGTAAATACAGAACTTCTAATTGTTAATTTCAAACTAAGATTGTAAATAATAATTTGAAGATCTGAACTTGTAATAGTCAAATACAGAACTTCGAATTGTTAAATACGAATTATTAGTGCAAATTATAACTTGAAGATCTGAACTTGTAATTGTCAAATACAGAACTTAGAATTGATAGCTTATAATTATAATTGCAAATTATAACTTGAAGATCTGAACTTGTAATAGTGAATTACAGAACTTAGATTTGTTAAAAACTAATTATTATTTCAAATTATAACTTGAAGATCTGAACTTGTAATTGTCAAATACGGAACTTAAAATTGAAAGCTTATAATTATAATTGCAAATTATAACTTGAAGATCTGAACTTGTAATAGGTAAATACTGAACTTCTAATTGTTAATTTTAACTAAGATTTCAAATAATAATTTGAAGTTCTGAACTTGTAATAGTCTAATACTGAACTTCGAATTGTTAAATACAAATTATTAGTGCAAATTATAACTTGAAGATCTGAACTTGTAATTGTCAAATACAGAACTTAAAATTGATAGCTTATAATTATAATTGCAAATTATAAGTTGAAGATCTGAACTTGTAATAGGTAAATAGAGAACTTCTAATTGTTAATTTCAAACTAAGATTGTAATTAATAATTAGAAGATCTGAACTTGTAATAGGCAAATACAGATCTCCGAATTGTTAAATACAAATTATTAGTGCAAATTATAACTTAAAGATCTGAACTTGTAATTGTCAAATACAGCACTTAGAATTCATAACTTCTAATTATGATTGCAAATTATAACTGGAAGATCTGAACTTGTAATTGTCAAATACAGAACTTAGAACTCATAACTTCAAATTATGATTGTAAATAATAATTAGAAGATCTGAACTTGTAATACTCAAATATAGAACTTCGAATTGTAAAATACAAATTATTAGTGCAAATTATAACTTGAAGTTCTGAACTTGTAATTGTCAAATACAGAACTTAGAATTGATAGCTTATAATTATAATTGCAAATTATAACTTGAAGATCTGAACTTGTAATAGTGAATTACAGAACTTTTAATTGTTAATTTCAAACTAAGATTGTAAATAATAATTTGAAGATCTGAACTTGTAATAGTCAAATACAGAACTTTGAATTGTTAAATACAAATTATTAGAGCAAATTATAACTTGAAGATCTGAACTTGTAATTGTCAAATACAGAACTTAAAATTGATAGCTTATAATTATAATTGCAAATTAGAAGTTGAAGATCTGAACTTTAAATAGGTAAATACAGAACTTCTAATTGTTAATTTCAAACTAAGATTGTAATTAATAATTTGAAGATCTGAACTTGTAATAGTCAAATACAGATCTCCGAATTGTTAAATACAAATTATTAGTGCAAATTATAACTTAAAGATCTGATCTTGTAATTGTCAAATACAGCACTTAGGATTGATAACTTCAAATTATGATTGCAAATTATAACTGAAAGATCTGAACTCGTAATTGTCAAATGCAGAACTTAGACCTCATAACTTCAAATTATGATTGCTAATTATAACATGAAGATCTGAACTTGTAATCGTCAAATACAGAACTAAAAATTAATAGCTTATAATTATAATTGCAAATTATAACTTGAAGAACTGAATTTGTAATAGGTAAATACAGAACTTCGAATTGTTAATTTCAAACTAAGATTGTAAATAATAATTTGAAGATCTGAACTTGTAATTGTCAAATACAGAACTTAGAATTGATAGCTTATAATTATAATTGCAAATTATAACTTGAAGATCTGAACTTGTAATAGTGAATTGCAGAACTTCTAATTGTTAATTTCAAACTAAGATTGTAAATAATAATTTGATGATCTGAACTTGTAATAGTCAAATACAGAACTATGAATTGTTAAATACAAATTATTAGTGCAAATTATAACTTGAAGATCTGAACTTGCAATTGTCAAATACAGAACTTGAAATTGATAGCTTATAATTATAATTGCAAATTAGAAGTTGAAGATCTGAACTTTAAATAGGTAAATACAGAACTTCTAATTGTTAATTTCGAACTAAGATTGTAATTAATAATTTGAAGATCTGAACTTGTAATAGTCAAATACAGATCTCCGAATTGTTAAATACAAATTATTAGTGCAAATTATAACTTAAAGATCTGATCTTGTAATTGTCAAATACAGCACTTAGAATTGATAACTTCAAATTATGATTGCAAATTATAACTGGAAGATCTGAACTCGTAATTGTCAAATGCAGAACTTAGACCTCATAACTTCAAATTATGATTGCTAATTATAACATGAAGATCTGAACTTGTAATCGTCAAATACAGAACTAAAAATTGATAGCTTATAATTATAATTACAAATTATAACTTGAAGAACTGAATTTGTAATAGGTAAATACAGAACTTCGAATTGTTAATTTCAAACTAAGATTGTAAATAATAATTTGAAGATCTGAACTTGTAATAGTCAAATACAGAACTTCGAATTGTTAAATACAAATTATTAGTGCAAATTATAACTTGAAGATCTGAACTTGTAATTGTCAAATACAGAACTTAAAATTGATAGCTTATAATTATAATTGCAAATTATAAGTTGAAGATCTGAACTTGTAATAGGTAAATACAGAACTTCGAATTGTTAATTTCAAACTAAGATTGTAATTAATAATTTGAAGATCTGAACTTGTAATAGTCAAATACAGAACTTCGAATTGTTAAATACAAATTATTAGTGCAAATTATAACTTGAAGATCTGAACTTGTAATTGACAAATACAGAACTTAAAATTGATAGCTTATAATTATAATTGCAAATTATAAGTTGAAGATCTGGACTTGTATTAGGTAAATACAGAACTTCGAATTGTTAATTTCAAACTAAGATTGTAATTAATAATTTGAAGATCTGAACTTGTAATAGTCAAATATAGAAACTTCGAATTGTTAAATACAAATTATTAGTCCAAATTATAACTTGAAGATCTGAACGTGTAATTGTCAAAGACAGAACTTAGATTTCATAACTTCAAATTATGATTGCTGATTATAACTTGAAGATCTGAACTTGTAATAGTCAAATACAGAACTTAAAATTGATA
Organism: Cantharis lateralis; assembly: GCA_963170105.1. NCBI lineage: Eukaryota > Metazoa > Arthropoda > Insecta > Coleoptera > Cantharidae > Cantharis > Cantharis lateralis. Next base: position 24,342,606 of record OY720628.1, read on the forward strand.
GCTTATAATTATAATTGCAAATTATAACTTGAAGAACTGAATTTGTAATAGGTAAATACAGAACTTCGAATTGTTAATTTCAAACTAAGATTGTAAATAATAATTTGAAGATCTGAACTTGTAATTGTCAAATACAGAACTTAGAATTGATAGCTTATAATTATAATTGCAAATTATAACTTGAAGATCTGAACTTGTAATAGTGAATTGCAGAACTTCTAATTGTTAATTTCAAACTAAGATTGTAAATAATAATTTGATGATCTGAACTTGTAATAGTCAAATACAGAACTTTGAATTGTTAAATACAAATTATTAGTGCAAATTATAACTTGAAGATCTGAACTTGCAATTGTCAAATACAGAACTTAAAATTGATAGCTTATAATTATAATTGCAAATTAGAAGTTGAAGATCTGAACTTTAAATAGGTAAATACAGAACTTCTAATTGTTAATTTCAAACTAAGATTGTAATTAATAATTTGAAGATCTGAACTTGTAATAGTCAAATACAGATCTCCGAATTGTTAAATACAAATTATTAGATCAAATTATAACTTAAAGATCTGATCTTGTAATTGTCAAATACAGCACTTAGAATTGATAACTTCAAATTATGATTGCAAATTATAACTGGAAGATCTGAACTCGTAATTGTCAAATGCAGAACTTAGACCTCATAACTTCAAATTATGATTGCTAATTATAACATGAAGATCTGAACTTGTAATTGTCAAATACAGAACTTAGAACTCATAACTTCAAATTATGATTGTAAATAATAATTAGAACATCTGAACTTGTAATCCTCAAATACAGAACTTCGAATTGTTAAATACAAATTATTAGTGCAAATTATAACTTGAAGTTCTGAACTTGTAATTGTCAAATACAGAACTTAGAATTGATAGCTTATAATTATAATTGCAAATTATAACTTGAAGATCTGAACTTGTAATAGTGAATTACAGAACTTCTAATTGTTAATTTCAAACTAAGATTGTAAATAATAATTTGAAGATCTGAACTTGTAATAGTCAAATACAGAACTTTGAATTGTTAAATACAAATTATTAGTGCAAATTATAACTTGAAGATCTGAACTTGTAATTGTCAAATACAGAACTTAAAATTGATAGCTTATAATTATAATTGCAAATTAGAAGTTGAAGATCTGAACTTTAAATAGGTAAATACAGAACTTCTAATTGTTAATTTCAAACTAAGATTGTAATTAATAATTTGAAGATCTGAACTTGTAATAGTCAAATACAGATCTCCGAATTGTTAAATACAAATTATTAGTGCAAATTATAACTTAAAGATCTGATCTTGTAATTGTCAAATACAGCACTTAGAATTGATAACTTCAAATTATGATTGCAAATTCTAACTGGAAGATCTGAACTCGTAATTGTCAAATGCAGAACTTAGACCTCATAACTTCAAATTATGATTGCTAATTATAACATGAAGATCTGAACTTGTAATCGTCAAATACAGAACTAAAAATTGATAGCTTATAATTATAATTGCAAATTATAACTTGAAGAACTGAATTTGTAATAGGTAAATACAGAACTTCGAATTGTTAATTTCAAACTAAGATTGTAAATAATAATTTGAAGATCTGAACTTGTAATAGTCAAATACAGAACTTCGAATTGTTAAATACAAATTATTAGTGCAAATTATAACTTGAAGATCTGAACTTGTAATTGTCAAATACAGAACTTAAAATTGATAGCTTATAATTATAATTGCAAATTATAAGTTGAAGATCTGAACTTGTAATAGGTAAATACAGAACTTCGAATTGTTAATTTCAAACTAAGATTGTAATTAATAATTTGAAGATCTGAACTTGTAATAGTCAAATACAGATGTCCGAATTGTTAAATACAAATTATTAGTGCAAATTATAACTTAAAGATCTGAACTTGTAATTGTCAAATACAGCACTTAGAATTCATAACTTCAAATTATGATTGCAAATTATAACTGGAAGATCTGAACTTGTAATTGTCAAATACAGAACTTAGAACTCATAACTTCAAATTATGATTGTAAATAATAATTAGAACATCTGAACTTGTAATCCTCAAATACAGAACTTCGAATTGTTAAATACAAATTATTAGTGCAAATTATAACTTGAAGTTCTGAACTTGTAATTGTCAAATACAGAACTTAGAATTGATAGCTTATAATTATAATTGCAAATTATAACTTGAAGATCTGAACTTGTAATAGTGAATTACAGAACTTCTAATTGTTAATTTCAAACTAAGATTGTAAATAATAATTTGAAGATCTGAACTTGTAATAGTCAAATACAGAACTTTGAATTGTTAAATACAAATTATTAGTGCAAATTATAACTTGAAGATCTGAACTTGTAATTGTCAAATACAGAACTTAAAATTGATAGCTTATAATTATAATTGCAAATTAGAAGTTGAAGATCTGAACTTTAAATAGGTAAATACAGAACTTCTAATTGTTAATTTCAAACTAAGATTGTAATTAATAATTTGAAGATCTGAACTTGTAATAGTCAAATACAGATCTCCGAATTGTTAAATACAAATTATTAGTGCAAATTATAACTTAAAGATCTGATCTTGTAATTGTCAAATACAGCACTTAGAATTGATAACTTCAAATTATGATTGCAAATTATAACTGGAAGATCTGAACTCGTAATTGTCAAATGCAGAACTTAGACCTCATAACTTCAAATTATGATTGCTAATTATAACATGAAGATCTGAACTTGTAATCGTCAAATACAGAACTAAAAATTGATAGCTTATAATTATAATTGCAAATTATAACTTGAAGAACTGAATTTGTAATAGGTAAATACAGAACTTCGAATTGTTAATTTCAAACTAAGATTGTAAATAATAATTTGCAGATCTGAACTTGTAATAGTCAAATACAGAACTTCGAATTGTTAAATACAAATTATTAGTGCAAATTATAACTTGAAGATCTGAACTTGTAATTGTCAAATACAGAACTTAAAATTGATAGCTTATAATTATAATTGCAAATTATAAGTTGAAGATCTGAACTTGTAATAGGTAAATACAGAACTTCGAATTGTTAATTTCAAACTAAGATTGTAATTAATAATTTGAAGATCTGAACTTGTAATAGTCAAATACAGAACTTCGAATTGTTAAATACAAATTATTAGTGCAAATTATAACTTGAAGATCTGAACTTGTAATTGACAAATACAGAACTTAAAATTGATAGCTTATAATTATAATTGCAAATTATAAGTTGAAGATCTGGACTTGTATTAGGTAAATACAGAACTTCGAATTGTTAATTTCAAACTAAGATTGTAATTAATAATTTGAAGATCTGAACTTGTAATAGTCAAATATAGAAACTTCGAATTGTTAAATACAAATTATTAGTGCAAATTATAACTTGAAGATCTGAACGTGTAATTGTCAAAGACAGAACTTAGATTTCATAACTTCAAATTATGATTGCTAATTATAACTTGAAGATCTGAACTTGTAATAGTCAAATACAGAACTTAAAATTGATAGCTTATAATTATAATTGCAAATTATAACTTGAAGAACTGAATTTGTAATAGGTAAATACAGAACTTCGAATTGTTAATTTCAAACTAAGATTGTAAATAATAATTTGAAGATCTGAACTTGTAATTGTCAAATACAGAACTTAGAATTTATAGCTTATAATTATAATTGCAAATTATAACTTGAAGATCTGAACTTGTAATAGTGAATTGCAGAACTTCTAATTGTTAATTTCAAACTAAGATTGTAAATAATAATTTGATGATCTGAACTTGTAATAGTCAAATACAGAACTTTAAATTGTTAAATACAAATTATTAGTGCAAATTATAACTTGAAGATCTGAACTTGCAATTGTCAAATACAGAACTTAAAATTGATAGCTTATAATTATAATTGCAAATTAGAAGTTGAAGATCTGAACTTTAAATAGGTAAATACAGAACTTCTAATTGTTAATTTCAAACTAAGATTGTAATTAATAATTTGAAGATCTGAACTTGTAATAGTCAAATACAGATCTCCGAATTGTTAAATACAAATTATTAGTGCAAATTATAACTTAAAGATCTGATCTTGTAATTGTCAAATACAGCACTTAGAATTGATAACTTCAAATTATGATTGCAAATTATAACTGGAAGATCTGAACTCGTAATTGTCAAATGCAGAACTTAGACCTCATAACTTCAAATTATGATTGCTAATTATAACATGAAGATCTGAACTTGTAATCGTCAAATACAGAACTAAAAATTGATAGCTTATAATTATAATTACAAATTATAACTTGAAGAACTGAATTTGTAATAGGTAAATACAGAACTTCGAATTGTTAATTTCAAACTAAGATTGTAAATAATAATTTGAAGATCTGAACTTGTAATAGTCAAATACAGAACTTCGAATTGTTAAATACAAATTATTAGTGCAAATTATAACTTGAAGATCTGAACTTGTAATTGTCAAATACAGAACTTAAAATTGATAGCTTATAATTATAATTGCAAATTATAAGTTGAAGATCTGAACTTGTAATAGGTAAATACAGAACTTCGAATTGTTAATTTCAAACTAAGATTGTAATTAATAATTTGAAGATCTGAACTTGTAATAGTCAAATACAGAACTTCGAATTGTTAAATACAAATTATTAGTGCAAATTATAACTTGAAGATCTGAACTTGTAATTGATAAATACAGAACTTAAAATTGATAGCTTATAATTATAATTGCAAATTATAAGTTGAAGATCTGGACTTGTATTAGGTAAATACAGAACTTCGAATTGTTAATTTCAAACTAAGATTGTAATTAATAATTTGAAGATCTGAACTTGTAATAGTCAAATATAGAAACTTCGAATTAGTAAATACAAATTATTAGTGCAAATTATAACTTGAAGATCTGAACGTGTAATTGTCAAAGACAGAACTTAGAATTCATAACTTCAAATTATGATTGCTAATTATAACTTGAAGATCTGAACTTGTAATAGTCAAATACAGAACTTAAAATTGATAGCTTATAATTATAATTGCAAATTATAACTTGAAGAACTGAATTTGTAATAGGTAAATACAGAACTTCGAATTGTTAATTTCAAACTAAGATTGTAAATAATAATTTGAAGATCTGAACTTGTAATTGTCAAATACAGAACTTAGAATTGATAGCTTATAATTATAATTGCAAATTATAACTTGAAGATCTGAACTTGTAATAGTGAATTGCAGAACTTCTAATTGTTAATTTCAAACTAAGATTGTAAATAAAAATTTGATGATCTGAACTTGTAATAGTCAAATACAGAACTTTGAATTGTTAAATACACATTATTAGTGCAAATTATAACTTGAAGATCTGAACTTGCAATTGTCAAATACAGAACTTAAAATTGATAGCTTATAATTATAATTGCAAATTAGAAGTTGAAGATCTGAACTTTAAATAGGTAAATACAGAACTTCTAATTGTTAATTTCAAACTAAGATTGTAATTAATAATTTGAAGATCTGAACTTGTAATAGTCAAATACAGATCTCCGAATTGTTAAATACAAATTATTAGTGCAAATTATAACTTAAAGATCTGATCTTGTAATTGTCAAATACAGCACTTAGAATTGATAACTTCAAATTATGATTGCAAATTATAACTGGAAGATCTGAACTGGTAATTGTCAAATGCAGAACTTAGACCTCATAACTTCAAATTATGATTGCTAATTATAACATGAAGATCTGAACTTGTAATCGTCAAATACAGAACTAAAAATTGATAGCTTATAATTATAATTACAAATTATAACTTGAAGAACTGAATTTGTAATAGGTAAATACAGAACTTCGAATTGTTAATTTCAAACTAAGATTGTAAATAATAATTTGAAGATCTGAACTTGTAATAGTCAAATACAGAACTTCGAATTGTTAAATACAAATTATTAGTGCAAATTATAACTTGAAGATCTGAACTTGTAATTGATAAATACAGAACTTAAAATTGATAGCTTATAATTATAATTGCAAATTATAACTTGAAGAACTGAATTTGTAATAGGTAAATACAGAACTTCGAATTGTTAATTTCAAACTAAGATTGTAAATAATAATTTGAAGATCTGAACTTGTAATTGTCAAATACAGAACTTAGAATTGATAGCTTATAATTATAATTGCAAATTATAACTTGAAGATCTGAACTTGTAATAGTGAATTGCAGAACTTCTAATTGTTAATTTCAAACTAAGATTGTAAATAATAATTTGATGATCTGAACTTGTAATAGTCAAATACAGAACTATGAATTGTTAAATACAAATTATTAGTGCAAATTATAACTTGAAGATCTGAACTTGCAATTGTCAAATACAGAACTTGAAATTGATAGCTTATAATTATAATTGCAAATTAGAAGTTGAAGATCTGAACTTTAAATAGGTAAATACAGAACTTCTAATTGTTAATTTCGAACTAAGATTGTAATTAATAATTTGAAGATCTGAACTTGTAATAGTCAAATACAGATCTCCGAATTGTTAAATACAAATTATTAGTGCAAATTATAACTTAAAGATCTGATCTTGTAATTGTCAAATACAGCACTTAGAATTGATAACTTCAAATTATGATTGCAAATTATAACTGGAAGATCTGAACTCGTAATTGTCAAATGCAGAACTTAGACCTCATAACTTCAAATTATGATTGCTAATTATAACATGAAGATCTGAACTTGTAATCGTCAAATACAGAACTAAAAATTGATAGCTTATAATTATAATTACAAATTATAACTTGAAGAACTGAATTTGTAATAGGTAAATACAGAACTTCGAATTGTTAATTTCAAACTAAGATTGTAAATAATAATTTGAAGATCTGAACTTGTAATAGTCAAATACAGAACTTCGAATTGTTAAATACAAATTATTAGTCCAAATTATAACTTGAAGATCTGAACTTGTAATTGTCAAATACAGAACTTAAAATTGATAGCTTATAATTATAATTGCAAATTATAAGTTGAAGATCTGAACTTGTAATAGGTAAATACAGAACTTCGAATTGTTAATTTCAAACTAAGATTGTAATTAATAATTTGAAGATCTGAACTTGTAATAGTCAAATACAGAACTTCGAATTGTTAAATACAAATTATTAGTGCAAATTATAACTTGAAGATCTGAACTTGTAATTGACTAATACAGAACTTAAAATTGATAGCTTATAATTATAATTGCAAATTATAAGTTGAAGATCTGGACTTGTATTAGGTAAATACAGAACTTCGAATTGTTAATTTCAAACTAAGATTGTAATTAATAATTTGAAGATCTGAACTTGTAATAGTCAAATATAGAAACTTCGAATTGTTAAATACAAATTATTAGTCCAAATTATAACTTGAAGATCTGAACGTGTAATTGTCAAAGACAGAACTTAGATTTCATAACTTCAAATTATGATTGCTGATTATAACTTGAAGATCTGAACTTGTAATAGTCAAATACAGAACTTAAAATTGATAGCTTATAATTATAATTGCAAATTATAACTTGAAGAACTGAATTTGTAATAGGTAAATACAGAACTTCGAATTGTTAATTTCAAACTAAGATTGTAAATAATAATTTGAAGATCTGAACTTGTAATTGTCAAATACAGAACTTAGAATTGATAGCTTATAATTATAATTGCAAATTATAACTTGAAGATCTGAACTTGTAATAGTGAATTGCAGAACTTCTAATTGTTAATTTCAAACTAAGATTGTAAATAATAATTTGATGATCTGAACTTGTAATAGTCAAATACAGAACTTTGAATTGTTAAATACAAATTATTAGTGCAAATTATAACTTGAAGATCTGAACTTGCAATTGTCAAATACAGAACTTAAAATTGATAGCTTATAATTATAATTGCAAATTAGAAGTTGAAGATCTGAACTTTAAATAGGTAAATACAGAACTTCTAATTGTTAATTTCAAACTAAGATTGTAATTAATAATTTGAAGATCTGAACTTGTAATAGTCAAATACAGATCTCCGAATTGTTAAATACAAATTATTAGATCAAATTATAACTTAAAGATCTGATCTTGTAATTGTCAAATACAGCACTTAGAATTGATAACTTCAAATTATGATTGCAAATTATAACTGGAAGATCTGAACTCGTAATTGTCAAATGCAGAACTTAGACCTCATAACTTCAAATTATGATTGCTAATTATAACATGAAGATCTGAACTTGTAATTGTCAAATACAGAACTTAGAACTCATAACTTCAAATTATGATTGTAAATAATAATTAGAACATCTGAACTTGTAATCCTCAAATACAGAACTTCGAATTGTTAAATACAAATTATTAGTGCAAATTATAACTTGAAGTTCTGAACTTGTAATTGTCAAATACAGAACTTAGAATTGATAGCTTATAATTATAATTGCAAATTATAACTTGAAGATCTGAACTTGTAATAGTGAATTACAGAACTTCTAATTGTTAATTTCAAACTAAGATTGTAAATAATAATTTGAAGATCTGAACTTGTAATAGTCAAATACAGAACTTTGAATTGTTAAATACAAATTATTAGTGCAAATTATAACTTGAAGATCTGAACTTGTAATTGTCAAATACAGAACTTAAAATTGATAGCTTATAATTATAATTGCAAATTAGAAGTTGAAGATCTGAACTTTAAATAGGTAAATACAGAACTTCTAATTGTTAATTTCAAACTAAGATTGTAATTAATAATTTGAAGATCTGAACTTGTAATAGTCAAATACAGATCTCCGAATTGTTAAATACAAATTATTAGTGCAAATTATAACTTAAAGATCTGATCTTGTAATTGTCAAATACAGCACTTAGAATTGATAACTTCAAATTATGATTGCAAATTATAACTGGAAGATCTGAACTCGTAATTGTCAAATGCAGAACTTAGACCTCATAACTTCAAATTATGATTGCTAATTATAACATGAAGATCTGAACTTGTAATCGTCAAATACAGAACTAAAAATTGATAGCTTATAATTATAATTGCAAATTATAACTTGAAGAACTGAATTTGTAATAGGTAAATACAGAACTTCGAATTGTTAATTTCAAACTAAGATTGTAAATAATAATTTGAAGATCTGAACTTGTAATAGTCAAATACAGAACTTCGAATTGTTAAATACAAATTATTAGTGCAAATTATAACTTGAAGATCTGAACTTGTAATTGTCAAATACAGAACTTAAAATTGATAGCTTATAATTATAATTGCAAATTATAAGTTGAAGATCTGAACTTGTAATAGGTAAATACAGAACTTCGAATTGTTAATTTCAAACTAAGATTGTAATTAATAATTTGAAGATCTGAACTTGTAATAGTCAAATACAGATGTCCGAATTGTTAAATACAAATTATTAGTGCAAATTATAACTTAAAGATCTGAACTTGTAATTGTCAAATACAGCACTTAGAATTCATAACTTCAAATTATGTTTGCAAATTATAACTGGAAGATCTGAACTTGTAATTGTCAAATACAGAACTTAGAACTCATAACTTCAAATTATGATTGTAAATAATAATTAGAACATCTGAACTTGTAATCCTCAAATACAGAACTTCGAATTGTTAAATACAAATTATTGGTGCAAATTATAACTTGAAGTTCTGAACTTGTAATTGTCAAATACAGAACTTAGAATTGATAGCTTATAATTATAATTGCAAATTATAACTTGAAGATCTGAACTTGTAATAGTGAATTACAGAACTTCTAATTGTTAATTTCAAACTAAGATTGTAAATAATAATTTGAAGATCTGAACTTGTAATAGTCAAATACAGAACTTTGAATTGTTAAATACAAATTATTAGTGCAAATTATAACTTGAAGATCTGAACTTGTAATTGTCAAATACAGAACTTAAAATTGATAGCTTATAATTATAATTGCAAATTAGAAGTTGAAGATCTGAACTTTAAATAGGTAAATACAGAACTTCTAATTGTTAATTTCAAACTAAGATTGTAATTAATAATTTGAAGATCTGAACTTGTAATAGTCAAATACAGATCTCCGAATTGTTAAATACAAATTATTAGTGCAAATTATAACTTAAAGATCAGATCTTGTAATTGTCAAATACAGCACTTAGAATTGATAACTTCAAATTATGATTGCAAATTATAACTGGAAGATCTGAACTCGTAATTGTCAAATGCAGAACTTAGACCTCATAACTTCAAATTATGATTGCTAATTATAACATGAAGATCTGAACTTGTAATCGTCAAATACAGAACTAAAAATTGATAGCTTATAATTATAATTGCAAATTATAACTTGAAGAACTGAATTTGTAATAGGTAAATACAGAACTTCGAATTGTTAATTTCAAACTAAGATTGTAAATAATAATTTGCAGATCTGAACTTGTAATAGTCAAATACAGAACTTCGAATTGTTAAATACAAATTATTAGTGCAAATTATAACTTGAAGATCTGAACTTGTAATTGTCAAATACTGAACTTAAAATTGATAGCTTATAATTATAATTGCAAATTATAAGTTGAAGATCTGAACTTGTAATAGGTAAATACAGAACTTCGAATTGTTAATTTCAAACTAAGATTGTAATTAATAATTTGAAGATCTGAACTTGTAATAGTCAAATACAGAACTTCGAATTGTTAAATACAAATTATTAGTGCAAATTATAACTTGAAGATCTGAACTTGTAATTGACAAATACAGAACTTAAAATTGATAGCTTATAATTATAATTGCAAATTATAAGTTGAAGATCTGGACTTGTATTAGGTAAATACAGAACTTCGAATTGTTAATTTCAAACTAAGATTGTAATTAATAATTTGAAGATCTGAACTTGTAATAGTCAAATATAGAAACTTCGAATTGTTAAATACAAATTATTAGTGCAAATTATAACTTGAAGATCTGAACGTGTAATTGTCAAAGACAGAACTTAGATTTCATAACTTCAAATTATGATTGCTAATTATAACTTGAAGATCTGAACTTGTAATAGTCAAATACAGAACTTAAAATTGATAGCTTATAATTATAATTGCAAATTATAACTTGAAGAACTGAATTTGTAATAGGTAAATACAGAACTTCGAATTGTTAATTTCAAACTAAGATTGTAAATAATAATTTGAAGATCTGAACTTGTAATTGTCAAATACAGAACTTAGAATTTATAGCTTATAATTATAATTGCAAATTATAACTTGAAGATCTGAACTTGTAATAGTGAATTGCAGAACTTCTAATTGTTAATTTCAAACTAAGATTGTAAATAATAATTTGATGATCTGAACTTGTAATAGTCAAATACAGAACTTTAAATTGTTAAATACAAATTATTAGTGCAAATTATAACTTGAAGATCTGAACTTGCAATTGTCAAATACAGAACTTAAAATTGATAGCTTATAATTATAATTGCAAATTAGAAGTTGAAGATCTGAACTTTAAATAGGTAAATACAGAACTTCTAATTGTTAATTTCAAACTAAGATTGTAATTAATAATTTGAAGATCTGAACTTGTAATAGTCAAATACAGATCTCCGAATTGTTAAATACAAATTATTAGTGCAAATTATAACTTAAAGATCTGATCTTGTAATTGTCAAATACAGCACTTAGAATTGATAACTTCAAATTATGATTGCAAATTATAACTGGAAGATCTGAACTCGTAATTGTCAAATGCAGAACTTAGACCTCATAACTTCAAATTATGATTGCTAATTATAACATGAAGATCTGAACTTGTAATCGTCAAATACAGAACTAAAAATTGATAGCTTATAATTATAATTACAAATTATAACTTGAAGAACTGAATTTGTAATAGGTAAATACAGAACTTCGAATTGTTAATTTCAAACTAAGATTGTAAATAATAATTTGAAGATCTGAACTTGTAATAGTCAAATACAGAACTTCGAATTGTTAAATACAAATTATTAGTGCAAATTATAACTTGAAGATCTGAACTTGTAATTGTCAAATACAGAACTTAAAATTGATAGCTTATAATTATAATTGCAAATTATAAGTTGAAGATCTGAACTTGTAATAGGTAAATACAGAACTTCGAATTGTTAATTTCAAACTAAGATTGTAATTAATAATTTGAAGATCTGAACTTGTAATAGTCAAATACAGAACTTCGAATTGTTAAATACAAATTATTAGTGCAAATTATAACTTGAAGATCTGAACTTGTAATTGTCAAATACAGAACTTAAAATTGATAGCTTATAATTATAATTGCAAATTATAAGTTGAAGATCTGAACTTGTAATAGGTAAATACAGAACTTCGAATTGTTAATTTCAAACTAAGATTGTAATTAATAATTTGAAGATCTGAACTTGTAATAGTCAAATACAGATGTCCGAATTGTTAAATACAAATTATTAGTGCAAATTATAACTTAAAGATCTGAACTTGTAATTGTCAAATACAGCACTTAGAATTCATAACTTCAAATTATGATTGCAAATTATAACTGGAAGATCTGAACTTGTAATTGTCAAATACAGAACTTAGAACTCATAACTTCAAATTATGATTGTAAATAATAATTAGAACATCTGAACTTGTAATCCTCAAATACAGAACTTCGAATTGTTAAATACAAATTATTAGTGCAAATTATAACTTGAAGTTCTGAACTTGTAATTGTCAAATACAGAACTTAGAATTGATAGCTTATAATTATAATTGCAAATTATAACTTGAAGATCTGAACTTGTAATAGTGAATTACAGAACTTCTAATTGTTAATTTCAAACTAAGATTGTAAATAATAATTTGAAGATCTGAACTTGTAATAGTCAAATACAGAACTTTGAATTGTTAAATACAAATTATTAGTGCAAATTATAACTTGAAGATCTGAACTTGTAATTGTCAAATACAGAACTTAAAATTGATAGCTTATAATTATAATTGCAAATTAGAAGTTGAAGATCTGAACTTTAAATAGGTAAATACAGAACTTCTAATTGTTAATTTCAAACTAAGATTGTAATTAATAATTTGAAGATCTGAACTTGTAATAGTCAAATACAGATCTCCGAATTGTTAAATACAAATTATTAGTGCAAATTATAACTTAAAGATCTGATCTTGTAATTGTCAAATACAGCACTTAGAATTGATAACTTCAAATTATGATTGCAAATTATAACTGGAAGATCTGAACTCGTAATTGTCAAATGCAGAACTTAGACCTCATAACTTCAAATTATGATTGCTAATTATAACATGAAGATCTGAACTTGTAATCGTCAAATACAGAACTAAAAATTGATAGCTTATAATTATAATTGCAAATTATAACTTGAAGAACTGAATTTGTAATAGGTAAATACAGAACTTCGAATTGTTAATTTCAAACTAAGATTGTAAATAATAATTTGCAGATCTGAACTTGTAATAGTCAAATACAGAACTTCGAATTGTTAAATACAAATTATTAGTGCAAATTATAACTTGAAGATCTGAACTTGTAATTGTCAAATACAGAACTTAAAATTGATAGCTTATAATTATAATTGCAAATTATAAGTTGAAGATCTGAACTTGTAATAGGTAAATACAGAACTTCGAATTGTTAATTTCAAACTAAGATTGTAATTAATAATTTGAAGATCTGAACTTGTAATAGTCAAATACAGAACTTCGAATTGTTAAATACAAATTATTAGTGCAAATTATAACTTGAAGATCTGAACTTGTAATTGACAAATACAGAACTTAAAATTGATAGCTTATAATTATAATTGCAAATTATAAGTTGAAGATCTGGACTTGTATTAGGTAAATACAGAACTTCGAATTGTTAATTTCAAACTAAGATTGTAATTAATAATTTGAAGATCTGAACTTGTAATAGTCAAATATAGAAACTTCGAATTGTTAAATACAAATTATTAGTGCAAATTATAACTTGAAGATCTGAACGTGTAATTGTCAAAGACAGAACTTAGATTTCATAACTTCAAATTATGATTGCTAATTATAACTTGAAGATCTGAACTTGTAATAGTCAAATACAGAACTTAAAATTGATAGCTTATAATTATAATTGCAAATTATAACTTGAAGAACTGAATTTGTAATAGGTAAATACAGAACTTCGAATTGTTAATTTCAAACTAAGATTGTAAATAATAATTTGAAGATCTGAACTTGTAATTGTCAAATACAGAACTTAGAATTTATAGCTTATAATTATAATTGCAAATTATAACTTGAAGATCTGAACTTGTAATAGTGAATTGCAGAACTTCTAATTGTTAATTTCAAACTAAGATTGTAAATAATAATTTGATGATCTGAACTTGTAATAGTCAAATACAGAACTTTAAATTGTTAAATACAAATTATTAGTGCAAATTATAACTTGAAGATCTGAACTTGCAATTGTCAAATACAGAACTTAAAATTGATAGCTTATAATTATAATTGCAAATTAGAAGTTGAAGATCTGAACTTTAAATAGGTAAATACAGAACTTCTAATTGTTAATTTCAAACTAAGATTGTAATTAATAATTTGAAGATCTGAACTAGTAATAGTCAAATACAGATCTCCGAATTGTTAAATACAAATTGTTAGTGCAAATTATAACTTAAAGATCTGATCTTGTAATTGTCAAATACAGCACTTAGAATTGATAACTTCAAATTATGATTGCAAATTATAACTGGAAGATCTGAACTCGTAATTGTCAAATGCAGAACTTAGACCTCATAACTTCAAATTATGATTGCTAATTATAACATGAAGATCTGAACTTGTAATCGTCAAATACAGAACTAAAAATTGATAGCTTATAATTATAATTACAAATTATAACTTGAAGAACTGAATTTGTAATAGGTAAATACAGAACTTCGAATTGTTAATTTCAAACTAAGATTGTAAATAATAATTTGAAGATCTGAACTTGTAATAGTCAAATACAGAACTTCGAATTGTTAAATACAAATTATTAGTGCAAATTATAACTTGAAGATCTGAACTTGTAATTGTCAAATACAGAACTTAAAATTGATAGCTTATAATTATAATTGCAAATTATAAGTTGAAGATCTGAACTTGTAATAGGTAAATACAGAACTTCGAATTGTTAATTTCAAACTAAGATTGTAATTAATAATTTGAAGATCTGAACTTGTAATAGTCAAATACAGAACTTCGAATTGTTAAATACAAATTATTAGTGCAAATTATAACTTGAAGATCTGAACTTGTAATTGATAAATACAGAACTTAAAATTGATAGCTTATAATTATAATTGCAAATTATAAGTTGAAGATCTGGACTTGTATTAGGTAAATACAGAACTTCGAATTGTTAATTTCAAACTAAGATTGTAATTAATAATTTGAAGATCTGAACTTGTAATAGTCAAATATAGAAACTTCGAATTGGTAAATACAAATTATTAGTGCAAATTATAACTTGAAGATCTGAACGTGTAATTGTCAAAGACAGAACTTAGAATTCATAACTTCAAATTGTGATTGCTAATTATAACTTGAAGATCTGAACTTGTAATAGTCAAATACAGAACTTAAAATTGATAGCTTATAATTATAATTGCAAATTATAACTTGAAGAACTGAATTTGTAATAGGTAAATACAGAACTTCGAATTGTTAATTTCAAACTAAGATTGTAAATAATAATTTGAAGATCTGAACTTGTAATTGTCAAATACAGAACTTAGAATTGATAGCTTATAATTATAATTGCAAATTATAACTTGAAGATCTGAACTTGTAATAGTGAATTGCAGAACTTCTAATTGTTAATTTCAAACTAAGATTGTAAATAAAAATTTGATGATCTGAACTTGTAATAGTCAAATACAGAACTTTGAATTGTTAAATACACATTATTAGTGCAAATTATAACTTGAAGATCTGAACTTGTAATTGTCAAATACAGAACTTAAAATTGATAGCTTATAATTATAATTGCAAATTAGAAGTTGAAGATCTGAACTTTAAATAGGTAAATACAGAACTTCTAATTGTTAATTTCAAACTAAGATTGTAATTAATAATTTGAAGATCTGAACTTGTAATAGTCAAATACAGATCTCCGAATTGTTAAATACAAATTATTAGTGCAAATTATAACTTAAAGATCTGATCTTGTAATTGTCAAATACAGCACTTAGAATTGATAACTTCAAATTATGATTGCAAATTATAACTGGAAGATCTGAACTCGTAATTGTCAAATGCAGAACTTAGACCTCATAACTTCAAATTATGATTGCTAATTATAACATGAAGATCTGAACTTGTAATCGTCAAATACAGAACTAAAAATTGATAGCTTATAATTATAATTGCAAATTATAACTTGAAGAACTGAATTTGTAATAGGTAAATACAGAACTTCGAATTGTTAATTTCAAACTAAGATTGTAAATAATAATTTGCAGATCTGAACTTGTAATAGTCAAATACAGAACTTCGAATTGTTAAATACAAATTATTAGTGCAAATTATAACTTGAAGATCTGAACTTGTAATTGTCAAATACAGAACTTAAAATTGATAGCTTATAATTATAATTGCAAATTATAAGTTGAAGATCTGAACTTGTAATAGGTAAATACAGAACTTCGAATTGTTAATTTCAAACTAAGATTGTAATTAATAATTTGAAGATCTGAACTTGTAATAGTCAAATACAGAACTTCGAATTGTTAAATACAAATTATTAGTGCAAATTATAACTTGAAGATCTGAACTTGTAATTGACAAATACAGAACTTAAAATTGATAGCTTATAATTATAATTGCAAATTATAAGTTGAAGATCTGGACTTGTATTAGGTAAATACAGAACTTCGAATTGTTAATTTCAAACTAAGATTGTAATTAATAATTTGAAGATCTGAACTTGTAATAGTCAAATATAGAAACTTCGAATTGTTAAATACAAATTATTAGTGCAAATTATAACTTGAAGATCTGAACGTGTAATTGTCAAAGACAGAACTTAGATTTCATAACTTCAAATTATGATTGCTAATTATAACTTGAAGATCTGAACTTGTAATAGTCAAATACAGAACTTAAAATTGATAGCTTATAATTATAATTGCAAATTATAACTTGAAGAACTGAATTTGTAATAGGTAAATACAGAACTTCGAATTGTTAATTTCAAACTAAGATTGTAAATAATAATTTGAAGATCTGAACTTGTAATTGTCAAATACAGAACTTAGAATTTATAGCTTATAATTATAATTGCAAATTATAACTTGAAGATCTGAACTTGTAATAGTGAATTGCAGAACTTCTAATTGTTAATTTCAAACTAAGATTGTAAATAATAATTTGATGATCTGAACTTGTAATAGTCAAATACAGAACTTTAAATTGTTAAATACAAATTATTAGTGCAAATTATAACTTGAAGATCTGAACTTGCAATTGTCAAATACAGAACTTAAAATTGATAGCTTATAATTATAATTGCAAATTAGAAGTTGAAGATCTGAACTTTAAATAGGTAAATACAGAACTTCTAATTGTTAATTTCAAACTAAGATTGTAATTAATAATTTGAAGATCTGAACTAGTAATAGTCAAATACAGATCTCCGAATTGTTAAATACAAATTGTTAGTGCAAATTATAACTTAAAGATCTGATCTTGTAATTGTCAAATACAGCACTTAGAATTGATAACTTCAAATTATGATTGCAAATTATAACTGGAAGATCTGAACTCGTAATTGTCAAATGCAGAACTTAGACCTCATAACTTCAAATTATGATTGCTAATTATAACATGAAGATCTGAACTTGTAATCGTCAAATACAGAACTAAAAATTGATAGCTTATAATTATAATTACAAATTATAACTTGAAGAACTGAATTTGTAATAGGTAAATACAGAACTTCGAATTGTTAATTTCAAACTAAGATTGTAAATAATAATTTGAAGATCTGAACTTGTAATAGTCAAATACAGAACTTCGAATTGTTAAATACAAATTATTAGTGCAAATTATAACTTGAAGATCTGAACTTGTAATTGTCAAATACAGAACTTAAAATTGATAGCTTATAATTATAATTGCAAATTATAAGTTGAAGATCTGAACTTGTAATAGGTAAATACAGAACTTCGAATTGTTAATTTCAAACTAAGATTGTAATTAATAATTTGAAGATCTGAACTTGTAATAGTCAAATACAGAACTTCGAATTGTTAAATACAAATTATTAGTGCAAATTATAACTTGAAGATCTGAACTTGTAATTGATAAATACAGAACTTAAAATTGATAGCTTATAATTATAATTGCAAATTATAAGTTGAAGATCTGGACTTGTATTAGGTAAATACAGAACTTCGAATTGTTAATTTCAAACTAAGATTGTAATTAATAATTTGAAGATCTGAACTTGTAATAGTCAAATATAGAAACTTCGAATTGGTAAATACAAATTATTAGTGCAAATTATAACTTGAAGATCTGAACGTGTAATTGTCAAAGACAGAACTTAGAATTCATAACTTCAAATTGTGATTGCTAATTATAACTTGAAGATCTGAACTTGTAATAGTCAAATACAGAACTTAAAATTGATAGCTTATAATTATAATTGCAAATTATAACTTGAAGAACTGAATTTGTAATAGGTAAATACAGAACTTCGAATTGTTAATTTCAAACTAAGATTGTAAATAATAATTTGAAGATCTGAACTTGTAATTGTCAAATACAGAACTTAGAATTGATAGCTTATAATTATAATTGCAAATTATAACTTGAAGATCTGAACTTGTAATAGTGAATTGCAGAACTTCTAATTGTTAATTTCAAACTAAGATTGTAAATAAAAATTTGATGATCTGAACTTGTAATAGTCAAATACAGAACTTTGAATTGTTAAATACACATTATTAGTGCAAATTATAACTTGAAGATCTGAACTTGCAATTGTCAAATACAGAACTTAAAATTGATAGCTTATAATTATAATTGCAAATTAGAAGTTGAAGATCTGAACTTTAAATAGGTAAATACAGAACTTCTAATTGTTAATTTCAAACTAAGATTGTAATTAATAATTTGAAGATCTGAACTTGTAATAGTCAAATACAGATCTCCGAATTGTTAAATACAAATTATTAGTGCAAATTATAACTTAAAGATCTGATCTTGTAATTGTCAAATACAGCACTTAGAATTGATAACTTCAAATTATGATTGCAAATTATAACTGGAAGATCTGAACTCGTAATTGTCAAATGCAGAACTTAGACCTCATAACTTCAAATTATGATTGCTAATTATAACATGAAGATCTGAACTTGTAATCGTCAAATACAGAACTAAAAATTGATAGCTTATAATTATAATTACAAATTATAACTTGAAGAACTGAATTTGTAATAGGTAAATACAGAACTTCGAATTGTTAATTTCAAACTAAGATTGTAAATAATAATTTGAAGATCTGAACTTGTAATAGTCAAATACAGAACTTCGAATTGTTAAATACAAATTATTAGTGCAAATTATAACTTGAAGATCTGAACTTGTAATTGTCAAATACAGAACTTAAAATTGATAGCTTATAATTATAATTGCAAATTATAAGTTGAAGATCTGAACTTGTAATAGGTAAATACAGAACTTCGAATTGTTAATTTCAAACTAAGATTGTAATTAATAATTTGAAGATCTGAACTTGTAATAGTCAAATACAGAACTTCGAATTGTTAAATACAAATTATTAGTGCAAATTATAACTTGAAGATCTGAACTTGTAATTGATAAATACAGAACTTAAAATTGATAGCTTATAATTATAATTGCAAATTATAAGTTGAAGATCTGGACTTGTATTAGGTAAATACAGAACTTCGAATTGTTAATTTCAAACTAAGATTGTAATTAATAATTTGAAGATCTGAACTTGTAATAGTCAAATATAGAAACTTCGAATTGTTAAATACAAATTATTAGTGCAAATTATAACTTGAAGATCTGAACGTGTAATTGTCAAAGACAGAACTTAGAATTCATAACTTCAAATTATGATTGCTAATTATAACTTGAAGATCTGAACTTGTAATAGTCAAATACAGAACTTAAAATTGATAGCTTATAATTATAATTGCAAATTATAACTTGAAGAACTGAATTTGTAATAGGTAAATACAGAACTTCGAATTGTTAATTTCAAACTAAGATTGTAAATAATAATTTGAAGATCTGAACTTGTAATTGTCAAATACAGAACTTAGAATTGATAGCTTATAATTATAATTGCAAATTATAACTTGAAGATCTGAACTTGTAATAGTGAATTGCAGAACTTCTAATTGTTAATTTCAAACTAAGATTGTAAATAATAATTTGATGATCTGAACTTGTAATAGTCAAATACAGAACTTCGAATTGTTAAATACAAATTATTAGTGCAAATTATAACTTGAAGATCTGAACTTGTAATTGTCAAATACAGAACTTAAAATTGATAGCTTATAATTATAATTGCAAATTATAAGTTGAAGATCTGGACTTGTATTAGGTAAATACAGAACTTCGAATTGTTAATTTCAAACTAAGATTGTAATTAATAATTTGAAGATCTGAACTTGTAATAGTCAAATATAGAAACTTCGAATTGTTAAATACAAATTATTAGTGCAAATTATAACTTGAAGATCTGAACGTGTAATTGTCAAAGACAGAACTTAGAATTCATAACTTCAAATTATGATTGCTAATTATAACTTGAAGATCTGAACTTGTAATAGTCAAATACAGAACTTAAAATTGATAGCTTATAATTATAATTGCAAATTATAACTTGAAGAACTGAATTTGTAATAGGTAAATACAGAACTTCGAATTGTTAATTTCAAACTAAGATTGTAAATAATAATTTGAAGATCTGAACTTGTAATTGTCAAATACAGAACTTAGAATTGATAGCTTATAATTATAATTGCAAATTATAACTTGAAGATCTGAACTTGTAATAGTGAATTGCAGAACTTCTAATTGTTAATTTCAAACTAAGATTGTAAATAATAATTTGATGATCTGAACTTGTAATAGTCAAATACAGAACTTTGAATTGTTAAATACAAATTATTAGTGCAAATTATAACTTGAAGATCTGAACTTGCAATTGTCAAATACAGAACTTAAAATTGATAGCTTATAATTATAATTGCAAATTAGAAGTTGAAGATCTGAACTTTAAATAGGTAAATACAGAACTTCTAATTGTTAATTTCAAACTAAGATTGTAATTAATAATTTGAAGATCTGAACTTGTAATAGTCAAATACAGATCTCCGAATTGTTAAATACAAATTATTAGTGCAAATTATAACTTAAAGATCTGATCTTGTAATTGTCAAATACAGCACTTAGAATTGATAACTTCAAATTATGATTGCAAATTATAACTGGAAGATCTGAACTCGTAATTGTCAAATGCAGAACTTAGACCTCATAACTTCAAATTATGATTGCTAATTATAACATGAAGATCTGAACTTGTAATCGTCAAATACAGAACTAAAAATTGTTAAATACTAATTATTAGTGCAAATTATAACTTGAAGATCTGAACTTGTAATTGTCAAATACAGAACTTAAAATTGATAGCTTATAATTATAATTGCAAATTATAACTTGAAGAACTGAATTTGTAATAGGTAAATACAGAACTTCGAATTGTTAATTTCAAACTAAGATTGTAATTAATAATTTGAAGATCTGAACTTGTAATAGTCAAATACAGAACTTCGAATTGTTAAATACAAATTATTAGTGCAAATTATAACTTGAAGATCTGAACTTGTAATTGTCCAATACAGAACTTAAAATTGATAGCTTATAATTATAATTGCAAATTATAAGTTGAAGATCTGAACTTGTAATAGGTAAATACAGAACTTCGAATTGTTAATTTCAAACTAAGATTGTAATTAATAATTTGAAGATCTGAACTTGTAATAGTCAAATACAGAACTTCGAATTGTTAAATACAAATTATTAGTGCAAATTATAACTTGAAGATCTGAACTTGTAATTGACAAATACAGAACTTAAAATTGATAGCTTATAATTATAATTGCAAATTATAAGTTGAAGATCTGGACTTGTATTAGGTAAATACAGAACTTCGAATTGTTAATTTCAAACTAAGATTGTAATTAATAATTTGAAGATCTGAACTTGTAATAGTCAAATATAGAAACTTCGAATTGTTAAATACAAATTATTAGTGCAAATTATAACTTGAAGATCTGAACGTGTAATTGTCAAATACAGAACTTAAAATTGA
Organism: Cantharis lateralis; assembly: GCA_963170105.1. Lineage (NCBI taxonomy): Eukaryota > Metazoa > Arthropoda > Insecta > Coleoptera > Cantharidae > Cantharis > Cantharis lateralis. The sequence goes on from OY720628.1 coordinate 24,365,111, forward strand.
TAGCTTATAATTATAATTGCGAATTATAACTTGAAGAACTGAATTTGTAATAAGTAAATACAGAACTTCGAATTGTTAATTTCAAACTAAGATTGTAAATAATAATTTGAAGATCTGAACTTGTAATAGTCAAATACAGAACTTCGAATTGTTAAATACAAATTATTAGTGCAAATTATAACTTGAAGATCTGAACTTGTAATTGTCAAATACAGAACTTAAAATTGATAGCTTATAATTATAATTGCAAATTATAACTGGATGATCTGAACTTGTAATTGTCAAATACAGAACTTAGAACTCATAACTTCAAATTATGATTGTAAATAATAATTAGAACATCTGAACTTGTAATCCTCAAATACAGAACTTCGAATTGTTAAATACAAGTTATTAGTGCAAATTATAACTTGAAGTTCTGAACTTGTAATTGTCAAATACAGAACTTAGAATTGATAGCTTATAATTATAATTGCAAATTATAACTTGAAGATCTGAACTTGTAATAGTGAATTACAGAACTTCTAATTGTTAATTTCAAACTAAGATTGTAAATAATAATTTGAAGATCTGAACTTGTAATAGTCAAATACAGAACTTTGAATTGTTAAATACAAATTATTAGTGCAAATTATATTTTGAAAATCTGAACTTGTAATTGTCAAATACAGAACTTAAAATTGATAGCTTATAATTATAATTGCAAATTAGAAGTTGAAGATCTGAACTTTAAATAGGTAAATACAGAACTTCTAATTGTTAATTTCAAACTAAGATTGTAATTAATAATTTGAAGATCTGAACTTGTAATAGTCAAATACAGATCTCCGAATTGTTAAATACAAATTATTAGTGCAAATTATAACTTAAAGATCTGATCTTGTAATTGTCAAATACAGCACTTAGAATTGATAACTTCAAATTATGATTGCAAATTATAACTGGAAGATCTGAACTCGTAATTGTCAAATGCAGAACTTAGACCTCATAACTTCAAATTATGATTGCTAATTATAACATGAAGATCTGAACTTGTAATCGTCAAATACAGAACTAAAAATTGTTAAATACTAATTATTAGTGCAAATTATAACTTGAAGATCTGAACTTGTAATTGTCAAATACAGAACTTAAAATTGATAGCTAATAATTATAATTGCAAATTATAACTTGAAGAACTGAATTTGTAATAGGTAAATACAGAACTTCGAATTGTTAATTTCAAACTAAGATTGTAATTAATAATTTGAAGATCTGAACTTGTAATAGTCAAATACAGAACTTCGAATTGTTAAATACAAATTATTAGTGCAAATTATAACTTGAAGATCTGAACTTGTAATTGTCCAATACAGAACTTAAAATTGATAGCTTATAATTATAATTGCAAATTATAAGTTGAAGATCTGAACTTGTAATAGGTAAATACAGAACTTCGAATTGTTAATTTCAAACTAAGATTGTAATTAATAATTTGAAGATCTGAACTTGTAATAGTCAAATACAGAACTTCGAATTGTTAAATACAAATTATTAGTGCAAATTATAACTTGAAGTTCTGAACTTGTAATTGTCAAATACAGAACTTAGAATTGATAGCTTATAATTATAATTGCAAATTATAACTTGAAGATCTGAACTTGTAATAGTGAATTACAGAACTTCTAATTGTTAATTTCAAACTAAGATTGTAAATAATAATTTGAAGATCTGAACTTGTAATAGTCAAATACAGAACTTTGAATTGTTAAATACAAATTATTAGTGCAAATTATATTTTGAAGATCTGAACTTGTAATTGTCAAATACAGAACTTAAAATTGATAGCTTATAATTATAATTGCAAATTAGAAGTTGAAGATCTGAACTTTAAATAGGTAAATACAGAACTTCTAATTGTTAATTTCAAACTAAGATTGTAATTAATAATTTGAAGATCTGAACTTGTAATAGTCAAATACAGATCTCCGAATTGTTAAATACAAATTATTAGTGCAAATTATAACTTAAAGATCTGATCTTGTAATTGTCAAATACAGCACTTAGAATTGATAACTTCAAATTATGATTGCAAATTATAACTGGAAGATCTAAACTCGTAATTGTCAAATGCAGAACTTAGACCTCATAACTTCAAATTATGATTGCTAATTATAACATGAAGATCTGAACTTGTAATCGTCAAATACAGAACTAAAAATTGATAGCTTATAATTATAATTGCAAATTATAACTTGAAGAACTGAATTTGTAATAGGTAAATACAGAACTTCGAATTGTTAATTTCAAACTAGGATTGTAAATAATAATTTGAAGATCTGAACTTGTAATAGTCAAATACAGAACTTCGAATTGTTAAATACAAATTATTAGTGCAAATTATAACTTGAAGATCTGAACTTGTAATTGTCAAATACAGAACTTAAAATTGATAGCTTATAATTATAATTGCAAATTATAAGTTGAAGATCTGGACTTGTATTAGGTAAATACAGAACTTCGAATTGTTAATTTCAAACTAAGATTGTAATTAATAATTTGAAGATCTGAACTTGTAATAGTCAAATATAGAAACTTCGAATTGTTAAATACAAATTATTAGTGCAAATTATAACTTGAAGATCTGAACGTGTAATTGTCAAAGACAGAACTTAGATTTCATAACTTCAAATTATGATTGCTAATTATAACTTGAAGATCTGAACTTGTAATAGTCAAATACAGAACTTAAAATTGATAGCTTATAATTATAATTGCAAATTATAACTTGAAGAACTGAATTCGTAATAGGTAAATACAGAACTTCGAATTGTTAATTTTAAACTAAGATTGTAAATAATAATTTGAAGATCTGAACTTGTAATTGTCAAATACAGAACTTAGAATTGATAGCTTATAATTATAATTGCAAATTATAACTTGAAGATCTGAACTTGTAATAGTGAATTGCAGAACTTCTAATTGTTAATTTCAAACTAAGATTGTAAATAATAATTTGATGATCTGAACTTGTAATAGTCAAATACAGAACTTTGAATTGTTAAATACAAATTATTAGTGCAAATTATAACTTGAGGATCTGAACTTGTAATTGTCAAATACAGAACTTAAAATTGATAGCTTATAATTATAATTGCAAATTAGAAGTTGAAGATCTGAACTTTAAATAGCTAAATACAGAACTTCTAATTGTTAATTTCAAACTAAGATTGTAATTAATAATTTGAAGATCTGAACTTGTAATAGTCAAATACAGATCTCCGAATTGTTAAATACAAATTATTAGTGCAAATTATAACTTAAAGATCTGATCTTGTAATTGTCAAATACAGCACTTAGAATTGATAACTTCAAATTATGATTGCAAATTATAACTGGAAGATCTGAACTCGTAATTGTCAAATGCAGAACTTAGACCTCATAACTTCAAATTATGATTGCTAATTATAACATGAAGATCTGAACTTGTAATCGTCAAATACAGAACTAAAAATTGATAGCTTATAATTATAATTGCAAATTATAACTTGAAGAACTGAATTTGTAATAGGTAAATACAGAACTTCGAATTGTTAATTTCAAACTAAGATTGTAAATAATAATTTGAAGATCTGAACTTGTAATAGTCAAATACAGAACTTCGAATTGTTAAATACAAATTATTAGTGCAAATTATAACTTGAAGATCTGAACTTGTAATTGTCAAATACAGAACTTAAAATTGATAGCTTATAATTATAATTGCAAATTATAAGTTGAAGATCTGAACTTGTAATAGGTAAATACAGAACTTCGAATTGTTAATTTCAAACTAAGATTGTAATTAATAATTTGAAGATCTGAACTTGTAATAGTCAAATACAGAACTTCGAATTGTTAAATACAAATTATTAGTGCAAATTATAACTTGAAGATCTGAACTTGTAATTGACAAATACAGAACTTAAAATTGATAGCTTATAATTATAATTGCAAATTATAAGTTGAAGATCTGGACTTGTATTAGGTAAATACAGAACTTCGAATTGTTAATTTCAAACTAAGATTGTAATTAATAATTTGAAGATCTGAACTTGTAATAGTCAAATATAGAAACTTCGAATTGTTAAATACAAATTATTAGTGCAAATTATAACTTGAAGATCTGAACGTGTAATTGTCAAAGACAGAACTTAGATTTCATAACTTCAAATTATGATTGCTAATTATAACTTGAAGATCTGAACTTGTAATAGTCAAATACAGAACTTAAAATTGATAGCTTATAATTATAATTGCAAATTATAACTTGAAGAACTGAATTTGTAATAGGTAAATACAGAACTTCGAATTGTTAATTTCAAACTAAGATTGTAAATAATAATTTGAAGATCTGAACTTGTAATTGTCAAATACAGAACTTAGAATTGATAGCTTATAATTATAATTGCAAATTATAACTTGAAGATCTGAACTTGTAATAGTGAATTGCAGAACTTCTAATTGTTAATTTCAAACTAAGATTGTAAATAATAATTTGATGATCTGAACTTGTAATAGTCAAATACAGAACTTTGAATTGTTAAATACAAATTATTAGTGCAAATTATAACTTGAGGATCTGAACTTGTAATTGTCAAATACAGAACTTAAAATTGATAGCTTATAATTATAATTGCAAATTAGAAGTTGAAGATCTGAACTTTAAATAGGTAAATACAGAACTTCTAATTGTTAATTTCAAACTAAGATTGTAATTAATAAATTGAAGATCTGAACTTGTAATAGTCAAATACAGATCTCCGAATTGTTAAATACAAATTATTAGTGCAAATTATAACTGAAAGATCTGATCTTGTAATTGTCAAATACAGCACTTAGAATTGATAACTTCAAATTATGATTGCAAATTATAACTGGAAGATCTGAACTCGTAATTGTCAAATGCAGAACTTAGACCTCATAACTTCAAATTATGATTGCTAATTATAACATGAAGATCTGAACTTGTAATCGTCAAATACAGAACTAAAAATTGATAGCTTATAATTATAATTACAAATTATAACTTGAAGAACTGAATTTGTAATAGGTAAATACAGAACTTCGAATTGTTAATTTCAAACTAAGATTGTAAATAATAATTTGAAGATCTGAACTTGTAATAGTCAAATACAGAACTTCGAATTGTTAAATACAAATTATTAGTGCAAATTATAACTTGAAGATCTGAACTTGTAATTGTCAAATACAGAACTTAAAATTGATAGCTAATAATTATAATTGCAAATTATAAGTTGAAGATCTGAACTTGTAATAGGTAAATACAGAACTTCGAATTGTTAATTTCAAACTAAGATTGTAATTAATAATTTGAAGATCTGAACTTGTAATAGTCAAATACAGAACTTCGAATTGTTAAATACAAATTATTAGTGCAAATTATAACTTGAAGATCTGAACTTGTAATTGATAAATACAGAACTTAACATTGATAGCTTATAATTATAATTGCAAAATATAAGTTGAAGATCTGGACTTGTATTAGGTAAATACAGAACTTCGAATTGTTAATTTCAAACTAAGATTGTAATTAATAATTTGAAGATCTGAACTTGTAATAGTCAAATATAGAAACTTCGAATTGTTAAATACAAATTATTAGTGCAAATTATAACTTGAAGATCTGAACGTGTAATTGTCAAAGACAGAACTTAGAATTCATAACTTCAAATTATGATTGCTAATTATAACTTGAAGATCTGAACTTGTAATAGTCAAATACAGAACTTAAAATTGATAGCTTATAATTATAATTGCAAATTATTACTTGAAGAACTGAATTTGTAATAGGTAAATACAGAACTTCGAATTGTTAATTTCAAACTAAGATTGTAAATAATAATTTGAAGATCTGAACTTGTAATTGTCAAATACAGAACTTAGAATTGATAGCTTATAATTATAATTGCAAATTATAACTTGAAGATCTGAACTTGTAATAGTGAATTGCAGAACTTCTAATTGTTAATTTCAAACTAAGATTGTAAATAATAATTTGAAGATCTGAACTTGTAATAGTCAAATACAGAACTTTGAATTGTTAAATACAAATTATTAGTGCAAATTATAACTTGAAGATCTGAACTTGTAATTGTCAAATACAGAACTTAAAATTGATAGCTTATAATTATAATTGCAAATTAGAAGTTGAAGATCTGAACTTTAAATAGGTAAATACAGAACTTCTAATTGTTAATTTCAAACTAAGATTGTAATTAATAATTTAAAGATCTGAACTTGTAATAGTCAAATACAGATCTCCGAATTGTTAAATACAAATTTTTAGGGCAAATTATAACTTAAAGATCTGATCTTGTAATTGTCAAATACAGCACTTAGAATTGATAACTTCAAATTATGATTGCAAATTATAACAAGAAGATCTGAACTTGTAATCGTCAAATACAGAACTAAAAATTGATAGCTTATAATTATAATTGCAAATTATAACTTGAAGAACTGAATTTGTAATAGGTAAATACAGAACTTCGAATTGTTAATTTCAAACTAAGATTGTAAATAATAATTTGAAGATCTGAACTTGTAATAGTCAAATACAGAACTTCGAATTGTTAAATACAAATTATTAGTGCAAATTATAACTTGAAGATCTGAACTTGTAATTGACAAATACAGAACTTAAAATTGATAGCTTATAATTATAATTGCAAATTATAAGTTGAAGATCTGGACTTGTATTAGGTAAATACAGAACTTCGAATTGTTAATTTCAAACTAAGATTGTAATTAATAATTTGAAGATCTGAACTTGTAATAGTCAAATATAGAAACTTCGAATTGTTAAATACAAATTATTAGTGCAAATTATAACTTGAAGATCTGAACGTGTAATTGTCAAATACAGAACTTAGATTTCATAACTTCAAATTATGATTGCTAATTATAACTTGAAGATCTGAACTTGTAATAGTCAAATACAGAACTTAAAATTGATAGCTTATAATTATAATTGCAAATTATAATTAGAAGAACTGAATTTGTAATAGGTAAATACAGAACTTCGAATTGTTAATTTCAAACTAAGATTGTAAATAATAATTTGAAGATCTGAACTTGTAATTGTCAAATACAGAACTTAGAATTGATAGCTTATAATTATAATTGCAAATTATAACTTGAAGATCTGAACTTGTAATAGTGAATTGCAGAACTTCTAATTGTTAATTTCAAACTAAGATTGTAAATAATAATTTGATGATCTGAACTTGTAATAGTCAAATACAGAACTTTGAATTGTTAAATACAAATTATTAGTGCAAATTATAACTTGAAGATCTGAACTTGTAATTGTCAAATACAGAACTTAAAATTGATAGCTTATAATTATAATTGCAAATTAGAAGTTGAAGATCTGAACTTTAAATAGGTAAATACAGAACTTCTAATTGTTAATTTCAAACTAAGATTGTAATTAATAATTTGAAGATCTGAACTTGTAATAGTCAAATACAGATCTCCGAATTGTTAAATACAAATTATTAGTGCACATTATAACTTAAATATCTGATCTTGCAATTGTCAAATACAGCACTTAGAATTGATAACTTCAAATTATGATTGCAAATTATAACTGGAAGATCTGAACTCGTAATTGTCAAATGCAGAACTTAGACCTCATAACTTCAAATTATGATTGCTAATTATAACATGAAGATCTGAACTTGTAATCGTCAAATACAGAACTAAAAATTGATAGCTTATAATTATAATTACAAATTATAAGTTGAAGATCTGAATTTGTAATAGGTAAATACCGAACTTCGAATTGTTAATTTCAAACTAAGATTGTAAATAATAATTTGAAGATCTGAACTTGTAATAGTCAAATACAGAACTTCGAATTGTTAAATACAAATTATTAGTGCAAATTATAACTTGAAGATCTGAACTTGTAATTGTCAAATACAGAACTTAAAATTGATAGCTTATAATTATAATTGCAAATTATAAGTTGAAGATCTGAACTTGTAATAGGTAAATACAGAACTTCGAATTGTTAATTTCAAACTAAGATTGTAATTAATAATTTGAAGATCTGAACTTGTAATAGTCAAATACAGAACTTCGAATTGTTAAATACAAATTATTAGTGCAAATTATAACTTGAAGATCTGAACTTGTAATTGATAAATACAGAACTTAAAATTGATAGCTTATAATTATAATTGCAAATTATAAGTTGAAGATCTGGACTTGTATTAGGTAAATACAGAACTTCGAATTGTTAATTTCAAACTAAGATTGTAATTAATAATTTGAAGATCTGAACTTGTAATAGTCAAATATAGAAACTTCGAATTGTTAAATACAAATTATTAGTGCAAATTATAACTTGAAGATCTGAACGTGTAATTGTCAAAGACAGAACTTAGAATTCATAGCTTCAAATTATGATTGCTAATTATAACTTGAAGATCTGAACTTGTAATAGTCAAATACAGAACTTAAAATTGATAGCTTATAATTATAATTGCAAATTATAACTTGAAGAACTGAATTTGTAATAGGTAAATACAGAACTTCGAATTGTTAATTTCAAACTAAGATTGTAAATAATAATTTGAAGATCTGAACTTGTAATTGTCAAATACAGAACTTAGAATTGATAGCTTATAATTATAATTGCAAATTATAACTTGAAGATCTGAACTTGTAATAGTGAATTGCAGAACTTCTAATTGTTAATTTCAAACTAAGATTGTAAATAATAATTTGAAGATCTGAACTTGTAATAGTCAAATACAGAACTTTGAATTGTTAAATACAAATTATTAGTGCAAATTATAACTTGAAGATCTGAACTTGTAATTGTCAAATGCAGAACTTAAAATTGATAGCTTATAATTATAATTGCAAATTAGAAGTTGAAGATCTGAACTTTAAATAGGTAAATACAGAACTTCTAATTGTTAATTTCAAACTAAGATTGTAATTAATAATTTGAAGATCTGAACTTGTAATAGTCAACGACAGAACTTAGAATTCATAACTTCAAATTATGATTGCTAATTATAACTTGAAGATCTGAACCTGTAATTGTCAAAGACAGAACTTAGAATTCATAACTTCAAATTATGATTGCTAATTATAACTTGAAGATCTGAACTTGTAATAGACAAATACATAACTTAAAATTGATAGCTTATAATTATAATTGCAAATTATAACTTGAAGAACTGAATTTGTAATAGGTAAATACAGAACTTCGAATTGTTAATTTCAAACTAAGATTGTAAATAATAATTTGAAGATCTGAACTTGTAATAGGTAAATACAGAACTTCGAATTGTTAATTTCAAACTAAGATTGTAATTAATAATTTGAAGATCTGAACTTGTAATAGTCAAATACAAAACTTCGAATTGTTAAATACAAATTATTAGTGCAAAGTATAACTTGAAGATCTGAACTTGTAATTGTCAAATACAGCACTAAGAATTCATAACTTCAAATTATGATTGTAAATAATAATTAGAAGAACTTGTAATAGTCAAATACAGAAATTAGAATTGTAAAATTCAAATTATGATTGCAAATTATAACTTGAAGATCTGAACTTGTAATAGTCAAATACAGAACTTCAAATTGTTAAATACTAATTATTAGTGCAAATTATAACTTGAAGATCTGAACTTGTAATAGTCAAATACAGAACTTAAAATTGATAGCTTATAATTATAATTGCAAATTATAACTTGAAGATCTGAACTTGTAATAGTGAATTACAGAACTTCTAATTGTTAATTTCAAACTAAGATTGTAAATAATAATTTGAAGATCTGAACTTGTAGTAGTCAAATACAGAACTTTGAATTGTTAAATACAAATTATTAGTGCAAATTATAACTTGAAGATCTGAACTTGTAATTGTCAAATACAGAACTTAAAATTGATAGCTTATAATTATAATTGCAAATTAGAAGTTGAAGATCTGAACTTTAAATAGGTAAATACAGAACTTCTAATTGTTAATTTCAAACTAAGATTGTAATTAATAATTTGAAGATCTGAACTTGTAATAGTCAAATATAGAAACTTCGAATTGTTAAATACAAATTATTAGTGCAAATTATAACTTGAAGATCTGAACGTGTAATTGTCAAATACAGAACTTAGATTTCATAACTTCAAATTATGATTGCTAATTATAACTTGAAGATCTGAACTTGTAATAGTCAAATACAGAACTTAAAATTGATAGCTTATAATTATAATTGCAAATTATAATTAGAAGAACTGAATTTGTAATAGGTAAATACAGAACTTCGAATTGTTAATTTCAAACTAAGATTGTAAATAATAATTTGAAGATCTGAACTTGTAATTGTCAAATACAGAACTTAGAATTGATAGCTTATAATTATAATTGCAAATTATAACTTGAAGATCTGAACTTGTAATAGTGAATTGCAGAACTTCTAATTGTTAATTTCAAACTAAGATTGTAAATAATAATTTGATGATCTGAACTTGTAATAGTCAAATACAGAACTTTGAATTGTTAAATACAAATTATTAGTGCAAATTATAACTTGAAGATCTGAACTTGTAATTGTCAAATACAGAACTTAAAATTGATAGCTTATAATTATAATTGCAAATTAGAAGTTGAAGATCTGAACTTTAAATAGGTAAATACAGAACTTCTAATTGTTAATTTCAAACTAAGATTGTAATTAATAATTTGAAGATCTGAACTTGTAATAGTCAAATACAGATCTCCGAATTGTTAAATACAAATTATTAGTGCACATTATAACTTAAATATCTGATCTTGCAATTGTCAAATACAGCACTTAGAATTGATAACTTCAAATTATGATTGCAAATTATAACTGGAAGATCTGAACTCGTAATTGTCAAATGCAGAACTTAGACCTCATAACTTCAAATTATGATTGCTAATTATAACATGAAGATCTGAACTTGTAATCGTCAAATACAGAACTAAAAATTGATAGCTTATAATTATAATTACAAATTATAAGTTGAAGATCTGAATTTGTAATAGGTAAATACCGAACTTCGAATTGTTAATTTCAAACTAAGATTGTAATTAATAATTTGAAGATCTGAACTTGTAATAGTCAAATATAGAAACTTCGAATTGTTAAATACAAATTATTAGTGCAAATTATAACTTGAAGATCTGAACGTGTAATTGTCAAAGACAGAACTTAGAATTCATAGCTTCAAATTATGATTGCTAATTATAACTTGAAGATCTGAACTTGTAATAGTCAAATACAGAACTTAAAATTGATAGCTTATAATTATAATTGCAAATTATAACTTGAAGAACTGAATTTGTAATAGGTAAATACAGAACTTCGAATTGTTAATTTCAAACTAAGATTGTAAATAATAATTTGAAGATCTGAACTTGTAATTGTCAAATACAGAACTTAGAATTGATAGCTTATAATTATAATTGCAAATTATAACTTGAAGATCTGAACTTGTAATAGTGAATTGCAGAACTTCTAATTGTTAATTTCAAACTAAGATTGTAAATAATAATTTGAAGATCTGAACTTGTAATAGTCAAATACAGAACTTTGAATTGTTAAATACAAATTATTAGTGCAAATTATAACTTGAAGATCTGAACTTGTAATTGTCAAATGCAGAACTTAAAATTGATAGCTTATAATTATAATTGCAAATTAGAAGTTGAAGATCTGAACTTTAAATAGGTAAATACAGAACTTCTAATTGTTAATTTCAAACTAAGATTGTAATTAATAATTTGAAGATCTGAACTTGTAATAGTCAACGACAGAACTTAGAATTCATAACTTCAAATTATGATTGCTAATTATAACTTGAAGATCTGAACCTGTAATTGTCAAAGACAGAACTTAGAATTCATAACTTCAAATTATGATTGCTAATTATAACTTGAAGATCTGAACTTGTAATAGACAAATACATAACTTAAAATTGATAGCTTATAATTATAATTGCAAATTATAACTTGAAGAACTGAATTTGTAATAGGT